>JASDFA010000023.1:40337500-41047500 GCA_035772735.1 Datura wrightii
CTGGCCAAGTAGTCTATTATCCCATGCATGAACCTTCTTACACGGGCCATCTGATCTGCTACCAGCTCAGGTGCATACTTGGATAGACATGTGAACTCCAAGGCATACTCCTGAACCGTCATCTTTCCCTGCTTTAGATTCACAAACTTAGCCGCTTTCAGCTCCCTCATCTCACGAGGGAAGAACCGATGACATGAAACTCACCCCAACTAATAGGGCTTGGTCTGACTGTCCTACTATCCTTCCCTTGTTTGGACCAAATGTGCGTGACTCCCTTAATCCATTACGTGTCCAAAGACTTTTGTTCTTCTTGGCATCTATTATTTTGGCACAAATCTTTTTGGTTCTTAAAAAGAAACAGTTCAAGAAGGTTCAATTAGCCGAAATGAATTTCTAGATTCACAGATTGATCGATGTCAAGTTCGTAAAAAGAACCAAATTCTTCTTGGCAATTATTTCAGAACAAGTAATTGCTGAGATTCACGCAGGTCGGCACACTCGTCCCCAGTCACCCCCATAATCTGGGTGATCTTCAAAATCTCCTCTATGAACTCATGTGGATCCTCATCCACCTTCGATCCAAGGAACTCGAAAGGGTTCATCCTTAGAAAGTCTCTAACACTCGCTACCGCCGTATTCCCATTGTGTGGGGCATGCACTACTGCCTGTTGGTTGACCTGGGTGGTTAAGGCCTGCGCTAATATCTGAATGGCTGCCCTGAACTCTACGTGGACAATCGGCTCGCGTAGGTGCTCTGCATGGGCTGGTGGGGCCTGCTGGTGCCCATCTCCATTTCCATCCCCATGGCCATTTCCATTTTTGTTTCTCCTTCCATTAACTTTGCGGGGAGGCATGATTCTACAAATGCGAATAGCATGAGTTAGAAGGGTAGAGAGACATTTCACCTTATGACATAGATCATGAAAGAAGGGAATATTTCCTAAACATCTCGTAACCTCTTCATCATAAGTGTGGCGCGCTTCACACCCATGAAAAAGAATCTACTTAACGCAGCTTTTGGACACCCTAGGACACTTCAAAACCTAATGCTCTGATACCAAGTTTGTCATGACCCAAACATAGGCCCGAATTGAGACACGGGAAAAGAAACCCCGAAAGGCTCCAAGTCGACCCATGGCATGAACATACATCTAACTCAATCATAAATAATCGGAAGGTCATCATAATTAACATAGCGGAAGTCTAAACAAAAGATAATATCTCAGTACATACATGAATCCAACAATAAATACACACTATGTCCGAAAAGCATCTAAGGTGACGAGTTGATTGGACAAAACCCCCAACTAACTCTCTATAGTTTGAAAACTGAACATACGACATACAAAAGATAAGAAGGGTCCTCGCAATATGAGGACTCACCAACTGAGATTGAGGAAAGCTAACTCCTGAGATCTCTCTAGCGGCAGGATTGAACCTAAGTATCAGATCCTGTATCATGAAATGATATAGCATAAAGTATGCGATTAATACGTGCAATGTACCAAGTATGCAAGGTAAGTAAAACCTCTTAAGTAAGTAAAATCATTAAATTATGTTTAATATAAAAAAATCAAGATAAGATTTTGAGAATAGGGATTGCATGTTATTTTCTCAAATCATGAACTGAACATAACTGAACATCATAACTGAATCGAATGACCCAAAGTTGAAAACTGATAATCATAAGTAAAACTGAATATTGGGTCAAACCTGCTAAAAACATAATATCATGATTGATGTACATTCATAACTAAAATCATGAGGAACAATGGGAGACACTCCATATAACCGACATTACCACGATAGAGCTTACGTGGTCCCGACTATCATATTCAAGTGGGCAGAACCGTCCAAAGCCTTTCCATGGCTAAGAATGCTACCATGATATCGATATCAAGCTCAAGGCCCCTTAGGGTAGGGGAAAGCTCCAAGGGACATCCCAAAATATAAAAGTAAACCCACGTTGGCGCGTAGTTCTGAGGCACAGGGCTGACTGACCCTTATCCTACTCTGTGCTAGACACTACTCCCAAAAACATGCATATGCTCTCCATCGTTTTTCAACGAAGCTGACCATCTTCTAGTGACGAAGCTGAAAAATAATATACATGCATAATTGAAAATCATAACATGTGGAGCCTTGGCTCAAACCATACCACAAGCTTAAAAGAATAAGAGTCTTGACTCCAAAACCACATGGTAAGCAAATTAATGAAATCATAGGACATACTTGATCATATGGGCTTGCCCAATACATTAACATACTTGAAATCAATTTGATTCACTTTGAAAACATGAACATAAACGTCGGTATTTCAAAATCATACTTTCTTCATAAACATCACATCATACTTTCTTCATAAACATCACATCATACTTGAACATATATCTCATAGATCTCAACTTTCATGAACATTTAGGGATGGCGTCATAGTTAGAATACTTGAAAATGTAATTTATAATTTAAAACATTGTAAAATCTGCCCATTAATCATAATTTATCATTTAAACCATGCTTAAATCATACCCGTGAATAAAACTTAGGAATTCATGCATTGGGTAGAATCCCATGGAATCATCAAGTAGAACATCATGAATTGAGAGGGAATTGGGCATAGGCGCAGACAATTTCACCCATTCATGTCCTTACATACCTGAAGAAATCTGATTTTCACACTTCATTGATAGCCCAAAGAAAATTGAGGAAGAACTTGTAGAAAACTAAACTTGATCACCTCTTAAAACCCCTAAACTTGCATTCATGAATTAGGATGCCTTAGAATGACATAATCCCTCTTAAAACACTCTACTTCAAGCTTAAAACAGCGTAGTTTAGGACCCTAGGGCTTAGAAATAATGTAAATACCCTTAATGAATTTTTTAAAAAAACTGCTCTGCCAGTGACAACGGGCATCACAATGGACTGTTACTGGCTCCAACAGTCTGTTACACCCCGCGTGGTTTCATCTCCAATCCAAGTCTCGAATATCCTACCATGATTGGATAGGACGAGTCATTACAAGCTCCATCAACTCGTTGCTGCTAGTCGTTGTCACCACTATCCATCTCCTGGGATTCCTCCCAATAGGCACTAACAACGACTCATTTCTCCCAACGCTGAGTCGTCACTTGATTCATTACTTCCTCCCTGAACCAGACCCACCTCACAATGGCTCACATCCAATGACCCATTACCTCAACAACAGGTCATTCCTAGACCCATTACTCCCACTCCAGACCTGTAACATCTCATCATGGGCACATCCAATGGGTCATTGGTCCTACCAACGACTCGTACAACAAACCCATTCTGAGAAAATTTTCCATACTCTGCTACTTTTCATTTTTTTTAAATCCCGAGTCTAGTCTTAGGCACTTTCAAGATATTACAACCCCCTAGAGTTCTATGGGTCTAAGGTGGATGAGAGTCCACAAGACTATTTATGAGATCTAGAAGATCACCCAAATCATGGGCATCACTTCAATCGAGAGTGAAGATTTGGCAACATATCAGCTGAAGGGAGTGGCCAGAATTGATATAGATGACGGAAAGAGGGAAGACGTGTTGGTGCAGGCTTAGTGGATTGGGATGAGTTTGTGATCGTGTTTTTAGATAGGTTCTTCTACTGAGAGTTAAGGGAAGTGAAGGTAGAGGAGTTCATTAATCTGAAGAAGAACTCCATGTTAGTTTAGGAATATGCCTTGAAGTTCACTCATCTCTCCAGGTATGCTTCAAAAATTGTTGCTAAGCCAAGGGCCCAAAAGAGCAAGTTCATTTTGGGTGTCTCAGATTTGGTAGTCAAGGAGTGCAGTATCGCTATGCTCATCAGTGACATAGATATCTCTCGACTTAAGATCCATGCTTAGCAAATTGAGGAAAAGAAAAGGGAGAACAAAAGGACCAGAACAGGAAATTTTGACTACTCTCATCAGAGGTTTGGCAATGGAAATCGCTCATAGTATCAAAAGAAATCTTCAGCTTTAGCACCTTCTTCAGTTAGTACTCCTTCTCCCAGAATCTATTCCGATCAGAAAGGTAGAGCATCTGGATCAAAAACTAAAGGTAATGTTCTTGGCAGACGCACTTTTCTAGAATTTCCTAATATGGTAAGAACCATCCTGGTGAGTGCCACCTTGACAAGGCGGGTTGTTATGGATGTGGTCAATTAGGCCATAAGTTGATAGATTTCCCTTCAGTTTGCACATGAAAAGACTCAGTCCACTACTTTTGCAGCCGCTTTAGGTCGCCTATCTTAGTAAGGTACTACTTCTGGCAAGGTGGTAGTCATCGCCAAAATCGCTTTTATGCCTTGTCATCTCATCAGGATCAGGAAAACTGGCCTGATGTAGTCACTGATATGTTACTACTCTTCCAGTGTGATGTTTATGCATTCTAGATCCAAGATCCATACTTTCCTTCATGACTCCTTACATTACGATACAGTTTGATGCTAGTTCAAAAATCCTCACAAAACTCTTTCCAGTCTCTACTCCTGTTGGTGAGTCAGTTACAGCCAGTCGGGTATATAGAAATTGTTCAGTCACAGTTCTACAGAAAGTAACCATAGTTGATCTAGTAGAGTTTGATATGATCAATTTCGACGTCATTCTTGGCATGGACTGATTACACTCTTATTATGCCTTAGTCGACTATAGAACTAGAGTCGTTAGATTTAAGTTTCCTAATGATCCAGTCATGGAGTGGAAGGGTAATACCTCAGTGCCTATGGATCGGTTTGTCTCTTACTTAAGGCCAAGAAAATGATTTCTATGTGTTGTATCTATCATCTACTTCAGGTTGAGGATTCCAGTTCTGAAGCCCCAACCTTCAGTTAGTTCCAGTTGTAAATGAGTTTCTAGAAGTATTTCCTATAGATATTCCTAGAGTCCCTCCTAAATGAGAAATCAATTATAAATAGAACTTCTTCTAGATACACAGACGATATCAATTCCTCTGTATGAATGGATCTAATTGAGAAAGATCAACTGAAAGACCTCTTAGAAAAAATTTCATCAGACCCAGCATTGCTCCATGGGGTGCTCCAATTCTTTTCGTGCGTAAGAAAGACATTTCTCTCAGGATGTGCAATAATTATGATCAGTTGAACAAGGTAATAGTCAAGAATAAGTATCCTATTCCTAAAATTGATGACTTGTTTGATCAACTCCACGGTGTTAGCTGCTTTTCAAAGATAGATCTTAGATTCGACTATCATCAGCTCAGAGTCAAAGAATGTGACATTTCAAAGATAGCCTTCATGACCCGGAATGGTCACTGTGAATTTGTTGTTATGTCTTTTGAACTAATGAATGGTCCTACAACTTTTTTGGACTTAAATAACAGGATGTTAAAATAGTACTTGGACATGTTTGTCATCATCTTTATAGATGACATCCTTGTTTATCCGGAGTGAGGATAAGCATGCATACTATTTGAGGATTGTTTTGTAGACTCTTAAGGATTGCCAGTTATTCACGAAGTTCAGCAAGTGTGAATTTTGGTTGAAATTAGTAACATTCCTTGGTTATTTCATCTCCAGCGAGGATATTTAAGTCAATTCTCAAAAGATTGACGCAGTTAAGAACTGGCCAAGACCCACCTCTCCATAAGACATTAGAAGTTTCTTGGGTTTAACTAGTTATGATAGATGGTTTATGGAAGTCTTTTCCTCTATTGCCTCTCTAATGTCCAGGTTGAGTAAGAAGAAAGTCAAATTTTAGTAGTCTCATGCTTGCAAGAAGAGTTTTTAGGAGTTGAAGACTCGATTCACTACTGCTCCAGTTTTGACTCTACCAAAGGGTTCAAATGGGTTTGTGATTTATTGCGATGCCTCCAGAATTGGCCTTAGATGTGTTCTGATGCAACATGGTAAGGTGGTAGCCTATGCTTCTAGACCACTCAAGCTCTTGAGAAGAATTACCTGACTCACAACCTTGAGTTGACAGCAGTAGTTTTTTCCTTAAAGATTTTGAGGTACTACCTCTATGGTGTTCATATGGATGTGTTTACTGACCACAAAAGCATATAGTATGTGTTCAGTCAGAAGGATTTGAATCTTCGTTAGAGGAGATCGCTTCTTTAAAGGATCAATATTGCCAAAGGGGGAGATGGTGTTCTCTTCTATCAGGGAAGATTGTGTGTTCCGGAGGTAGATGGTTTTAGGCAGCAGATATTGACAAAAGCCCACATCTCTTGGTATTCTATTCACCCAGGTGACATGTCACGCCCCATAACTGGGGGAGGGTGCGACTGGCTCCCCATACCTGACTGACTGGGAAGCCGACTATATGACATCTGTAACTGTAACACTTAGGCCGTCTAGGCCACCTGTCACAATCAACTACAGCACAAATTGGACCCATAATGTCTCAACAATACAGGGTAAACAACTCAAATGCAAACAAGGCTATGAGTATGCTAAACTAAACAACAAAAAGCCAACAAGGCCACAAACTGAATCCCATTGTACACACTAAGTCCACAGAGCCTCTAAAGAGTAAACTGACTGATGATCGGAACAAGGCTCCAACCTAGCCATAACTGCATCTAAAAACTCTAGCTGAAACAAAACCAGTCTTAGCTCCAGAAAGAAAGGAGCATACCAACACATCCACTAATCTCATGAACTGCTACTGCAACTGGCAATCCCGACCTCTACCTGCACCTGCGGCACGAACGCAGGTCCCCAGGTGAAGGGACGTCAGTACGAATGTAATGTACTAGTATGTAAGGTAAAAAACTATAAACATGTAAGATAACAATGATAACTGAGCCAGAAATAAGGAATAACAACAACCTGGAATCCTGGTGAAACCTAGCAATAAGTCAATACTGAAGTGCAAATACAACCAAGTAATGCACTAGAAAAACTATAACTGTAATGCCAACAACCAACCAACCATAAATCCACATATAAAATTCGTCCAGCCGATGCACCATACCAAGGAAAAAATAAATTATCTTCAGCTGATGTATCACACTAGGGTAAAATAAAAATATCTCTAACTAATGTACCACATCGGGGTAAAATAAAAATATCTCTAGCCGATGTACCACACCGGGGTAAAATAAAAATATCTCCAGCCGATGAACCACACCGGGGTAAAATAAAAATATCTCTAGCCGATGTACCACACCGGGGTAACATAAAAATATCTCCAACCAATATAGCACATCGGGGTAAAATAAAAATATCTCCAGCCGATGTACCACACCGGGGCAAAATATAAATATCTCCAGCTGATGTACCACACCGGGGTAAAACAAAAATAATTCTCAATCATAATCATAAAGAGGGTCGATATGTCTTATATTGAGTCAATTTAACATGTATGGCATATAAATGACAAATGTTAAATCTGTAGCCGGAATAGGCCTCTTTTGTAACCTATAAATGCAAGTGAGCATCCATATCATGTAAAGCTAGAAAATATGTATATATACCATGTAAAGTTGTAAAATTATACATGAACATGTCGACTCAGTTACTTGAAGGACCTTTAAGAGGTTTAGACAACATAAGAACTTTTTAGGATTACAAACAATGTCCTACAAATAATCCTACCAATTGAACATATTACTTGGATAGAAACACATAGAGATCATTTCTACACAATTCTTTAACATTTGGGAACTGCAAATATATACTGCCTACCAGGTGGTTCCTTTACATGGAATTTCATTGCCAAATTTATCATGTAGATAAGCACATATAGTTCTTAATTCATTTGACTTATTTGCAGGAAAACATGGCAATTATAACTACGAACTTGGAGTTATTTGTAGTATACATAGAGCTGAGAACTGAACTACAGACATACAACGTATGAGACTCTATATAATGTATAAATTGTATTGAGTTAACTAGGTGACCTCCAGGAGACTTCCTGTTATGCAAAGTTCCGAGCTTAACTGATCATTATCATAGCCTGCACTTATACTTACTTAGACATTAGGAACATTGGTACATGGGAGAATCTCTCCTCTAAATTTAGGATTCAACTGATAACTCAACAAGAGCTAAACATAAAGATGCATGACTTGAATATAACTAAAAGAATTAACCTGTATGTTATAACATGAAAATCATATACATTAAGACTTCTTACTGGAAACATTTATAAAGACTTGAGTTTTTAGACTCGTATACACCATCAAATACTTGACCGAGACATTAGCATAATTCTCAAAATATGATCTCTCAAAAACTTCTTAGATCAGGTAGCACATTTCAACATAAATTAGGGACATAAAGACATAACTTAAGGATCTGAGACTTGGAGCTCTATAACTTAGGAACTCGTGAGTAACTCTCTAAGTGATTCTTATAGGCAAATAAAGATATATAGCCGTAATTCGGGTGATGCTGGATTGACTTACATAACTTTGCAATTATCTACGGAGCTTAAGAAAGCTTACATAATCATAAGTGACTTAGAAGATCCTAGGATTACCCTTCTATGACATGGTAGAAAATTTCAACACTTAGAATAGATAACTTAACATAATCCTTTAGAGGTATAGCAGAGAGCTTCTCAACATAAGTTACTATTTTGCATACGTTCAACTTAATTATTTCGTAGAAGGTTAACACTTTAGAGGTTATTCATCAACGTAATACATATTGAACATAAACAACTTAATTTATAACTCTTTTGCTAAACGTCTTTAGAACAGGGTTAATCTTCCTAGTTGTTGCCTACCTCGTTCACCATCGTAACCCGTGTCGTCTAATTTAAAAATATTTAGCTCAACTTTCCTTATTCATCTTAACTTCTTTTCCAAAAATTATTCACTCTACACTCATGTTTTTACCCTCGTGTTCACTATTCCATCAATTCTTATACACACTTACCTCTTTCCCTAATTGACAACTTAGCGACGCTTTCCCCGTTAATATGTATCGATTTAGATTATTTGCTACGTGCCGCTTGCTTAGCTTTAAAGAGGAAAAATATAAAATCTACTTTTTACCGTAAACACTTTTAAAAAATAAACATATAGGAGGGATTAACAATATTATTAGAACGTCATTTCAATAAGCTCTTTTACCCTCAATCAGCTTAGCGTCATCTTCTTATCTTAAGTTCAATTACGTGTCGTCGTCTTAGCATTTCATACCAATTTCACTAAGTGACCCGATCGTAACATATATTCAACATCACATATACACTATACTGAAAAGGACCAGCTCACGGTGCCCACATTAAGGGGACTTCAGAATCAATTTAGAACAACAGCAACAATCATATAAAAATTACGCCTTTCGCTTCACGTTTGTTCGCTTCAATCATTCTCAATGATTCAAGCTTTATGCCAAGTAGTTCAAACCCTTTGGAAAGGATCATACATGCCTCAATATTATTTTACAAACATAGGAATATTGATCCTTTCAATAACTTAGTTTCATGCTTGAAAACAAGGAAAGGGACGCCTTTACATACCTTGGCAACTCGACTCTAATTTCGCCGAAAATCTTCCTTTCAAGCTTACTCCTTAAGGCTCCTTCCAAGTTCAATTTAAAAACCCAAAAGAAGCAACTTCACTTTGCCAAAGTTTTGGAAAAATTGGGAAGAAACATGCCACAAAAACGCACAAAGAAACAACAACACAATACTACAACATTCTCCAAGTTATAACCTCATAAACTTAAAGAAATCAAAAAGGGAATTACTTACCCTTTCTTGGAGATGTTATCATCAAAAGTAGGAGTAAATTCCTACTGTTTCCTCTGCCTAGAATCATCCAAAAATGCAACAATACCATAATCAATCACAAGACAACAACAAGTCATGACTTCTTTCCAAGGTTCTCTTTTCAAAGCACAAAAGAGACAAGAGTGAAGTTTCTTGCCTGGGATATCTTTTACCCATGTGATAGGTCTTTGAATTCTCTGAATTCTGAAAAACAAATCAACTAAAACGGAGTAAAAATAAGCTTTCTAGCTCAATTTTACTTCATATAGGCGGGCTGGCAAGGGTTTGGGCGGCGCCCGCGTGCGGTGCTCGTGCTACGTGCCCTCGCGCGTGCCCGTGCTACGTGCCCTCGCGCGCGCGCCTGCTGCCTGCTTATCTCGGCACCCGCGCGCCTGGGCGCTTTCCCTGCTGACAGTGCTTTCTTCAAATGAGCATAACTTTTTACTCCAAACTCCGATTGACGAGCGATTTTTTCACATTAAACTAGACTCAAATACCTTTCAATTGACATGTTATGGGACTTCTGGATCATTATATGTTTGGAGATATGACCATTTAAAGTTGACCCTTATTTACAAACATCACATACTCTTCGCTTTTCCCTTTGCACAAGTTTTCCTCCTCACCTACGGACAACATACGACCCATAATTCCCGTAATATGACATATAACCATCAAATAATCATCAAAAAAAAAATTGAGGTGTAACATCCTCCCCCCTCTTAAAATCATTCGTCTTCGAATGAAGGTTATACCTCGGTAGCCGTCACTTTAGCCATAACATCTTTAACTTTTTCTTGACTTGTATCATAAACATACATTGTATTTTTCGTAAGCACATCCTCTTTCTATTGCCGCTTCTTATCAAACCGTACTTACACAACTCCATCTATTTGTCTGACGTATGATAGACATGCTTTAGTACCATAAAATCGGTAACTTTTCTAACCCTAAGAAAATTAATAAACTACCATGGGAGTTATGATTTACTCCAATACCGCCTTTCCATTCATACCATTAGGAAATATCATAGAAAAAAAAGTAAAAATCATAATTTAACCACTTAACATATAGAATCAGTGTCAAACCTAAAGTTGCTCTTTTACCTTTGCTTTTACCACAACCTGTCACTGCCTATCTTGGAAACGGGGGCTAAAAGAAATTGTAGTCTAATCTAGGGACAAAGTAGAGACTGAATCTTACGGAGAAACTGAATGTCTGGCTGGCCGGGGTCTCCAAGCATTATGAGGGTCCTTAAATAGTCTTATGGACCTGGTTTCCTTACTCTGTTCCACTACCTTGTCATTACTTGGGAGACGATAAATAAGATCGTCCGTCTTTTGAGCAAATAGTAGCATCCAAGCAGTAGATAATTTTGTCAGGGTAGACATTCCCAAACACTTTCAGACCAAATGGGGTCCCAAACCTAATACAATCGATATACTCTATCCCTCATATTCCGCAACCTATCTAAAACATATTGGGCCAAAGGATTAAACTCAAGACTATATTCTCGAATACTCATGCTTCCCTTCTCTCGGTACAAAACCTTATTAGCTCGAACCCGTCGAAGTTCCCGTGGTAAGTACTGATTCATGAAGGCTAGGGAATTTAGGCTCAAAACCTATGGGCACTAGAGCTCTCAAAAGTTCCGTTGGACCCTACCATTAATTTTAACTGTTTATTTTGGAACGTCACTGCTCCGGCTAACATTTGAAATGCTTTCTCAAAATCTAATCCCTTTGATATACCTGAAGGTACAGCAGGTGCTGAAGGATCAATAACTCTACATTCTCTTAGCTCTATCGAATCTGAAACAATAGGAGGGGATTAATCCCTTCCCATAGTAATTCCGACTGGAACTTGGAGGAACTATGGTACAAGGAATGGGAAACTCGCTTCGAGCCTCTAATTTATTTCTCGGATCGACATGAGAGCGACTAAGACCCTTTCAAGCATCAATGCCAATAAATCTAATAGCCATCTTTCTTACTCCAGTTGAATTTCTAAAACATAAGCACGATTTAGATTTAAAATAGCCCATACATCATTTCTCTATAGCACGATCCATTAATTAACAAAGTGAAACAACCCCTAAATTTCCTGTAGCCTCCTGATTATAAGTATGGTGCACAACATACCTATAAGAAAGACTCTACTAGACACGGCTTGTGGACTCCCTAGGATACGACTTCGCTCTGAGACCAAGTTTGTCATACCCCATAACTGGGGGGAGGGCGTGACTGGCTCCCCATACCTGCCTGACTGGGAAGCCGACTATATGATATCTGTAACTGTAACACTTAGGCCGTCCAGGACACCTGTCACAATCAACTGCAGCACAAACTGGACCCATAATGTCTCAACAATATAGGGTAAACAACTAAAATGCAAACAAGGCTATGAGTATGCTAAACTAAACAACAAAAAGCCGACATGGCCACAAACTGAATACCATTCTACACACTAAGTCCACAAAGCCTCTAAAGAGTAAACTGACTGATGGTCGGAACCCTGTTCCGACCTACCCCTAACTGCATCTCAAAACTCTAGCTGAAACAAAACCAGTCTTAGCTCCAGAAAGAAAGGAGCATACCAACATATCCACTAATCTCACGAACTGCTACTGCAACTGGCAATCCCGACCTCTACCTGCACCTGCGGCACGAACGCAGGTCCCCAAGCGAAAGGACGTCAGTACGAATGAAATGTATTGGTATGTGAGGCAGAAAATTGTAAACATGTAAGATAGCAATGATAATTAAGCCAGAAATAAGGAATAACAACAACCTAGAATCCTGGAAACTGAAACCTGGCAATAAGTCAACACTGAAGTGCAAATGCAACCAAGTAATGCACAAGAAAAACTATAATTGTAATGCCAACAACCAACCAACCATAAATCCATATATAAAATTCGTCCAGCCGGTGTACCATACCAAGGAAAAATAAAAGTATCTTCAGCTGATGTATCAAACCAGGGTAAAATAAAAATATCTCCAGTCGATGTACCACACCGGGGTAAAATAAAAATATCTCCAGCCGATGTACCACACAGGGGTAAAATAAAAATATCTCCAGCCGATGTACCACACCGGGGTAAAATAAAAATATCTCCAGTCTATGTACCACACCGGGGTAACATAAAAATATCTCCAGCCAATGTACCACCTCGGGGTAAAATAAAAATATCTCCAGCCAATGTACCAGACCAGCAAAAAATATAAATATCTCCAGCCGATGTACCACACCGGGGTAAAATAAAAATAATTCTCAATCATAATCATAAATAGGGTCGGTACGGCTTATATTGAGTCAATTTAACACGTATGGAATACAAGTGACAAATGTTAAATCTGTGGCCGGAATAGGCCTCTTTCGTAACCCATAAATGCAAGTAAGCACCCATATCATGTAAAGCTAGAAAATATGTATATATATCACGTAAGTTGTCAAATTATAGATGAACATGTCGACTCAGTTACTTGAAGGACCTTTAAGAGGTTTAGACATCATAAGAACTTTTTAGGATTACAAATAATGTGCTACAAATAATCCTACCAATTGAAAAAATTACTTGGATAGAAACACATAGAGATCATTTCTACACAATTCTTTAACATTTGGGAACTGCAAATATATACTGCCTACCAGGTGGTTCCTTTACTTGTATCGACAACTATACATTGGAATTTCATTGCAAAATTTATCATGTAGATAAGCACATATAGTTCTTAATTCATTTGACTTATTTGCAGGAAAACATGGCAATTATAACTAGGAACTTGGAGTTATTTTTCATATACATAGAGCTGAGAACTGAACTACAGACATACAACGTATGAGACTTCTATATAATGTATAACTTGTGTTTAGTTAACTGGGTGACCTCCAGGAGACTTCCTGGTATGCAAAGTTCTGAGCTTAACTGATCATTATCATAGCCTGCACTTATACTTACTTAGCCATTAGGAACATTGGTACATGGGAGAATCTCTCCTCTAAATTTAGGATTCAATTGATAACTCAACAAGAGCTACACATAAAGATGCATGACTTGAATAAAACTGAAAGAATTAACCTGTATGTTATAACATGAAATCATATATATTAAGACTTCTTACTGGAAACATTTATAAAGACTTGAGATTTTAGACTCATATACAACATCTTATACTTGACCGAGACATTAGCATAATTCTCGAAATATGATCTCTCAAAAACTTCTTAGATCAGGTAGCACATTTCAACATAAATTAGGGACATAAAGACATAACTTAAGGATTTTAGACTTGGAGCTCTATAACTTAGGAACTCGTGAGTAACTCTCTAAGTGATTCCTTATAGGCACATAAAGATATATAGCCGTCATTCGGGTGATGCTGGATTGACTTACATAACTTTGCAATTATCTACGGAGCTTAAGAAAGCTTACATAATCATAAGTGACTTAGAAGATCCTAGGATTACCCTTTTCAGACATGGTAGAAAATTTCAACACTTAGAATAGATAACTTAACATAATCCTTTAGAGGTATAGTAGAGAGCTTCTCAACTTAAGTTACTATTTTGCATACGTTCTACTCTAATTATTTCGTAGAAGGTTAACACTTTAGAGGTTATTAATCAACGTAATACATATAGAACATAAACAACTTAATTTATAACTCTTTTGTTAAACGTCTTTAGAACAGGGTTAATCTTCCTAGTTGTTGCCTACCTCGTTCACCATCGTAACCCGTGTCGTCTAATTTAACAATATTTAGCTCCACTTTCCTTATTCATCTTAACTTCTTTGCTAAAAATTATTCACTCTACACTCAAGTTTTTACCCTCGTGTTCACTATTCCATCAATTCTTATACGCACTTACCTCTTTGCCTAATTGACAACTTAGCCACGCTTTCCCCGTTAACATGTATCGATTTAGATTATTCGCTACGTGCCGCTTGCTTAGCTTTAAAGAGGAAAAATATAAAATATACTTTTTACATTAAACAATTTAAGACATTAACATATAGGAGGGATTAACAATATTATTAGAATGTCATTTCAATAAGCTCGTTTACCCTCAATCGGCTTAGCATCATCTTCTTATCTTAAGTTCAATTACGTGTCGTCGTCTTAGCATTTCATACCAATTTCACTAAGTGACCAGATCTTAACATATATTCAACATCACATATACAGTATACTGAAAAGGACCAGCTCACGGTGCCCACGTTAAGGGGACTTAAGACTCAATTTAGAACAACGGCGACAATCGTATAAAAATTACGCCTTTCGCTTCACGTTTGTTCGATTCAACCATTCTCAATAATTCAAGCTTTATGTCAAGTAGTTCCAACCCTTTGTAAAGGATCATACATCCCTCAATATCATTTTAAAAACATAGGAATATTGATCCTTTCAATAACTTAGTTTCGTGCTTGAAAAACTAGGAAAGGGGCGCCTTTACATACCTTGCCAAGTCGACTCTAATTTCGCCGAAAATCTTCCTTTCAAGCTTACTCCTTAAGGATCCTTCCAAGTCCAATTTACAAACCCAAAAAGCAGCAACTTCACTTCACCAAAATTTCAGAAAAATTGGGAAGCAACATGCCACAAAAACACACAAAGAAACAACAACACAATACTACAACATTCTCCAAGTTATAACCTCATAAACTTAAAGAAATCAAAACGGGAATTACTTACCCTTTCTTGAAGATGTTATCAGCTAAAGTAGGAGTAAACTCCTACTGTTTCCTCTGCCTAGAATCATCTAAAAATGCAGCAATACCACAATCAATCACAAGACAACAACAAGTCATGACTTCCTTCCAAGGTTCTCTTTTCAAAGCCCAAAAGAGACAAGAGTGAAGTTTCTTACCTGAGATATCTTTTCACCATGTGATAGGTCTTTGAATTCTCTGAATTCTGAAAAAAGAATAAACTACAACGGAGTAAAAATGAGCTTTCTAGCTCAATTTTACTTCATATAGGCGGGCTGGCAAGGGTTTGGGCTGCGCCCGTGCTACGTGCTCTCGCGCGCGCGTCTGCTGCCTGCTTGTCTCGGCGCCCGCGCGCCTGGGCGCTTTCCCTGCCAACAGTGCTGTCTTCAAACGAGCATAACTTTTTACTCCAAACTCCGATTGACGAGCGATTCTTTCACTGTAAACTAGACTCAAATACCTTTCAATTGACATGTTATGGGACTTTTGGATCATTATATGTTTGGAGATATGACCATTTAAAGTTGACCCTTATTTACAAACATCACATACTCTTCGCTTTTCCCTTTGCACAAGTTTTCTTCTTCACCTACGGACAACATACGACCCATAATTCCCGTAATATGACATATAACCATAAAATAATCATCAAAAAAAATTTGAGGTGTAACATCCTCCCCCTTATTAAAATCATTTGTCTTCGAATGAAGGTTATACCTCGGTAGCCATAACTTTAGCCATAACATCTTTAACTTTTTCTTGCCTTGTATCATAAACATACATTCTATTTTTCGTAAGCACATCCTCTTTCTATTGCCGCTTCTTATCAAACCGTACTTACACAACTCCATCTATTTGTCTTACGTATGATAGACATGCTTTAGTACCATAAAATCGGTAACTTTTCTAACCCTAAGAAAATTAATAAACTACCATGGGAGTTATGATTTACTCCAATACCGCCTTTCCATTCATTCCATTAGGAAATATCACAGAAAAAAAGTGAAAATCACAATTTAACCACTTAACATATAGAATCAGTGTCAAACCTGAAGTTGCTCTTTTACCTTTGCTTTTACCACAACCTGTCACTGCCTATCTTGGAAACGGGGGCTAAAAGAAATTGTAGTCTAATCTAGGGACAAAGTAGAGACTGAATCTTAAGGAGAAACAGAATGTCTGGATGGCCGGGGTCTCCAAGCATTACGAGGGTCCTTAAATAGTCTTATCGACCTAGTTTCCTTACTGTGTTCCACTACCTTGTCAATACTTGGGAGGCGATGAATAAGATCGACCATCTTTTGAGCAAATACTAGCATCCAAGCAGTAGATAATTTTGTCAGGGTAGACATTCCCAAACACTTTCAGAACAAATGGGGTCCCAAACCTAGTACAATCGATATACTCTATCCCTCATATTCCGCACCCTATCTAAAACATATTGGGCCAAAGGATTAAACTCGAGACTATATTCGCGAATACTCATGCTGCCCTTCTCTCGGTACAAAACCTTATTAGCTCGAACCCGTCGAAGTTCCCGTGGTAAGTACTGATTCATGAAGGCTAGGGAATTTAGGCTCAAAACCTATGGGCACTAGAGCTCTCAAAAGTTCCCTTGGACCCTACCATTAATTTTAACTATTTATTTCGAAACGTCACTGCTCGGGCTAACATTTGAAATGTTTTCTCAAAATCTAATCCCTTTGATATACCTGAAGGTACAGCAGGTGCTAAAGGATGAATAACTCTACATTCTCTTAGCTCTATCGAATCTGAAACAATAGGAGGGGATGAATCCCTTCCCATAGTAATTCCGACTGGAACCTGGAGGAACTATGGTACAAGGAATGGAAAACTCGCTTCGAGCCTCTAATCTATTTCTCGGATCGACAGGAGAGCGACTAAGACCCTTTCAAGCATCAATGCCAATAAATATCATAGCCATCTTTCTTACTCCGGTTGAATTTCTAAAACATAAGCACGATTTAGATTTCAAATAGCCCTTACATCATTTCTCTACAGCACGATCCATTAATTAACAAAGTGAAACAACCCCTAAATGTCCTGTAGCCTCCTGATTATAAGTATGGTGCACAACATACCTATAAGAAAGACTCTACTAGACACGGCTTGTGGACTCCCTAGGATATGACTTCGCTCTGATACCAAGTCTGTCACACCCTATAACTGGGGGGAGGGCGTGACTGGCTCCCCATACCTGACTGACTAGAAGCCGACTATATTACATCTGTAAATGTAACACTTAGGCCGTCCAGGACACCTGTCACAATCAACTGCAACACAAAGTAGACCCATAATGTCTCAACAATATAGGGTAAACAACTAAAATGCAAACAAGGCTATGAGTATGCTAAACTAAACAACAAAAAGACGACAAGGCCACAAACTGAATACCATTGTACACACTAAGTCCACAAAGTCTCTAAAGAGTAAACTGACTGATGTTTCGACCTACCCAAAACTGCATCTCAAAACTCTAGCTGAAACAAAACCAGTCTTAGCTCCAGAAAGAAAGGTCCATACCAACACATCCACTAACCTCACGAACTGCTACTGCAACTGGCAATCCCGACCTCTACCTGCACCTGCGGCATGAACGCAGGTCCCCAAGCGAAAGGACGTCAGTACGAATGAAATGTATTGGTATGTAAGGCAGAAAATTGTAAACATGTAAGATAGCAATGATAACTGAGCCAGAAATAAGGAATAACAACAACCTGGAATCCTGGAAACTTAAACCTGGTAATAAGTCAATACTGAAGTGCAAATGCAACCAAGTAATGCACAAGAAAAACTATACCTATAATTCCAACAACCAACTAGCCATAAATCCATATATAAAATTCGTTCAGCCGATGTACCATACCAAGGTAAAATAAAAGTATCTTCAACTGATATATCACACCAGGGTAAATTAAAAATATCTCCAGCCGATGTACCATACCGGGGTAAAATAAAAATATCTCCAGCCAATGACCACACCGGGGTAAAATAAAAATATCTCCAACTGATGTACCACACCGAGGTAAAATAAAAATATCTACGGCCGATGTACCACACCGGGGTAACATAAAAATATCTCCAGCCGATGTACCACATCGGGGAAAAATAAAAATATCTCTAGCCGATGTAACACACTGGGTCAAAATATAAATATCTCCAGCCGATGTACCACACCGAGGTAAAATAAAAATAATTCTCAATTATAATCATAAATAGGGTCAATATGGATTATATTGAGTCAATTTAACACGTATGGAATATAAGTGACAAATGTTAAATCTGTGGCCGGAATAGGCCTCTTTCATAACCCATAAATGCAAGTGAGCACCCATATCATGTAAAGCTAGAAAATATGTATATATATCAGGTAAAGTTGCAAGATTATACATGAACATGTCGACTCAGTTACTTGAAGGGCCTTTAAGAGGTTTAGACAACATAAGAACTTTTGTAGGCTTACACAATGTCCTACAAATAATCCTACCAATTGAACATATTACTTGGATAGAAACACATAGAACTCATTTCTACACAATTCTTTAACATTTGGGAACTACAAATATATACTGCCTACTAGGTGGTTCCTTTACCTGTATCGACAACTATACATTGGAATTTCATTGCCAAATTTATCATGTAGATAAGAACATATAGTTCTTAATTAATTTGACTTATTTGCAGGAAAACATGGCAATTATAACTAGGAACTTGGAGTTATTTGTCATATACATAGAGCTGAGAACTGAACTACAGACATACAACATATGAGACTTCTACATAATGTATAACTCATATTTAGTTAACTAGGTGACCTCCAGGAGACTTCCTGGTATTCAATGTTCTGAGCTTAACTGATCATTATCATAGCCTTCACTTATACTTACTTAGACATTAGGACCACTGGTACATGGGAGAATCTCTCCTCTAAATTTAGGAAATTCAACTGATAACTCAACAAGAGCTAAACATAAAGATGCATGACTTGAATATAACTTAAAGAATTCAACTGTATGTTATAACATGAAAATCATATACATTAAGACTTCTTACTGGAAACATTTATAAAGACTTGAGTTTTTAGACTCGTATACAACATCAGATACTTGACCGAGACATTAGCATAATTCTCAAAATATGATCCCTCAAAAACTTCTTAGATCAGTTAGCACATTTCAACATAAATTAGGGACATAAATACATAACTTAAGGATCTGAGACTTGGAGCTCTATAACTTAGGAACTCGTGGGTAACTCTCTAAGTGATTCCTTATAGGCAAATAAAGATATATAGCCGTCATTCGGGTGATGCTGGATTGACTTACATAACTTTGCAATTATCTGCGGAGCTTAAGAAAGCTTACATATTCATAAGTGACTTAGAAGATCCTAGGATTACCCTTTTCAAACATGGTAGAAAATTTCAACACTTAGAATAGATAACTTAACATAATCCTTTAGAGGTATAGCAGAGAGCTTCTCAATTTAAGTTACTGTTTTGCAGACGTTCAACTCTAATTATTCCGTAGAAGGTTAAAACTTTAGTGGTTATTCATCAATGTAATACATATTGAACATAAACAACTTAATTTATAACTCTTTTGCTAAACGTCTTTAGAACAGGGTTAATCTTCCTAGTTGTTTCCTACCTCGTTCACCATCGTAACCCGTGTCGTCTAATTTAACAATATTTAGCTCTACTTTCCTTATTCATCTTAACTTCTTTGCTAAAAATTATTCACTCTACACTCAAGTTTTTACCCTCGTGTTCACTATTCCATCAATTCTTATATGCACCTACCTCTTTGCCTAATTGGCAACTTAGCCACGCTTTCCCCGTTAACATGTATCAATTTAGCTTATTCTCTATGTGTCGCTTGCTTAGCTTTAAAGAGGAAAAATATAAAATCTCTTTTTACCTTAAGAACTTTAAAACATAAACATATAGGAGGTATTAACAATATTATTAGAACGTCATTTCGATAAGTTTGTTTACCCTCAATCGGCTTAGCCTCATCTTCTTAGCTTAAGTTCAATTACGCGTCGTCGTCTTAGCATTTCATACCAATTTCACTAAGTGACCAGATCTTAACATATATTCAACGTCACATATACAGTATAAAAAAAGGACCAGCTCACGGTGCCCATGTTAAGGGGACTTTAGACTCGATTTAGAACAACAGCAACAATCGTATAAAAATTACGCCTTTCGCTTCACGTTTGTTCGCTTCAACCTTCTCAATGATTCAAGCTTTATGCCAAGTAGTTCCAACCCATTGGAAAGGATCATACATGCCTCAATATGATTTTAAAAACATAGGAATATTGATCCTTTCAATAACTTAGTTTTGTGCATGAAAAACAAGGAAAGGGACGCCTTTACATACCTTGGCACGTCGACTCTAATTTTGCCGAAAATCTTCCTTTCAAGCTTATTCCTTATGGATCCTTCCAAGTACAATTTACAAACCCAAAAAGAAGAAACTTCACTTCACCAAAGTTCTGGAAAATTGGGAAGCAACATGCCACAAAAACGCACAAAGAAACAACAACACAATACCACAACATTCTCCAAGTTATAACCTCATAAACTTAAAGAAATCAAAAAGGGAATTACTTACCCTTTCTTGGAGATGTTATCAGCTAAAATAGGAGTAAACTCCTACTGTTTCCTCTGCCTAGAATCATCTAAAAATGCAGCAATACCACAATCAACCACAAGACAACAACAAGTCATGACTTCCTTCCAAGGTTCTCTTTTCAAAGCACAAAAGAGACAAGAGTGAAGTTTATTACCTGGGATATCTTTTCACCATGTGATAGGTCTTTTAATTCTCTGAATTCTGAAAAAACAAATAAACTAAAACGGAGTAAAAATGAGCTTTCTAGCTCAATTTTACTTCATATAGGTGATCTTGGGCAGATTTATATGCCCAAGTGATACTCAAACATATCATTTTCGCCTTGTTTATTGTGCAAATTGGCAATAAAATGTGAATTTATACTAACCAACATGATTAGCATTGTTTTGTAGGTAAAACATGATTTTGAGGAGCTAAAATGCATGTTGGAACAATATCGGAGTTGGACTTGGATGCGAGCACGAAAAAGACATTGGACTACACAATGTAAAGGGGCTCCGCGATGGATCCGTGCCACGCTACCATTGCGGAGGCACACTGCCTGGAGGGTGATTTAATTGTCAAATTCCAGTGGAGCCTCGTGACAGCTCCGTGGCACGGAGGCAAGCCTCCGCGTTGCATGTCGTGCCACGTTGAGGCTATATTCCCGGACCCCAGATTTCCAGTGAGGGTCCGCGTCCACGCCGTGTCACGGAGGCAGTGCTCCGCATTGGCCTCCGTGACACGTTTCTTGTTATTCCAGGAAAAATTCCCACTAGTATAAATAGAACACTTAGGCTTATTTTTAATGAATTCAGACTTGGTGGAGCAAGGACGTGGGTTACAGGCAGTTGAGGGACAAAAAAGCTAAGGGTTTTTCTCTCTTTCTTTCTTCTTTCAATCAATTGTTTGTATGATTAACACTTGTTTTAGGATGATTAATCCACAAATGAGTGGCTAATTCTCTTCCTTGCTGAGGTTATGAACAATGGTGATGAATTTTGATTATTGAATTGTATGGTTTTTCATCTTCTTCTTCTATGTTGTTCTATTAATTCTTGTTTCTACTACATTAGTGTGTGGCCGACATTAATGTACATCTAAAAAGTCCAATTTCACTCGAGAGAGCACGAAATTGGAAAGTTGTGAATTAATAGGGTATTGTTCTTAACTTGATTTGGGAAAATTGGGTTTTGATGTGCCTTCCTGATAGAAATATACTTGAAAGTCGTATTAGTCAGTTTAGGAACCGGAATTGTATTGCTAGGTCATAAATTGCATTTGATCACAGAAATGTAGACGGATGGTTTATGATTCTTAAGTGAGATTAAATACGAGAGTTTTAATCTCTTGGCTAATGTTCTTGGCTAGCAACTAGAAGAGAAGAATAACCAAATTATGATTATAATCAAGTTCATTACTTGTTCTTAACCTTGGCATGCTCATATCCATAGTTTCAATTCAAAGTAAATAATTGTTAATAGTTTTAGTATCTAATTTATAAACAAAAATTATTTAACTTTTGGTTACGTTGTTGTCAGCATATTTAGAAGTAAGATAGAATATAGTATACTTGAGCAATTTTACTTATCCAGAGTCTCCTTGGTTCGATACTTGGCTTACTTAGCCACTTTATTACTTGTTTGACCACGTGCACTTGCGTGTCGGTTTTTAACCCTATAGCAAACCACCGGACAAGTTTTTTTGGCGCCGTTGCCGGGGAGACTAGGCAATTGGTGAAATTGTGTTAAGTGTAAATTTACTGTATTTTTGTTTTATTTTCTTAAGTGTTGACAACTTGGTCTTAGCCTGTATTTTGTAGACTTGATTTCTGTGAACACTGGCAAAGGAGAAGGAGCTGGTGGAATCTTATATATAGCCTGAACGTGAATTTCATAGTAAACGCAGAGAAGCTCTACAAAAGAAGCTGCAGTTGCTCAGACAGACTATTACGGAGCAACAAAATCCACCAGTTGTGAGGGCAGTGTTAGTGCCCGACGAAGCAGCAGCAAGGCCGGTTCGCGAGGTGGCAATTCCACATGCCAACAATGTACATTCAAGCATCCGCAAACCAGAGCCTGGAGGGAGATTTGAATTAAAGCAGAATATGGTGCAACTTTTGCACACAAGCGGGCAATTTACCGGTCTCCCTCATGAAGACCCACAACAACATCTCCAGAACTTTTTGGAGATAAGTGACACTTATATACCCGTTGGAGTGTCACCTGATTATGTTCGGCTCACACTATTTCCGTTTTCCTTACTTGGTGAAGCCAAGAGGTGGTTAAAAGCTGAACCACCAAATTCTATATCAATGTGGGATGATCTAGCACGGAAGTTCTTGATAAGATTTTTTCCCTCTGGTAAAACAGCCAGACTTAGAAGTCAAATTCTAAGTTTCAAACAGAGGGAGGGAGAAAATTTATATCAAGCCTGGGAAAGATTTAAATCCATGTTGCGGGACTGTCCTCATCATCATCAGTCCAATGAGGTGTTGGTGCACACATTTATTGAGGGTTTGGAACCCCATACTAAAATTTTGTTAGACTCAGCAGCTGGAGGGCAAGCGCTGGAAAAGACTTATGAGGAGCTGTACACTTTGCTCAATCGGATTTCACAGGGCAATCCAGAATGGAATGCTGATTCATCTCGAGGTGGAGCAAGGAAAGCAGCAGGAGTGCTTGAAGTGGATGGATTTACAGCTACCGCTGCACAGATAGCTGCCTTGCAGAATCAGTTGAACAACCACTTCAGCAACATGAACTTGAACCAGCCTTCAGCTTCAGTCAATGCGGTCCAGCAAATGTGGTGTGAAGTGTGTGGAAGCAGTGAGCACTTGGCTGAGTGCTGTGGAGCAAACCCAGATTCTGTTAACTTTGTGGGAAATGCACAAAGAAATCAGCAGCAGTTTGGTAGCAGCTACAACTCAAATTTGAGGAACCATCCAAATTTTTCGTGGGGTAGCAACAACCAACAAGGCCAAAGTTCGGGTCAGGGTATGCACAGGAATCAAGGAGGGCAACAGAACTACCAATCTCAATTTAGAAATCACAATGCCCCTCCTCCACCACCATCACCTACCATTGAAGAAATGTTCAAGACCATGATCGCTAATCAGGCGCAATTGCAGGCTGACTATGTTAAATTGGCAGCCAAAGTGAAGAATAATCAATTAGCGACCAAGGCTCTTGAGTATCAATTTGGGCAATTTGCTAGTGCCCAAACCACAAGGCCCAGAGGAGGACTGCCTAGCGACACGGATCCTAATCCGAAGCAGGTAAATGCAGTGACCACAAGGAGTGGTTTGCAGCTAAAGGAGGTGGAACCGGAGAGATCACCTCAAACGTCAGGAGTAGCAGATGTTGAGGAAGAACAAAGTTCGGATAGGGGGAAGACCAAAGAAGCAGAATCAGAAAGACCTCCACCCCCGTTCCCTCAACGACTCAAGAAACACAAGGAGGAGGCGTGTTTCAAGAAATTTATGGAGGTGCTTAAATAGGTACATGTTAATTTACCTCTTGTTGATGTCTTGTAGGGAGTGCCAAAATATGCTAAATATATTAAAGACATCGTGGCCAACAAAAGTCATCTGACTGAGTATGCCACGGTAGCTTTGACGGAGGAATGCACTTCCTGGATCCAAAATAGACTGCCTACGAAGCTAAAAGACCCTGGAAGTTTTACTATCCAGCTTACAATTGGGCAGAGTATCCGAGCTCGTGGATTGTGTGACTTGGGGGCGAGCATAAATCTGATGCCATCTTCGGTATTCAGAAAGTTAGGTCTAGGGAGTCCTAGACCTACAACCGTAATCTTGCAGCTAGCAGACAGATCCTTAGCTAGGCCGGATGGCATTGTTGAGGATGTGCTTGTGCAAGTGGGATCCCTCATTTTTCCGGTTGATTTTATTGTTCTGGATTTTGAACCAGACGCTGAAGTCCCATTTATTTTGGGACGACCCTTCTTGGCAACCGGAAAAGCATTAATTAACGTGGCTGCGGGTCAACTTACAATGCGAGCACATGACAAGGTAGAGGTGTTCGATGTGTACAAAGCACCCAAGCTCCCGATGGTAAATGAAGAACTCTCGATGATCAATGTAATTGATCATGGGAATGCTAAGCACATGAGTGATTCTCGAGAGTGGATGGGAAGACCACCAGATAAAGGTGAGCACTACTGGGGGGAGGACAATGATCGTGAAAAATCGTCCATCACCCTAGTGGATAATTGAGCATAAAGGACGTCGAGCCGCGATGGTAAACCAGGCGCGGCACGGGAGGCAACCCGTGAAAAATATTTTTTTTTTCTTTTGTTTAGTAAAGTGTAAATAGTTTTTATTTTAATTTTTCTTTTTCTTGATTTAGTACAAATTTTCCGTTTTAGTTAGTATTTTTCATTTTAGTTAGGGAAATCTACTAATCTAACCAATTTTGTTTAGTAAGGTGATTTTCAGGTCAAACGGAGAAAAATATGCGTGGAATCGTGAAGGAAAAGGCAAGGTATGAAAAAATGAATAAAATGAAGAGACAGTGCACTGGGGCGATGGCTCCGTGTCACGGAGGTGGACCACCGCGTTACCCTCCGTGACACGTTGAGGTTAAATCTGGATTTTTTTTTAAATTCCAGAGGTCCATCGCGATAGCTCCGTGTCACGGAGGAGGGGCTCCGCGTTACCCTCCGTGACACGTTGCCCTATATTTTGTGACGGGTCATACCGGATTGCCGGGTGACCCGCATATTTCCTTCATTTTAAACCCCGATTTTAGGCCCCTTTTCCTTATTTTCTCTCTTCTCCGCGACCAAACACCCATAATTCCCTCTCCCAACCAACGTGCCACGGTAGTAAGCAAAGAAATTGTCGAGTTTCTTCGATTATTCAACTTAAAGGTATGTTTTCCTCTTCTCTCTCAAGTTTTTGTCGATTTTAGTCGAATTTGAGCATGGGAGGTGAGATATATCACCCTAAGTCGTAATTTAGCATGAAATTGAATTATTCTTTGATTGATAAATGTTCGAGATGTTGTAATACGCGTTTGAACTTGTCGATTGCGTGAATGATTCGAATTCGATTGTGAAATTCAATTCTAGGGCTTGGGTTGTTGAAATCGAATTGGGTAACTTGGTAAATGTGTGAATTATATGCAGGGGTGTGCTTGTACATTGAGAATAAGTCGTTGTAAATATTGTGTGAATGTAATAGACGACGAATTCTCGGGTTTTTGGGAAAAATGTGAAAAGTGTTCGAATTGGTTGGTTACATAGATTCATGTGTATATAGAATTTTGGTTGTTGTTTTTTTTGTTTTGTTGTTTTCGTTGCTAAGTGCGAAGGTTGAATTGATAGTGATGGTAGGATTGGGATTAGTTGTATGAAGTCTGAGTAGTACGCTAAAGTTATACTGTCGAAATTTTTTTGTGAACGCACTAAGCATAAATTTGATAGTTGTTTGTTTTTGGTGTAAATAAAGTGATCCTTGTCGTAGTATCGTAACAGTAGCTAAGGACTAAGTGTGGGGTAAACTTAGTTTAACCCGACCTTAGCCGAAGCTAATATGCATTTATCTTGACATGGTGCTTGTTTATTTGTATTGACAGGTACAATGGCAAGTAGGAAGGATAAGGGTAAAGGTGCTTCTACTTCAGGCACCAGGAGAAAACGACTTAGATTGGGCACAGCAGTCCCAGCTGCACCAGCAGTTCCGCGCGGCCAACGCCGCCAGTACGGAACGAGGTGGGTAACCGATGAAGGGAAGAAGTGGTACGCTAAACATAAGGAAAATAAATACTTCCCTGAGGAGCATATTGCACGGGAACCACTAGCACAGGAGTTCCCCCGCATAGTGCAGAGGATCGAGGCAGCTGGGCTCAGCTTCATATTTCAGGAGCCCAAGGAGTGCAACTTACATCTAGTCCGGGAGTTCTATGCAAATTGGAACCCGGCAATCAGAAGCCATACAATAAAGATCAGAGGGCAGATTGTCACTCTGGAACCCCAGCAATTAAATGCCATCATTGGAGCGCGGGACACAGACGCCCACGTTCTTTGCCAGCTGAATATCACCCCACCATATGCTGATATTAGACACACATTATGTGGGGCTCGATCCACAGCCAGATAGAGCATACATAAGGAGCGGGGTTACCACCAGACTCTGCCGTATTCTCAAATGAACAGGGAGGCAAGAATTTGGCTGAAAATAGTTTGTTCATGCCTGATCCCGGGGGTGCACATGACGGATGTGACCCGGGACCGTGTGTGCCTGGTGTATGCCCTGATGAAAGGGCTAGAGATTAATGTTTGGGCGGTCATCATATCCGCCATGAAGAGAGCCCGACTACACTAGGGCCACAGGTATGGGTTCGGAGGACTTATCACCACCTTTCTCCGGGGCCTCGATGTCGAGGAAGAGGCTTTGGACTACATCCCGCAGTTGGAGCGGAGGGCCCTTGATGTGACCAAAACTAAGGCCCCCGACACCACACACGGGCCAGTGCTGACACTTGGCGAGCGACATGCTCGTGAAGATCAGTACATGGCACGAATGTTTGGTATGCAAATGCTTCAGCTTCGGATTGGTGGGAGACCAGCCACGGAGGATGAATTATGGCAGCTGGAGCTAGATTACCCATTTGGCGAAAACACCAGAGCTTTGTGCCGAGTGGGGCCAGCCTTCATTGAGCCCACTGACGATGATGTCCCCACGGACGAGGAGACACGTCGGGAGGACTCCGATGTGGAGTCCGATGACGACGATGGAGGTGACTCGGACATGGGCGATGAGGCAGCAGCACCGGATGAAGAAGTCGAATATTTCGACTGATCAGGGAGTTCCACCACCCAAAATTTTGTGATTTTTAATTTTTGTGAACACTGGGGACAGTGTTCGATTTAAGTGTGGGGTGGGGAGTAGTTAGGTGCTGGGGCTGGGCTGATTTGCTGCATGTTTTTCCTCTGTTTTGTATTTATGTTTATGTTTCCCTGTGTGCAAACTAGTTTGTATCTGTAAATATTTGTGGTAATTGATGATGTGTGTTGTGAAATGTTGTGGTTTGCCAGCTAAGTCTGTAGAAAAAAAAAGTTTTTTTTTTGTAAATATTTTCTTATTTTTTTCTCTATCGAAATGATCGATATTTTTAAAATTTTTGCGAAAATATTTTGTACATATTAAAATATTTTGTAAATATTTTTCCATCGAAATGATCGATGTTTTGCAAAAAAAATTTCAATTTTTATTTTTGGGTTTCTCAGAGTTTGTTTTCGGTTCTTTTACCGAGAATAGTCCCATTGAACCGATGTCATAGTTAGTGACCGTTCCCTATAATGGATGGATGACGATCGTCTTAAGGGAAATGTAGTCGGTAGGAGTAGTGATTTTAATTTGTTTTCAGTTTTCTTTGGTGGATTACATGATGGAACCTGTAGTTACTATATGGTTGTGAAATTATGGTTGTGTGTTGTAACTGATATTCGAAATGTAAAAGTGATTCGTTTGAAAGCATGCAATTTTGTAAATATGTTGAGTTGCCTTGGCTGTAGAATGCGATTCGGTGTGATTGAGGCTTAATTTTTGAATTCATGTAATTGGCTAATTAAAGAGTCTGTGAATGCATCTTGAATCAAGCATGTGCAAGAAGTGTGAAGTGAGGTGTTGTTATTCCATGCTATTGTGAAGTGTCTAGAACTTGCCTGGTGTGTGTACAAAACGAAATGAAGGAGGTGTAGTGTTGGAAAGGATGTAGGCATTTCTTTGTCTTAACTGAGAGTTTCTATTTTTTTTCTTGTCATACTCTACCTTTTTATGTGATTGCATACCCTAGTCAGCCCGTTGAGCCTTTAGCCGATTATTTCTTTCTTTTGTCCAAAAATTGTATAAACTGAGCTTAATTCTTTCTTTTCATTAGCCGTAAAGCCTATACAAAACTCTTAAGCGCTTAAGAAGAACAGAAAAATTTTCCCAAAGTGTCAAAGAGTGAGAATAGTGGAAAGAAAAAGAAAAGCAGAGAGAGGAAAGAAAAGAAAAGGTTGAAGAGGCACTTGTTATAATGAAATGATAATGAAGGTGCATGAAAAACCTTTGTGTCATGTCAAGTGTGTTTGATGAAATGGGCCATACGAAAGTAAACCAGCATGAATGGGATGATGAAAAAAGAGAAGAGAGAAACAATGTTCATGAGTTGATGGGAATGTGTTGAAAAGGCGCTTAAGGATGCTGGTGACTATTATTGGCTAATCCAATACATACTAGTTCCATAGCCTCCATTACAACCCGTTAAAGTCCTACGTGATCTTACATTGTATTTCCTTATATTAGTGGAGTAATACACTAAGGGCAAGCCTATGGGTCATGACATGATGCATGTGAATTCTTTGGGAGAGAGAGTGAAATTAATTTCTACATGCCCCTACTTGAATGTTTGTGTGTCACATGAGCATAAAGGGGAAGATTCTCTTGAGTTGTGAGGGCACATGCTTGATGAAAGATTGATTTTCGTGTCGGATATCTTGATTAGCTGATTTGAATGAGTTTGCCGATATCGAGATTCTTAAAGTCTAGGAAGTCTGGATTTATTAAAGGTCATTGCATTGTTAAGACCATGCATGTTTTCTTGATGATTTACAATATTGAATGATCGGTATGACCGTAGCGTAAATTGTCGCACCATAGTGGCGAAGGTCGGGATGTAATTTGCATGAGTTGTGTATGTGTTGTTCGAGGATGAATAAGGATTTAAGTGTGGGGTAAGTGATCTTGGGCAGATTTATATGCCCAAGTGATACTCAAACGTATCATTTTCGCCTTGTTTATTGTGCAATGTGTATACATTTTCATGTAATTGGCAATAAAATGTGAATTTATACTAACCAACATGATTAGCATTGTTTTGTAGGTAAAACATGATTTTGAGGAGCTAAAATGCATGTTGGAACAATATCGGAGTTGGACTTGGATGCGAGCACGAAAAAGACATTGGACTGCACAAAGTAAAGGGGCTCCGCGATGGAGCCGTGCCACGCTACCATCGCGGAGGCACACTGCCTGGAGGGTGATTTAATTGTCAAATTCCAGTGGAGCCTCGCGACAGCTCCGTGTTGCATGCCGTGCCACGTTGAGGCTATATTCCCGGACCCCAGATTTCCAGTGAGGGTCCGCGTCCACGCCGTGTCACGGAGGTAGTGCTCCGCGTTGGCCTCCGTGACACGTTGCTTGTTATTCCGGGAAAAATTTCCACTAGTATAAATAGAACACTTAGGCTTATTTTTAATGAATTCAGACTTGGTGGAGCAAGGACGTGGGTTACAGGCAGTTGAGGGACGAAAAAGCTAAGGGTTTTTCTCTCTTTCTTTCTTCTTTCAATCAATTGTTTGTATGATTAACACTTGTTTTAGGAAGATTAATCCACAAATGAGTGGCTAATTCTCTTCCTTGCTAAGGTTATGAACAATGGTGATGAATTTTGATTATTGAATTGTATGGTTTTTCATCTTCTTCTTTATGTTGTTCTATTAATTCTTGTTTCTACCACATTAGTGTGTGGCCGACATTAATGTACATCTAAAAAGTCCAATTTCACTCGAGAGAGCACGAAATTGGAAAGTTGTGAATTAATAGGGTATTGTTCTTAACTTGATTTGGGAAAATTGGGTTTTGATGTGCTTTCCTGATAGAAATATACTTGAAAGCCGTATTAGTCAGTTTAGGAACCGGAATTGTATTGCTAGGTCATAAATTGCATTTGATCACAGAAATGTAGACGGATGGTTTATGATTCTTAAGTGAGATTAAATACGAGAGTTTTAATCTCTTGGCTAATGTTCTTGGCTAGCAACTAGAAGAGAAGAATAACCAAATTATGATTATAATCAAGTTCATTACTTGTTCTTAACCTTGGCATGCTCATATCCATAGTTTCAATTCAAAGTAAATAATTGTTAATAGTTTTAGTATCTAATTTATAAACAAAAATTATTTAACTTTTGGTTACGTTGTTGTCAGCATATTTAGAAGTAAGATAGAATATAGTATACTTGAGCAATTTTACTTATCGAGAGTCTCCTTGGTTCGATACTTGGCTTACTTAGCCACTTTATTACTTGTTTGACCACGTGCACTTGTGTGTCGGTTTTTAACCCTATAGCAAACCACCGGACAATAGGCGGGCTGGCAAGGGTTCGGGCGGCGCTCATGCGACATGCCTTCGCGCACGCGCGCACGCCTGCTGCCTGCCTGTCTCGGCGCCCGCGTGCCTGGGCGCTTTCCCAGACGACAGTGCTATCTTCAAACGAGCATAACTTTTTACTACGAACTTCGTTTGATGAGTGGTTTTTTTCACTGTAAACTTGACTCAAATACCTTTCATTTTACATGTTATAGGACTTCTGGATCATTATATGTTTGGAGATATGACCATTTAAAGTTGACCCTTATTTACAAACTTCACATACTCTTTGCTTTTCCCTTTGCACATGTTTCCCTCCTCACCTACGGATAACATACGACCCATAATTCCCTTAATATGACATATAACCATAAAATAATCATCAAAAAAAATTACGGGGTGTAACATGACAGTAAGATTTACCATGATCTACGGAAAGTCCATTGATGGAATGGCATGATAAAGGATATCACGAATTTTGTGGCTAAGTTTCATAATAGCCATCAGATTAAGGTTGAACATCTGAGATTGGTAGGTATAACTCTAGATGTAAGCATTCCTACTTGGAAGTGGGAAGAGATAAATATGGAGTTCATCATAGGGTTACCTCGTAGACGCTGATAGCATGATTTGGTATGGATGGTTATAGACCAGATGACTATGTCAACATATTTTCTGGTAGTGAAGACTACAACTTCAACTGATAATTATGCTAGAATTTACATTTGGGAGTTGGTTAGACTACATGGAGTCCCTTTGTCCATTATTTTTGATAGGGGTACTCAGTTTACTTCACATTTCTGGAAGTCCTTTTAGAAAGGTCTAGGCACTCAGTTTAAGCTTAGCATAGCCTTTCACCTGTAAACAAATGTTCAGGTAGAATAGACCATTCAGAATTTAGAGGAAATTTTTAGAGCTTGCGTGATCGATTTTAAAGGTAATTGGGATGATCACTTGCCTTTCATCGAATTCTCTTGCAATAACAATTACCACTCCAGCATTTAGATGGCCCCATTTGAGGCACTTTACGATAGGAAGTGTAGATCTATTATAGGGTGGTCTGAGATTGGTGAAGCTATCTATGTAGGGCCTGATTCAGTTCATGAGGCTATGGAGAAAGTTTATCTTATCAGGGAAAGGTTGAAAATAGCTCAGAACCAGCAGAAATCATATGCAGATGTGAGGAGAAAAGAACTTGAGTTTGTTGTTAATGATTGGGTTTACTTGAAAACTTTGCCTATGGAAAGGGTGATAAGGTTTGGAAAGAAAGGAAAACTCGTTCCCCGCTATGTTGGTCCATATAAGATCTTGAGGCATTTTGGCAATGTGGCCTATGAATTGGACTTGCTTGCAAAGTTAGCATCAGTGCACCCAGTCTTTCATGTGTCTTTGTTCAAGAAATGCATTGGTCATATGACCTCAATTGTGCCCTTAGAATGTGTTGGTGTAAAGGATAGTCTCTCTTACGAAGAGGTCCCAATTTAGATTTATGACCATCAGGTTCATAAGTTGAGGAATAAAGAGGTCGCTTCAGTGAAAGTTCTTTGGAGGAACCAGCTCGTAGAGGGAGCTACTTGGGAAGAAAAAGCAAACATGATGGTCAAGTACGCTCACCTCTTTCCTTCCAATTCAGTCCCAGCTTGAGGTACTAGATTTCTTCTTAGTATCTGATGTCAAAAAAGCGCATGCAAGCGCACGTGGTCGTCAAGTAATATAGGACTGAAAGTCCAGATTATCAAACCCTCAGAGACTTGTCAGATCATTGTTTAAAGGTTATTGCTTTATTTCGCTATTCTAACAAAACAAATATAAATGGGGAATGGTTTGAAGAATTAAACTACTGCAAAAATAAAAGGTAAAATTAACTAAAGAACTAAGATGTTGCAGACTTGTTTGTACTTCAAATGATGATGGAAATCTAGGGAATTGGCACTTCTGTATCAGGTGGAGTCTCCAAGACGTGATTAGGCTAGATTAATTCTTCCTAAGGTTGCTAGTTGCAAGTTATTATCCCATTTCTTTCCACTCTCCCGAGCATCCAAGAACTATCTCATGAACCCTAACACCTATATCCCTAATGTCGCAGTAGAAATATGAAATGACAGTTATGCCTACTTGTGTTCCAACTAAACGGGGTTGAAGGATATATCCCTATCCTCAACAAAAAATTCTAACCTTCAACCAATGGGCCAAAGAATCTTTAAATTCCTGTTCTACATTTACTTTTAACCTTTTCAGTTTCCTTTCCCAAGTTCAACCAAAATCCAAAAGATTTATCCACAAGATGATCAGTCTAGTAAATAAGAAATTAAAAAAAGTAAATATAAACAACCTTTAATGAAGAATCAAAACTAGCATTAAATAGTCTTTCAAACGTCAACCATCAACTATTGCCAAAATCCTAAAATGGGCATTTAGCCACTCATAGACAAGAGAAAAAACAAAGATAACATCATCCTTCTCAATAAAACTATAAAGCAAATAAAAAACCTAAACAAAACTTGTCTCTCCTCCAAAAGCTGTGTTTACAAACTTCTACGATCAAACAAAATGAAGTATGATATGCTAAAAATGCCCTAGATGTTATATTTATAGGCGAGCCTTCAAATAACTCTTTTTCCCTTAAGTATTTGGCTTAAAATCAACAAAATCCCATGTAGGAGGGTATGGCACGCTGCCCCATGCATAGCTCTTAGGAGTTAGTCAAATTTCCTCTAAAGAATGGCTCCGGGCACCCAACTCTCCCCATAGCACCACGGATTTAGCAAAATTTCTACACTTCTGAGACCTCTGGTACCCCATTCTATTAGTAGAACCAGAGTATTGGTCAAATTCTTGAGCTTTAGGACCCTTCTGGTGCCCCACTTCATCCATAGCCCCATAATGTTAGGAAAATTTCCTAAGATTAGAATGCTTCTAGGGCTCCACTCCATCCATCTCGCCAAGGTCTTAGTCAAATTCTCATCTCTGAAGCCAAGAGGACATGGCGCCCCATGACATCTATAGCACCAACTTGCATTTTCCTTTGAAACACAAGTGTTGGGCACGCCATGCCAACCATAGCCCTAGGCCGACTTTCGCAAACTATTCTTCTTAACACCTTGAGTCATTTTTGGGTTCTTTTTCCTTGGTTTCTTGCTCAAAATATCTAAAAACATTCCTTAGCTCACAAGACACACGAAAACATGAATTCATACATTTTATAGGGATTATGAACTCAAAACAAGGGAAAATATGGGTAAAAACATGGAAAATGGGCATAAGAATATGCCTAACATCAGTATCCCATACTTAAACCATTGTTTGTCCTCGAACAATCCTTAACTCCATGCACAAACTCATATTTTCTCACCCCTTGTCACCTCTATTAATTCACACTCAAACAACTTAATAGAGAGCATACGATTAAGTGGTTCATCAACTTATAACAATTCACATCAAGCTTATGCAGAGTTATTGACATTCAAGACTACACAACTTCTATAACCGACACAATTTTCAAACAGGGCCAACATGATTAAATACAAAACATGCAACACATAGTACACGGACTTAGAATCTTATGCCCCTCACTTTTAGTGATGTTCCTCTCTCAAACTATCAATGCAAAGCATGGAAAATAATTAGTAAGGCACGCTTACACTCACAAAAGACGTATCATACATATGGAATATAACATAAGATTGTCCCTCATGTACACTTAGACTATTTAGTCATTTCAAGAGATTAAGATCAAAAGGACTTTTTTCGATTGTAATGTTAGCTAACGGATGGATAGGAATGATTTTTCTTTTATAGTGACTACCTATCCTATGTACTCTTAATACACTTTTCATCTTTCACATCCACCACCGTTTCCTTATTGTTCACCTCTCACTTTACTCACCCTTTTCTCTTTTCTTTTCATGCCCCTTTTTTCACTACTTGACTGCTAGCCTTTGCTTATAGAATCAATAAGAACATTCACTCTTAAAACCCCTCCTTTCATTGTCCTAACAACGAGCAAACAACACATTTTTATGGGTACCCCTTCTTCCTACTTTCTATTCTTACTTTCCACACATATTTTTTTTCTTTTCCCTTGTTATTCATGCATTGGTGGACAATCACTTTCAAGTCTCAAAGTGCCTAAGACTACTTTGGATCAATAATTCTGGAGGTCTCACAATAAAAGGGAATAAGCTACTTTTATGGTAAGAAAAGAATAAGGCTTATAGCTCAAGGGGATTAACTAGGAAAAATGTTTAGGAAGGTAAAACAGACATCGAAAATCATGGCATTTTCAAACAAATGCCTTAATCATCTCTTAACTCTTTAAAAGCTATCCATCCCACATACACTAAGGCAAGTTCTAGATGCACAATATGTACAAAACAAGACAATTAATCTCTCCTCACATGCATTAAGACTCTAGTCGGTTTCCTATAGCTACATATTTATATAATCACATTGAATGGCATTTTTTTCATTATTAAGCCCTACAAGTATATTGAGTTGAGTTCAAGAACTATGTGTGTCTATCATGGAATTCTCACTTAAGATGACTACTTCATTTCCTCAAGCTTAGCATCTAAGTGGAATGTCAAATATGTCAAAAAGCATACAAGTGATTATGTCTGACTCAATCCTAAAAAATAAAAAAACGTGACTAATTTCCCTTAAGACGGTCATCATCCATCCTTCATAGGGAAGGGTTACTACATCTAAGATGACAAAAAAACAAAAAGGTTTGACTCTAAAATAAAATTCACATGGTTCAAAGGTCTCCCCTTCAGAAAAGAACAGAGGTCAGAAGAAAAACCAAAAGGTGGATGAGATGTCACTTTTTGAAAAAATAATGTCTGATAAGCTTGATGACATACTCATCCTCAACCTTAAAATCCAGGGAGACATACCCTCACCCCACACTTTAAGTCTTGCTCCGTCCTCAAAATATCTAAAATTAAAGATCAGATAAGGGTGAGAGATTACTCCCTGAGGCCCTCTAGGGCCTAGCTAGTAGTAGGTTTCTTGGATTCATGGGTCGCACGACCCCACACTTAAGCTTAGACCATGCTCCTTAGCTTTGATTCTAGATACTCAGACTTTTCCTTCTCTGCAAAATAAAAACAATAAAAAAATGACACTATAAAAAAACAGGAAAAACTACACTATTACAAATTGGATTGCCTCCCAACAAGCGCCTGATTTAATGTCGCGACATGACTTTATCAAGTTTTACCACTTTTTCTTCCACTTTGAGCTTATCAATTTCACCCCCAATTTCTTTTCCAATTTTATGTTATGCTCAAGGGGTGGTGGTGTAAACATGAAGGGACCAAGTAATAATTGTGACATCTTTCCCTTCTTGGCTCTTTAGTGAGGGATGTCATTATGTCTCTTTGGCATAATAAATTTTAGAATATAAGGGCATTTTTCCTTATCTACACATCTCTCCATAGGCTTGTAAGGCTCTATTTCTAGGTTTTTAACCAAACACAATGTCGAAAAGTGTTTAGAATGAGGACCAATACGCCCTAACACCAAGATTGCATTATGCTTGACATCTCACATTTATCCACCTTCTCAACATCAATATTAGCCAACACAGAATAGTCTAATGGTTGGGATTCTTCGTCCGATTCCCTGCATTGGCTAGTATCGACAACAATTTGTAGTAAGCCTCAAACGCATTAATTTTTTCATGTAAAAGTCCCTGCAGGTTATGGATACTTGAGCCAAACCAGTCATCTCTTGGATGACCCTTATTCTTCCTTCAACATGAGGTTCCTTTTGAGTATTTAATAAGACAATGACTTGCAACTCATACAGGTTGCAGCCTCAACCATCATCTCTGTGAGCTTGCCATTCATCCCTTTTGAGGCTTTTCTTTGTTCAATAAGCTACTCCTTCATTACTTCCATATGCTCCAGGATAAATTTTTTCATATTGCTTATTTGAGCATGATGTTCCTCCTCTTCATTATTCCTATAAGCATAAAAAAAATAGAAGGATCATAATAGGGGCTTGGGGAAGGGGAATAAAAATTTGGACAACTACTCCAATGGCCATTCAAACCACCACATACACCACAAGTATGACAGTGTTGCCACAAGTAGGTCCTCCACAATTCAGATATGGATTACCAAAATATGAATACCTATTACACCCCGTAAGTTTTTTTTCGATTAACAAATGTATGCGTGTGCATGTCGGGAGTTTGTAGAGCATGAAACATGCGGGAGAAGGCTTCGAGGTGGAATGAGTAGGTGCAGAGATGAGCGATCGAGTGGAAAGAGGCTGAGGGCAGGCTGCATGGGGGGCCGCACTGCGGACCTCCCTTCTATGCACGGAGCGGCGCATCGCGCCTGTACTCCGCTGCATTGGGAGGTGCTCCGCAGACCTCCCTTCATAGCCTCCCTATATATATGTTTAGGTGTCGAAAGTTAGTTCATTTAAAATATTTCCCAATTGAGTAGTTTGGCTGTGGCGTCATAGTTCATGAGGGTTTCATCAAATTGAAGTCAAATTACGTCGTTAAATCATCTTCAAATGTCAATTCTTCTTGGATAACGATTTCTAGGCCTATGGAGAATGTATCTATGGAGTTACACCTTCGAAATTGGCCCAGTTTGTCAGAGCCCCGCCGAGTAGAAGTCATAGAAATCACTTCTAATTGATTCCTTAATGTTTACAAGAGATAAGTAAGTATTTCTACCTTTTAAATTCTCTGAAATTCATAGGATTTTGGCCAAATTGGATGGATTCTGACTTGAGGTCGTTGTAATGTATTAATGAGGTTGTTAGCCGCTTTCTTAAGTTAAGAATGTCCTTATTCCCTTGGTATGGTAACTACGATTTGGAGGGATTACGAGTTCATGATTGCAGCAGGTTTGATTGAGCAGAATTTAGCTATTGAGATATGTTAAGGCTAACCTTTTTCGAAAAGTTATTCTCGTCGTATAATTGATACGACTTGTATCCCAGTAGTTGCTTATGATTATATAAGTTGTTATTAGCTGCTTCAAGACGAATTAAGGTTGTAATGTAGCACCAAGGTTGCCTAATGAACTGGGTGGTAGCGTGCTAGGTGAATTACCTACTGCTAGTGATAGTATAGCCTCACACGACTTATAGCTTGTCATATAGGTCGCTTAGGAAACAACTGTAGCTGTTAGTCATCTGTAGGACCAAGTGATGCCCTATAGAATAGTCCTTTTAGCTATTAGATGTAGGGCCAATGCCTTTAGCTACTCCTAGAGATGTCTATATACATATTGCCGAGAAAGGCAAAGTACAAATATACCTGCCTATGGGGCTACAGATTGCTAACAAGAGCTATACGCTATCTGGATAGACTAGGTTAATGTCTAGAGGACTAGAACCTTAGTATCACAGTTTTACCTTCAGGTTGATAATCATAGTGGCTTCCTGTAAGATATTGTGGATAACTGCCTTGACTTATATCCAGTTATTAGCAGCCTTGTAGTTGTTCTAGGCGAGGAAACCATATAATTGATCACCTACAACCTTGTTGTTTGTGTATGAACTACCATTGTACTAGTATGACCCTCATATTGTCGCCTAGGTCACCCTGGACCTTGCCCTATTCTTTCTAAGCTGACTGATTTTGTAATTGCCGTCATGACCATTTGGTCAGTTGAGGGCACATGGAATGTACTTGTTGGCTGTTACATAAAGTACTTTAGGGGCGAGTAGCGGTTGTGTTAGGCCCAAGAGGCTATGTACGCCTACTGAGCGACATGTAGTATATAAGTTAGGCTTGTTAGACCCTATACAGGGTGCGCAAGAAGCGATATATAATCACAAAGTGCCTATGGGGCTATATTATGCTGACAGAGCAATATGAAGTTGCAAGCGACTTTATTGAGGCCTGTAGAGCCATTTGAAGTTTGTGGCCTTACCAGCTTCCCCTATGCCTGAGTTGGCATCACTGACCTCAGTAGATCCTGGTGTTATATGATGGGAACCAACCCAAATGCGGGTCAGCACGATATAGGTTAGTAGGCTTGGCTAGTAGTATCCTTGCTAGTATGGTACATGGAGCACGAACCCCAGACTTCAACCTATAGAAGTAAGGGCAAGGCATCAGCCTCTAGCTCTGGAAGAGATCAGAACCACGCCTAGGCACTGTAGCGTGCTGATTGAACCTGGAATTGTCATAAAATATCGAGATATGAGTATCAGGTTAGCACGTAGAAGGTAGAAGAAGCCCGAGAATAATTACCCCACCTGTGATTTAGAATTAACTGCAGTTGTTCATGCTCTGAAGATTCATGGGCAACCTATTGCATTTGAGACCGGGAAAGGGAGAATTAGTTTGAGAGTCGCACCAGTTATCCAGACCAGTAGTTTGGATAGCAGATTCAGGTGATGGTGGGTGGTGATTCAGAACACTTCAATGTCATCTCTAGTGGTGGGAGTAAAAAGGAGATAATACGAAGACCCTAGCATAGTACAGCACAAAGGCAAGGCCCAGCAGGAGGAGTCATCGGCCTTTGAGATAATAGAGGACAGAGTCTTGAGATTTAGGGGTCGACTCTACATTCCAAAAGTGGCAGGGCTTCATGAGTAGATTGTGGCAAAGGTACACCATGTCCCTTATTCTATCCATCTAGGTTAAATGAAAACGCATCAGGTTATAAAATAGATCTATTGGTGATATGGGATGAAGAAAGATATTGTTGAGTTTGTAGCACAAGGTCCCAAATGCCCACAGGTAAAGGCTAAACATCAAAAACCTAGTGGACTGATTCAGGAGATAGCCATGCCTATGTGGAAGTGGGAAATAGTTGATATGAATTTAGTTACAGGACTACGTTCTCAGTTGAACATTATGCTTAGTTGTATATTGAGGAGATAGTCCAACTGCACAGTGCCCTAATGTCTATCATCTCTGACAGAGGTGCTCAATTTACAATTAGATTTTGGAAGTCATTTCAGAAAGGTTTAGGGACGCAGGTCAACTTGAGTACAGTGTCCCTTGGAACAGATGGCTAAGTAGAGCACACCATTCAAACGCTCGAGGAAATGTTATGGGCGTGTGTGCCAAACTTCAGTAGAAGTTGGGATGATCACCCACCTCTTAATTGAGTTTTTGGACAATAACAGTTACCGTTCTATCACCAAGATGGCGCCTTGTGAGGCCTTATATGCGCGGAGATGCGGGTCCCCATAGGATTGGTTAAGGTAGGCAAGTCAAGATTGATTGGACCTAACATGACACACCACGCAGAAGGAAAACCTAAGCTCATTAGAGAACTTCCAATGATAGCTCAGAGTCATCAGAAATCGCATTCTGATATACGGCATAAAGACTTAGAGTTTGATGTCGATGATTGGGTATTTTTGAAATGTTCGCCAATGAGAGGTGTTATGGGATTTGGCAAGAAGAGAAAGATTTGCCCTAAATTTATTGAGCCCTACCGGATCCTCCAAAAGATGGGCCAAGTGTCCTATGAGTTAGAATTGACTTTGGGGCTAGAATCTATTCATCCAATTTTTCATGTATCGATGTTATGCAAGTGCATAGGATACCCTTCTTGGAATGTCCCAGTTGAGGAAGTTTAGGTCACAAAAGAGCCATCCTATGAGGAGACTCCAATAGCTATATTAGATTGATAAGTTCGTAGATTAAGGACCAAAGATGTAGCCTCTATTAAAGTTTTATCGAGGAACAAAAATGTAGAAGAGATGACTTGGGAAACTGAAGACAACATGACATCTAGATGTCCCCACTTATTCCAGACCCTGCAATGATAGTGCACAGACTTAGACAGTTACAGATGAGATGAGATAGTTCTTAGATGTGGTGTTATTGCTCTTTTTTCTCTATTGTAGTCAGTTGTTCACATATTTATTGTGGGGATATCTTTTATAGTTGTTTGTTGCATCCTGTGAGACGCCTATATTGGACTTTTCTATATTTCAGGTTTTAGGATAGTCCATATTGCACGGGAGAATCTGCCAAAATTTTCAAGCAAAGCTTAAGATTTGAGTCTCTTAAAGTTAAATTACATTTGAGGACGAATGTTCCTAAGGGGGGAATGATGTTACACCTCGTAAGTTTTTTTTCGGTTAACAAATGTATGCATGCGTATGTCGGGAGTTTTTAGAGCATGACACATGCGGGAGAAGGCTTGGAGATGGAATGAGTAGGCGTGGAGACTAGAGACTGAGTGGAAGGAGGCCGAGGGTTGGCCACATGGGGCGCCACACTGCTAATCTCCCTCTGGCGCACTGAGCGGCGCGCTGTGCCCGTACTCTACCGCGTTGACAGGCACGGGTCAACCTCTCTCCATCACCTCCCTATATATATCTTTAGGTGTGGAAAGTTAGTTCATTTAAAATATTTCCCAATTGAGCAGTTCGGCTATGGCGACATAGTTCACGAGGGTTTCTTCATATTAAAGCCAAATTACGCTGTTAAATCATCTTCAAACGTAAATTCTTCTTGGATAGTCATTCCTAAGCCTATGAAGAACGTATCTACAAATTTACACCTTCGAAATTGGCTCGGTGAGTCGAAGCCCTACCGAGTAGAAGTCGTATAAATCACTTCTAATTGAGTCCTAAACGTCTACAAGTGATAAGTAAGTATTTATACCTTTTAAATTCTCTGGAATTCATAGGCTTTTGGCCGAATTGGACAGATTTTGACTTAAGGTCATTGTGATGTATGAATGAGGTTACTGTCTAATTACTTGAGTTAAGAACAGCCTTATTCCCTTGGCGTGAGAACTATGATTTGGAAGGATTACGAGTTCTTAGTCGTAGCAGGTTTAATTGAGAAGAATTCGGCTATAGAGGTATGTTAATGCTAACCTCTTTTGGCAAGTTATTCTTATCGTATAGTTTATATGACTAGTATCCTTGTAGTAGATTATTATTATACATGTTCTGGTTAGCTACTACGAGACGAATTGAGGTGGTAATGTAGCACCCTTTGTCGGGAAAACACTATATTTAGTTTTACTATCACTAGAAGTGTTATAGGGATTTCCCTGTTCACTTAGGTAGGTTATCTCTGTGTTTCTTGCACCTTTTGGGCTTATGGAGGCTAGGTTGGGTTCTTGTTTGTATATTTGCTTACTACATATAGTTTATGAATGTACAATCATACAGCTTAAGTTATTGTTTGTATATTTTCTTACTAGATACAGTTTATGAATGTACAATCATACAACTTAAGTTCTTGTTTGTATATTTGTCTTCTAGATGCAGTCTACGGTTGTGAGGTCATACAGGTTAAATTCTGCCCTTTTTTGCTAATTACCTTCAATTTCTTATTAGCTTTTATTTAGTTATTATTTCTTCCTTACATATTCGGTATATATTCTACTTATGCCCACGCATGAGGAGTTGCGTACTTGCCTACAGGTTTAGATAGTCAGGTTTTGAGACCTCCTTAGTAGTTGTCCAGATCCAACAGACTTGTCAGTTTCTTCCCTCCAGAGTTTCCAGATATTAGAGGTTTGCCTATCTTTTGATGTATAGCTTTTGGGTAGGTCGGGACCCTTTCCCGACAAATATCTCACTCTTAGAGGCTTGCAGACCACATTTTATAGTTAGCTCTGCATTTTGGCTATGTGGGGCCTATATTTGTTGTGATACGCGTGTTGGTCATGTGGGGCCTAGTTATGTTATCTGTTAGCAACATGGTGATCTTTCCAGCCCTCTTAGGATGATATTGTTATTGCGACTATTGGGTTAGTTGTTTGTGTGCAGGTTTATATTGCGTTCTTGCCAGCCTGAGGCTATATTTTGAGGCAAGATATAGACATTTGTTTTCTTGCAATACTTCTGGCATGCACCAGAGGTGTATGTGTCCAGCCAGATCAGCTTAGAGTCTAGTATGGCATTAGGTGCTGGTTACGCCTCACAACATAGGGCATGACAAACTTGGTATCAGAGCAACATTGTATCCTAGGGAGTCTACAAGTCGTTTATAGAAGAGTCTTAGAGCTACAAGGCATGATAGTATGGTTACCCCTCCTTTTTCTCAAGATCGTGCTATAGAGCTGAATTGTATAGGATTGAGTCCCTAAGCTTATATTGTTATGTCTGTCTAGAGTGATGTTTTATATGAAACAGACTGCATTCAGTTGTGAGTTAGATACAGCAGCAAGAAAGGGTACTTGCAGGGTGCCACAGTTGGGGACAGCCCAGCCTAAGGGCGAAAGGGAGATATCTTCTCGATCTCCTCAACATTCTCCAAGGAACTAGGAACCTTATAGGCTAATAGATATGCCATCACCGCTCGCAGTTCTTCCTACACCCTTGGATCAGGATGTCAGAAGCGTATTATATATGTTGGCTTACTTAGTAGTTACTCAGTATTAGACAGGGACAACAATTAATGTTGGATTACTTGTAAGGTAGGAAAGGTTGTGAAATTGTGAGATTGTTACTTCCATCCCATTAGAGTTTTTCGAGTTTCATACCTTAGACCTATAACAAAATGATATGGTTATTTCCCACCTCCCATCCTTTTCTCAGTATAGAAGAGAACATAAGTGTTTACGGTATGTCATTAAGAGTAAATAGCAATGGAGGGCTAGACCTGTTGATTCCTGGGGGTGCTATGAAAGTGGTCAAGAACCCTAGTACTTAAATAGGTCATCTAGGCCTTTACTACAGTAAAGTCAGGACAGCAGGCAAGATTGTTAGGTGCATCCAAATACATGTGAGAGTCAATAAACAATAGACTCTCAGTAATAGCAAAGCTTAGATTAGAAATAGACTAATCCCGTCGTAATGTGCTGATGGCAGTACAGAATACCTAGAGAATAATGGTTATGGCCCCCAGTTTGTTATTTTAAAGGACAGAGGGGTTATATGATGGGAACCCACCCGAGTGCGGCTCATGACGATATAGGTGAGTAGGCTTGGATAGTAGTATCCTTGCTAGTATGGTACATGGGGCCCGAACCCCAGACTTCTGCCTATAGAAGTAAGGGCAAGACATGAGCATCTATCTCTGGAAGAGATCAGAACCACGCCTAGGCTGTAGCGGGCTGATAGAACTTGGAATTGTCACCAAATGTCGAGATATGAGCATTAGGTTGGCACAGAGAAGGTAGAAAAAGCCCGAGAAGAATTACCCCACCCATGATTTAGAATTAACAGCAATTGTTCATGCTCTGAAGATTCATGGGTAGCCTATTGCATTTGATACCAAGAAAGGGAGAATTGGTTTGAGAGTCGCACCAGTTAGCCATACCAAAAGTATGGGTAGCAATTCAAGTGATGGTGGGGTGGTGATTCATAACACTTCAATGTCATCTCTGGTGGTGGGAGTGAAAGGGCGCCAGTATAAAGAACATAGCATAGTACAGCTCAGAGGCAAGGCCCAATAGGAGGAGTCATCGTCCTTTGAGATAATAGGGGATGCAGTCTTCAGATTCAGGGTCGACTCTATGTTCCAAAAGTGGCAGCGCTTCGTGAGTAGATTGTGGAAAAGGTATACCATGTCCATTATTCTCTCCACCTAGGCTCGACGAAAAACACATCAGGTTATAAAAGAGACCTATTGGTGGCATAGGATGAAGAAAGATATTATTGAGTTTATAGCATAGTGTCCCAATTGCTAGCAGGTAAAGGTTGAACATCAAAAACCCGGTGGACTAACTCAGAAGATAGTCGTACCTATGTGGAAGTGGGAAACATTTGATATGAATTTAGTTACAGGACTACATTCTCAGTTGAAGATTATGTTGAGTTGTATATTAAGGAGATAGTCCAACTGCACAGTGCCCCAGTGTCTATCATCTCTGATAGAGATTCTTAGTTTACAATTAGATTCTAGAAGTATTTCATAAAGGTTTGGGGACACAGCTCAACTTGAGTATAGTTTTCCCATGAATAGATGGATAAGTAGAGTGCACCATTCAAACGCTCAAGGAAATGCTATGGGCGAGATATAGCCATTTGTTTTCTTGCTATGTGATGCTGGTGTGCTCTAGAGGTGTATTTGTCCTACCAAGTTAGCTCATAGTCTAGTATGATATTAGGTGCCAATTACGCCTCCCAAAGTGGGGGGTGACAATACCTATCATTCGACCCATTTACATACCAACATGTTATTTTAATAAGAGTGGTAAAATACTATTAAAAAAATCAAAGAATTTATACAATATAATTATAAAAATTAAATACTTGAATAGTGTAATAAAAATCCTAACCAAAAACAATTAGTCCATATTCAAGTCCCCGACAACGGCATCAAAAATTTGATGTCACCCAAGCGCACGCAAGTGCACGTGGTCATCAAGTAATATAGGACTGGAAGTCCCGATTATCGATCCCTCAGAGACTTGTCAGATTAATCGTTCTAAGGTTATTACTTTATCGCTATTCTAACAAAACAAATATAAATGGGGAATAGCTTAAAGAATTAAACTACTAAAAACTTGAAATGTAAAATTAACTAAAGAACTAAGATTGTAGCAGACTTGTTTGTACTACAAATAATGATGAAAATCTAGGGAATTGGCACTTTCCTATCAGGTTGAGTCTTCAAGACGTGATTATACTAGATTAATTCTTCCTAAGGTTGTTGGTTGTAAACTCCTATCCCGTTTCGTGCCACTCTTTAGAGCATCCAAGAACTATCTCATAAACCCTAACGCTTATATCCCTATGGTTGTAGGAGAAATATGAAATGATGGTTATGCCTACTTGTATTTCAACTAAACAAGGTTGAAGGGTATATCTCTATCCTCAACAATAACTTCTAACCTTCAACCAATGGACCAAAGGATCTTCCAATTCCTATTTTATATTTACTTTTAACCCTTTCAGTCCCTTTCCCAAGTTCAACTAAAAGCCAACAGATTTACTCACAAGTTGATCAGTCTAGTGAATAAGCAATTAAAACAAGTAAATATAAATAATATTTAATGAAGAATCAAAACTAGCATTAGTCAATCTTTCGAACATCAACCATCAACTATGGCCAAAACCTTAGAATGGGTGTTTAGCCACTCATAAATAAGTGGAGAAACAAAGATGACATCATCCTTCTCAATAAAACAATAACTCTTCTTCTTTACATCTTGAGTCATTTTTGGGTCCTTTTTCCTTGGTTTCCTGCTCAAAACATCTAGAAATATTTATTAGCTCACAAGACACATGAAAACATGAATTCATATATTTCATAGGGATTATGAACTCAAAATAACGCAAAATATGGGTAAAACCTGGCAAATGGGCATAAGAATATGCCCAACATCAGTATCCTATTCAATTTCATATCCCTCAATTGCTTTAATGTTTTAATATGCATGCATGTTCCATGAATTCAATTCAACACATGTATCTCAATACGGAGTCAGTCACTCTATCAATATATAGTATTTAGCATTCAGTTTGGGATTGCAGCTCTTTCCCTGTCTTTTCAACTTAGTTAGTCTCCATTCAAGGATGAATATTTTCAAGGGGGAGATAATGTAACACCCCAAAAGTCCCTATTATCAGACCTAGACTTGAAGGAAAAAACTGGGAATCTTCCATAGGACGATCCTCACCATGAGTAATGGTGAGGAAGTAAGACCCGTGGGAGGCAATTGTGGTCACCATGGCTCAGTCTAAGACTTAAAACAACCCAAGCACCACAATTGATGGGACGAACCATGGTGACATAGGATAACTCATCAGGAAGTATAGTGACAAGAAGTTTCGAAATATTCAAACTTGTTTCAGTAACCACGAGTCGAAAGCACGACTCTTGAGAGGACACCACGAGTCGTTGTACGTGGTGTAGGATGAGATAGAAAGGGGTTCAAAAATCTTCCTATAAACCACAAGTAGATACCATGATCCATGGTAGGATACCACAAGCTGTGGTACGAGTCATAGGGGTTGGATGACAGTTTTAAAGTACGCTTTCTCAGGGGTATTTTCATAACTTCCTAGATTCTTAACTCCTAAACTACGTCAATTTGGGATATTTTGGAATAGGATTAAAGGGAATTAGTCAACTTTCCCCTCTCATTCTCTCCTGCACTCTCAAAAACATACAATAGAAGCATCATTTCCTCTTAATCCAAGGTTAGGGTTCTTCTCAAAAAGATCTAAGACTCAAGCTCTAGATAGGAAGTATTCTTCTCTATATATGTGAGAATTCAACAAGGGTCATATTTTCACCCTTGTTTCCCTAATGTTTTTAGAAAACCAAACATTCTTAGCTCTCTAGTAAATGATGTCTTAGAATTTTTTAGCCATCTTATGAATTCCTTGATTATCTTGATGTTTCAAGACTTCCATGATTGTTATTTAAGTGAAATTCATGATTTTATCTCTGATTATATATTGTACTTTCGTAACGAGAATTTTAACATGCTTTCAAGTTTAGTCTGCATGATATTAGCATGCTTTGAAATACTTATCCTAATGAGTTAGCATTGTTTTCGAATAATGTGGTCTTTCAAGTACATATGACTTTTTCATGATTTCAGTATACTAGCTTTATAGTACTATCAAAATTATCAGTATCATCAGGTCTTATAGACTCTCAAAACACTTTCAAATAAAGTAGTTCTAACTTAGTCTTAGGGTATCAGTTTTTGAGCTATCAGCATATATATGTGTGTGTGTGTGTGTGTGTGTGCTCAATTACTAGTAGTACTTAGCACCAAGTGGATCGGGGTTTAGCGCACCTGGGTTTTTAGAACTACGTGCCACCGTAGGTTATTAGCCTGAATGGGCCTTAGTTAGTGATCACACATTCATGCCTCTATATCCTAGCAAGGTATATTGGTATCTAGCAATGGGGCATATACATCGAACACCATGTTTAGCTCACGTGGTTATATATCAGTTAATAGACTCTCCCACAATACAGTATAGTTCAATCACAGTTTTAGTTGCAGCTATAGACTCAGCTTTCTGTGCATGTACCTAACCCTCAAATTAGTTTTACTTGTAATTTTAGTATTTTTTTACTATTATATCATATCAATACTTATGCATTATCAGATAGGGTCATTGTACTTTAGTTCATTTATGCTTTTCAAATTTACTAGCATGTTTTATAATCCAGTTTGCATATCTCATATGCTCAGTACATTCTAAGTGATGACCGCTTACTTCTTGTGCTATATCATTTTATGATATAGTTTTAGGTACTCAGATTCAGCCAAGCAGTTAGACATATTCCAATACTTGCTTAGGTATTAGTTAGTGAGTCCTTATCTGTCACACCCCGCCCTGGGGGGTATGACTGGCACCTGGTGCCCTACTAGGACCTGACCTGCTGGACTGCTAAGCTTGGGCACGTCTTGCGCCTGGCTGGCTCTAACTCAGGTTTCTGGAAACAAAGGGCTATATAACGGCTATAAATACAGCCCCCGGCCCATTGGCCTATAGCCTTCTGTACCTGTATTACAGCTGACCAGAAACAAGGTAATTCAGGGGAACCTATGCGGGCCGACAAGGCCACCATGCTGTCTAGTTATCTGTAACTCACGCATAACATTCTGAAAAGCTACGTGACCGGCAAGGTCACCACTACTAGGAAACTATGGACCCACACGACCATTACAAAAGAAAGAAGGAGTAAAGGCAACTATACAACTGCACGGCCCCATACGACCGGCTCATCTGACCACAGGGAATATATACAGACTGCAAGCCTCTAAGAAGGATAATAGAAATGATCGGGACAGGGCCCCGACCTACCCGTACTGTACAACAAAAGGAACTGAACTACACCTCTAAATTCAGTCTCCGGATGACAGGAGCTGAATATTCGACCGTTGATGGGGATCACGTGGTATCGCCTGCGCGTCTATGGGTACCTGCAGGCAAGTAATGCAGCGCCCCACTGGGCGTCAGTACCGCTGGTACTGAGTATGTAAAGCAAACTGAATACAGCTGAATACAAGTAATATAACTAAAAATTCTGAATAGTAGGAGATAACTGAATCTGTAAGAACTGAAGGGATATCTGAAATCAATAACATAACTGTCAAAGCTAAAATAAGAAGGAGTAGATAACTGTCTGATGGTGTAGATCGTACCTGTTCTTAATCATACTGAAGGGAGTAGGAATCATACCTGGAGACGTATCATTCTACTACTAATCTGCTCGTATCTACTATAATATAGCATAACATACATAACATAACATGGCATACACAACCTTACCCGGCCCCCATAAGCCGGGAGGTACAATCAACACAGAATCTATACCCCTACCCCGGTCAACCCATCTCCTATACTGGCTGTAAGCATCCTGCCGGTCCCCTAGGTATGCACTTGGGCTCGCTGAGCCCCTGACTATAACTGCATCTGAGTCTGGAGGACTCCTGAATCTGCACCTGGGCGTATCCGCTCGACTGGGGTGTGTAAGGGCCGATCAAGGCACAAATATGGGGAAAACTGGCATCCCATCTTCGTCCCCTGGCGGGATGGCATGCCACTCCGTAGAGTGACGTATCCTCGTCCTCTGGCGGACGAGTCGATACAGCTATTAACCCTGGGCATGGATGCTAGGTAATCCAACCCCAAACAATACAACGGTCTCAACTGGTAATACTATCTGTGTATCTCACATGCTGAGGCTACTAGGGGTAAAGTATCATATATATATTACATGCTGGGTTAATGATAGTAATCTGTACGTATTTAATACGTGCTGAGGCAGGTAAAGATATATAAGTATGAATATAGTCTCCTGCCGGGCTGTACTGAGCAAATACTATATAAGGTAATGTTTCTGCTGAAAATTCTGCTGTTTACTAAGTTTCTGTATACACTATATGCTGGACTAATGACAGAAATAAGTACATACTTAATACATGATGAGGCTGGAAGTACTATATGTGTCTGTACGAATATAGTCTTTCTGCTGAACTATGCTGTATACTAATTTTCTATAGTAACCTGATTTACTATTCCTGACATGCTTTCTGGACTTCATTTTAGCCTGCTATTCTATTTCTGAAGGGCTTTACGGATACTGTACTACTCCACGGGGTTTCAGCTGAACACAACAATATCTTAACATGGCAGATTACATCACACACTGAATATATTGGGCAATCTCTAACGCTTGCGTTAGAATCTATATCATACTGATAGGTTTCATAATAACGCAATACTCGACTTCTGAACATTCTACTAGTCCGTAATTTATTACGCTATACTGATATTACTTAACTTGCCGAAGGAAACTAACTTTACATACCTTATCGTCGACTATTCGTCCGTCGGACGAGACTCGGCCGGTACTTCAACTATTTTCTCCCAACTGCATTCATAAACACGTCAATCAATACTAAATACAACGCTAATGTAAAGAGCAACGTTACTTTCGATTTAATTTATAGCCTAAACTTAGGCTTATCGAAAGACGGTCAAAAACTCGCTATTTTCCAGCGGCCCAGAAGGGAGAATTATTTACTTCTCAGCTAGGAACACATAGACATTAATTTAGAGCAATTTTACTTACTTTAGTTCGGCGGCTCGCCGATTCGTTGGCCGTATTTCGCAAAACTAACTCCGTAGAACTGCTCTCTGCTGCTAAATACCTTGGTATCTAGGATTAATTTGGGTTTGGGCAGCGTTTGGCAGCGTAATCGGACGAAAATATTTAATTCTCCTTCGATTCTCTCTGTTTGCTGCGTTTCTGGAAATTTACTAATGAAGAAATGAATTTTAAGCCGAAGTGGGGCTTATATACTTGGGCCTGAACCTGGGCAACGTGTCACGGAGCCATCGCGGAGGCCTCACCTCCGTGATACGCTGCCATCGCGGAGGGGCTCTGCCTCGGCTCCTCCCGCGATGGTTCGACAGGTTTCTCGTCCGATCTTTTCCCGGGCCTTTCCCTAGCACGTATGGCTTTCAAATATGCTTAACCAACGTGCGAATAGGTCATCTAAGTGCCGGGAATTCTACGGGGTATAACATTCTCCCCCCCCTTAGGAACATTCGTCCTCGAATGTTAGAGGACTACTTATTCTAGTTTCTGGAAAAATTTTGGCAGAGTTCCCCCTGTAATATGGACTATCGTAAAGACCTGAAACGCAGAAAAAGTCCAACACAGGCACTGCATATAATATTCTAAAATCCACTGGACAGCTAAACATCACTTCTTTCTTTATCATTTACAACATACAACCATAAAGTACTGTATAAATATTGATACGGACGTACCTGTCATCTGACTAGGCCTGAAATAGGTGAGGATATCTGGTTTTCATATCTTCTTCAGCCTCCCACGTCATTTCCTCCCGATTTCTGTTACGCCACAATACTTTGACAGATGCAACATCTTTAGTTCTCAGTCTGCGAACCTGTCTGTCTAAAATGGCTACAGGAACCTCTTCATATGTTAACTCTTCTATGATCTGGACATCCTGAACTGGAACTACTGTAGAAGGGTCCCCTACGAACTTCCTTAGCATAGAAACATGGAATACTGGGTGAACCAATGCTAACTCTGGAGGCAAGTTTAACTCGTATGCCATGCGGCCTATTCTTCGCCGAACCTGATACGCCCCAATGAATCTTGGGCTAAGCTTGCCCTTCTTGCCAAACCTCATTACCCCTTTCATCGGGGACACTTTCAGATATACCCAGTCGTTTACCGAAAATTCTAGATTTCTGCGCCGTCTATCTGCATATGACTTCTGACGGCTCTGAGCGGTCAGTAAACGTTCTCGGATAAGCTTTATCTTTTCCTCGGACTGCCGAACAATGTCTGGGCCAATTAATGCTGATTCTCCTATTTCAAACCAGCCCACTGGCGATCTACATTTTCGCCCGTACAATGCCTCGAAAGGCGCCATCTGAATAGCTGAATGGTAGCTGTTATTATAAGCAAATTCAATTAACGAAAGATGTTCATCCCAGCTACCCCCAAAATCTAACACACACGCTCGTAACATATCTTCGAGCGTCTGAATTGTACGTTCGGCCTGCCCATCTGTTTGAGGATGGAATGTTGTGCTCAAATTAATCTACGTCCCCAAACCTTTCTGAAACGATTGCCAGAATCTAGCTGTAAACTGTGCTCCCCTATCTAAAATAATAGATACCGGCACTCCATGTAATCTAACTATTTCTCTGATATATAATTCGGCATAGTCCTCAGCTGAGAAGGTAGCCCTTACTGGCAGGAAATGAGCTGATTTTGTCAGCCTATCAACTATTACCCAAATGGAATCATTTCTGCGTCTAGTACGGGGTAACCCTGTTACAAAATCCATGTTTATTACTTCCCATTTCCACATAGGTATTATTATCTCCTGAGTCAAACCGCCCGGTTTCTGGTGCTCTGCTTTCACCTGCTGACAATTAGCACACCTAGATACAAATTCAGCTATCTCAGTTTTCATACCTGGCCACCAGTAGATGTCTCTGATGTCGTGATACATTTTCGTCGCCCCTGGGTGAAGGGAATAGCGAGCGTAGTGTACCTCATGCATGATCCGCCCACGAAGTCCTGCGACATTCGGGACACAAAGGCGGCCCCTACAACGTAGTACACCATCCTCGGTTATCTGAAAATCTGGCTCCTTACCCTTCTGAACTCTATCTCTTAGCTGGACTAAATCGGAATCCTCATACTGCCGTTCTTTTACCTCTGTAACTAACGATGACACGGCAGAATTCTGAATTACTGCTCCATTATTTTCTGTTTCTATTACTCGAACGGCTAGGCCAGCTAACTGATGAATTTCTTTAGCTAATTTCTATTTCTCGGGTCGCAAATACGCCGAACTCCCCATTGACTTACGACTCAGGGCATCTGCTACCACATTAGCTTTTCCGGGGTGGTACAAAATATTCACATCATAGTCTTTCAACAACTCTAACCAGCGGCGTTGCTGTAGATTCAACTCCCTCTGGGTGAAAATGTACTGTAAACTTTTATGATCTGTATAAATATCAACATGGACGCCGTACAGATAATGCCTCCACATCTTTAAGGCATGAATTACTGCGGCCAATTCTAGGTCATGGGTAGGGTAATTATTTCGTGTTTCCTCAGCTGTCTGGAAGCATATGCAATTACTCTACCATACTGCATCAACACACAGCCCAATCCAACACCTGACGCGTTGCAATAGACTGAATAACCTTCTGTGCCTTCCGGCAGTGCTAGTACTGGGGCGGAGGTTAATCTGTCTTTCAGCTCCTGGAAACTCTGCTCGCATGCCTCCGTCCACTGGAACTTTGCTGCCTTCTGTGTCAATTTAGTTAAAGGTGCTGCAATGGTTGAGAATCCCTCAACGAATCTCCGATAATACCCTGCTAACCCCAGAAAACTACGAACTTCAGTCGGGGTGGTAGGCCTAGGCCATGACTTAACTGCTTCTATCTTCTGCTTGTCTACCTGTATACCAGCGTCTGAGACAATATGCCCTAAAAAGGCTACTGAGTTAAGCCAGAATTCACACTTCAAAAATTTAGCATGCAACTGGCGGTCCCTAAGAATTTGGAGCACTGTCCGCAAATAAGTCCGGTGATCTGCTTCAGAGCGAGAATACACCAGAATATCATCAATAAATACTATCACGAACAAGTCCAGGAAGGGTCTGAAAATACTGTTCATCAGGTCCATAAAGACTGCTGAGGCGTTCGTTAGCCCGAAGGACATAACCAGAAATTCAAAATGCCCATATCGGGTCCTGAATGCTGTCTTAGGAATATCTCTTTCACGTAATCGGACCTGGTGGTATCCGGACCGCAAGTCAATCTTAGAAAAGTATCTGGCTCCCTGCAATTGATCAAATAAGTCATCAATTCTGGGGAGTGGATACTTGTTCTTTACTGTAACTTTGTTTAGCTGCCGATAATCTATGCACATTCGGAGCGAGCCATCTTTCTTTCTCACAAACAAGACTGGCGCACCCCATGGGGAAGTACTCGGCCTGATAAAACCTTTATCTAACAAGTCTTTCAACTGCTCCTTTAATTCTCTGAGTTCTGCAGGAGCCATACGATAAGGAGGTATTGATATTGGCTGAGTGCCTGGTAGCAAATCAATAGCGAAGTCTATTTCCCTTTCTGGGGGAATACCAGGTAACTCATCAGGAAATACATCTGGGAATTCGTTCACCACTGGAACAGACTGGAGTGTCGGAGATTCTGCTTGGACATCCTGAACTCTGACAAAATGGTAAATACACCCCTTAGATATCAACTTTCTCGCCTAAAGGTAGGAAATAAACCTACCTTTTGGCGTCAAGGTGCTGCCCTTCCACTCCCATACTGCTTCCCCCGGGAAGTGGAATCGGACCGTTTTGGTCCAACATTCAACATTGGCAAAGCATGGCACTAACCAGTCCATACCCATTATGGCATCGAAGTCTATCATTTCTAACTAGACCAGATCTACTGTGGTCTGACGGTCAACAATCTCTACTGTACACCCGCGGTAGATTCGGCTAGCTGTGATAGAGTCACCGACGGGCGTAGATACCAAGAAGGGTTGCCGTAATGATTCTGGTACAATACTAAACTTCCGTGCCATAAATGGAGTAATATAGGACAAAGTAGACCCTGGATCAATTAACACATAAGCAGGGTGTGAGCAGATAGTTAGCATACCTGTCATAACATCAGGCGATGCCTCTGAATCTTGCCTCCCTGGTAAGGCATATGTGCGGCTTGGACCCGCACCTGTACTGGAGGCCCCTGATCTGCCTCGACCCCTGCCTGCTGAAACTGAGGGCCTACGCCCAGTCGAGGATGTTATAGCTCGTGATCCTGTTGATGCCCTATCCTGTCTGTCCCAGTCCTCACGACCTCTGGCTGGGCAATCTTTCATCAAATGGCCTTCTTGGCCACAAATATAACATGCGGTGGAGCCATATCTGCATGCTCCAGAATGGCGTCGATTACATATAGGGCAAAGTGGTAGGGTATACCTACTCTGCTCTGCCCTCCTCTGTGATGGTGAATCTGCCATCTGCGAGCCTCTACCAATCCCTGACTGCCCTCTGCGGCTAGATCTACCCCCCTGTGACTGTGGCGGAGGCGGGGGCCTGGGCGGCCTGTCTGATATTCGGGGCCTGGGTCCTCCCCGGGCCTCTCCCTGTAATTCAACTAGCCTGTCCCGGCGACGCTGTTCCTGATTAACCCTTCTGACCTCTCGTTGCCGCTGCCTGATGCCCTCAATATTCTGAGCAAATGCCTGAATGCGAGCAATATCCATGTCCTCTCGCAGTGTGGCTGTAGTGCGAATCTCAACATATTCTGGATTCAGGCCCGTAATGAAGCGATGCACTCTGGATGCCATGGTATCAACGAAAGCCACTGCATATCGGGCTAAAGAATCAAACTGCAAGGAATATTCCCGAACACTCATGGCCCCCTGTTCTAGATGTAGGAACTGGTCTACCCGGGCCTGTCGAATCTCCCGCGGCAGATAATGATCCAGAAAGGCTCCTGAAAAGCTGGACCAGGTGGGAGGGGAAACATCTCTCCCTCGGGACCTCTCCCAGCTTTCGTACCATAGCACCGCAATATCTCGCAACCGGAATGCGGCCAATTCAACTGACTCAGTAGGCGTAGCATGCATAACCCTGAAGATTCTCTGCATCTGATCCAGAAAATCTTGGGGGTCCTCTGTTCGTTCTGTACCTATGAACTGTGGGGGATTCAGGGCTAAGAACTCTCGGACCCTCGAACTACCGGGCCCTCCTGATGTTTCTTCAACTATAGATGGCATTGGCTGAGGCTGAGCAGCCATCATCTGTGCTAACAAAACTACAGCACTCCTAACCTCCTGATCAGAAGGAGTCAATATAGGGGCTGCTGAAGGTAATGTCGCCCCAAGTGACTCCTGACGTGGTGGAGACTGCTGAGGAGGCTAAGATGAAGCCTCTGTAGGGCCCTCTGATCGGGCTGTCTCCAAGTGAGGGGGAGGCATTCTGCTAGTGCCTTCTCCTGCTGCGATGTCTAAGTTCCGACCTGTAATAGGATGGCGCTGGTCTGACATAATCTGTAACCAAAGAAAATGGTAAGATTTTTGGAATTCAACCCTATACTGTACAGCTCTATAGCATGACCGAATTGGAATAAAAGGACAACCATCCTATCATGCCTTGCAGCCTCCTACCCATAGTATGTGGTGCACAACACATCCATGGACAGGACTCTACTTAGCACGGCTTGCCGACTCCCTGGGATACGACCTGCTCTGATACCAAGTTTGTCACACCCCGCCCTGGGGGGTATGACTGGCACCTGGTGCCCTACTAGGACCTGACCTACTGGACTGCTAAGCCTGGGCGCGTCTGGCGCCTGGCTGGCTCTAACTCAGGTTTCTGGAAACAAAGGGCTATATAACGGCTGTAAATACAGCCCCCGGCCCATTGGCCTATAGCCTTCTGTACCTGTATTACAGCTGACCAGAAACAAGGTAATTCAGGGGAACCTATGTGGGCCGACAAGGCCACCATGCTGTCTAGTTATCTGTAACTCACGCATAACATACTGAAAAGCTACGTGACCGGCAAGGTCACCACTACTAGCAAACTATGGCCCCACACGGCCATTACAAAAGAAAGAAGGAGTAAAGGCAACTATACAACTGCACGGCCCCACACGACCGGCTCATCTGACCACAGGGAATATATACAGACTGCAAGCCTCTAAGAAGGATAATAGAAATGATCGGGAAAGGGCCCGACCTACCCGTACTGTACAACAAAAGGAACTGAACTACACCTCTAGAAATTCAGTCTCTGGATGACAGGAGCTGAATATTCGACCGCTGATGGGGATCACGTGGTATCGCCTGCGCGTCTATGGGTACCTGCAGGCAAGTAATGCAGCGCCCCACTGGGCGTCAGTACCGCTGGTACTGAGTATGTAAAGCAAACTGAATACAGCTGAATACAAGTAATATAACTAAAAATTCTGAATAGTAGGAGATAACTGAATCTGTAAGAACTGAAGGGATATCTGAAATCAATAACATAACTGTCAAAGCTGAAATAAGAAGGAGTAGATAACTGTCTGATGGTGTAGATCGTACCTGTTCTTAATCATACTGAAGGGAGTAGGAATCATACCTGGAGACGTATCATTCTACTACTAATCTGCTCGTATCTACTGTAATATAGCATAACATACATAACATAACATGGCATACACAACCTTACCCGGCCCCCATAAGCCGGGACGTACAATCAACACAGAATCTATACCCCTACCCCAGTCAACCCATCTCCTATATTGGCTGTAAGCATCCTTCCGGTCCCCTGGGTATGCACTTGGGCTCGCTGAGCCCCTGACTATAACTGCATCTGAGTCCGGAGGACTCCTGAATCTGCACCCGGGCGTATCCGCTCGACTGGGGTGTGTAAGGGCCGATCAAGGCACAAATATGGGGAAAACTGGCATCCCATCTTCGTCCCCTGGCGGGACGGCATGCCACTCCATAGAGTGACATATCCTCGTCCTCTGGCGGACGAGTCGATACAGCTATTAACCCTGGGCGGTCATGGATGCTAGGTAATCCAACCCCAAACAATACAACGGTCTCAACTGGTAATACTATCTGTGTATCTCACATGCTGAGGCTACTAGGGGTAAAGTATCATATATATATTACATGCTGGGCTAATGATAGTAATCTGTACGTATTTAATACGTGTTGAGGCAGGTAAAGATATATAAATATGAATATAGTCTCCTGCCGGGCTGTACTGAGCAAATACTATATAAGGTAATGTTTCTGCTGAAAATTCTGCTGTTTACTAAGTTTCTGTATACACTATATGCTGGACTAATGACAGAAATAAGTACATACTTAATACATGATGAGGCTGGAAGTACTATATGTGTCTGTACGAATATAGTCTTTCTGCTGAACTATGCTGTATACTAATTTTCTATAGTAACCTGATTTACTATTCCTGACATGCTTTCTGGACTTCATTTTAGCCTGCTATTCTATTTCTGAAGGGCTTTACGGATACTGTACTACTCCGCGGGGTTTCAGCTGAACACAACAATATCTTAACATGGCATATTACATCACACACTGAATATACTGGGCAATCTCTAACGCTTGCGTTAGAATCTATATCATACTGATAGGTTTCATAATAACGCAATACTCGACTTCTGAACATTCTACTGGTCCGTAATTTATTACGCTATACTGATATTACTTAACTTGCCAAAGGAAACTAACTTTACATACCTTATCTTCGACTATTCGTCCGTCGGAAAAGACTCGGCCGGTACTTCAACTATTTTCTCCCAACTGCATTCATAAACACGTCAATCAATACTAAATACAACGCTATTGTAAAGAGCGACGTTACTTTCGATTTAATTTATAGCCTAAACTTAGGCTTATCGAAAGATGGTCAAAAACTCGCTATTTTCCAGCGGCCCAAAAGGGAGAATTATTTACTTCTCAGCTAGGAACACATAGACATTAATTTAGAGCAATTTTACGTACTTTAGTTCGGCGGCTCGCCGATTTGTCGGCCGTATTTCGCAAAACTAACTCCGTAGAACTGCTCTCTGCTGCTAAATACCTTGGTATCTAGGATTAATTTGGGTTTGGGCAGCGTTTGGCAGCGTAATCGGACGAAAATATTTAATTCTCCTTCGATTCTCTCTGTTTGCTGCGTTTCTGGAAATTTACTAATGAAGAAATGAATTTTAAGCCGAAGTGGGGCTTATATACTTGGGCCTGAACCTGGGCAACGTGTCACGGAGCCATCGCGGAGGCCTCACCTCCGTGACATGCTGCCATCGCGGAGGGGCTCTGCCTCGGCTCCTCCCGCGATGGTTCGACAGGTTTCTCGTCCGATCTTTTCCCGGGCCTTTCCCTAGCACGTATGGCTTTCAAATATGCTTAACCAATGTGCGAATAGGTCATCTAAGTGCCGGGAATTCTACGGGGTATAACATTATCATCAATGATAGGAGCTTTATTTTATCATTATCCTTTTTGAGTTTCAGACTTTAGGTTAGCTAGGGACTTGTCCCAGCAGCTCATCAGTTAGTAGAGCTTTCCAAACAAAGTACAAGTGTTTTTAGCTTTATAATAATGTCAGATTCAGCATTTTATCTCTATGATTTACTTAAGTTATTTTAGTATTTCTATGAAGTGTTTCATACAGTTGTTTCCACTCAATTTCATTTATAAATCATATCTTAGTAATGTTATGCCATGCCATAGATTAGCTCGGGGTCACTTGTGGCTCCAAGCACCATGTCACTTGCAGGGAGTAGACTCAAATTGTGACATGTTCTGTAGCCCATTTTTTGGTCAGTTAAGCATCGGGAGCCAGTCGTTCCATCCCCTAGTTTGGGATATGACAATATCATTAGTTGAGGGTCTAGGAAAAGAATATCGTGAAGACTACTTTCAGGATCTGATATTGGCACTATGTGTTTCTTGTTATGTCTTTTGGATTAATAAATGCACCAGCAACTTTTATGGACCTATGAATAGTATTCATACCATACCTTGACTTATTTCAAGGGGTAAGGGTGAGCATTCAGATCACCTTCGAATTATTTTACAAATACTAGGAGATCGCCAGTTATATGTTAAGTACTCCAAGTGTGAGTTTTGGCTAGACTTAGTGGCTTTCTTAGGCCATGTGGTATCAAGTTAAGGCATCAAGGTAGATCTTCAGAAGATTGAAGTAGTGAAGGATTGTCCAAGACCCATGATTCCCACAGAGATTATGAGTTTTTAGGGTTTAGCATGTTACTACCAAAGGTTTCTGGAAGTATTCCTCTATGTCCTCTCCACTAACCAAGTTGACTCAGAAAAATGCCAAGTTTCGCTAATCAGAAGCCTGTGAGAAGAGTTTTCAAGAATTGAAGACTGGTTGACTATAGCTCTAGTGTTGACTTTGCTAGAGGAACCAATGAGTTTGTAGTGTATTGTGATACTTCAGGAAAAGGTCTTGGGTGCATGTTAATGCAAAATGGCAAGGTAATGTCATATACTTCCAGACAACTAAAAGTTCATGAGAGAAACAATCCGACAGATGATCTAGAATTGGTTGCAGTAATCTTCGTGCTAAAGATGTGGTCTCATTACGTGTATAGAGTGTATGTAGATATTTTCACAGACCATAAGAATATTCAGTACATCTTCAAGCAGAAAGAATTGAATCTTAGGAAGTGAAGGTGGATCAAGTTTTTTAAGGACTGTAATATTGACATCTTGTATCCTCCAAGAAAGGTAAATGTAGTAGTCAATGCTCTTTGATGATAGTCCACAGAGAGCTTGGATCAGGTTGAAGGGAGCAAGAGAGGGTTGGCTAGAGATGTTCATAGGCTTGCAAGCCTAGGGGTTCACTTATTAGACTCTGAGGATGGTGATGTACTGGTGCTTAATAGAATAGAATCATCCTTAGTTGTAGAAGTAAAGGGAAGCAGTATGATGATCCCACCTTGCTCAAGTTGAAAGAGAGAATTGACAAGCAGCGAACTATGGCTTTTGAGCAATGGGGTGATTGCACTCTAAGGTACCAAGGCAGGTTGTGTGTCCCAAATATGAACGAGCTTCCGGAGAGAATCATGGAAGAGGCGTATTATTCCCGATACTAGATCCACCTTGGTTCCACCAAAATATATCATGATTTGAAGGAGATCTTTTGATAGGTTTATTTGAAGAAGAATATAGCATACCACGCAGGTATGTCCGAATTTTCAGCAAGTGAAAGCAAAGCATCAGAGGCCCAAAGGCCTAACTTTAGAGTATAGAACTACCAATTTGGAAATGGGAGATGATCAATATGGATTTCATGACAGGTCTACCATGCTCATTTCAGAAGCATGATTTGATTTGGGTGATTATGGATCGACTCACCAAGTCGGCATATTTTCTACCTATCAAGATGACAAACATAGTAGAAGACTATTCTAAGTTATACATTTAAGAGAATGTTCAACTACATAAGATCCTAGTGTCCATCATTTCAAATAAAGGTGCTCAGTTCACTTGAAAGCTATTAGAGATTTTTGGGTACTCACATTAATCTGAGTATAGCTTTCCACCCGCAGATAGATGGACAAGATGAGTGCACCATTCAGACGCTCAAGGACATGTTAAGGGAATGTGTTTTTGATTTTAAAGGTTGTTGGGATGACCATTTGTCACTTATTGAGTTATAGCATACATAACATCTACCACACCAGTATCAAGATGGCTCCTTATGAGGCTTTATATAGGAGAAGATTTAGATTTCTTATTGGCTGGTTTGAAGTGAGAGAGGCAGAAATACTTGGGCCTAAATTAGTTAGCAAAGCATTGGAGAAAGTTAAGTTAATTGAGGAATTGTTAAGACTACTCAAAGCCACCAAATATCATATGCAGATGTCTGCATAGAGAGTTGGGTTTGAGGTATATTGGCCCGTCAAGATTGTGTAGAGAGTTAGGTTGATGACATATGAGTTAGAGCTACTTGCCGAGTAAGCTTCAGCGGATCTAGTCCACTGATCTTGGGCAATTTTATATGCCCAAGTGATACTCAAAAGGACCATTTTAGCCTTGTTTATCTATCAATGTGTATACATTCTCATGTAATTGGTAATAAAATGGGAATTTATACTAACCAACATGATTAGCATTGTTTTGCAGGTAATTTGTAATTTCGGGAAGCTAAAATGCATGTTGGAGGATATCGGGGTTGGACTTGGATGAGAGCAAGGAACAAGACATTGGACAGCATAAAATAAAGGGGCTCCGCGATGGAGCCGTGTCACGCTGCCATCGCGGAGGCCTTCTGCCTGGATGGGAATTTTCAGCCCAATTCCAGTGTGGGTTCGCGATGGGTCCGTGGCACGGTGGCTTGGCTCCGCGTTGCACGTCGTGCCACGTTGGGATTTATTTCCTGGACCCCCAATTCCAGTGAAGGTCCGCGTCCATAGCGTGTCACGGAGGTAGTGCTCCGCGATGCACTCCGTGACACGTTGCTTGTTATTCCGGGAAAAATTCCCACCAGTATAAATAGAACACTTAGGTTCATTTTTCAATATTCTGACTTGGTGGAGCAAGAACGTGGGTTACAGGCAGTTGAGGGGACGAAATTATCAGGGTTTTTCTCTCGTTCCTTCTCCTTGTATTCAATTGCTTGTATGTTTTACACTCATTTAATGATGTTTAATCCACAAATGAGTGGCTAATTCATCTTCTTGCTGAGGTTATGAACAATTGTAATGAAATGTGATCATTGATTCTTTGGTTTTTCATCTTTTTTTCCATGGTTGTTCTATTAATTCTTGTTCTTACTGCATTAATGTGTGGCCTACGTTAATGTATATCTAAAAAGTCCGGTTTCACTCGAGAGAGCAAGAAATTGGAAAGTTGTGAATTAATAGGATATGATCTTTTCTTGATTTGGGAAAATTGGGGATTGATTTACTTTCAGGATAGAAATATACCTGAAAGTCGTATTAGTCAATTTAGGAACCGGGTTTGTATGGCTAGAACATGAATTGCATTTAATCACAGAAATGTAGGTGGATGGTTCATGATTCTTAAGTGAGGTTAAATACGAGAGTTTTAATCTCTTGGCAATAGTTCTTGCCTAGCAACCGGAGGAAAAGACTAACCAAATTATGTCGATAATTAATTTCATTACATGTTCGTTTAACCTCAGCATGCTCTCATTCATAGTTCAGACTCAAATTAGATAGTTGTTTTAGCTTTAGCATAAAAATTATAAAACAAAATATCAAACTTTTGGTTACACTGTTGTCTGCATTTTTAGAATCGAAATATAGTACACTTGAGCAGATTGCACTTCATCCCACTTCCTGTGGGATCGATACTTGGCTTACTTGAGCCACTTTACTACTTGTTCGACCACATGCACTTGCGTGTGAGTTATATACCCATATAACAAACAGACTGAACATCCACCACGTGTCTATGTTGAGGAAGTGCTGAAATAGGTACATATTTACTTACCTCTTGTTGATGTTTTGCAGGGAGTGCCGAAATATGCTAAGTATATAAAGGACATTGTGGCAAACAAAAGTCGGTTGACTGAGTATGCTACGGTGGCTCTAACGGAGGAGTGCACTTCCCAGATTCAAAACAGACTGCCCACAAAGCTCAAAGACCCTGGGAGCTTTACTATACAAATTACTATTGGGCAGAGCATCCGAGCTCGTGGATTGTGTGATTTGGGAGTGAGCATAAATTTGATGTCGTCATCGGTATTCAGAAAGTTGGGTCTAGGGAGTCCTAGACCCACAACAGTAATCTTGCAATTGGCGGATCGATCCTTAGCCAGACCTGATGGCATTGTGGAGGACATTCTGGTGCAAGTTGGCTCCCTAATTTTCCCGGTAGATTTTTTCATGCTGGATTTTGAACCAGACGCGAAAGCCCCATTTATTTTGGGACGTTCTTTCTTGGCAACCGGGAAAGCACTAATTGACGTAGCTTCGGGGCAGCTAACAATGCGAGCACACGACAAGGTGGAGGTGTTCGATGTGTACAAGGCACCCAAGATCCCGATGGTGCACGAAGAACTCTCGGTGATCAATGTGATTGATCAAGGAGATAATGAGCAGATTAAGGATTCACGAGAGTTAATGGGAAAACCACCAGAACAGTGTGAGCACTACTGGGGGGAGGACGGTGATCGAGAGAAATCGTCCATCACCCTAGAGGACAACAGAGCTTAACGACATCGAGCCGCGACGGTAAATCAGGCGCTGCACGGAAGGCAACCCGTGAAAAAAAAATCTCTTTGTAAATTGTGAATAGATTTTTTTTCTTTTTCTTTTTCTTAATTAACAACAAAAATTTTCGTTTTTGTTTTTGTTGTTATTTTTTTTTAGAGTGAAACCTATAATTCTAACCAATTTTGTATAGTAAGATGAATTTCAGGTCAAACGGAGGAAAATATGCACGGAATCGTGAAGGAAAATTCGAGGTATGAAAATTAACAAAAAGTGGCAAAAAGTGAGCTAGGGCGATAGCTCCGTGTCACGTAGGTGGACCTCCGCGTTACCCTCTGTGACACGTTGAGGTATAATCCGGATTTTTTAAAAATTTCCAGAACCGACTCACGACAGCTCCGTGTCACGGAGGCAGTGCACCGCGATGCACTCCGTGACATGTTGCCGTGTCTATCGCGACGGGTCACACCGGGTCGCCGGGTGACCCGCGCGATTTTTCTACTTTTTAACCCCGAAAACCCCTCCCTTTCCCTCATTTTTCAATCACTCCGCGACCAAAACCCCCCAAAACCCATCCCCCTTCAATGTGACACAGAGTAGGCTAAGAAAATCATCAAGTTTGCGTAATTTCTTCAACTTCAAGGTATGTTCTTCGATTCCATCTCATTTCTTGTTGATTTTCTTTGATATTGAGCATGTGAGGTGAGCTAAATTGCCCTAAGTAGAAATTAATCATGAATTCAATTGAAGTGTTGTTGATGAATGTTCGGAATGTCGTTATGATTGCTTGAACTCGTCAATTGTATAACTGAATCGAATTTGCTTGATAATATCATTTCTAGGGCTTGTTTTTGAATTTGAAGTGAAAAATGTAGTGAACTTGTGAAATTCATGCCGGGATGTACATGTTGAATGAGATGAGTCGATGTGCTAATTGTTAGGATGTTAATAGAACGATGGATTCTCGGGTTAGGGAAATAGTGAAATTTTGTAAGACGTGGGTTGGTTGTATAGGTCCGTGTAGATAAATTTTTGTTGTTGTTTTCATTTCTTTGTTTTTCCTTGCTAAGTGCGATGGGTTAAAAGGTTATCGATGGTAATGATTGTTGTTAGTTGTACGAAGTCTGATTAGTACATATAATATATACCGTCGAATTTTTCGTATGCACTAAGCATGTCTGTATAAGTTGGTTGTTTATTTGTGTAATTAAAGATAATCTTGCCGGTATGTTGTAACTGTAGCTAAGGACTAAGTGTGGGGTAACCTAGCTTAACCCGACCTTAGCCGAAGTTGATATCCATTAGCTTAACATTGATCTTGTCTACTTGGGTTGACAGGTAAAATGGCAAGCAGGCAAGAAAAAGGGAAAGGCGCATCAACTTCTGGCGCCGGAAGGAAACGAATCAGACTGGGCACAGCAGTCCCAGCAGCACCAGCAGTTCCACACAGCCAACGCCTCCAATACGGAACAAGATCGGTGACGGATGAGGGGAAGAAGTGGTACGCAAAGCACAAAGAAAATAAATACTTCCCTGAGGAGCATATAGCACGGGAACCGTTGGCACAGGAGTTCCCTAGGATGGTCCACCGGATCGAGGCAGCTGGGCTCAACTTCATCTTTGAAGAGCCCAAGGAATGTAACTTGCACCTGATTCGGGAATTTTATGCCAACTGGAACCCGACTATCAGAAGTCACACCATCAAAATCAGAGGGCAAATAGTCACTTTGGAGCCCCACCACCTCAATGTCATCATAGGAGCGCGGGACACAGATGCCAACGTACTCCGACAGCTGAACATTACCCCACCGTATGCGAACATCAGACGCACATTGTGTGGGACTCGATCGACAGCTAGATGGAGCAGACACAAAGAGAGGGGCTACCACCAGACTTTGCCCTATTCACAGATGAACAGGGAAGCCAGAATATGGCTGAAGATTGTCTGTTCCTGCCTAATCCCGGGGGTATATATAACAGATGTAACCCGGGATCGAGTGTGCCTGGTGTACGCCCTGATGAAAGGGCTGGAGATAAACGTGGGGGCGGTAATTATCTCCTCCATGAAGAGAGCCCGGTTGCATCAGGGGCACAGGTATGGCTTTGGTGGACTACTCACCACCTTCCTCAGGGGCCTAGATGTCGAGGAGGAGGCCCTTGACTATATCCCGTAGATGGAGCGGCGGGCCTTAGATGTTACTAAAACTAAGGCACCCGACACTACCCACGGGCTAGTGCTTACACTTGGCTAGATACATGCTCGTGATGATCAGTATATGGATCGCATGTATGGGATGCAGATGCTCCAGCTGAGGATAGGCGGGAGGCCGGCGACAGAGGAGGAGCTATGGCAGCTCAAGCTAGACTACCCCTTCGGTGAGAACGCCAGGGCTCTATGCCGAGTGGGGCCAGCATTTGTAGAGCCCACGGATGATGACGTCCCCACAGACGAGGAGATACATCGGGAGGACTCCGATGTGGAGTCCGATGAAGACGACGGGGGCGATTCAGACATGGGAGATGAAGCAGCAGCACCCGACGAAGAAGTGGAGTACTTTGACTGATCAGGGAGTTCGACCACCCGATTTTGTGCTATTTTAATTTTTGTGAACACTAGGGACAGTGTTCGAGCTAAGTGTGGGGTGGGAGTAGTTAGGTGCTGGGCTGTGCTGTTTTGTATGTATGCTATAATCTGTTGTCGTGCATGTGAAATTTTGTTGTCCCCTGTGATTTGTGAATTGTTAAAGTGTTGTTCTGTATTGTAAATTTATGTGAAATTGATGTGTGTTGCTGAATGTTGCTAGCTGATTTTGTATATATTTTTGTTATCGAAATGATCGATATTTTTAAAATATTTTGTACATATTTTTCTATCGAAATGATTGATATTTTCAACATTTTTTTTACTTCTTGGGTTTCTCGGCGTTTGTTTTCGGTTCTTTTACCGAGAATGGTCCCATTGAACCGAAGTCATAGTAATGATTGTTCCCTATGATGGATGGATGATGACCGTCTTAAGGAAAATGTAGTCGTTAGGAGTAGTTTTTAATTATTTTTCAGTTTTTTTCTTTGATGGGTTGCATCCCAAAACCTGTAGTTACTGTATGGTTGCGAAAGTCTGGTTGCGTGTTATACATGATATTTAAAATGCAAAGGTGATTCGTATGAAAGCATGCAGCTTTGTAAATATGTTGAGATACCTAGGCCATAGAGTTGATTCAGTGTGATTGAGGCTTAATGTTTGAATTCCTGTAATTAGCTGATCGAAGAGTCTGTGAATACATCTTGAATTGAGCATGTGCAAAAAGTGTGAAGTGAGGTGTTGTTATTCCATGCTATTGTGAAGTGTCTAGAACTTGCCTGGTGTGTGTGCAAAACGAAATGAAGGAGGTGTATTGTAGGAAAGGATGTAGGCAATTCTTTGTTTTAACCGAGAGTTTCTATCTTTCCTTGTCGTACCCACCTTGATTGTATACCCTTGTCAGCCCGTTGAGCCTTTAGCCTATTATTTTTTTCTTTTTTCAAAAAGTGTAAACCGAGCTTAATCCCTTCTTTTATTAGCCGTAAAGTCTATACAAAACTCTTAAGCGCTTAAGAAGAGAAAATCATTTTCCCGAAGTGTCAAAGAGTGAGAATGGTGAAAAGAAAAAGAAAAGCAGAGTGATAGAAGAAAAGAAAAGGTTGAAGGTGCACTTGCTATAAATAAACTATAATGAAGGTGCATGAATAATCTTTGTTGTTGTGTCAAGTGTGATTAATACGATGGGCCAAACTAAAGAAAAACATCAAGAATGGGATGATGAAAAAAAAGAAACAATGTCCATGAGTTGATGGGATGTGTTGAAAAGGCGCTTAAGGATGCTAGTGGCTATTATTGGCTAACCCAATATTTACTAGTTCCGTAGCTTCCATTACAACCAGTTAAAGTCCTACGTGATCTTACATCGCACTTCTTTATATTAGTGGAGTAATACACTAAGGGCAAGCTTATGGGTCATGACATTATGCATGTGAATTCTTTTGGGAGAGAGAGCGAAATTGTGTTTACATGCCCCTGCTTGAATTTTTGTGAGTTCACATGAGCAAAAAGGGGAAGATTCTCTTGTGTTGTGAGGGCACATGCTTGATGAGAGATTAATTTTCGTGTCGGATATCTTGATCAGCTGATTTGCATGAGTTTGCCAATATCGAGAGTCGATTCTTAAAGTCTAGGAGGTCTTGATGTATTGAAGGTCATTGCATTGATAGGACCATGCATGTTTCTTGATGATTTGCTGTTTTGAATAATCGGTATGACCGTAGCCTAAATTGTCGAACCAAAGTAGCAAGGTTGAGATGTAAATTGCATGAAGTGTAGGATTGTTGTTCGAGGAAGAACAAGGATTTAAGTGTGGGGTAAGTGATCTTGGGCAAATTTATATGCCCAAGTGATACTCAAAAGGACCAATTTAGCCTTGTTTATCTATCAATGTGTATACATTCTCATGTAATTGGTAATAAAATGGGAATTTATACTAACCAACATGATTAGCATTGTTTTGTAGGTAAAATGTAATTTCGGGGAGCTAAAATGCATGTTGGAGGATATCGGGGTTGGACTTGGATGCGAGCAAGGGACAAGACATTGGACAGCATAAAATAAAGGGGCTCCGTGATGGAGCCGTGTCACGCTGCCATCGCGGAGGCCTTCTGCCTGGATGGGATTTTTCAGCCCAATTCCAGTGTGGGTTCGCGATGGGTCCGTGGCACGGTGGCTTGGCTCCTCGTTGCACGCCGTGCCACGTTGGGATTTATTTCCTGGACCCCCAATTCCAGTGAAGGTCCGCGTCTGTAGCGTGTCACGGAGGCAATGCTCCGCGATGCACTCCGTGACACGTTGCTTGTTATTCCGGAAAAAATTCCCACCAGTATAAATAGAACACTTAGGTTCGTTTTTTAATATTCTGACTTGGTGGAGCAAGAACGTGGGTTACACGCAGTTGAGGGGACGAAATTATCAGGGTTTTTCTCTCTTTCCTTCTCCTTGTATTCAATTGCTTGTATGTTTTACACTCATTTAATGATGTTTAATCCACAAATGAGTGGCTAATTCATCTTCTTGCTGAGGTTATGAACAATTGTAATGAAATGTGATCATTGATTCTTTGGTTTTTCATCTTTTCTTCCATGGTTGTTCTATTAATTCTTGCTCTTACTGCATTAATGTGTGGCCTACGTTAATGTATATCTAAAAAGTCCGGTTTCACTCGAGAGAGCAAGAAATTGGAAAGTTGTGAATTAATAGGATATGATCTTTTCTTGGTTTGGGAAAATTGGGGATTGATTTACTTTCAGGATAGAAATATACCTGAAAGTCATATTAGTCAATTTAGGAACCGGGTTTGTATGGCTAGAACATGAATTGCATTTAATCACAGAAATGTAGGTGGATGGTTCATGATTCTTAAGTGAGGTTAAATACGAGAGTTTTAATCTCTTGGCAATAGTTCTTGGCTAGCAACCGGAGGAAAAGACTAACCAAATTATGTCGATAATTAATTTCATTACATATTCGTTTAACCTCGGCATGCTCTCATTCATAGTTCAGACTCAAATTAGATAGTTGTTTTAGCTTTAGCATAAAAATTATAAAACAAAATATCAAACTTTTGGTTACACTGTTGTCTGCATTTTTAGAATCGAAATATAGTACACTTGAGCAGATTGCACTTCATCCCAGTCCCTGTGGGATCGATATTTGGCTTACTTGAGCCACTTTACTACTTGTTCGACCACGTGCACTTGCGTGTGAGTTATATACCCATATAACAAACAGACCGAACATCCACCACGTGTCTATGTTGAGGAAGTGTATGGGAGACACTCGTCTCTAGTCATGCTAGTTGAGAATATAGCCGTACAAGGGGACCTGACATATGAAGAAGTCCCAGTGACTATTTGATAATGCTCAAATCGCACTCCTGATAAAGTATGATGCGGACATTGTCAATAAAGAACTCAACAAAGGTTTGGGTCGATCCCACAGGAAATATGATCAAGATATAGAATAACGCTAGTATTTAAGCTTTTAAGTGTGTTATCTCCAAAAAGGGGGTCTTATAAAAGCAATCATATAACAATATTGAGAATTGATTTGTGTTTATCAAGATTATGCAATTAAATAGAAGTGTTCCCTATAGATTCATTACTACTTCAGGTTTTACACTTGTGATCCATCCCAACGATTACTTGTAGAACTTGATAACTAGGACTCATCCAAACGACTGGTTCATCCCTATTCGATGACTGTACTCAATCACCAGGTTAGGGCTCATGAGTGATTTCATTTCAACCGTTATCAATCTGTCCCAAATTAACTATCCTGTGACCACAGCTCAAGCCATAAAATGACTTTCATGACCCGACTTTATACCCTGGATGAGACACGGTACTTGGAGTCACAAGTAATCCCAAGCCAACCCATGGTCTATCATAACACTGAAAATCTTAGTAATCATAGCGGAAGCTTAAATGATAAAACAATTTAAGAAGAACTAAATAATAAAAGTTTATACAACTTAGAGCAAAATTGAAAGTCTGAGTCTATGTCTAAAAGCCATCTACATTTGATGAGTTGCTGGGACAAGCCCCCAGCTAACTGTAAAGTCTTACTGAATGAAAATAACTAAAAAAGTAAATATTGTCCTCGAAAGATGAGGACTGACCACTGGTACTGCTGATATCAACTGAAAAAGATCTACTAATAGTGTTGAGGCTGAGAACCTACGCCTGTATCATAATATGATACAGCATAGAAGGTATGCGTCAGTACTTTGAATGTACTTAGTAAGTGGGAGAAAATATAACATAAAGAATAAATAACTGAACTGTAATGACATGCAATGATCAACTGAGATACTAAAACTAAACAAACTGAAATATAACTGAAATGGTCAAAATGACCTTGTCTAATGATCATAGACATGCCCTAAATCTATGATACTGATCGAAGCTAACTGTACTGAACTGAACTGAATTGAGTAAACTGAAACTGTCCTGACTAGTGGGAGAGTCTATAACCAACATATAACTACATGAGCTAGACATGGAGTCCGGTGTATACACCCCATTAGTAGGACCCAATATATCTTGCCAGGGTATAAAGGCATGAACTGGGTGATCACATGTCTGGAGCAATGGGTCCAATAAAATAACCTACGGTGGTAACATAGTTCTGGGAACCTGGGTGCGCTAGAACCCTGGTCCTCTCAGTGCTAAGTCCTACTCCCACTGGATAGTCCTAGACTGACTACTAAGCTGATAGCTAGAAACTGGGGTTCAAGACTAAGTCAGGAATACCTATCTGGAAGTACCGTGAGAGTCTTAACAGACTGTATTCTATAACTGGTGTTCTAAGACTAGCCAGAGTAGTTTATCTGGAAGCATCGTAACTTTCTAAAGAACAAACTGAAACTGAAGCTGGGGGTTTTAAGAATGGTCAGAGCTGCTTATCTGGAAGTTTCATAACCACCTAAAGAACCACTAAAATCTGATATCTGATATCTAAGTCTACTAACTGATAATTGGGAGGCACCACTGACACCTCAAGAAGAGACTATAGTCAAACTGATCAACTGACATTTTTGAATAATACTGAGTACATTGATATTCTGACTGAAACTGGACTAGAAGGAAATTGACTAAGATTTCAAATAATTTTAATAGTATGGGAATCCCAACACTGGTAGAGTCAAGCAACATGATTAACTACTCAATTATGCTAGACCCTAATATACTGTATTCAAAAGCTAGGGCTAAACCATTTCACAAGAAGCTAGTTTATGATTTCTTATAATTTAGGAAAAACATAGCAACTAATAACAGGGATAATGTTCCACGTGAAATTTATAGAATTCTGTCTGAAAAATTTATAAATTACAAACCCGCAGTGCTATAACTGATAGGAGTTTAGGGAAGGATTTTTGGACACAAGGGAAGAACAATTCCCTTGTTGAATTCCCACATACCTGGTGAAGAAGTTTTCGAAGAGAATCCCTTGAGAATCTGAGAAGATACTGACTGTCCTAGCTCTTGCTCTAAGTGTTTCTAAGAGAAATTTTACGAACTGATTTTCTGATGGAATGCGAGGGGTGATATAATCATCGATTACCCCTATAAATTCCCTGAAAATAACCCATAATGACGTAGTTCAGGGATTAAAAGGGTGAGAAATTACAAAAATATCCCTGAGGAAAAATTTGAAAAAACTACCGACGGGGACCAATGGGTCACTCAATGAGTCATTGGTTGAGACCACGACTCATTGGGACCAATCATTGGTCTTGAGGCCTAGGTTATGGGCTCATTGGAACTGGCAACAAGAGGGAACCAACGGGTCATTGGTTCCTCCTGTGGTCACTAGATGAAAATTCTAGGAAGCCTGACAACGGGAAACACAATGACTCATTGGTAAACCCAATGGGAAACACAACGAATCATTGGTAGACCCAACGGGTCGTTGTGTCGAGTTGTTACATCCATTGGAGAATTTATTAAAATCCCTGAACTTGACACCACTGGTGGTCACAACGACTCGTTTTGTGATACAACGGGCATTGTTGCCAATCGTTGTCACTGAAGGAGTTTTCTGGGAATCCCAACTAACGAGTCACACCATGAGTCGTTGTAACACACGAGGACTCATTAGTTGAGTCGTGGGGTCCTGGAAAAGGGGATTCTAAGGTGGGGACCAACGAGTGACAGGATGACTCGTTGTTACTCACAATGGGTTACTCCCATTGGTTCTCGAAGGACTAAGGCAGGGCTGACCACGACTAAGACAACGGATCGTTGGAGCTGACCATGACTCGTTGTCTCGGTATTCTGAGGCATATTTTATGGTTTCTTCTAGATTTTTCTTGCAAGGTCTGAGTTTGGTCTAGCAAAGTTTCAGGGTGTTACAATATCTTCCCTTAAGGATCATTCATCCTCGAATGAAGGCTAAAACTGCTGGAAAACCAGGAAAAGAGCTGCAATTCCCATACTGAGGCTATGAATTGATTTTTGAAGGAGTAACTGACTTCGAACTGACTTAACCATGCTAATAGAGTTGATGCAACTAGAATGCACATTGAAAATCTGAATAGAGCTAATGAGTACGGAATTGAATAGAGTATTGAGGAGGAATTTAGTACCTGATGCTAGAACTGAACTAGAAGGAATAATGAGGGTATCTGACCGTAATGTATACTTTTTCCTCCCATGTGGATCCCTCAGTTAGCTAGTTCCTCCACAAGACATTCACCAAAGCTACTTCCTTATTTCTCAGCTTACCAACCTGACGGTCAAGGATCTGAATTGGGACCTGTTCATGAGAGAGACTATCTTTCACTCCCACACTGTCTAATGGCAACAAGTGAAGTTGGATCACTGATGCACTTCTTCAATAGTGATACATGAAAGATTGGGTGCACAGATGCTAACTTTGGAGGTAATTCTAACTCATATGAAACACTGCCAATTTGCTTCAAAATTCTGTAGGGTCCCACATATCTCGGACTGAGTTTCCCTTTCTTCCCAAACCTCATCACCCCCTTCATGGGTGAAATTTTCAGATAAACCCAATCATATACTAAAAATTCTAACTCTCTTCTCCACACATCAGCATAGGATTTCTGTCGGCTTTGCACTATTTTCAACCTCTCCCTGATAAGTTGCACCTTCTACATAGCTTCATGAACTGAGTTTGGCCCTATCAGGGTAGCTTCACCAACCTCAAACCACCCTATAGGAGACCTACACCTCCTACCATATAATGCCTAAAACAGGGTCATCTGGATACTGGAGTGATAGTTGTTCTTGTACGCAAACTCAATGAGAGGTAGGTGATCATCCCAAATACCCTTGAAATCGATCACACACGCTCTTAGCATATCTTCCAAGGTTTGTATAGTCCACTCAGCTTGTCCATCTTTCTGCGGGCGAAAAGTTGTGTTGAGCTTGACTTGGGTACCGAGTCCTTTCTGAAATGACTTCCAGAAATGCAAGGTGAATTGGGTACCTCTATCTGAAATAATGAACAAGGGCACCCCATGCAGTCTGACCAACTCCCGGATATAAAGCCTCACATAATCCTCAGCTGAGTTTGTAGTTTTAACTAGGAGGAAATGTGTTGACTTGGTCATCTGGTCTACTATAACTAAAATTGAGTCATGTTGATGATTGATCTTGGGCAAATTTATATGCCCAAGTGATACTCAAATGTGTCATTTTGCCTTGTTTATCTATCGATGTTTATACATTATCATGTGAATTGTAATAAAATATGAATTTATACTAACCAACATGATTAGCATGATTTTTCAGGAAAAATATAATTGTACGAAGCTAAGATGCATGTTGGGAGAAATCGGAATTGGACGCGGAAGTGAGCAAGGGAAAAAACACTTGAAGGCACGAATTAAAGGGGCTACGCGATAGAGCTGTGTCATGCTGCCATCGCAGATGCATTCTGCCTGGATGGTGAAATTACGCCTATTTCCAGTGGAGGTGCGCGTTGGGGCCGTGGCACGTTGGCCCAGCCCCGCGTTGCATGTCGTGCCATGTTGGGCCTTAATACCTGGATGTCCGGATTCCAGTAAGGGTCCGCGTTGGTGGCGTGTCATGGAGGCAGTGCTCCGTGATGCACTCCGTGACACGTTGCTTGTTATTCCCAGAATAATTCCCACTAGTATAAATAGAACACTTAGGTTCATTTTTAATTATTCTGACTTGGTGGAGCAAGAACGTGGGTTACAGGCAGTTGAGAGGATGAAAATCTCAGGGTTTTTCTCTATCTCCTTCTTCTTTATTTCAATTGCTTGTATGATTAACACTCATTTAACGATGTTTAATCCACAAATGAGTGGCTAAATCCTCTTCTTGCTGAGGTTAAGAACAATTGTATTGAAATGTAATTATTGATAAATTGGTTTTTCATCTTTTCTTCCATGGTTGTTCTATTGATTCTTGTTCTTACTGCATTAATGTGTGGCCAACATTAATGTACATCTAAAAAGTCCGGTTTCACTCGAGAGAGCAAGAAATTGGAAAGTTGTGAATTGATAGGATATGATCTTTTCTTAGTTTGGGAAAATTGAGAATTGATTTACCTTCAGGATAGAAATATACTTGAAAGTCGTATTAGTCAATTAAGGAATCAGTTTTGTATGGCTAGAACATGAATTTCGTTTTATCACAGAAATGTAGGTGGAAGGTTCATGATTCTTAAGTTGGGTTAAATATGAGAGTTTTAATCCATAGACAATAATTCTTGACTAGCAACCGGAGGAAAGATTAATCAAATTGTATTGATAATTTATTTCTCTACATGTTCATTTAACCTCAGCATGCTCATACTTATAGATCAGACTCAATTTGTATATTCGTTTTAGACTTAGTATATAGGAAACAAAATATCAAATTTCTCTTCACACTGTTGTCTGCATTTTAGAGTTAAAGTTTATTGGCACTTGAGTAGATTGTTACTTTAGTCCAGTCTCTGTGGGATCGATACTTGGCTTACTTGAGCCACTTTACTACTTGTTCGACCACGTGCACTTGCGTGTAGTTATATACCCAACAACCACCGAACAAGTTTTTGGCGCCGTTGCCGGGGACTGGCAATTGGTAAATTTTTCTTAAGTGTTAGTTTACTATTTCTTCTTAGTGTTGACAACTTGGTCTTAGCCTGTATTTTGCAGATACTAATTTCTGTTGAACACTGGCAAGAGACAAGGAGTTGGTGGACTCATATTTACAGCCGGAAAGACAATTTCATGGTCAAAGGAGAGAAGCTCTAGAGAAAAAGCTGTAGTTGCTTAGACAAACAATTATGGAGCAACAACAGAATCCACCAATTGTAAGGGCAATGTTAGTGCCCGAGGACATGGCAGCTAGGCCGGTTTGCGAGGTGGCAATCCCACATGCTAATAATGTCACATCTAGCATCTGCAAACCTGAGCCAGGAGGGAGGTTCGAGCTCAAACAGAATATGGTGCAATTGCTGCACACCAGCGAGCAGTTCACAGGTCTCCCTCATGAGGATCCACAGCAAAATCTCCAAAATTTTTTGGAGATAAGTGACACTTACATCCCCGCTGGAGTGTCATCAGATTATGTCAAGCTTACATTGTTCCCATTTTCACTTTTGGGAGAAGCCAAGAGCTGGTTGAAAGCTGAGCCACCTGATTCCATCACCTCGTGGGATGATCTTGCAAGGAAATTCTTGATTTGGTTCTTCCCATCCGGTAAAACAGCAAGACTTAGAAGTCAAATTCTAAGTTTTAAACATAGAAAGAGAGAATCTTTATCAAGCCTGGGAGAGATTCAAATCTATGTTGCGGGATTGTCCTCATCATCACCAATCCAATGACGTGCTGGTGCATACTTTTATAGAGGGTTTGGAACCCCACACAAAAATCTTGCTAGACTCAACAGCTGGGGGACAAGCATTGGAGAAAACTTATGAGGAGTTGTATACCTTGTTAAATCGTATTTCGCAGGGAAATCCGGAGTGGAATGTTGATTCGTCAAGAGGAGGAACAAGGAAGGCAGCAGGAGTCCTAGAAGTGGATGGTTTTACAGCTATTGCTGCACAGATAGCTGCTTTACAGAATCAACTCAACACCCACTTCAGCAACATGAGCATGAACCAGACTCAAGCCCCAGTGAATGTAGTGCGGCAGATTTGGTGTGAAGTGTGCGGGAGTAGTGAACACTCAGCTGAGTGTTGTTGAGCAAATCCTGATTCGGTGAACTTTGTTGGAAATGTACAGAGAAACAACCACCTACAGTATGGCAACAGCTACAATTCCAACTGGAGGAATCACCCGAATTTCTCTTGGGGTAGCAATAGGCATCAAGGGCAAAGTTCGAGTCAGGGGGCGCAGAGAACTCAAGGAGGGCAGCAGAACTATCAGGCACAATATAGAAGCAACAATGCACCTCCTCCACCACCATCACCCAGCATTGAGGAGATGTTCAAGACAATGATAGCTAACCAAGATTAATTGCAGGATGACTACATGAAATTGGCAGCCGAGGTAAAGAACAATCAGTTAGCTACAAAGGCACTGGAGTACCAGTTTGGGCAATTTGCTGGAGCCCAAAACACCAGGCCTAGAGGAGGACTTCCGAGTGACACGGATCCCAACCCCAAGAAAGTGAATGCAGTGACCACAAGGTTTGCAGCTTAAAGAGGTGGAACCAGAAAGACCACCTCAATAATCGGGAGCAGCAGAAATTGAGAGGGAGCAAAGTGATGAGGGGGGAAGAAAAAAGAGGCTGAACCAGAAAGACCACCACCCCCGTTCCCTCAATGATTAAAGAAACACAAGAAGGAGGCGTGTTTCGAAAAGTTCATGGAGGTGCTTAAACAGGTACACATTAACTTACCTCTTGTTGATGTTTTGCAGGGAGTGCCGAAGTACGCAAAGTATATTAAGGACATCGTGGCAAACAAAAGCAGGTTGACTGAGTATGCTACGGTGGCTCTTACGGAGGAGTGCACTTCCCAGATACAAAACAGGTTGCCCACAAAGCTCAAGGACCCTGGGAGCTTTACAATACAAATTACAATTGGGCAGAGTATCCGAGCTCACGGATTATGTAATTTGGGAGAGAGCATTAACTTGATGCCGTCATCGGTATTCAAGAAGTTGGGTCTAGGGAGTCCTACACCAACAACAGCGATCTTGCAACTAGCGGATCATTCCTTAGCCAGACCTGATGGCATTGTGGAAGACGTGTTGGTGCAAGTGGGCTCCCTTATCTTCCCAATAGATTTCGTCGTGCTGGATTTTGAGCCAGACGCGGAAGTCCCATTTATTTTGGGACGTCCTTTCTTGGCTACCGGGAAAGCACTTATTGATGTAGCTGCAGGGCAGCTAACCATGCGAGCACACGAAGAGGTGGAGGTGTTTGATGTATACAAGGCCACCAAGGTCCCGGCTGTGTATGAGGAAGTCTCGGTGATCAATGTGATTAATCGAGCTGATGTTTTCCAGAGAATTGAGTCACGGGAGTTATTGGGGAAACCACCGGAGTGATGTAAGCACTACTGGGGAGAGGACGGTGGTTGAGAGAAAACGTCCGTCACCCTAGGAGAAGACTGAGCTTAATGACGTCGAGCCGCAACGGTAAACCAGGCGCTACACGGGAGGCAACCCGTGAAATTTTTGTAAAATGTGAATAGATTTCGTAGAAAAAAAAGAACAAAAAAGAAAAAAAAATGAAAATAAAGAGAAAAATAAAAATAAAAACAAAATTGGTATTTTAATTGAAACCTATAATTCTAACCAATTTTTTGTTGTGAGATGAATTTCAGGTTGAATGGAGGATAAATGTGCAAAGGATTGCAAAGGAAAAATCGAGGTAAGAAAATTAATAAAAAGTGGCAAAACAGTGAGCCCACGCGATGGCTCCGTGTCACGGAGGAGGGCCTCCGCGTTACCCTCCGTGACACGTTGAAGGTAATTCTGGAATTTTTTTCAAATTCCGGAACACCTGCGCGATGGCTCCGTGTCACGGAGGGCATGCTCCGTGTTACCCTCTGTGACACGTTGCATTGTATTTCGCGACGGGTCACACCGGGTCGTCGGGTGACCCGCGCGAAAAACCTTATTTTTAACCCCATTTTGCCCTCATTTTTCCCATTTTTTCATCTCCTCCGCGACAAACACCCTAAAATCCCTCCTTCCCCAACGTGACATGGACATAGAAGCTAAATTTCTTCAACTTTTCTTCGATATCATCGAATTTAAGGTATGTTTGTTAACTTCATCTCATTTCTTACCTTATTTTTCTGATTTTTAGTATAGTAAGTGAGGAAAACTTGCCCTAAGTGTAAATTGAGGATGAATTCATGTAAATTATTGTTGATTGATGTTCATAGTATCTATGTAATGGTATGAACTCGATAAATACATGTTTGATTGAAATTCTTGCGAAATGGTAGCTAGGGTTAGAATTCGAATATGAAGATGTTAAAATCGAGTTGAAATTTGTAATTCTTCTTGGTGTGTGCATGTTGGGTGATGAACATGAGGTTCTGCTTAACGTTAAGACGATTAAGGCGCGACGGATTGCCGGGTTAATGAAATTGTTGAAATTGCATAGAAATTGGGGGATTTGTATCGGTTTTGTTGATAGAAATGTTTACTGCGTGCTATGTGATAAAATGTGATCGATGGTAATGTTGTGGTTAGTTGTACGAAGTCTGAGTAGTACAAGAGAATTTATACCGTTGAATTCTTTGAATGTACGAGGCATATTTGTTGTGTTTTGTTTTTTTATTTGGAAATAAGTATGATCTTGCCGTAATGTTGTGATTGTGGATAAAGACTAAGTGTGGGGTAGCCTAGCTTAACCCAACCTTAGTTGAAGCTAATTTTAATAGGAATAACATTGGGACTATCGGTTTGGTTTGACAGGGACAATGGCAAGCAGGCAAGATAAAGGGAAGGGCGCATCAACATCAGGCACCAGAAGGAAAAGAATTAGACTGGGAACAGCAATCCCAGCAGCACCAGCGGTTCCACGCGGCCAACACCGTCAATATGGAACCAGATGGGTGACAGAGGAGGGGAAGAAATGGTACGCTAAACATAAGGAAAGCAAATACTTCCCCGAAGAACACATTGCTAGGGAACCGTTAGCACAAGAGTTCCCCAGGATTGTCCACAGAATTGAGGCAGTCGGGCTGAACTTCATCTTTGAAGAGCCCAAGGAGTGCAACCTGCACCTGATTCAGGAATTCTACACCAACTGGAACCCGACACTCAGAAGTCACACCATCAAGATACGGGGGCAAATAGTCACTTTTGAGCCTCATCACCTTAATGCCATCTTGGGGGCATGGGACACAGACGCCCATGTGCTTCGGCAACTGAATATCACTCCACCATACGCGGATATCAGACGCACTTTGTGTGGAACTCGATCTACAGCACGTTGGAGCAGGCATAAGGAGAGGGGCTACCATCAGACCTTGCCCTACTCACAGATGAATAGGGAAGCCAGGATATGGCTGAAGATTGTTTGTTCCTTCTTGATCCCGAGGGTGCACATGACAGATGTCACCTGGGATCGTGTATGCTTGGTCTACGCATTGATGAAAGGGCTGGAGATCAATGTGGGGGCGGTGATTATCTCCGCCATGAAGAGAGCCCGTTTGCATCAAGGGCACAGGTACGGGTTTGGTAGATTACTGACCACGTTCCTGAGGGGCCTGGATATCGAGGAGGAGGCCCTTCACTACATCCCGCAGATAGAGAGGCGGGCCTTAGATGTCACCAAAACTAAGGCACCCGACACCACTCACGGGCCAGTTCTTACACTAGTCGAGCGACATGTTCGGGATGATCAGTACATGGCTCGCATATTCAGGATGCAGATGCTCCAGCTGCGCATAGGCGGGAGGTCGGCAACAGAAAAGGAGCTGTGGCAGCTCGAGCTAGACTACCTGTTTGGTGAAAATGCCAGGGCTCTATGCCGAGTGGGTCCAGCTTTTGTGGAGCCCACTGATGATGATATCCCCACAGATGAGGAGACATGTCGTGATGACTCCGATGTAGAGTCAGATGATGACGACGGGGGTGATTCAGACATGGGAGATGAGGCATCGGCACCTGACGAAGAAGTGGAATACTTTGATTGATCAGGGAGTTTCACCACCTACTTTCGTACTATGCTGAATTTTGTGAACACTGGGGACAGTGTTTGATTTAAGTGTGGGGTGGGAGTAGTTAGGTGTCGGTTGCTGTTGTTATTATTAATGTCTCTGTTCTGTTGTTGTGCTTGGATAAACTTGTGGCCTTGTGATTTGTGTGTATGTCTGTATTGTAATTAAGGTGAAGCTGTTGTGTGTTGTTGAATGTTGTTAGCTGGTTTTGTACATATTTTTGTTTTATCGAAATGATCGATATTTTTAAAAAAATTTCATGAATTTTTAAATTTTGGGTTTCTCGGAGTTTGTTTTCGGTTCTTTTACCGAGAATAGTCCCATTGAACCGAAGTCGTAATTTGTGATTGTTCTCTATGATGGATGGATGACGACCATCTTAAGGGAAATGTAGTCGTTAGGAGTATATTTCTTTGTTCATTTTGTCCTTTTTAGTTTTTTTCTTTTGTTGGTTTGCATCCCAAAACCTGTAGTTACTTTATGGTTGCGAAATTCTGGTTGCGTGTTGTACATGATATTTGAGATGAAAAGGTGATTCGTATGAAAGCATGCAACTTTGTAAGTATGTTGAGATACCCAGGCCATAGAGCTCGACTCAGTGTGATTGAGGCTTAATGTTTGAATTCTTGTAATTAGCTGATTGAAGAGTCTATGAATATGTCTTGAGTTGAGCATGTGAAATGAGTGTATAGTGAGGTTTCGTGTCTTCCATGCTATTGTGAAGTGTCTAGAACTTGCTCGGTGTGTGTACAAAATGAAATGAAGGAGGTGTATTGTAGGAAAGGATGTAGGCATTTCTTTGCTTTAACCGAAAGTTTGTTTTTCTTATCGTACCCACCTTGAATGTACATCCTAGTTAGCCCATTGAGCCTTTAGCCTATTATTTTTCTTTTGTCAAAAAGGTGTAAACCGAGCTTAACCCCTTCTTTTCATTATCCTTTTGATCCAAAACTCTTAAGCGCTCAGGAAAAGAAAATAATTTTCCCATAGTGTCAAGGAGTGAGAATGGTGAAAAGAAAAGAAAAAGCAGAGTGATGAAAGGAAAGAAAAGGTCGAAGGTGCACTCATTATAAATTAAATATAATGAAGATGTATAAATAATCTTTGTTATTGAGTCAAGTGTGCTTAAAGATATGGGGTCAAAAATAAAGACAGATTTCAAGAATGGGAGGATGAAGGAAGAAACAATGCCCATAAGGTTGATGGGATGTATTGAAAAAAGCGCTTAAGGATGCTAGTTGTTATTATTAGATAGCCCAGTATTTACTAGTTCCGTAGCTTACATTACAACCCGTTAAGTCCTACGTGATCTTACAACACACGTCCTTATATTAGTGGAGTAATACACTAAAGGCAAGCCTATGGTTCATGACATGACGCATGTGAATTCTTTTGGGAGAGAGAGCGAAATTGTGTTTATATGCCCCTGCATGTAATATCTTTGAGTTCATGTAATTAAAAAGGGGGAAAAATTCTCTTGTGTTGTGAGGGCACATGCTTGAAGAGAGATTAAATTTCGTGTCGGGTATCTTGATCAGTTGATTTGCAGGATTTTGCCGATATCGAGAGTCGATTCTTGAGTCTAGGAGGTCTTAATGTGTTGAAGGTCATTCTATTGATAAGAGTATGCATGTTTTCTTGATGATTTGCTATATTAAATAATTGGTATAACCGTAGCTTGAATTGCCAAGCCAAAGTAGCCAGGATGGGGTGTCAATTGCATAAGGTGTAAGATTGTTGTTCGGGGACGAACAAGGATTTAAGTGTAGGGTAAGTGATCTTGGGAAAATTTATATGCCCAAGTGATACTCAAATGTGTCATTTTGCCTTGTTTATCTATCGATGTTTATACATTATCATGTGAATTGTAATAAAATGTGAATTTATACTAACCAACATGATTAGCATGATTTTTCAGGAAAAATATAATTGTACGAAGCTAAGATGCATGTTGGGAGAAATCAGAATTGGACACGGAAGCGAACAAGGGAAAAAACACTTGAAGGCACGAATTAAAGGGGCTCCGCGATGGAGCTGTTCCACGCTGCCATCGCGGATGCATTCTGCCTGGATGGTGAAATTACTCCTATTTCCAGTGGAGGTGCGCGTTGGGGCCGTGGCACGTTGGCCCAGCCTCGTGTTGCACGCTGTGCCACGTTGGGTCTAAATACCTGGACGTCCAGATTCCAGTAAGGGTCTGTCCGGTGCTGTGGTAGGGGTTAAAAACCGACATGCAAGTGCACATGGTCAAACAAGTAATAAAGTGGCTAAGTAAGCCAAGTATCGAACCAAGGAGACTCTGGATAAGTAAAATTGCTCAAGTATACTATATTCTATCTTACTTCTAAATATGCTGACAACAACGTAACCAAAAGTTAAATAATTTTTGTTTATAAATTATATACAAAAACTATTAACAAATATTTACTTTGAATTGAAACTATGGATATGAGCATGCCAAGGTTAAGAACAAGTAATGAACTTGATTATCATCATAATTTGGTTATTCTTCTCTTCTAGTTGCTAGCCAAGAACATTAGCCAAGAGATTAAAACTCTCGTATTTAATCTCACTTAAGAATCATAAACCATCCGTCTACATTTCTGTGATCAAATGCAATCTATGACCTAGCAATACAATTCCGGTTCCTAAATTGACTAATACGGCTTTCAAGTATATTTCTATCAGGAAAGCACATCAAAACCCAATTTTCCCAAATCAAGTTAAGAACAATACCCTATTAATTCACAACTTTCCAATTTCGTGCTCTCTCGAGTGAAATCGGACTTTTTAGATGTACATTAATGTCGGCCACACACTAATGCAGTAGAAACAAGAATTAATAGAACAACATAGAAGAAGAAGATGAAAAACCATACAATTCAATAATCAAAATTCATCACCATTGTTCATAACCTCAGCAACGAATAGAATTAGCCACTCATTTGTGGATTAATCATCCTAAAACAAGTGTTAATCATACAAACAATTGATTGAAAGAAGAAAGAAAGAGAGAAAAACCCTCAGCTTTTTCGTCCCTCAACTGCCTGTAACCCACGTCCTTGCTCCACCAAGTCTGAATTTATTAAAAATAAGCCTAAGTGTTCTATTTATACTAGTGGGAATTTTTCCCGGAATAACAAGCAACGTGTCACGGAGGCCAACGCATAGCACTGCCTCCGTGACACGGCGTGGACGCGGACCCTCACTGGAAATCCAAGGTCCGGGAATATAGCCTCAACGTGGCACGGCATGCAACGCGGAGGCTTGCCCCCGTGCCACGGAGCTGTCGCGAGGCTTCACTGGAAATTGCCAAATTAATTCATCCTCCATGCAGTGTGCCTCCGCGATGGTAGCGTGGCACGGCTCCATCGCAGAGCCCCTTTACATTGTGCATTCCAATGTCTTTTCCGTGCTCGCATCCAAGTCCAACTCCGATATTGTTCCAACATGCATTTTAGCTCCTCAAAATCATGTTTTACCTACAAAACAATGCTAATCATGTTGGTTAGTATAAATTCACATTTTATTACCAATTACATGAAAATGTATACACATTGCACAATAAACAAGACGAAAATGATACGTTTGAGTATCACTTGGGCATATAAATCTGCCCAGGATCACTTACCCCACACTTAAATCCTTGTTCGTCCTCGAACAACACATACACAACTCATGCAAATTACATCCCAACCTTCGCCACTATGGTGCGACAATTTACGCTACGGTCATACCGATCATTCAATATTGTAAATCATCAAGAAAACATGCATGGTCTTAACAATGCAATGACCTTTAATACATTAAGACTTCCTAGACTTTAAGAATCGACCCTCGATATCGGCAAACTCATGCAAATCACCTAATCAAGATATCCGACACAAAAATCAATCTTTCATCAAGCATGTGCCCTCACAACTCAAGAGAATCTTCCCCTTTATGTTCATGCGACTCACAAACATTCAAGTAGGGGCATGTAGAAATTAATTTCACTCTCTCTCCCAAAAGAATTCACATGCATCATGTCATGACCCATAGGCTTGCCCTTATTGTATTACTCCACTAACATAAGGAAATGCAATGTAAGATCACGTAGGACTTTAATGGGTTGTAATGGAGGCTATGGAACTAGTATGTATTGGATTAGCCAATAATAGTCACTAGCATCCTTAAGCGCCTTTTCAACACATTCCCATCAACTCATGAACATTGTTTCTCTCTTTTCTTTTTCATCATCCCATTCATGCTGGTTGACTTTCGTATGGCCCATTTCACCAAACACACTTGACACGATACAAAGGGTTTTCATGTACCCTCAATATCATTTAATTATGATGAGTGCACCCTCCACCTTTTTCTTTTCTTTCCTCACTCTGCTTTTCTTTTTCTTTTCACCCTTCTCACTCTTTGACACTTTGGGAAAAAATTTTCTGTTCTTCTTAAGCGCTTAAGAGTTTTGTATAGACTTTACGGCTCATGAAAAGAAGGAATAAAGCTTAGTTTATACATTTTTGGACAAAAGAAAGAAAGAATCGGCTAAAGGCTCAACGGGCTGACTAGGGTATACAGTCACATAAAAATGAGAGTACGACAAGAAAAAAATAGAAACTCACGGTTAAAACAAAGAAATGCCTACATCCTTTCTAACACTACACCTCCTTCATTTCATTTTGTACACACACCAGGCAAGTTCTAGACACTTCACAATAGCATGGAATAAGAACACCTCACTTCACACTTCATGCACATGCTCGATTCAAGATGCATTCACAGACTCTTTAATTAGCCAATTACATGAATTCCAAAATTAAGCCTCAATCACACCGAATCGAATTCTACAGCCAAGGTAACTCAACATATTTACAAACTTGCATGCTTTCATACGAATCAGTTTTACATTTTGAATATCAGTTACATCACGCAACCAAAATTTCACAACCATATAGTAACTACAGGTTCAGTGATGCAATCCACCAAAGAAAAAAACTGAAAACTAATTAAAATCACTACTCCTACCGACTACATTTCCCTTAAGACGGTCGTCATCCATCCATCATAGGGAACGGTCACTAACTATGACATCGGTTCAATGGGACTATTCTCGGTAAAAGAACCGAAAAAAAACTCCGAGAAACCCAAAAATAAAAATTGAAAATTTTTTGCAAAACGTCGATCATTTCGATGGAAAAATATTTACAAAATATTTTACTATGTACAAAATATTTTCGCAAAAATTTTAAAAATATCGATCATTTCGATAGAAAAAAATATTTACAAAATTTACAAAATATTTACACTGGCAACCACAACCTTTCACAACACACATCAATTACCACAAAAATATGTACAGATACAAATACAAATCAGTTTGCACTCACAACCACAGGGAAACATAAACATACATACAAAATAATGGAAGAACATACAGCAAATCAGCCCAGCCCCAGCACCTAGCTACTCCCCACCCCACACTTAAATCGAACACTGTCCCCAGTGTTCACAAAAATTTCGGGTGGTGGAACTCCCTAATCAGTCGAAATATTCGACTTCTTCATCCGGTGCTGCTGCCTCATCGCCCATGTCCGAGTCACCTCCATCGTCGTCATCGGACTCCACATCGGAGTCCTCCCGATGTGTCTCCTCGTTCGTGGGGACATCATCGTCAGTGGGCTCAACGAAGGCTGGCCCCACTCGGCACAAAGCTCTGGTGTTTTCGCCAAATGGGTAATCTAGCTCCAGCTGCCATAACTCATCCTCCGTGGCTGGTCTCCCACCAATCCGGAGTTGAAGCATTTGCATACCAAACATCCGTGCCATGTACTGATCGTCACGAGCATGTCGCTCGCCCAGTGTCAGCACTGGCCCGTGTGTGGTGTCGGGGGCCTTGGTTTTGGTCACATCAAGGGCCCTCCGCTCCAACTACAGGATGTAGTCCAAAGCCTCTTCCTCGACGTCGAGGCCCCAGAGAAAGGTGGTGATAAGTCCTCCGAACCCATACCTGTGGCCCTGGTGTAGTCGGGCTCTCTTCATGGCAGATATGATGACCACCCCAACATTAATCTCTAGCCCTTTCATCAGGGCATACACCAGGCACACACGGTCCCGGGTCACATCCGTCATGTGCACCCCCGGGATCAAGCACGAACAAACTATTTTCAGCCATATTCTGGCCTACCTGTTCATTTGAGAATACGAAAGAGTCTGGTGGTAACCCCTCTCCTTATGTCTGCTCCATCGGGATGTGGATCGAGCCCCACACAAAGTGCGTCTAATATCGGCGTATGGTGGGGTGATGTTCAGATGGCGGAGAACGTGGGCGTCTGTGTCCCGCGCTCCAATAATGGCATTTAATTTCTGGGGTTCCAGAGTGACAATCTACCCTCTGATTTTTATTGTGTGGCTTCTGATGGCCGGGTTCCAATTTGCATAGAACTCCCGGACTAAATGTAGGTTGCACTCCTTGGGCTCCTGAAATATGAAGCTGAGCCCAGCTGCCTCGATTCTCTGCACAATACGGGGGAACTCCTGTGCTAGTGGTTCCCGTGCAATATGCTCCTCAGGGAAGTACTTATTCTCCTTATGTTTAGCGTACCACTTCTTCCCTTCATCGGTCACCCACCTCGTTCCGTATTGGCGGCGTTGGCCACGCGGAACAGCTGGTGCAGCTGGGACTGCTGTGCCCAGTCTAAGTCGTTTTCTCCCGGTGCCTGAAGTAGATGCACCTTTACCCTTATCCTGCCTACTCGCCATTGTACCTGTCAACATAAACACACAAGCACAATGTCAAGCTAAATACATGTTAACTTTGGCTAAGGTTGGGTTAAACTAAGTTTACCCCACACTTAGTCCTTTGCTACTCTTACGATACTACGGCAAGGATTACTTTATTTACAACCTAAACACAAACAACTATACAATTTATGCCTAGTGCGTTCACAAAAAATTTTCGACAGTATAACTTTTAGCGTACTACTCAGACTTCATACAGCTAATCCCAATCCTACCATCGCTAGCAATTCAACCATCGCACTTAGCAAAGAAAACAACAAAACAAAAAACAACAACCAAAATTCTATATACATACGAATCCAAATAACCAAACCAATTTGAACAATTTTTACATTTTCCCAAAACCCGAGAATTCGTCGTCTATTACCTTCAAACAATATTTACAACGACTTATCTCAATTCACAAACACACACCGGCATATAATTCACCAATTTACCAAGTTACCCAATTCGATTTCAACAACCCCAGCCCTAGAATTCAATTTTACAATCAAATTTGAATCATTCACGCAATCGACAAGTTCAAACGCTAATTACAATATTCCGAACATTTATCAATCAAAGAATAATTCAATTTCATGCTAAATTGCTAATTAGGGTGATTTATCTCACCTCCCATGCTCAAATTCGACTAAAATCGATAAAAACTTGAGAGAGTAGAGGAAAACATACCTTTAAGTTGAATGATCGAAGAAACTCGACAATTTGGTTGCTTAGTAGCGTGGCACGTTGGTTGGGGAGGGGGATTCGGGTGTTTGGTCGCAGAGAAGAGAGGAAATGGGGGAAAAGGGACTAAAATCGGGGTTAAAAATGAAGGGAAACACGCGGGCCCGGCAACCCAGTGTGACCTGTCACAAAATATAGGGCAACGTGTCACGGAGGGTAACGCGGAGCCCCTCCTCCGTGACATGGAGCTAACGCGATGGCTCACTGGAATTTTAAAAAAATCCATATTTAACCTCAACGTGTCACGGAGGGTAACGCGGAGCCCTTCCTCCGTGACACGGAGCCAACGCCCCAGTGCACTGTCTCTTCATTTTATTCATTTTTTCATACCTTGCCTTTTCCTTCCCGATTCCATGCATATTTTTCTCCGGTTGACCTGAAAATCACCTCACTAAACAAAATTGGTTAGATTAATAGATTACCCTAACTAAAATGAAAAATATTAACTAAAACGAAAAATTTGTACTAACTCAAGAAAAAGAAAAATTAAAATAAAAACTATTTACACTTTACTAAACAAAAGAAAAAATATTTTTCACGGATTGCCTCCCGTGCAGCGCCTGGTTTACCGTTGCGGCTCGACGTCCTTTATGCTCAATTATCCACTAGAGTGATGGACGATTTTTCACGATCATTGTCCTCCCCCCAGTAGTGCTCACCTTTATCTGGTGGTCTTCCCATCAACTCTCGGGAATCATTCAATTGTTTAGTATTCCCATGATCAATCACATTGATCACCGAGAGTTCCTCATTTACCATCGGGAGCTTGGGTGCTTTGTACACATCGAACACCTCTACCTTGTCATGTGCTCGCATTGTAAGTTGACCCGCAGCCACGTCAATTAATGCTTTTCCGGTTGCCAAGAAGGGTCGTCCCAAAATAAATGGGACTTCAACATTTGGTTCAAAATCTAGAACAATAAAATCAACCGGAAAAATGAGGGATCCCACTTGCATAAGCACATCCTCAACAATACCATCCGGCCTAGCTAAGGATCTGTCTGCTAACTGCAAGATTACGGTTGTAGGTCTAGGGCTCCCCAGACCTAACTTTCTGAATACCGAAGATGGCATCAGATTTATGCTCGCCCCCAAGTCACACAATCCACGAGCTCGAATACTCTGCCCAATTGTAAGCTGGATAGTAAAACTTCCAGGGTCTTTTAGCTTCGTAGGCAGTCTATTTTGGATCCGGGAAGTGCATTCCTCCTTCAAAGCTACCGTGGCATACTCAGTCAGACGACTTTTGTTGGCCACGATGTCTTTAATATATTTAGCATATTTTGGCACTCCCTGCAAGACATCAACAAGAGGTAAATTAACATGTACCTGTTTAAGCACCTCCATAAATTTCTTGAAACATGCCTCCTCCTTGTGTTTCTTGAGTCGTTGAGGGAACGGGGGTGGAGGCCTTTCTGATTCAGCTTCTTTGGTCTTCCCCTTATCCACAAGTTGCTCTCCCTCAACATCTGCTGCTCCTGACTTTTGAGGCGGTCTTTCCGGTTCCACCTCCTTTAGCTGCAAACCACTCCTCGTGGTCACTGCATTTACCTGCTTCGGATTAGGATCTGTGTCACTAGGCAGTCCTCCTCTGGGCCTTGTGTTTTGGGCACTAGCAAATTGCCCAAATTGATACTCAAGAGCCTTGGTCGCTAATTGATTATTCTTCACTTCGGCTGCCAATTTAACATAGTCAGCCTGCAATTGCGCCTGATTAGCGATCATGGTCTTGAACATTTCTTCAATGGTCGGTGATGGTGGTGGAGGAGGGGCATTGTGATTTCTGAATTGAGATTGGTAGTTCTGTTGCCCTCCTTGATTCCTGTGCATATCCTGACCCGAACTTTGGCCTTGTTGGTTGTTGCTACCCCACGAAAAATTTGGATGGTTCCTCCAATTTGAGTTGTAGCCGCTACCAAACTGCTGTTGATTTCTCTGTGCATTGCCCACAAAGTTAACCGAATCTGGGTTTTCTCCATAGCACTCAGCTGAGTGCTCACTGCTGCCACACACTTCACACCACATTTGCTGGACCGCATTGACTGAAGCTGCAGGCTGGTTCAAGTTCATGTTGCTGAAGTGGTTGTTCAACTGATTCTGCAAGGCAGCTATCTGTCAGCGATAGCTGTAAATCCATCCACTTCAAGCACTCCTGCTGCTTTCCTTGCTCCACCTCGAGATGAATCTGCATTCCATTCTGGATTGCCCTGTGAAATTCGGTTGAGCAAAGTGTACAGCTCCTCATAAGTCTTTTCCAGCGCTTGCCCTCCAGCTGCTGAGTCTAACAAAATTTTAGTATGGGGTTCTAAACCCTCAATAAATGTGTGTACCAACACCTCATTGTACTGATGATGATGAGGACAGTCCCGCAACATGGATTTAAATCTTTCGCAGGCTTGATATAAATTTTCTCCCTCCCTCTGTTTGAAACTTAGAATTTGACTTCTAAGTCTGGTTGTTTTACCAGAGGGAAAAAATCTCATCAAGAACTTTCGTGCTAGATCATCCCACGTTGATATAGAATTTGGTGGTTCAGCTTTTAACCACCTCTTGGCTTCACCAAGTAAGGAAAACGAAAATAGTGTATATAAGTGTCACTTATCTCCAAAAAGTTCTGGAGATGTTGTTGTGGGTCTTCATGAGGGAGACTGGTAAATTGCCCGCTTGTGTGCAACAGTTGCACCATATTTTGCTTGAGTTCAAATCTCCCTCCAGGCTCTGGTTTGCGGATACTTGATGTTACATTGTTGGCATGTGGGATTGCCACCTCGCGAACCGGCCTTGCTGCTGCTTCGTCGGGCACTAACACTGCCCTCACAACCGGTGGATTTTGTTGCTCCATTATAGTCTGTCTGAGCAACTGCAGCTTCTTTTGTAGAGCTTCTCTGCGTTTACTATGAAATTCACGTTCAGGCTCTATATAAGATTCCACCAGCTCCTTGTCCTTTGCCAGTGTTCACAGAAATCAAGTCTGCAAAATACAGGCTAAGACTAAGTTGTCAACACTTAAGAAAATAAAACAAAAATACAGTAAATTTACACTTAACACAATTTCACCAATTGCCTAGTCTCCCCGGCAACGGCGCCAAAAACTTGTCTGGTGCTGTGGTAGGGGTTAAAAACTGACACGCAAGTGCACGTGGTCAAACAAGTAATAAAGTGGCTAAGTAAGCCAAGTATCGAACCAAGGAGACTCTGGATAAGTAAAATTGCTCAAGTATACTATATTCTATCTTACTTCTAAATATGCTGACAACAACGTAACCAAAAGTTAAATAATTTTTGTTTATAAATTATATACTAAAACTATTAACAAATATTTACTTTGAATTGAAACTATGGATATGAGCATGCCAAGGTAAAGAACAAGTAATGAACTTGATTATCATCATAATTTGGTTATTCTTCTCTTCTAGTTGCTAGCCAAGAACATTAGTCAAGAGATTAAAACTCTCGTATTTAATCTCACTTAAGAATCATAAACCATCCGTCTACATTTCTGTGATCAAATGCAATCTATGACCTAGCAATACAATTCCGGTTCCTAAATTGACTAATACGGCTTTCAAGTATATTTCTATCAGGAAAGCACATCAAAACCCAATTTTCCCAAATCAAGTTAAGAACAATACCCTATTAATTCACAACTTTCCAATTTCGTGCTCTCTCGAGTGAAATCGGACTTTTTAGATGTACATTAATGTCAGCCACACACTAATGCAGTAGAAACAAGAATTAATAGAACAACATAGAAGAAGAAGATGAAAAACCATACAATTCAATAATCAAAATTCATCACCATTGTTCATAACCTCAGCAAGGAAGAGAATTAGCCACTCATTTGTGGATTAATCATCCTAAAACAAGTGTTAATCATACAAACAATTGATTGAAAGAAGAAAGAGAGAAAAACCCTTAGCTTGTTCGTCCCTCAACTGCCTGTAACCCACGTCCTTGGTCCACCAAGTCTGAATTTATTAAAAATATGCCTAAGTGTTCTATTTATACTAGTGGAAATTTTTCCCGGAATAACAAGCAACGTGCCACGGAGGCCAACGCGTAGCACTGCCTCCGTGACACGGCGTGGACGCGGACCCTCACTGGAAATCCAGGGTCCGGGAATATAGCCTCAACGTGGCACGGCATGCAACGCGGAGGCTTGCCTCCGTGCCACAGAGCTGTCGCGAGGCTTCACTGGAAATTGCCAAATTAATTCATCCTCCATGCAGTGTGCCACCGCGATGGTAGCGTGGCACGGCTCCATCGCAGAGCCCCTTTACATTGTGCATTCCAATGTCTTTTCCGTGCTCGCATCCAAGTCCAACTCCGATATTGTTCCAACATGCATTTTATCTCCTCAAAATCATGTTTTACCTACAAAACAATGCTAATCATGTTGGTTAGTATAAATTCACATTTTATTACCAATTACATGAAAATGTATACTCATTGCACAATAAACAAGACGAAAATGATACGTTTGAGTATCACTTGGGCATATAAATCTGCCCAAGATCAGGGTCCGCATTGGTGACGTGTCACGGAGGCAGTGCTCCGCGATGCACTCTGTGACACGTTGCTTGTTATTCCGGGAAAAATTCCCACTAGTATAAATAGAACACTTAGGTTCATTTTTAATTATTCTGACTTGGTGGAGCAAGAACGTGAGTTACAGGCAGTTGAGGGGACGAAAATCTCAGGGTTTTTCTCTATCTCCTTCTTCTTTATTTCAATTGCTTGTATGATTAACACTCATTTAGCGATGTCTAATCCACAAATGAATGGCTAAATCCTCTTCTTGCTGAGGTTAAGAACAATTGTATTGAAATGTAATTATTGATAAATTGGTTTTTCATCTTTTCTTCCATGGTTGTTCTATTGATTCTTGTTCTTACTGCATTAATGTGTGGCCAACGTTGATGTACATCTAAAAAGCCCGATTTCACTCGAGAGAGCAAGAAATTGAAAAGTTGTGAATTGATAAGATATGATATTTTCTTAGTTTGGGAAAATTAAGAATTGATTTACCTTCAGGATAGAAATATACCTGAAAGTCGTATTAGTCAATTAAGGAATCGATTTTGTATGGCTAGAACATGAATTTCGTTTTATCACAGAAATGTAGGTGGAAGGTTCATGATTCTTAAGTTGGGTTAAATACGAGAGTTTTAATCCATTGGCAATAATTCTTGACTAGCAACTGGAGGAAAGATTAATCAAATTGTATCGATAATTTATTTCTCTACATGTTCATTTAACCTCAGCATGCTCATACTTATAGATCAGACTCAATTTGTATATTCGTTTTAGACTTAGTATAAAATTAGGAAACAAAATATCAAATTTCTTTTCACACTGTTGTCTGTATTTTAGAGTTAAAGTTTATTGGCACTTGAGTAGATTTTTACTTTAGTCCAGTCTCTGTGGGATCGATACTTGGCTTACTTGAGCCACTTTACTACTTGTTCAACCACGTGCACTTGCGTGTAGTTATATACCCAACAACCACCAAACAATGATGAGTATGAGGTAGACCTTTAATAAAGTCCATATTCACTTCTTCCCACTTCCATGTGGGTATGTTGATATCCTGAGTCAAACCCCTAGGTATCTGATGTTCCACCTTAACCTGCTGACAGTTCAGGCACTTAGCCACAAATTCTGCTATGTCTCTTTTCATGTCGTTCCACCAGTAAATATCTCGTAGATCACGGTACATATTAGTGGCACCTGCTGTCTCAAGTCACCTACATCCAGTACACAAACTCTACCATGGTAACGGAGTACATCATCTCCCCCTTTGGAGAAAGCCTCCACTTCTTTTCTGAGAACTGCTTCCTTTAGCTTAAGCAGTATGGATCTTCATCCTTCCTTGACTTAATTCAATTACTAACGAGGAATCTAATCCACTCTGCACTACTACTTTTCCCTTAGCTAAATCAACCAACTGCACTCCCAACCGAGCTAACCTGTGAATATCCTTTGCTAGTTCTTTCTGCTCTCTTCAACATGAGCCACGCTCCCCATAGACATCCTGCTTAGGGCATTAGCTACCACATTGGCTTTGCCCGGGTGGTACAGCACACTCATTTTGTAATCCTTCAATAGCTCCAACCACCTTCTCTAATGAAGATTCAAATCTTTCTGACTAAACACATACTAAAGGCTCCTGTGATCCGTGAAAACATCCACGTGAGCCCCGTAAAGGTAATGCCTCCATATTTTCAACGCAAACACCACTGCTGCCAACTCAAGGTCATGAGTCAGATAGTTCTTTTCATGAACCTTGAGTTTTCTGGAGGCATAAGCTATCACCTTAACCCGCTGCATCAGAACGCAACTGAGTCCAACTCTGGAAGCGTCACAATGCACTACGAACCCATTTGTTCCTTCCGGTAGGGTTAACACTAGAGCGATAGTGAGTTGAGTCTTTAACTCCTAGAAACTCTTCTCACACACATCTGACCACTGAAATTTCACCTTTTTCTAAGTCAACCTAGTCAGAGGAGATGTAATAGAGGAAAAACCTTCCACAAAACATCGATAATAATTGGCTAGACCCAAGAAACTTTTGATTTCATTTGGGGAAGTAGGCCTTGGCCAGTCTTTCCCCGCTGCTATCTTTTGATGATCTACCTGAATACCCTCATCCGAGACCACGTGACCAAGGAAAGAAATAGACTTCAACCAGAATTCACATTTCTGAACTTAGTGAACAACTGGCGGTCTCGGAGCGTCTGTAGCACTATCCTCAAATGGTTACCATGTTCTTCCTTGATTTTGGAGTATACTAGAATGTCATCAATGAAAATAATGACGAACATGTATAGATACGACTTGAAAATCCTATTCATCAGGTCCATGAAAGTTTCAGGGGCATTAGTTAGTCTAAAGGACATAATCACGAATTCGTAGTGACCATACTGAGTTTTGAAAGCTGTTTTTGGATTGTCACATTCCCTAACTCTTAGCTGATGATACCCCAACCTAAGATCTGTCTTGGAGAAACAACTAGCTCCATGAAGCTTATCGAACAAGTCGTTAATCCTGGGTAGGGGATACCTGTTCTTAACTGTGACCTTATTCAACCGATGGTAATCGATACACATTTTGAGAGTACCGTCTTTCTTTCGTGCGAATAATACTGGAGCACCCTATGGAGAGATGTTGGGCCTGATGAAACCTTTATTAAGGAGGTCTTTTAGCTACTCCTTCAACTCCTTAAGCTCAGTTGGAGCCATTTTGTAAGGAGGGATGGAGATGGGATGAGTTTCTGGAAGAAGGTCTATGTCGAAGTCTATTTCCCGCTTAGGAGGGACTCTGGGAAAATCTTCGAGAAACACGTCAGGGAACTCGCTAACAACTGGAACTGACTGGATAGTTGGGGTCTCAGAGCTAGAATCTTTGACCCAAAAGAGATGATAAATGCACCCCTTAGAAATATGCTTTCTTTCCTTAAGGTAGTAAATAAACCAACCCTTAGGCGCTGAACTACTGCCTATCCACTCTAAAATTGGCTCATTAGGGAACTGAAATCTGACGATTCTAGTTCTGCAGTCGACTGAGGCATAATCGATGTGTAACCAATCCATACCAAGAATGAGATTGAAATCGACCATGTCTAACTCTATGAGATCAGCTGGAATGATCTTATTCACGATTGAGACTGGGCAATTTTTATACACCCAGCTGGCTCTAACTGACTCACCAACTAGGGTAGAGACTAAGAATGGTTATGGGAGGACTTCTGGACTGATTTCAAACTGGATAGCTACATAGGGAGTCACAAATAATAGTGTGGATCCTAAATCTAGTAGGGCATACACATCTAGATGGAAAAGACGTAACATACTCGTGACCGCATTAGGTGAGCTCTCCTGATCCTGATGAGAGGACAAAGAATAAAAATGGTTTTGGCATTGAATGCCATCCATACCTAAAGTGTTGGCCTACTGGAGCTACTAAAGTGGTAGACTATGATCTCCCTCATCCTGTTGACGGGCATTCTCTATGTCGGTGACCTAGTTGTCCAAACCTAAAGCAACCCTCTCAACCCTGAAGGCATTACACTAGATGGTTCTTGCCACACTTAGAGAAAGTTGGGTAGAGGTTGTTGGCGCTGTGACTCTGAGACTGTGAGCCAGATGCTTCACCCTTACGATCCTTGCAGGACCGGAAAGTAGTGGAGCTGGTTGAAGTGGGTATTGGAGACCTTTGCTGCTGCTGGTGCTGCTTTGGGCAGCTACTACCGCCATACCTCTGGTGGCCATAATCTGATTGGCTAGTCCTAGCCCGCTTATTCTCCCACTCCATTTATTTCGACTTTTCTGCCTCAATCTGTTAGCATAAGCGATGAGGATGGAGAGGTCAATATCTTTGATGAGCATCACAGTCCTTCACTCCTTAAGGAAAAAGTTTGATGCTCTGTTAACGAGCTTAAGCATGCGAGCCTTGGCTCGGCTACCATCTCCAGAGCATATCTTGACAACCGTGTGAACTCCAGTGCATATTCTTCCACCATCCTGTTACCCTGTTTCAAATTCATGAATTTTGCCACCTTAGCCTCCCTTAACTCTCGAGCAAAGAATCTTTTTAGGAAGGTTGTTGTGAACTCCTCCCACTCCACCAGTTTCGCTCCTACTGGTCTCCCTTCTTTCTACTGGTTGTACCAGATCTGGGATACCTCTTTCAACTGGTAGGTAGCCAGGTCAGCACTCTCAGTGGAGCTAACACCCATTTTCCGGGTGATCTTCTATATCTCATCCACGAACTCCTTTGGGTTCTCTCCCACCTTAGATCCATGAAAGGATGGACGATTCATTCGGGTGAAGTCCAAAACTCGGGCAGTTGGTGAGGACCCATTTGAGTTAACCGAAATCACCTGCTGGTTCACCTAGTTTATGACTTTCTGTGCTAGCAGCTGGATTATCGCTTTGAAATCCGCTGAGGAAACTTGGTCATCCTGAGGGGCTGCTAGAGCTGGTGGGCAAGTTGGTTAGCGTTTCTAGCCCTTCTTCCTTTTCTGCATCTTGGAGGCATGGTATCACTGAAATAAAATAAAGTCCGACTTAGGAGAATGTTTCTAGAATTAAACCTCAACACACGATAAAGAGTATGAACAAAAGAGAGTTTTCCTAATAACGTCTCATAGCCTCCCCGTCATAAGTGTGACGCGCTTCACACCCATGAAAAGGACTCTACCTGACGCAGCTTTCAGACATCCTAGGATACTCTAAACCTAGTGCTTTGATACCAAGTTTGTCATGACTCAAGTCTATACCCTGGATGAGTGTAACACCCTTGAAGGGCCTATGAATAGACCCGAGAGTTCAAGTTAAAAACTACAGAAAACCTCGAATTTACACCAGTACGACTCAAGGTACAAGTCGTGGTGAGGACCTACGACTCGTAACTTAAGTCGTGATGAAATCGGGAGCCTGAGGTTATGTCACGGGTAGTCCTACGAACCATGGTGAGAAGGTACGACTCGTGGTTAGGAGTCGTGATGAATATCTCACTGGTGCCAAGAGTGAGTCGTCACAGGTCCTGGTAGGACTCATAGGATGAAGCAACGAGTCATTGTGAGGAGTTGTGGTTAAGTCGTATTGGTTTGGGTGGATGGTACCACGGTTGACAGTACGACCCGTAGGATGGTGGTACGAGTCGTGGTATACCAGTCGTGGCCAAATTCAGAAAGTTAGTAGAAAGGGTGAAGTGACCATGAGTCGTGACTTGATGATACGACTTGTGGCACGACTCTGTGGTCGGGGCTAGAACTGCTTTTCAGGGAAATTTCAATAAGGACAATTTCGACTTTTTTACGCTTTTGGGCCCTAAACCACATCGTTTTGAGGTAAGAACAGGGTCTTTAAGGGATAAAAACTCCTGTTAAGTTCATTTTTATCAATTACAAGTGTTGGAGAAGGGAGTAGGAAGGGTTTCGAGCAACTTCCTTCAAAATTCTTCAAGTTCTCACTTAGGGTTCTTCAAGGAAGTAGGAAATCTCGAAATTTCCAGGAATGTGGGGTTTTGAATGGGTATTTTAGTTCCTTACCATGCCCAAATTATCCCAAATTCTATGTTTAAAGTTATCAAAACTTTATGGGTCTTTATCAAATTTCATGATTTCTTAAAATTTTGAAATGAGCTCATAATAGCATGTCAAATTTGTGAATTTCGAATTTATTTGGGGTGATATTACTTGTTTATTCTATATTTCATGATTTAAATCTCTAAAATTATAGATGCCCAATCATGGGGAAAAATTTATTGAATTTCATGGTCAGGATGATTCCAAAAGCATGAACAAGTTTCTCTTACATTTTTAAGCATGTCTTCAAGGTTCAATTTCTCATGCTATCATGATCATCTTCTTATGAATTTAAGCATGTCAAGTATGTTTGAAATTTTGGGCAATTCTCACATGTCTCTTATGAATTATAACTACGAGTTTGGCTGACTCACCAGCCCAATTCCATGGCTAGAAATACAAACTCTCATGTATGTTATGATTTCCATGTTTCCACTAGCCATACATGTCATGTTATGAATGTTATGAGCACGTTGCATGTTTTAGGAGTAGTACTTAACAGCGAGTAGGTTTGGGGCCCAGGTTACGCCCCGAATCTCAAAACTACGTGCCACCGTAGGATTATGCTTGGGACCTCCTCAGTGATTGTCCCTTATGCCCTACGGGGCCTTCATGAGTGATATCACACCTTTCATGGTTCATACCCTTGGAAAGGTATGAATGGCCTCCTAACTAGGCGTACAAGTCGGACTTCATGTGTGCTCATGTGGAGTATGTCGGTTATAGAAATCTCCCATTGTTCCTCGTGGTTTTGAAATATGCATGATTATGTTCTTTTGGCTCAAGTTATGATTTATGAAATGTTTTCCCCGCATGTTATAACTTTGATTGGTTTATGAATATTTTTGGAAATATTGAGCCTTATGATATGCTTACGATTTCAGTTTTATGATCATGATGTCCCCACTCCTATAACTTTTATGTTTTAAGCATTGTTTTGCATACCTTACATACTCAGTACCTTCCAAGTATTGACCCACATATTTTTAGGATCCGGTTCGCAGGTTCAGCATCGTCCCTAGCTTGCGCTCAGTTTCGCTCAGTCTTCAGTGGTGAGTCCTCATGATTCGAGGGCTTCATGTTCAGACTTGTTTACTTGTCTTATGTTTCCAGATTTGTTTGGGTAGTTGGGGTCTTGTCCCTTCAACCCATCTATTATGGTTAGAGGCTTTCAGACCTATGTGTAGTATTCAGCCGTTTATGTTTGGATCTTGTATTGTTGGTTTCTTTATATCTCAGGATACAACTTTTAGTTTGTTCATGCTTGATAAGTTAAGTTTTCTGCCTTATATGAATGAATTAATATTATGCTCACGCTATGGGTTGAATTGGGGTCTCTCGGGGATCCTTGTCCCGTGTCTACGATCTGGATGTACTCACGGGTCGTGACAAAACATGGTATCAGAGCGATAGGTTTAGATGTGTCCTAGGAAGTTTGAAAGCCGCATTAGGTAGTCTTTTTCATGGATGTGAAGTGCGCCACACTTATGATGAAGAGGATACTTAACATTTTAGGAATATTCCCTTCTTTCATGATCTATGTCGTGCGGTGAAAACCTCTCCATCCTTCTAATTCTTGTGTTTCGCGATTGCAGAAAAATTATGGCTCCTAGGAGGATGATCAGAAGGAGGAACAGAAATGATGAAGGCCCGGGGGTCGCAATGATGATGGGCATTAGCAAGCCCCACTAGTTTAGGAGCCCCAAGCACCCGAGCCAGTTGCCTATGCCTAGTTTCGGGCGGCTATTCAAATGCTAGTGCATGCCTTGACCGCTCAGGTCAACCAGCAGGCTGTTGCACCTGTTCCTCAGAACGGCAATGCAACGGCAGCCTAGATCAGAGACTTTTTGAGGATGAACCCTCCTGAGTTCACAGGGGCAAAGGTGGACGAGGACCCACACGAGTTTATCGAAGGTATTTTGAAGGTCACTCAGGTCATAGGAGTGACAAGTGAGGAATGTGTTGATTGGCCTCTTATCAATTGAAGGAGGTCGCTTACATTTGGTTCAAGCAATGGAGGGATAGTCGGGCAGCGAGAGCAGGCCTTATCAGCTGGGATGAGTTCCACATAGCCTTTCTCTATAGGTTCTTCCCTCGGGAGATGAGGGAACTGAAAGTAACTGAGTTTGTTAACCTTAAGCAAGGAAAGATGACGGGTGCTGGAATATTCACTTGAGTTCACTGGCCTATCAAAATATGCCCCGGAGTTAGTGATGGATCAGAGGGCGCGGTGAGCAGATTCGTGCAGGGAGTAGCTGAGTATCTGGATAAGGACTGCAGAACATCCATGCTTCATCAGGATCTGGACTACCCACGGATAGTCCTCTATGCCCAGCAGATGGAAGCGGCTCACATGAGGTAGGGGGAGGCCAAGAGGGCCAGAACTGATAGCCACAGGTTCTCCCAGCCTATGTCAAAGGGTGAATCTTACCAGCAGTCCCAACCTAGGTCTATTGCGCCAGCACCATCTTCAGCCAGTACTCCATCCAGGTCACAGGACGGTCAGAGGAGCAAGGCCTTAGGTTCGAGGAGTCAAAACAGCATGCACACAGAGCGCACATTCCCATCTTGTGCTACTTGTGGCAAGAACCACCTAGGGAAATGTTTGGTGGGCTCAGACGCTTGTTTCGGGTGTGGAAAACCCGGACATAGACTTAGGGATTGCCCTGCAGCTAGTTCAGGGGGTAGTAGATCCCGAACTTCAGCAGCCAGTTCAGCCGTCCCAGTAGCACGTCAGACTCAACAGGGTGCTCTGACTGGCTCAGCTGGCGGCCAGCGCCAGAACCGATTTTATGCACTTGCCTCTTGGCAGAAGCAAGAGACTTCTCCCGATATGGTTACGGGTATGTTGTGAGTTTTTCACATTGATGCTTATAATTTATTAGATCCTGGAGCCACACTATCTTTTTTAACACCTTACATTGCTAGTCACTTTGGAGTCAGTCCTAAAATCTTATCCGAACCATTTTCTGTCTCTACTCCGATTGGTGATTCAGTCGTAGCGAGGCGGGTATATAGAGGTTTCCCTATTACACTGTTGCATAAGGTTACCTCTGCAGACTTAGTAGAATTAGATATGACTGATTTTGACATCATCAAGGCATGGATTGGTTGTTTGCATGTTATGCTTCTATTAATTATGGAGGGGTGGTTCAGCGGTACCTGTAGGTTGCTTTATCTCCTATATCAAGGCCAGAAAAATGATTTCCAAGGGTTGTATTTACCACTTGGTTAGGGTTAAGGACGTCATGTCTGAGACTTCAACCATGCAATCAGTCCCTATGGTATGTGAATACCCCGAGGTATTTCTAGTTGCCTACCAGGTGTTCCTCCTAAGAGGGAGATTGATTTTGAAATTGACCTTTTGCCCGACACGTAGCCCATATCAATTCCTCCCTACTGAATGGCCCCATCCAAGCTAAAAGAGTTAAAGGAGCAGTTGAAGGATTTTCTGGATAAGGGCTTCATTAGACCAAGTAAGTACCCATGGGGTGCTCCAGTGTTGTTCGTCCTGAAGAAAGATGAAGACCCAATATTGGTAAAGTTGAAAGAAGTTGTTCAAAATCAGAAAGTAGAAGTCTTCTCAAAAGGGGGATATGGTTTGCTTCGGTACCAAAGCCGCTTATGTGTCCTGAACTTGTGTGATTTGAAGCCGGATGTTGCATGAGGCTCACGGGTCCAGATATTCTATACATCCAGGTGCCACCAAAATTTATCATGCCTTGCGGGAAATTTATTGGTGGAATGGTATGAAGTGGGATATTGCAGAATTTGTAGCCAAGTGCTCGAATTGCCGACGGGTGAAAGTAGAGTATCAGAGATCCGAGGGTGTACTTCGAGACATCAGCATTCCTGCTTGGAAGTGGGAAGAGATCAAGATGGACTTTGTAACAGGTTTGTCCCGCACACATAGACAATATGACTCCATCTGGGTTGTGGTGGACAAGTTGACCAAAGCTGCTCATTTCCTACCGGTCAAAACCACCGATTAGGCAGAAGATTATGCAAAGTTGTACATCCGAGAGTTGGTTAGGTTGCACGGGGTTCCCTTGTCCATTATATCAGATAGAGGTACGCAGTTCACCTCTCAGTTTTGGAGGTCTTTTCAAAAGGGACTTGGTACTTAGGTCAAGCTTAGCACGGTGTTTCATCCGCAAACCGATGGTCAGGCGGAGCGGACTATCCAGACTCTTGAGGACATATTAGGAGCTTGCGTTATTGATTTCAAGGATAGTTGGGATGAGTATTTTCCCCTTATTGAGTTTGCCTACAACAACAGCTACCACTCCAACATACAAATGGCACCATTCGAGGCTCTTTACGGACGACGGTGTAGATCGCCAATTGGGTGGTTTGAAGTCGGTGAGGCTTCATTAGTGGGACCTGATTCAGTCCATGAAGCTATGGAAAAAGTTTAGTTAATAAGAGAAAGGCTGAAAATGGCTCAAAGTCGCCAAAAGTCTTATGCGGATGTGAGGAGAAGGGAGCTTGAGTTCGAGGTCGATGATTGGGTGTTTCTGAAGATATCCCCATGAAGGGAGTAATGAGATTTGGAAAGAAAGGGAAACTCAGCCCCTTCTATATTTGCCCATACAGGATCATGAGACGAGTGGGTAAGGTAGCTTATAAGCTAGAGTTACCTTCAAGGTTAGCTTCAGTTCATCCCGTATTCCATATATTGCTCTTGAAAAAGTGCTTGGGAGATCCAGCCTTAGTGGTTCCGGTGGAAAGTGTTGGTGTGAAGGATAGCCTCAGTTACGAAGAAATTCCTGTTGAAATCTTGGATCGTTAGGTTCGAAGGTTGAGAAACAAGGAAGTAGCATTAGTGAAGGTGTTATGGAGAAACCAGCATGTTAAGGGAGCTACATGGAAGCTGAGGCGGATATGATGGCCAAATACCCTCATTCGTTCCCTATCGGCCCAGTTTCAATTTGAGGTATCAGTTTTGTCCTAAAACTTCCATTCAGTTTTTCATGTTCTGTTCATGCGTACAAGTTTGTTTTATGATATGATGTATGTAAGTGATGTCTGATCTCAGACCAGCTATATGGTTCTTTTTGGGGGTAGTCGTTCCGTTAGTTTCCGGCTTGAATGATTAGCATCTATATATAGTGATTGTATGTTTCCGTTTACTGCTTGTTTCCCTACATTCGAGGAAGAATGCTTCCAAGGGGGAGATATTGTAACACCCCAAAAGGGCCAACGAATAGACTCGGGAGTTGAAGCTGAAAACTACAAAAAACCTAGAATTTGCAGCAGTACGACTCGAGGTACAAGTCGTGGTGAGGACCTACGACTCGTGACTCGAGTCGTGATGAAATCGGAAGCCTGAGGTTGTGTCACGGGTAGTCCTATGAACCGTGGTGAGAAGGTATGACTCGTGGTTAGGAGTCATGATGAATATTTCAGTGGTGCCAAGAGTGAGTCGTCACGGGTCCTGGTACGACTCGTAGGATGAAGCAATGAGTCGTGGTGAGGAGTTGTGGTTAAGTCGTATTGGTTTGGGTGGATGGTACCACGGTTGACAGTACGACCCGTAAGATAGTGGTACGAGTCATGGTATACAAGTCGTGGCCAAATTCAGAAAGTTAGGAGAAAGGGTGAAGTGACCACAAGAGGTAACCACGAGTCGTGACTTGATGGTACGACTCGTGGCACGACTCGTGGTGGGGCCAGAACTGCTTTTCAGGGAAATTTTCAATTTTCTACACTTTTGGGCCCTAAACCACATCGTTTTAAGGTCAAAACAGGGTCTCTAAGCGATGAAAACTCCTGTTAAGTTCATTCTTAGCAATTACAAGTGTTGGAGAAGGGAGTAGGAAGGGTTTCGAGCAACTTCCTTCAAGATTCTTCAAGTTCTCACTTAGGGTTCTTCAAGGGAGTAGAAAATCTCTAAATTTCCAGGCATGTGGGGTTTTGAATGGGTAGTTTAGTCCCTACCCATGCCCAATTTATCCGTAATTCTATATTTAAAGTTACCAAAACTTTATGGGTTTTTATCAAATTTCATGATTTCTTAAAAATTTGAAATGAGCTTGTAGTAGCATGTCAAATTTGTGAATTTCGAATTTATTTGGGGTGATTTTACTTGTTTATTCTATATTTCATGATTTAAATCTTTAAAAGTATGGATGCCCAATCATGGGGAATAATTTAGTGAATTTCATGGTCAAGATGATTCCAAAAGCATGAACAAGTTTCTCTTACATTTTTAAGCATGTCTTCAAGGTTCAATTTCTCATGCTATCATGATCATTTTCTTATGAATTTAAGCATGTCAAGTATGTTTGAAATTTTGGGAAATGCCCACATGTCTCTTATGAATTATAACTACGAGTTTGGCCGACTCACCAGCCCAATTCCATGGCTAGAAATACAAACTCTCATGTATGTTATGATTTCCATGTTTCCACTAGCCATACATTTCATGTTATGAATGTTATGAGCACGTTGCATGTTTTAGGAGTAGTACTTAACAGCGAGTAGGTTTGGGGCCCAGGTTACGCCCCGAATCTCAAAACTACGTGCCACCGTAGGATTATGCTTGGGACCTCCTCAGTGATTGTCCCTTATGCCCTACGGGGCCTTCATGAGTGATATCACACCTTTCATGGTTCATACCCTTGGCAAGGTATGAACAGCCTCCCAACTAGGCGTACAAGTCAGACTTCATGTGTGCTCATGTGGAGTATGTCGATTATAGAAATCTCCCATTGTTCCTCATGGTTTTGAAATATGCATGATTATGTTCTTTTGGCTCAAGTTATGATTTATGAAATGTTTTCCCTACATGTTATAACTTTGATGGGTTTATGAATATTTTTGGAAATATTGAGCCTTACAATATACTTATGATTTTAGTTTTATGATCATGATGTCCCCACTCCTATAACTTTTATGTTTTTAACCATTGTTTTGCATACCTTACATACTCAGTACCTTCCAAGTACTGACCCGCATATTTTCAGGATCCAGTTCGTAGGTTCAGCATCGTCCCTTGATCGCGCTCAGTTTCGCTCAATTTTCAATGTTAGTCCTCATGATTCGAGGGCTTCATGTTCAGACTTGTTGATTTGTCGTATGATTCCAGATTTGTTTGGGTTAGTTAGGGTCTTGCCCCTTCAACCCGTCTATTATGGTTAGAGGCTTTCAGACCTATGTGTAGTATTCAGCCATTTATGTTTGGATCTTGTATTGTTGTTTTATTTATATCTCAGGATACGGATTTAAGTTAGTTCATGCTTGATAAGTTACGTTTTCTGCCTTATATGAATGAATTAGTATTATGCCCATGGCATAGGTTGACTTGGGGTCTCTTGGGGCTCCTTGTCCCGTGTCTACTATCCGGGTCTACTAACGGGTCGTGACAATTAGACACGATACTTGGAGTCACAAGTAACACCAAGCCAATCCATGGTCCATCATAACACTGAAAATCTAAGTAATCATAGCTGAAGCTTAAACGACAAAACCATATAAGAAGAAGTAAATAATAAAAGTTTATACATCTGAGCAAAACTGAAAGTCTGAGTCTATGTCTGAAAGCTATCTACATTTGATGAGTTGTTGGGACAAGACCCCAGCTAACTGTAAACTCTTACTAAATGAAAATAACTAAAAAGTAAATATCGTTCTCGAAAGATGAGGACTCAACATCGGTACTGCTAATATCACCAGAAGAAGATCTACTAACGGTGCTGAGGCTGAGAACCTGCGCCTATATCATAATACGATACAGCATAGAAGGTATGCGTCAGTACTTTGAATGTACTGAGTAAGTGGGAGAAAATATAACATAAAGAAAACATAATTGAATTGTAATGACATGCAATGACCAACTGAAATATTAAACTAAACAAACTGAAATATAACTGAAATGGTCAAAATGACTCTGTCTGGTGATCATAGACATGCCCTGAATCTGAGATACTGATCTGAGCTAACTGTATTGAACTGAACTGAACTGAGTAAACTGAAACTGTCCTAACTAGTGAGAGAGTCTATAACCAACATATAACCACATGAGCTAGACATGGAGTCTAATGTATACACCCCATCGATAGGACCCAATATACCTTGCCAGGTTATAAAGGCATGAACTGGCTGATCACAACTCTAGGGCCATAGGGCCAATAAAATAAACTACAGTGGCAACGTAGTTCTAGGAACCTGGGTGCGCTGGAACCCCAGTCTGCTCGGTGCTAAGTCCTACTACCACTGGGTAGTCCTAGACTAACTACTAAGCTGATAGCTCAAAACTGGGGTCCAAGACTAAGTCAGGAATACCTATCTGGAAGTACCCTGAGAGTCTTATCGGACCGAATTATGTAACTTGTGTTCTAAGACTAGCTAGAGCTGCTTATCTGGAAGTGTCGTAACCGTCTAAAGAACAAACTGAAACTAAAGATGGGGGTTCTAAGATTGGTGAGAGTTGCTTATCTGGAAGTGTCATAACCGTCTAAAGAACAACTAAAATCTGATATCTGATATCTAAGTCTAATAACTAATAACTGGGAGGCACCACTGACACCTCAAGAAAAGACTACAGTCAAACTGATCAGCTGACATTTCTGAATAATGCTGAGTACACTGATATTCTAACCGAAACTAGACTAGCATGCAATTGACTAAGATTTCAACTAATTTTAATAGTATGGGAATCCCAACACTGGTATAGTCAAACAACATGATTAACTACTCAATTATGCTAGACCCTAATATACTGCATTCAAAAGCTAGGGCTAAACCATTTCACAAGAAGCTAATTTCCACATGATTTCTAAGAATTTAGGAAAAACATAGCAACTGATAACAGGGATAATGTTCCACATGACATTTATAGAATTCTTTCTAAAAACTTTATAAATTACGAACCCATAGGGCTATAACTGAAAGAAGTTTAGGGAAGGATTTTGGGGAAACAAGGGAAGACAAATTCCTTTGATGAATTCCGACATACCTAGTGAAGAAATTTTCGGAGAGAATCCCTTGAGAATCTGAGAAGAAACGGACATCCCTAGCTCTTGCTCTGAGTGTTTCTGAGAGAAATTTTATGAACTGATATACTAAGGGAATGAGATGGGTGAAGTAATCGTAAATTCCCTGAAAATAAGCCAAAATGACGCACTTTAGGGATTAAAAAGGTGACAAATTATAAATATATCCCCAGAGAAAAATCTAGAAAAATGTCGTTAGGGACCAATGGGTCACTCAATGAGTCGCTGGCTGAGAACACGACGCGTTGGGACCAGTCATTGGTCCTGAAGCCTGGGTTCTGGCTCACTGGAACTGGCAACGAGAGGGAAAATGACTCACTGGATGAACCAATGGGTCGTTGGTTCCTACCGTGGTCACTAGATGAAAATTCTGGGAAGCCTGACAATGGGCAACACAACGACTCCTTGGTAGACCCAACGGGTTGTTGCATGGAGTCGTTAACTCCACTAGAGAAGTTATTAAAACCCCTGAACTTGACACCATGGGTGGTCACAATGACTCATTGTGTGATACAATGGGTCATTATTGCCGCTCGTTGTCACTGACGGAGGTTTCTGGGAATCCCAACTAACGACATACACCATGAGTCATTGTATCACCTGAAAACTCATTGGTTGAGTCGTGGGGTCCTAAAAAAGGGCATTCTGAGCTAGGGACCAAAGAGTGACAGGATGAATCATTTTTACTCACGATGGGTCATTCTATGTCCCGTTGGTTCTCGAAGGACCAGGGCAGGGCTGACCACAACTGAGACAACGTTTCTTTGAAGTTGACCACGACTCGTTGTCTCGGTCGTTCTGAGGCATTTTTTCTAGTTTCTTTTGGGTTTCTTGCAAGGTCTGAGTTTGGTATATAAAAGTTTTGGGGTATTACAATGACCCATAACGATCAAGGCTTTGTTGTAATTCTTTTTTTATAATTTATACTTCTCGAGATTCAAGCAAGTAAAGAATTCGGGCAAGTCCTAACGTTGCGTTCCATTAAAAAACATTAAAGATGAAGAGAAGACAATACAAGTGTTTAGCATTGGTTTAGAATCACTTCGTGCAACCCTAGTTTGTTAATTCATCACAGTTCCCACAATCCTAGTTGTGGAGGTTTTAGCCTCTCATGATTGTAAGAGAATTATAAGCATTCTTAGACAAACACGAAATTTAATACTTACTAATATGATTGGAAGAAAATCCACTTGATTATTGCAAGAATTGATGAAGAATGATTCAAGAACAATAAAGAAATCAAAGCAAGTAAATCTCCAATACATGAGTAGAAAGTTAGCAACAATTTTTCCTCAATGTATTTCGTGTGCCAAGATTTGTTTTGACTGAAAAATAACCTAAAAGTATTTGTACAAATATTTAGAACCTTTTTCTAAGTAAACAAGGAAAACTGTTGAATTGCTGCCGACTTCACCTACGACCCGTAACAAGATTGATGGGTCATACCTTAACTCGTACATTGGTTGGCATCTATTGAATCTATCTAAGTATTGGGAACTGGTATGACTCATACCTATTTGTTTGCTATGGGTATATAAAACTACACGCAAGTGCACGTGGTCGAACAAGTAGTAAAGTGGCTTAAGTAAGCCAAGTATCGATCCCACGGGGACTGGGATGAAGTGCAATCTGCTCAAGTGTGCTATATTTCAATTCTAAAAATGCATACAACAGTGTAACCAAGAGTTTGATATTTTGTTTTATAATTTTTATGCTAAAGCTAAAACAATTATCTAATGTGAGTCTGAACTATGAATGAGAGCATGCTGAGGCTAAACAAACATGTAATGAAATTAATTATCAACATAATTTGGTTAATCTTTTCCTCTGGTTGCTAGTCAAGAACTATTGCCAAGAGATTAAAACTATCGTATTTAACCCCACTTAAGATCATGAACCATCACCTACATTTCTGTGATTAAATGCAATTCATGTTCTAGCCATTCAAACCCGGTTCCTAAATTGACTAATATGACTTTCAGGTATATTTCTATCCTGAAAGTAAATCAATTCTCAATTTTCCCAAACCAAGTAAAGATCATATCCTATTAATTCACAACTTTCCAATTTCTTTCTCTCTCGAATGAAACCGGACTTTTTAGATATACATTAACGTAGGCCACACATTAATGCAGTAAGAACAAGAATTAATAGAACAACCATGGAAGAAAAGATGAAAAACCAAAGAATCAATGATCACATTTCATTACAAGTGTTCATAACCTCACCAAGAAGATGAATTAGCCACTCATTTGTGGATTAAACATCGTTAAATGAGTGTTAAACATACAAGCAATTGAATACAAGGAGAAGGAAAGAGAGAAAAACCCTGATAATTTCGTCCCCTCAACTACTTGTAACCCACGTTCTTGCTCCACCAAGTCAGAATATTGAAAAATGAACCTAAGTGTTCTATTTATACTGGTGGAAATTTTTCCCGAAATAACAAGCAACGTGTCACGGAGTGCATCGCGGAGCACTGCCTCCGTGACACGCTACGGACGCGGACCTTCATTGGAACTGGGGGTCCAGAAAAATAAAGCCCAACGTGGCACGGCGTGCAACGCGAGCCAAGCCACCGTGCCACAGACCCATCGTGAACCCACACTGGAATTTGGCTGAAAATTCCCATCCAGGCAGAAGGTCTCCGCGATGGCAGCGTGACACGGCTCCATCGCGGAGCCCCTTTATTTTGTGCTTTCCAATGCCTTGTCCCGTGCTCACTTCCGAGTTCAACCCCGATCTCTTCCAACATGCATTTAAGCTTCCCAAAATTACATTTTACCTGCAAAACAATGTTAATCATGTTGGTTAGTATAAATTCACCTTTTATTACCAATTACATGAGAATGTATACACATTGATCGATAAACAAGGCTAAAATGACACTTTTGAGTATCACTTGGGCATATAAATTTGCCAAGATCACTTACCCCACACTTAAATCCTTGTTTGTCCTCGAACAACAATCCCACATCTCATGCAATTTACATCCCAACCTCGCTACTTTGGTGCGACAATTTAGGCCACGGTCATACCGATTATTCAATACAGCAAATCATCAAAAAAAACATGCATGGTCCTATCAGTGCAATGACCTTCAATACATCAAGACCTCCTAGACTTAAGAATCGACTCTCGATATTGGCAAACTCATGCAAATCAGCTGATCAAGATATCCGACATGAAAATTAATCTCTCATCAAGCATGTGCCCTCACAACACAAGAGAATCTTCCCCTTTTTGCTCATATGACTCACAAAATTTCAAGCAGGGGCATGTAAACACAATTTCGCTCTCTCTCACAAAAGAATTCACATGCATCATGTCATGACCCATAAGCTTGCCCTTAGTGTATTACTCCACTAATATAAAGAAGTGCAATGTAAGATCACGTAGGACTTTAACTGGTTGTAGTGGAAGCTACGGAACTAGTAAATATTGGGTTAGCCAATAATAGCCACTAGCATCCTTAAGCGCCTTTTCAACACATTCCATCAACTCATGGACATTGTTTCTTCTTTCATCCTCCCATTCTTGATGTTTTTATTTAGTTTGGCCCATCTTATTAAGCAAACTTGACACAACAACAAAGATTCTTCATGCACCTTCATTATAGTTTATTTATAACAAGTGCACCTTCAACCTTTTCTTTTCTTCTATCATTCTGCTTTTCTTTTCTTTTCACCACTCTCACTCTTTTGACACTTTGGGAAAATTATTTTCTCTTCTTAAGCACTTAAGAGTTTTGTATCGACTTTACGGCTAATGAAAAGAAGGGATTAAGCTCGGTTTACACTTTTTGACAAAAGAAAAAAAATAATAGGCTAAAGGCTCAACGGGCTGACTAGGGTAGACAATCAAGGTGGGTACGAAAATGAAAAATAGAAACTTTCGGTTAAAACAAAGAAATGCCTACATCCTTTCCTACAATACACCTCCTTCATTTCGTTTTGTACACACCAGGCAAGTTCAAGACATTTCACAACAGCATGGAATAACAACACCTCACTTCACACTTATTGCACATGCTCAATTCAAGATGTATTCACAGACTGTTCAATCAGCTAATTACAGGAATTCAAGCATTAAGCCTCAATCACACTGAATCGACTCTATGGCCTAGGTATCTCAAGATATTTACAAAGTTGCATGCTTTCATACGAATCACCTTTGCATTTTAAATATCATGTACAACATGCAACCAGAATTTCGCAACCATACAGTAACTCCAGGTTTTGGGATGCAACCCACCAAAGAAAAAAACAACTAAAAAATCTACTCCTAACGACTACATTTCCCTTAAGATGGTTGTCATCCATCCATCATAGGAAACGGTCACTAACTAAGACTTCGGTTTAATGGGACCATTCTCGGTAAAAGAACCGAAAACAAACGCTGAGAAACCCAAGAAGTAAAAAAAAATTTGAAACTATCGATCATTTCGATAAACAAAAATATGTACAAAATCAGCTAGCAACATTCAGCAACATACATCAGTTTCACATACATTTACAATACAGAACAACAACTTAACAATTCACAAATCACAGGGAACAACAAAATTTCACAGGCACGACAACAGATTAGAATATATACATAACAACACAGCCAGCACCTAACTACTCCCACCCCACACTTATCTCGAAAACTGTCCCCAGTGTTCATAAAAATCAAAATAGCACAAAAATTGGGTGGTGGAACTCCCTGATCAATCAAAGTACTCCACTTCTTCATCAGGTGCTGCTACTTCATCTCCCATGTCTGAATCACCCCTGTCGTCCTCATCGGACTCCATATCGAAGTCCTCCCGATGTGTCTCCTCGTTTGTGGGGACGTCATCATCCGTGGGCTCTACAAATGCTGGCCCCACTCGGCATAGAGCCCTAGCATTCTCGCTGAAAGGGTAGTCTAGCTCGAGCTGCCATAACTCATCCTCTGTCGCTGGCCTCCCGGTTATCCTCAGCTGGAGCATCTGCATCCCGTACATGCGAGCCATGTACTGATCATCCCGAGCATGTCGCTCGACAAGTGTAAGAACTGGCCCGTGGGTGGTGTCGGGTGCCTTAGTTTTAGTGACATCTAAGGCCCGCCGCTCCATCTGCGGGATGTAGTTAAGGGCCTCTTCCTCTACATCTAGGCCCCTAAGGAAGGTGGTGAGTAGTCCACCAAAGCCGTACCTGTGCCCCTGATGCAACCGGGCTCTCTTCATGGCGGATATAATCACTGCCCCCACGTTGATCTCCAGCCCTTTCATCAGGGTGTACACCAGGCATACACGATCCCGGGTTACATCTGTCATATGTACCCCCGGGATTAGGCAGGAACAGACAATCTTCAGCCATATTCTGGGTTCCCTGTTCATCTGTGAATACGGCAAAGTCTGATGGTAGCCCCTCTCCTTGTGTCTGCTCCATCTAGCTGTCGATCGGGTCCCACACAAGGTGCGTCTGATGTCCGCATACGGTGGGGTAATGTTCAGCTGTCGGAGCACGTGGGCGTTTGTGTCCCGCGCCCCTATGATAGCATTGAGGTGGTGGGGATCAAATGTGACTATTTGCCCTCTAATTTTTATGGTGTGACTTCTGAGCGTCGGGTTCCAGTTGGCATAAAATTCCTGAAATAGGTGCAGGTTGCATTCCTTGGGCTCTTCAAAGATGAACTTGAGCCCAGTTGCCTCGATCCGGTGTACAATCCTAGGGAACTCCTGTGCCAACGGTTCCCGTGCTATATGCTCCTCGGGGAAGTATTTGTTTTCTTTGTGCTTTGCGTACCACTTCTTCCCCTCATCCGTCACCCACCTTGTTCCGTATTGGCGGCGTTGGCCACGTGGAACTGCTGGTGCTACTGGGACTGCTGTGCCCAGTCCGATTCGCTTCCTTCCGGTGCCAGATGTTGATGCGCCTTTCCCTTTTTCTTGCCTGCTCGCCATTTTACCTGTCAACCCAAGTAGACAAGATCAATGTTAAGCCAATGAGTATCAACTTCGGCTAAGGTCGGGTTAAGCTAGGCTACCCCACACTTTGTCCTTAGCTATAGTTACAACATACCGGCAAGATCATGCTTATTTGCATAAATAAACAACCAACTATACAAACATGCTTAGCGCATACGAAGAAATCGACGGTATATATACACTATGTACTACTCAGACTTCGTACAGCTAACTACAATCATTACCATCGATAACCTTTTAATCCATCGCACTTAGCAAGGAAAAACAAAGAAACGAAAACAACAACAAGAATTTATCTACACGAACCTATACAACCAACCCAATTCTTGCAAATTTCAATATTCCCCTAACCTGAGAATCCGTCGGTCTTTTAACATGATAACAACTAGCACACCGACTCATCTCACTCAACATGTACATCCCGGCATGAATTTCACAAGTTCACTACATTTTTTGCTTCAAATTCAAAAACAAGCCCTAGAAATGATGATATCAAGAAAATTCGATTAAATTATGCAATTAACGAGTTCAAGCAATCATAATGACATTCTGAACATTCATCAACAAAAATTCAATTGAATTCATGATTAATTTCTACTTAGGGCAAACTTAGCTCACCTCACATGCTCAATATCGAAGAAAATCGACAAGAAATGAGATGAAATCGAAGAACATACCTTGAAGTTGAAGAATTGAAGCAAACTTGATGATTTTCTTGGCCTACTCCGTGTCACGTTGAAGGGGGATGTGTTTTGGGGAGTTTGGTCGCAGAGTGAGTGAAAAATAAGGAAAAGGGAGGGGGTTTCGGGGTTTTAAAAGTAGGAAAATCACGCGGGTCACCCGGCGACCCGGTGTGACCCATTGTGATATACACGGCAACGTGTCACGGAGTGCATCGCGGTGCACTGCCTCCGTGACACGGAGCTATCGCGAGCCTATTCTGGAAATTTTTTTTTTTTTAAATTTCGGATTATACCTCAACGTGTCACAGAGGGTAATGCGGAGGTCCACCTCCGTGACACGGTGCTATCGCCCTAGCTCACTGTTTTGCCACTTTTTGTTAATTTTCATACCTCGAATTTTCCTTTGCGATTCTGTGCACATTTTTCTCCGTTTGACCTGAAATTCATCTCACTATACAAAATTGGTTAGAATTATAGGTTTCACTCTAAATAAAACTAAAAACAAAAACTAAAATGAAAAATTATGTTGTTAATCAAGAAAAAGAAAAAGAAAAATCTATTCACAATTTAAAAAGAGAGAAAGAAAAAAAAATTTCACGGGTTGCCTCCCGTGCAGCGCCTGGTTTACCGTCGCGGCTCGACGTCGTTAAGCTCAGTTGTCCTCTAGGGTGATGGACGATTTCTCTTGATCACCGTCCTCCCCCCAGTAGTGCTTACACCTCTCCGGTGGTTTTCTCATTAACTCTCGTGAATCCTTAATCTGCTCATCATCGCCTTCATCAATCACATTGATCACCGAGAGTTCTTCGTGCACCATCGGGAGTTGGGTGCCTTATACACATCGAACACCTCCACCTTGTCGTGTGCTTGCATTGTTAGCTGCCCCACAGCTACGTCAATTAGTGCTTTCCCAGTCGCCAAGAAAGGACGTCCCAAAATAAATGGGACTTCCGCGTCTGGTTCAAAATCCAGCACGACAAAATCTACCGGGAAAATCAGGGAGCCAACTTGCACCAAAACGTCCTCCACAATGCCATCAGGTCTGGCTAAGGACCGATCCGCCAATTGCAAGATTACTGTTGTGGGTCTAGGACTCCCTAGACCCAGCTTTTTGAATACCGATGACGGCATCAAATTTATGCTCACTCCCAAATCACACAATCCACGAGCTCGGATGCTCTGCCCAATAGTAATCTGTATAGTAAAGCTCCCAGGGTCTTTGAGCTTTGTGGGCAGTCTGTTTTGAATCCGGGAAGTGCACTCCTCCGTTAGAGCCACCGTAGCATACTCAGTCAACCGACTTTTATTTGCCACGATGTCCTTTATATACTTGGCATATTTCGGCACTCCCTGCAAAACATCAACAAGAGGTAAGTTAATATGTACCTGTTTCAGCACCTCCATGAATTTCTTGAAACACGCCTCCTCCTTGTGTTTCTTTAATCGTTGAGGGAACGGGGGTGGTGGTCTTTCTGCTTCAGCTTCCTTAGTCTTCCCCCTCTCAGTACTTTGCTCCCTCTCGACTTCTGCTGCTCCCGATTGTTGAGGTGGTCTTTCTGGTTCCACCTCTTTCAGCTGCAAACCACTCCTTGTGGTCACTGCATTCACCTGCTTGGGATTGGGATCTGTGTCGCTCGGAAGTCCTCCTCTAGGCCTTGTGTTTTGGGCTCCAGCAAATTGCCCAAATTGATATTCAAGTGCCTTGGTAGCTAACTGGTTGTTTTTCACTTCGGCTGCCAATTTCACATAGTCAGCCTGCAATTGAGCTTGGTTAGCTATCATGGTCTTGAACATCTCCTCAATGTTGGGTGATGGTGGTGGAGGAGGTGCATTGTTGTTTCTGAATTGTGCTTGATAATTCTGCTGCCCTCCTTGGTTCCTTTGCACACCCTGACCCGAACTTTGCCCCTGATGGTTGTTGCTACCCCAGGAGAAATTCGGGTGATTCCTCCAATTGGAATTGTAGCTATTACCATACTGTTGGTGGTTGTTCCTTTGCACATTTCCCACAAAGTTTACCGAGTCAGGATTTGCTCCACAACACTCAGCTGAGTGCTCACTGCTTCCGCACACTTCACACCAAATCTGCTGCACTGCATTCACTGGGGCTTGAGGCTGGTTCATTGTCATATTGCTGAAGTGGGTGTTAAGTTGATTTTGTAATGCAACTATCTGTGCAGCAATAGCTGTAAACCCATCCACTTCTAGCACTCCTGCTGCTTTCCTTGTCCCGCCTCTTGATGAATCAGCATATCATTCCGGATTGCCCTGCGAAATACGGTTCAACAAGGTATACAGCTCCTCATAAGTTTTCTCCAGCGCTTGTCCTCCAGCTGCTGAGTCTAGCAATATATTTTTGTGGGGTTCCAAACCCTCTATAAAAGCGTGCACCAGCACATCATTGGACTGATGATGATGAGGACAATCCCGCAACATGGACTTGAATCTCTCCTAGGCCTGATATAGATTCTCTCCCTCTCTCTGTTTGAAACTTAGAATCTGACTTCTAAGTCTTGCTGTTTTACCGGAGGGAAAAAACCGTATCAAGAATTTCCTCGCAAGATCATCCCACGTAGAAATAGAATTTGGTGGCTCAGCTTTCAACCACCTCTTGGCTTCTCCCAATAGTGAAAATGGGAACAATGTAAGTCGGACATAATTTGATGACACTCCAGCGGGGATATAAGTGTCACTTATCTCCAAAAAATTTTGGAGATGCTGTTGTGGATCTTCATGAGGGAGACCGGTAAACTGCCCGCTACTGTGCAGCAATTGCACCATATTCTGCTTAAGTTCGAACCTCCCTCCTGGCTTAGGTTTGAGGATGCTAGATGTGACATTATTAGCATGTGGGATTGCCACCTCGCGAACCGGCCGAGCTGCTACTTCTTCGGGCACTAACACTGCCCGTACTACCGGTGGATTCTGTTGTTGCTCCATGATCGTCTGTCTGAGCAACTGCAGCTTTCTTTCTAGAGCTTCTCTCCGCTTACTATGAAATATTCTTTCTGGCTCTAAATACGAGTCCACCAGCTCCTTGTCTCTTGCCAGCGTTCAATAGAGATTAAATCTGCAAAATACAGGCTAAGACCAAGTTGTCAACACTAAGAGAACAAAAATACAGTAAATTAACACTTAAAACAAATTCACCAATTGCCAGTCCCCGGCAATGGCGCCAAAAAAACTTGTTCGGTCTATTTGCTATGGGTATATAAAACTACACGCAAGTGCACGTGGTCGAACAAGTAGTAAAGTGGCTTAAGTAAGCCAAGTATCGATCCCACAGGGACTGGGATGAAGTGCAATCTGCTCAAGTGTGCTATATTTCAATTCTAAAAATGCAGACAATAGTGTAACCAAGAGTTTGATATTTTGTTTTATAATTTTTATGCTAAAGCTAAAACAATTATCTAATGTGAGTTTGAACTATGAATGAGAGCATGCTGAGGCTAAACGAACATGTAATGAAATTAATTATCAACATAATTTGGTTAATCTTTTCCTCCGGTTGCTAGTCAAGAACTATTGCCAAGAGATTAAAACTCTCGTATTTAACCCCACTTAAGAATCATGAATCATCCACCTACATTTCTGTGATTAAATGCAATTCATGTTCTAGCCATTCAAACCCGGTTCCTAAATTGACTAATACGACTTTCAGGTATATTTCTATCCTGAAAGTAAATCAATTCTCAATTTTTCCAAACCAAGTAAAGATCATATCCTATTAATTCACAACTTTCCAATTTCTTGCTCTCTCGAGTGAAACCGGACTTTTTAGATATACATTAACGTAGGCCACACATTAATGTAGTAAGAACAAGAATTAATAGAACAACCATGGAAGAAAAGATGAAAAACCAAAGAATCAATGATCACATTTCATTACAAGTGTTCATAACCTCACCAAGAAGATGAATTAGCCACTCATTTGTGGATTAAACATCGTTAAATGAGTGTTAAACATACAAGCAATTGAATACAAGGAGAAGGAAAGAGAGAAAAACCCTGATAATTTCGTCCCCTCAACTGCCTGTAACCCACGTTCTTGCTCCACCAAGTCAGAATATTGAAAAATGAACCTAAGTGTTCTATTTATACTGGTGGGAATTTTTCCCGGAATAACGAGCAACGTGTCACGGAGTGCATTGCGGAGCACTGCCTCCGTGACACGCTACGGTCGCGGACCTTCACTAGAACTGGGGGTCCAGGAAATAAAGCGCAACGTGGCACGGCGTGCAACACGAAGCCAAGCCACCGTGCCACGGACCCATCGCGAACCCACACTGGAATTGGGCTGAAAATTCCCATCCAGGCAGAAGGCCTCCGCGATGGCAGCGTGACACGGCTCCATCGCGGAGCCCCTTTATTTTGTGCTTTCCAATGCCTTGTCCCGTGCTCACTTCCGAGTTCAACCCCGATCTCTTCCAACATGCATTTAAGCTTCCCAAAATTACATTTTACCTGCAAAACAATGCTAATTATGTTGGTTAGTATAAATTCACCTTTTATTACCAATTACATGAGAATGTATACACATTGATAGATAAACAAGGCCAAAAAGACACTTTTGAGTATCACTTGGGCATATAAATTTGCCCAAGATCAATACCATTAACCTATGAGTCATGCAATCAGTCATGGTTAGATATTGGGAATTCTGGTAATCTTTTGAACTTTTTCACAAATGGCTTGATACAAGTCATACCTCAGTTCTATGACCCGTGACTCCTTCTCTTACCTTGGGACCTGCAAGTCTTCACTTCTTCTAAACTTTTCCATGGCTCCTTGGTATGGGTCTTAGGTAGATCTCGCAATTCGTTGTTGCTACCTGTACCAGGAGACTTGGCCTGTGCAAATCTTCTGAAATTTTCTACAATTGCTATGGTATAGGTCATACCAGGTTGGTACGATCATACCATGAGCCTTAAGTTGCATTTGCGGCAACACTTTTTACCTGGACCTTTCCATATCTCTTAATACAGCTCATACCAGGATGGTATGGCTCGTACTGAGGTCCATACTTAGCCACTTTTCTGCAAATTTCTCCATCTTTTCCATAATTCAACTACAACATCTATTTTTCTTGTAAACAAAGTAAAAGTGCCTCATATACATATAAATACCCCTAAGTCCATTCTTATTTCCTCAGTTTTAAGTGTTGAAAGTGCTATAAACTCACAGCACATCAACACTCTCAACTTAAGACTTTTGCATGTCTACAGGAAAAGAAAAAAACTAACAATGACGCTTAACTAGAAAGCAAACTCAGAATACCTACAGCCAACACAACAGAATTTGCACTCTAAACCATTACAGCTATTAACCCCTTTCCATTCAAACTAAGTCTGTTATGCACACATATAACCATAACAAATAACATACAGGGATCAAGATATGGCATTCAACTATTAGCAGAGAATTGAGCTATCACCAATGACATTCACAACACAATTGGTAAAATACAATGCAAACCAAGTACCTTCACATAAAATGAAGTCCCCAACACTTACAGATATATAAAATTATGAAACTTAGGACTAAACAAATGAGACTCTCACTCTCACAAAGAATTTCCAAATAATGCACATCGGATACCATAGGCTTGCCCTTATTTTCTCTACTTTGGCTATTTGAACAGTTAAGCTAGGATCACTATAGGACTTTGTTCGGCTTGTAATGTAGGCTTCGGGTTGGGTATGGTATATATGGAATTTAGCAATTAAACCCTCCTTGAAACTACATGCTCATGGCTTCACTTTTCATTGTTTATCCTATTTTTCACTTTTTCAACTTTTCCTCCCTTTTCTCCATTTAAATGCAATATGTAGGTGTGGCGTGTTTTTCTCATCTTTTTCATTTCTTTTCTCTTTTATTTTATTTTCTTTTCATTTTTCTTTCTCATCTCTTTTTCTTTCTTTTCTTTTCACACCATACCTCGCCCTTCTTTAACTTTTTTTCCTTTCTTTTCCACCTCCCCACAATCTATGCTCCCCTACTATAGCCACTCTCAACTTAGGCATTTTGCATGAATAGAGGTTCACAATGTCCAAGGAGGGACCAGGGCCAAAATAGGTTTATTATAAACATTGGAAAAGGTGAAGGGTTAATCAAAGAAAAATGGTCAATACTAGGCTCAAAATCGGGATCAGGGAATTTATTTTTATTTGGTTGGGTAATTTAAGCTAAAGTGGCTAAAATTAAAAATGTCCTATGATCATTTCCTAACCAACTATCCTAAAACCTATGTAAAGACCAATCGGGCAAGTTCTAGATCCTTAATGAAGTATTGAACTAAGTATGAATCCTCACTCACTTATGGTACCAATTTTCATTGAATCTACCTATCCATTTCATGCACAGCTAAGCTACAACAACACGTGCTAATAATATAAATGTCATACAAAGATCCATAAAATTCACGTAGTTGTAATTAACTACATGGCTAACATCAAAAATTTTAAATAGGGTTAGTTTTTTTCAGAAACGTCAAATAGTGCATTTATTGACTGTAAAGTAATCATAAGCTACTTCTTATTAAATGAATAACAAAGACAACCTAAACATGCTAGTTCTACTAGATAGCATATCTGAGGGAAAAGAAACACGGCATGAAAAATCCTCGGATGAACAAGATACCCAAAAACTACAAGTGCACCCCCTTTGAAAAACATGTTTCATTCCCGAAGCATAGAATAGGAAAACTAGGGAAAGGGACATACCCATGGTGCACTAAGCACTCCTACCATCAAGCGGAGGTGGTACCTCCACTGTAATAGTGGTGCTAGCGGTGGCTGGTGCACTTAGTGGGACATCACCAGGGGGAGTGGTCACCCTCCATAGTAGCAGTTGCCTCAGCGACCTCAGCCTTTATTCTAGTTGAATGTGGCTCCCCCGAAGGTTCCTTGCCATCTGAAAGCATTCTCTGGGCAGTGATGGAGCTCCCCACTACTCTAGCTCGCTCCTGCAACTCCGACATATGTGCATCATGAGTTTGCAGGCTCTCCATTTTCGCCCGCTTTCTATCCTTCTTCTCCTTCTTTTTCCTCTTCTTTGAGGGCTCATCTCCAACCTCCTCTGAGATCCTCTTCTTACCCTTTCCTCCACTGGCCATAGACCGGACTCAATATGCCTCCAAATCTAGCTCCTCCGCGAGCTCAGCGTCTAAGTAAGAAAAGGTGGGGGCTGCTAGAATTGTCAGTTGTCTAAATGATAACTCGGTCACTTGGCTCCAAAGAGTCCCCAACTCCTCCCTAAGGCTTCCTGTGTTTGGATGCTCAGCTAGGCACTTATTGAAGCGATGCTCGAAACTATTTATCCGACCATGCAGCATCCTCACGGCCTCCTCAATCTCTACCTTCACCCCAAGTCTTGACATTCTACATTATAGATTGGACCTTTTTATTGGTCACTATCAGCCATTTAGCCATCTTCTGGAGGAACTCATGTGGGACCAACATATACCCAACTAGGGTCTGGCTCGGGAGACCCATCAGAGGTGCAGATGAAGTACTAGGAGTTGCCTCTGTGTGGCCGGCCCGTGTAGCTAGCATCTCATCCTGCTCCACTGAGGTGGGGGCATCAATATGCTCTCCCCTAAATACTTGTGGTACTGGGACTGCGGTAGGAAGTCTAACCCAGCTCACCGGCTTTATCTCATCCTAAATCAAACCTATATCCGCCTTCCTCTGGCCTCCAATTAGAGTATCAACCTCCATATTCACCTTAAGGCCCGCCTCTTCAATAATCTGAACACGAGACTCGGGAATGGGATAGTAGTGCTCAATCCCAAAGCTCGATCTCAGATCTCCTCTGCGATGACCCTCGAAATATTGATGGCGTATCTCGACATGATACACGCCACCAAGACTGCTCTATCTGCACTGAGGGTGTTTTTATTAACTATCAGTGTCAATCAGTGGCATACTAGTGTCCAACAGGTCTTCGCCTATGAAGTTCAGCGAGGCTTTGGTGACCTATTTTCACTAGCCACCCAGTTCACGTCATCCTTGTCATCCGCTAGAATCCCAGCTAGCCATTTAATTTGTCTCTAGCTCTCCTCATAACCCAGCTGCTTTACCCTTTTCAAGGCATCCACTCAGTAATCGAACTCATTTTTCATGTCTGGAGCTCTAAATTGCTACCCATAGAGTACTTGAGTAATAGTACTTCTCGGAGATATCAACTATGAAATGCATGACCGCGCTCTCGAGCTTGGGTTGTTCTCTCAATTTCTTCCCGCCTTTTGCATTCTACTCCATCGTGGCCAAATAATTGGCGTAGAACTCCCAGACCATTGCAGAACTGTACTTCTCTAGAGTTTTAGCCATCTAGTCAAATCGGTAGAAACTAAATATCCGCTTTATTTCCTCTACCTCATTCAAGGAACTTGTGAGGATCTACAATTCTTCCGGTATGCTCCTCCTCGGATGGTTCTTTGAGGTGAGAGCAAGACCTTGCTCATATATCTCCTGAGCACCGGGCACTCTCCACCTATTAGTACGGTTCTCCCCCGGTGGAGTTTGGTCCTCTTCTTCCTTAGTAGATCATTGCCCTCATCTCCAAATTGGCCTCTTCGGACCCTTCTTCCTTATAATAGCCACTCCTGGACTCTTGAACCTGTTCTACTCCCTCTTCAGACTGGGGAGTAACGATCGGAGCAGCAGAAGTAGCTTCAGCTGTAACTTGGCCTGAGCCCTAGTGGTTCATGGCTTATCAGTGTCAGAAGTATTAACTCGGTACTCTTCCACTGAACCACTAGGGGAGCTGCCTGGTTGATCAGAGTTGGAGGGCTCATCTCTCAATGCCCTCCTAGCAGCTATCTCAACTCTAGCCGCTTGTCTTGGGGCTTCTTCTTTGATATCCTTTTTAGCGTCATTGCACCTATGGAGAAAAAGGTTAATATACATGATTTGAGAAAAACAAAGCAAGAAAAATATCCTCTAAAGTTTTCCATGAGTCTACAGTACGGATTGTACCATGGTGGTATGACTCGTGCTAAGACTCATAGTTCATGATGGGCCTGTCATGATTCCTAGTTACGACTCATACTATGATGGCATGGTTCATACTAAGAGTCATACTGAGGGGTTCCCCTAAACTTTGTGCTTCTGTATTTTTCTACTATGTGTTATGGATTGTGATTTGTCTTCACGAGTCATAGTAAGGATCATACCATTTCTTTTGAACTTTGACCCTTTCAGATTTATGGTACGATTACATGGTATGACTCGTAGTTGAATACTATGGGTCATGCCAGGTTTAATACCATCAGGTTCAGTCATAAATGGCTTAGAACAATCCCAATGAGCCCTCCTACGAGTCATAGTATGAAACCACAAGTCGTAAGAAGGCTTATGAAGCCTGTCCTTACCTTGATTAGTTTAGTTATTCAGGCAAATGATTTTGATCTGGGTACTCATACTTCCCTATTTTAGGCTATCAATGTCCATTATTTACACCTATCCAGTGCACCCATAAAATATATCACACCTCGTAACTCATTTTTAGCAATCAAGTTTAGTGTTTGGCATTTCAAATTCCTACTCATTCAATAGAATCACACAACTTAATGATCATCTTCCTCAACCCATTTTTGGTGAGTTTAAGGAATCACTGAGTTCTATCATTCATACAGAGAAAGATTTTTGTAAATTGAAAATTTTTACTTGAACTTTCAAGGGTTTGCTCGACTTCTTGCTCATTTCAGTGATTTGGGTAGGAATTTTGAATGTACAGATGTAATCTTGCATGGATTTGAGCTTGAATTGCTTGGGATTTTGAGTTAGGAGTGTGAGAATCATGGGTGAGGCTCATGGGTTTCAAGTCTATGTTTGTGTTGGAGTTAAAGTCTAAAGGATTTTGATTTAAATAGGTTAAAGCAGATTTTTAGAAATCCGGGTCAAGTTGATTAATTTAGCACGTCATGAATCATACCACGAGTCATAGGTTGGACCTATTGCTCGTCCCTTGGACTCATAGCAGAATACTTAGGAAACTTTCCTAGGGACCTGTGAGTACATGCTACGACTTGTACCATGAAGGTATGATTCGTACATTGCCTCGTAAGTCAATGTCTATGAAATTCTGCACTTAGACAATTCATCTTTATACTGAGTTCTACAACCAGCAATCAGGATACAAGTCGTAATGACCAACCGTAACATGAATTTTGGCTTCTGCTTTTTACCACGACTGGTATTACAGCCCATACAAAGCTCTTGTGAGTCGTACTGAGGCTCGTAATACTAGTCTGGTTTGCAATTTTTCTCCCACCAATTTTTCTTTCACCTACACACTAAACACACCAAAGGTTAAGATACTTGGGTTGCCTTCCAAAAAGTGCCTGATTTAACGTCACGGCACGACACGGGTGGTATGGTTACTCAGACTTCACCAAACCACCTCATGGGTTGCCTTCTAAGAAGCGCCTGATTTAACATCGCGGCACAACGTAGGTCTCTTGACTAATTAAAATTCATCAAGAAACTCAAAATCAGCATCGATTTCTAAGACAACCCTAAACTCATTGGGCTGCTTCATTGACCGTCAGACGTTAAAAGTGGCCTCCTCTTTATTTAGCTTGGATTTTAGTTGGCCAGCTTCAGCATCCACCAAGTCTCTCCCAGTGGCCAGGAATGGTCGCCCCAAGATAATGGGGATCTCAAAATCAACCTCACAATCTAGGAGCACGAAGTCTGCTGGGAAGATGAAACGGTCCACCTTGACAAGTACATCCACTAAGATCCCCACTGGCTTTTTGATTGTGTAGTCTGCCATTAATAGCCGCATTGACATCGGTTGGGGGCTCCCAAGCCCAACTATTTGAATACAGCTAAGGGTATCAAATTAATGCTTGCTCATAAGTGACAAAGTGCCTTTGTAAACTCAAAATCACCAATCATATACAGAATGGTGAAGGCACCTTGGATCCTCCTTCTTTTGAGCAAGGACCCGTGAAGCTATAGCACTGCAATGATGCAACCAACTCATAGCTAACAGACCTCTTTTGGTCACAAGGTCCTTCATGAACTTGGCCTATCCAGGCATCTATTCCAATGCCTCGACCAATGGTATGTTCACAGATAATTGTTTAAGCATAGAGAGAAATTTTTGGAACTTATCATATTCTACCTTTTTCTTCATCCTTTGAGGGAACAGTGGTGGTTGAGGGATAGCCTTATAAATTTGCGTCGGACTCCTTTGCATCAACTGGAGTCTCTGTCAACTCAACTTCACCCGTAAGCTCATTCTTAGCATCCTCATATTCCTCTCCAAGATCAATCTCCTTCTGTCTTTCCATCTCAACTACAATCGGTAGAGGGGGATCAACTGTGGCCTTTCCACTCCTAGTCATCACAGCCATACAGTGACTATCATTCTTTGGATTTTGCACTTTGTTGCTAGGAAGTATTCCTTTTTTCCTTTGGTTTAGGGAGGCCGACATCTGACCAAGTTGCTGCTCAATCTATTTGATGGTTGTGGCATGCGATTCAACTTTCTGGTTCATACCCGATATATCCCCCCAAATGTCCCTCAGTTGATCATTGGTGGACTTTACCTTCTTGATCATTTCAGCCATCATATTCTCCAATCTTGAGGGTCTAGTCTTCCCCTCATGTGTATTAGGAGGAACATATAGACCTGTGCGATCGTTGTGATATCCATCGTTCTTTCTCCATTCTCCTTCTCGCTCATGACCTCAGCTCCTATCCCTATACCCATTTTGATTGTAGTTGTCCTATTACTAGTTCCAACCTTTATTTCTGGAACCTTGGGGCCAAGTGTCCTATCCAGACCTTTGGGGGTTGGCCCAAAAAGAAACCACCTGGTTGTCCAAGAAATTTGTCTCCTCCTCAGAATTTGAATGCTCCTGCCCTAGTTTCTGACCCTGATCTCCCACTGCATTTACCTTTCTAGCACCAGTTCCTATGATATGCTTCATGAGCAGGTCTAATGATGTCTGCATATGAGCCAGATCCTGCTCACGATCCTCCTCCCTTCTGTATTGATCCGCAGACATACCGATAGCATATGTACCTGCAACTGCTTTTGCTTCCCTGGTGTGCTAGGCCCTGTTCCTCTTAGTCACTCTATCCAAAATAATGGCAGTTTATTCCCACGTGTGACTCATCAATGCTCCTCCCACCACTGTATCTGTTACATCTTTTGTGTTGTTATTTAAGGACCTGTAAAAAATTTCCAACAAACTATCATTTGAAATTTTATGGTTCGGGCACTTGGTCATGTTCTTCTTAAATCTCAACCTTGTCTTATGCAGTGCCTCAGTCTTCAATTGTCAGAAGTTATAAATTTCATCCTTTAATTGTAGCACCCTGAAGGGTGGGAAGAACCTTTCTAGGAAAGCCTGTTTAAGCTCCCTCGAATTGGTAATGGAGTCGTTGGGCAACTTTGATAACTATAAAGTGGCCTCTCTAGAGAGAGAGAATGGGAAGAGTCTCAACCTGATCGCATCCTGGCTTACACCAGGTAACCTGTACGCTTGGCATATCCCGACAAAATTCATCAAGTGCAGGTTAGCATCATCAGCCGCATGACCACTAAACACCCCTTTCATATTCAACAGTTGTATCATGGTGCTAGTGATTTCAAAATTTTCCCCAGCAGGTAAAGGTGGTGCTACGATGGCTCTAGTTGACCTGACTTCATTAATATCCAGGTCATCCTCATCATAGAACTTAGGAGCATATCTATTGCCTCTATTTCCCCTTCCATGGTGTCCAGCATTCACTACTTCCTCCCTAGCATCCTCAACATCCTGAAGTGCATCTTGACGAGCTTCTTCATCCATATGGGCCTCTCTCTGCTCAGGGTTCTCCATTCTTTATAGAGTTCACTCTAATTCAAGATCAAAAGGAATTCAGGGGTTTTCGCTCTGTCGAGTACTTGGAATTCACCAAGAGACAACTTGTTGGGTGTCAAAAACAAAAATAAAACATAAATGAGGAAATAACAACTAAAAGTTAAACACAGCAATTACTCTAATCCGGAAACGGCGCCACCTTTTGATAATACTCAAATCACACTCCTGATAAAGTATGGACGTTGTCAATAAAGAACCCAACAAAGGTTGGGATCGATCCCACATGGAATATGGTGAAGATATAGAATAACACTAGTATTTAAGCTTTTAAGTGTTTTATCTCCAAAAGGGGGGTTTTATAAAAGCAATTATATGACAATATTGAGAAATGATTGTTGTTTATCAAGATTATGCAATTAATTAGGGTAAGTGTTCCCTATGGGTTCATAACTACTTCAAATTTTACACTTGTGATCTATCCGAACACTTACTTGTAGAACTTGATAACTAGGGTTCATCCAAATGACTGGTTCGTCCCTATTGGATGACTATACTCAATCATTTGGTTAGGCCTCATGAGTGATTTCACTTTAACCATTATCAATTTCTCCCAAATTAACTATCTTGTGACCGCAGCTCAAGTCATACAATGACCTATAAAGATCAAGGCTTTGTTGTAGTTCTCTTTTCCTAATGTCTACTTCTCTAGGTCAAGCAAGTAAAGAATTCAAAAAGTCCTAATGTTTCGCTCCATTAAGAAACATTAAAGATGAAGAGAAGACAATAGAAGTGTTTAGCATTGGTTTAGAATCACTTCGTGCAATCCTAGTTTGTTAATTCCACCACTATTCCCACAACCCTAGTTGTGGAGGTTTTAGCCTCTCATGATTTTAAGAGAATTATAAGCATTCATAGACAAACACATAATTTAATACTTACAAGGATGATTGAAGAAAACCCACTTGATTATTGCAATAATTTATGAAGGATGATTCAAGAACAATGAAGAAATCAAAGCAAGTAAATCTCCAAGACTTGAATAGAAAGTTAACAACAATTTTCCTCAATGTATTTCGTGTGCTAAGACTTATTTTGACTGAAAATAACCTAAAAAGTACTTATACAAATATTTAGAACCTTTTTCTAAGTAAATAGGGAAAACTATTGAACTGCCTCCGACTTCACCTACAAGCCGTAACAAGATTGTATGGGTCGTACCTTGACTCATACATTGGTTAGCATCTGCTAAATCTAGCTAAGTGTTGGGAACTGGTACGACTCATACCATGAACCTAAAATTCGTACAATTAATTATGGTTTGATACTGAGAATTCTGGAAATTTTCTGAATTTTTTCACAAATGGCATGGTACAACTCGTACCTCAGTTCTACGATCCGTGACTCCTTCTCGTGCCTTGAGACCTGCCAATATTCACTTCTTCTGAACTTTTCCACAGCTCCTTGGTACGGGTCTTAGGTAGATATCACGATTCGTGGTTGCTAACCGTACTAAGAGACTTGGCCTGTGCAAATCTTTTGAAGTTTTCTACGACTGTTGTGGTACGACTCATACCAGGTTGGTATGACTTGTACCATGAGTCGTAAGTTGCCTTTGCCTCAACACTTTTGGCCTGGACCTTTCCATGTCTCTTAGTACGGCTCATACCAAGATGATACGGCTCGTACAGGTCTGTACTTAGCCACTTTTCTGCAATTTTCTCTATCTTTTGCACAATTCAACTCCAACATCTATTTTCCCCAAAAATAAAGTAAAAGTGCCTCATATCCATATAAACACACTTAAATCCATTCGTATTTCCTCAGTTTTAAGCATCGAAAGTGTTGTAAACTCACAAAACATCACTATTCTTGATCACCAAGTTTGCAAGCTGTGAACTAAAGAGGTTGCTTCAATGAAAGTATTGCGAAGAAGTTAGAATGTCGAAAAGGCTACCTGGGAAGCCGAGAACAAAATGTAGGAAAAATATCCCCGATTAATCCTCGAGCAGAAGGAAGATGCATGAGGTACTGATGCTAGCCTTACTTCAGTGTTTTCATGCCCTATGCTTAAATAAAATCTCTTCATGCTCTATAAATTGTTGACTCTTGTTATATTACCCTATTTTCCATGGCTCTACCTATAATTGCGCTCTATGATATTATAAATTATTTCCTTGTGATCGGGTGCCTAGCATTAATATTATTCTATCAATGGAGAGAAGTTACAGAAAAGTGAGGAAGAGGCAGTAGTTAAAAGTTTTCAACTTATTATAAGGTTCCATTTTAGTAATTTAGAAACTAGTGAGGGCTTAGTATGGTTTTATGCATTATTCCTTCTTGTTGTGGTTGATTTCTCCCTGTGAGGCCTATGATTTTGATCTTGGTTAGCTAATTTGTGATTTGAAATTTGGGATAGTACCAATTACAAAGAAATTCTAGCAAAATATTTAGAGGATTTCGTAGTTTACTTGTCACGTCCCAAATTACCCCCTAGATGTGATTGGCACTTAGCACATGCCACCAGCCAAACGAACCGAATTTTCATATCTTAACCATTGATAAATCATATTAAATAAATCATATAAGATCCAAATGATATGATAATTAATAATGAAATAGTTAATATCTTCAAATATTAATTTGAAACTCTTGCCCGGACCCCACACTAGACCATGGAGCATCAAAGAGAAATCACAAAAGAAAAAGATATTAATGAATAAATGATGAAGACTCTTTAAGAGCTCCCACGAACAATGCGGCATCTCACATCAATAACTAGATCAACTGTAGCAAACTCGTTGGCTAATAGATTCATCATCACCAATAGTATCTTCATGGATATGCAGGTAAGGAGTGAATTATACATAAATATAACTCAGTAAGATCCTCGACCCACGACTTTAATACCCCTGAAACAAGTGTTAGAAAATACAACCACAACGAGCACATAAATAATATGCACAAAAGTATATCTCATAATGTAATACTCAATAAAGTCCAAACAAATGTTCACAAGATCACCGTATATCTCAAAACAAGTCACACTCAGGACTTGTCAAACGGCAGTGAAAAAGATCAATCTAACTCCCCGACTAGTCCTCAGCAGAATGCCCCAATAGTATACTACGGCAGCAAGTACAAGGCCCCTGACATGTTACGACAACGCATGTATTCCCCTAGTAACTATATAACGGCAGCGAAGGAAGGATATCCAACACCCCAACGCCATGGTATGAGCCACGCCACACCACAGATCAACTATTAAATAATTTTTTTAAAAAATATTTTTCTCAAATTAAGGTATATGCGGTTAGTCAAAGACCATCAATTCTGCCAAGTACACGCTTGTCCAAACACATGGACTAGACAGAGAAAACACAAAAAAATATAATTTATAAAACAGATTTGAAAAGCAAGCACCAAAGCTTAAAGTCTCACTTACCTCGAATTCACAACTCAAGCACCTGTTTCAATAAAGAAGAACTATACTCTTGGGTCCCCGAATCACCTCAAACTATACAAAAATGGTTTCAGAATGGTCAAAAACCCTTGGGCGAATATTCTCTTAATTTTTAAGTCAAACTCGCAGTCAAAGGATTGACCTAGAAAAGTCAACTCAGTCAACGGGGCAGAATTTCCGAATCATGACCACCAACAGATTCTCCTCAATGAGAGAACTTCAGAACACTATTCAAAATCAAATTGTGATAACGTTTTCCCTTTCAAATCAATGATGTAGGTTGAAGAACCCTAGGACTAAACTTTGTGAGTTCCTCATATTTTCTCCATGTTTTCACAATAAAAATTTATTCATAATCACATGATAATCTCATACAAAAGTTTAGAATCATTACCTTGATAATTTGGATGAAAATCCCTATTTTTCTCTTCTCTTTTTCTCTCTTTTCCTCCTTTCTCTTTTTTTTTTTCTTGCACTACGTTCTTTTTCCCCAACATTTTCACATTGCTTTTGTAGCTAGTAGCCCTTCAATGTTTTTATTTATTTTTATTGGCTTCTTATTTTTTTTGGCTAAATTACTAAATAATCCTTCATTAAATTAGGGTTATTACACTACTAGTGTCCTCAGTCATCATTCGAGGAAGAATGATCTCAAGGGGAAGGTATTGTAACACCTTTTACCTTCGAAAAAAATTTCCGACCTTAGTGCGTAATTTTCCTCATGTAATGGGAAGTGTATATGATGTATGAAGCCTTTAACCAATGTATGGGAGTGCTCGGGGGTTGAAATAGCATAAGAAGACAGTTGTAGAAATTTCATTATGCAGGTGTCATAATTGACCTTATAAGCCATAGATTAGAACTACGAGCTGTGAATCCCACCATATGTGGAGGTCAGATATCCTAAGTCACTGGATTGACCTACGAGACAATATATGAACCGCATATGAGATCTATGAACCGTACCTTTACTCTGCAGATGAAACTTTAGAGATTGTGCAAGTACAGGACCATCATAAAAAATAACTTACGATCTGTAAAATGATTCTATGATCTGTATTCGGTCATAGCAAATGGCAACCAAATTTTTGAGCTACTAGATAAGGGATATGGAGTAATCTATGGATCGTAGATGTGATTTACATTTCATAACTAGCTTTTGTAAATGAACTTCAGAGAAGTATAATTCATCCAGTTCAACCTATGATTTGATTTGCGGATCATTGATCAAATCCACAATTTGTAATAATAAATTAGGTATCGTAATTAGTGTCTTTTCTCAGCATCTATATATAGCTTTTACCCAATATTTTCTTCATTTTCTTCATCTCCAACTTGTGAAAACCAAATTCTCTCCCTCTCCAAGCCCCCAACTCAGGTAAATTTATTCCCAACCTATTTTCATGGATGATTCTTGCACGCAAGTTTAGAATTGTAAACCCTAGCTCCTACTCTCTTAAGGTTTCAATAAAAACCCTCTTTCTAGCTCAAGAGGACTTGGTATCCCCTTCTCTCAAGCTTGTACTAGTATTCTACTATTACTTTAGAGAAATAAGGTATGTAAGGCAATCCTAAAATCATGGGACAGCATGTTCTTCCCATAATTTCTTTCTTTAAACTCATCCAAAAAATTTCACTATATCATCTTGAGAAGTTGTTCTATGATTTGGTAATTTCATATCTAAAGTATTGAGAACATTGTATATCTAGCATGATACAGCTCAATTCTCTTATATGAGTGAAATTTTATGAAGTTTTATGAATACCCACGAAAATATCAAAATTTACTATTTTACCTTATGAGTCAAAATTATAGAATTGATGAAATATTTTGAGATTATTATTATGAATTTGACCAAGGTCACATAGACTTATTTTGAGATTATTATTTTCACAGATCTTTGCCCAAGCCACTCATGATTTTCCTAAGTTGAGTATTTAATTCATAGCTTGACTATGAGCTTTCAAAATTTAAAATAATGATCTTATAAATTATTTTACCCTCTTGCTTTAAAATATGTACATTAGTTTTGAGTCCAAGGGCTAATCACAAACCGTTGATAAAGGCATACTAATCATAGACCTTCAAAAAGGCATATTTTCAAAGTTGAGCCTTTAGATAAGGCCGAGCTTTCAGAACAGTTATCAATCAGATTATAAGCCCGAGGGCTATTTCAATATCAATATTTTCATAAACAAAATAAGTGGTTAACTGAGATGGCATGAGCCTTTCAAGGCAAGTATCAAAAACTACATTTTCTAACTAGGAGTGGATGGTACCGCAGGGCGGATGCATCCCCACATTTGTTCTCCTATAGAGGCTGATTCAGAAATCTTGCTAGCAAGTCAATTTAGGCCTCCTACTTGGCAAAATAGGTTGTGGCTTAGTCGGTCGGACAATATGTATTAAACTCTATGTCTACATGGTGCACTATGTCGGTTATGCCATAAATCTCCATAACATTTTCAGTCAACATCATCAGACATTATTTTCAGGTAGAGATTTCAGTTAGTATTTTCAATTATAGTATGAGTACAGATTTTAAAATGGCAAAATTGTATGTTTTTCTTTCTAAATCCTTATGATGGTTTTATGCATGATTGATTATGGTTTACATGCTCAGTTTCTTTACTCAGTATCCTGTGATTCATTTTTTCCATCCAACATACGATACAATTTCATATACTAATACCCCTCTTGCAGGGAGCATTTCATTAATTAATAATGCTACCTCGGGCAGAGACACTCTCAGACGAGCAAATCAGTAGGCTTATCCCAGCTCAACTTTTGATGAGTTTCATTCTCTCTTAGGAAGGTTATATTTTAGCAGCATGTCTAATTTAATTAGCGGTCATACCCAGGACCTTGTCTCGGTAATTCGGACATTCAGTTTAGTAGAGGTTTCGTAGACTAGAAGAAAGTATGTTCTTTGCTATAACTTTGATTTTGACCATCGTATCACTTATATATAAAAAGTAGTGATTTCATGAAATTATCTCAATTACATGATTTATCTCAGTTGCTCAGATTGTTCTATTCCTATTTTGTCTTGATTAGATATTACTCTCAGTTTTATGTCAGTTTAGCGATATGCTCAAGCTAAAAATGATGTTGGGTGCCGGTCTCACCTAAGCCCTAGGCTGGGGCATGAAAATCCATTGATCCGGACCAAAAATGAAAAGTAAATAGCCTTTGTGCTTTGATTAGAAAAGTTACATTTCGTATTCTCTCCTTTGATCATCCATAGTCGTTCAGGGGGTTCTTTTTTGGAGTCGCTTTTATTACAATAGCTCGAGCTTCATATTTTTGGTGTTGGGTAGCTTCCTATTACTTCTGTTTTCTTCTTACACCTTTCAAGCTTTCTAGTTCTTTTTGTGAAATGTTGTTTGCGATGGTATCCTTATTCATAAATGTAAGTTCATTTTTCATTTTCTTTTTTATCTTCCCTTTCTAAGCTCAGATCTGTTGTTTTCTCTCCAGATGATTCAAGATCATTGAAGATACGGAGCTCTATAGATGTGATATGCTTGCTCCGGTCCTTGATTTTGGAGTTTTATTTCCGCATTTGCCTTTCAATTTGTCTTCATTATGTGACTTGTAATAAGATGTTTCCTCTCAGATTTTTCTTTCTGTTTGCATGAGAGATTTCCATAGTTGACTAATATTGTTTATCTTGTGTGTTATTATGGTGTTTATGCGTCTTTTGTCTTGCATGATTCAGCTTTGTTTGTATTTCCTTGTTCTTATTTGAATTGATGGTGTCTGTTCTGTTTATGTCCAGTATATTTCTTTCAGTATATGGTAGTTTCTGAAAATTGTGGCATTGCATATATTTTTTATTATATATTATTACTTAAGATAGTTTATGGTTGTTATGAAGTTTAATTAATATTTTAAATTAAAAAATTCAAATTAAAAAAATTAAATATTGCACAATTTTTAATGAGTTTTTTTAATCTTTTATTTTTGTGCATGAAAGTTCTATTCTATGTGCAAGATTACGTTGACCTCATTTGAATGGGTCATTCACACAAATACTCTTATTTTGGGATGGTTTTTAATTTTTTCCTCTCAAAGTTGTGGTCTTTAAGTTTTACCCCCCGACACTTTGAGTGACAAAAGATTGGTCAAAAATTTCCTAACAGCAAAAAAAATCGCAAGGTAAACGAAAAATTCGCAAGACATTAGTTTTGGCACAAGTTATGACTTAGGGCATAAGTTGCCATAATGACATAAGTTAGTAGCATGGGTTAAGTTCAGCAGTCTAAATTTGTATCTTAGGGCATAAATTCAGCAATATGAACTTGTTCCAAGGTGGCAGAAGTTCAGTAGGATGAATTTGTGCCTTGAGGCATAAATTCAGCAACATGAACTTGTACATGGGGCAGAAATTCAGCAGCATGGCAGAAGTTCAACAGCATGAGTTTGTGTCTTAGAGCATAAGTTCAACAACATGAACTTGTGTCTGGGGGCAAAAGTTGAGCAACATTAATTTATGTCTTGTAGGGCTAACCTGTGTCTGGCGAATTTTTTTAAGATATTAAAGGTGAAGGTATGCCTTGCAAATTAAATAACACTTATTTATGCCTCCAAACAAACATTCTCTAAAAAAGTTTGTCTAAAAAAATCTATATATCTAAATAAAGGAGGGACTTAGGCTCGCCTACGTGTCATACCTCACAGTCGAGGAATCTCATTTATCTTTTTTCCTATATTTTCTCCTCTTTTTTTCTGACCTGTTCATTTAAAAAAAAAAGAAATTTCAACAGTCATGCTTATTCATCCTAATAATTAGTGTCTCTTCCTTTAATAATTTCTGTCAAAACTGCTCCCTTCCTCCCCCTCTTCCTTTTCCTCCCTCTCTGCTTCTTCTTCTACGTCTTTTTCTATCTCATCTTAAAAAGAGTTAGAGATAAGTTGATACATCAAATTCTTGGGAATTGTTGATTAAAAAGAAATTTTCTTCCTGTAGAAAGAAGTTGGAAAAAACTTGGCAGTAACATTGAATTTATTTTGGGATTACTTCCTCAACAAAGGATAAGGGACAAGGATTGTTCTTCTCGGTCAGGGATTTTTTTCAAATTTAATTTACTTTTCTCCACCAAGGTAAATGTTCTCCTTTCTCTTTTTGCGATTTTTAGTTTTTTTTACATGTTTAGTTGATGTTTCATGCATCTTCTTCCAATCCCTTTTACATCAATGGAGGAATATATAGTGCAGTAGAAAGAAGTTGAAATGAAACTTGGCTGTAACATTGAATTTATTTTATAAATTACTACCTCAACAGAGGATAGGGGACAAGGATTATTCTTCTCGATTAGAAATTCTGCCCAAATTTACTCCTCTCCACTAAGGTAAATCATCACTTTTCTCTTTTTGCGATTTTTAATTTTTCTTTTTATGTTTAGTTGATGTTTCATGTATCTTTAAATTTATATTCTCATATTCCTGCTTGATTAAGGTTTATTAAATAACAAAAAAAAGTTAACATCTTTTGGTAAAGTTGTTGCTATTTATGAGATTCATTTAATCTTTAATAAAATATACAAAATTTACATTCTTACACTTGAAGGATTTTAGTATATCTGTTTTGCTGGAATTTTAGGAAAATAAGACGCAAAATTTTGACATACAAAAGTTTCAGATTCTTCCACCGTCCTGTATCTACTACACTACAACCACACAATGAGTTGGAGTCCTTTAGGAGTTTGGACAGTCTTAACAATAATTATTTATTAAAGAATAAGGAGTATTTTTTTTTTTGAGTTCTGTCAAGGTATTTAGAATTAGAATAATTAGATACTGAAAATAATTTCATGATAATTTCTACACTTTCTTTTAAGGGAAGAACATGAATCTCTCTCTTAAAAATTAATCAAATATAACATACCGACCACTACTTACCAATCACTTTCATGATAAATGTAATAATTATTTTTATTGTCTATCATTGGAAAGATAATCAAACTTGGTTATCAATATAATTTCACATAATTTTTTATTGGTAATTATATAGCACGTAACTTTTAATTTAACCTTAAAAAGAACAGGCCAGTGCATTGAGATCCCGTTATGAGTGTGTTCGGGTGAAGAGTCAGATTAAATCAGGTATTATTTATGCAATATTACCTTGCATTATTGTAAGAGGCTGTTTCGTAACTTGAACCTGTAATCTGGTCATACGACGATGATTTTTATAGTTACGCAAGATGTTGGCTTAAATTTGAAAACCAAAATGAAAATTTGAATTTCAAAAACATCAATAATTTATATATAAGAAAATAAAGCTTTTGATTACAACTTTGAGCTATCTTTATTTTCAAGATGAATAGAAAAGATTAAGAACAAAAAATTTCACAGTTTTATCCCATTTTAATACATTACTGAGATGATAAAACTTCATAACATTCTCTACACTTGCATCTCTTCTTTTCTTGATTAGTTGCATAAAATGGAATGAACTGTGAAATCAAATACTTACTGTATTATATTGGACCTATCACTCATTATTATATGAAAGAATTTTTTTCCTCCTCTTATTAGACAAACAACGAGAATAAACGAAGTCATTTTTTTCTTGACAGTTCTATTAAAAAAATAAAAAAAATCACTTTTACTAATCCTAAAAATTACGTCTCTTCCTCTAATTTCTAGAAAACTTACTTATTTCAAAATAATAAATACTCTATATTACTCTTTATGTGTTTGTGTACTTGGTCTTCAATTGGACTTACCAAAAGAAGGAAAAGAATACTAATTTTGTATGAACTTTGTCATCGCAGTTATTTTGATGCAAGATGTCATGTCCTTAAACTTTGATGTTAAACAACACACACATACAATAAAGAAGTTCTAACATTACTTTACAATGAAAATAATTTACATTTGGTGAGAATATATAGGAGTCACGTGAATTATATGTGCTAATATTTTTATTAAAAATATTATCTGGAGTGAACTCTTGATATTTTTTTATTTCATTAGTCATCAAGTTCCTCTTATACATTTGCAAATAAATTCTTATTAGCAGTTCAATTTTAGTTTGCTTCTTGACGTGTGGATTCAAGATAATTAGATGTTGACATTTGTGTGGGAAAAATGTTTGTATATATCAATAACATGCTTTACCTTTGAAATGAACATGTCACTGAATTGTTATGTTGCTTCTCATTTCAAGAGGTTCTGAATGGCCAAACAAAATTAGTGTTCAGCAATAAATAGTTGTTCCCCTGAGTTATGGCTAGTGGCATTTACCAGTTTATTAGTTGAAACTTGAGTGAATTTTGGATTTTCTATAACTTTTCCAAATGAAGAAGTTATAGAGTTCTTCTTTTAATCTTCTAACAGATTGAAAATTGCATGTGCATATTTTCTATATCTTTTTGTTTTTCCCTATAAAAAAAATACATGTTGTTAGTAAAATTAAGTTCATGAAGATGAGATCTCCATTGTATTTCTATACGTCAACCTACTTGGGTTATGTCGATGCTATATTTGTATAATTTGTTGGTATTCTTAATATTTGAAGAGTAAAAATAAATTTTCTTTAACCAAAAATTAAGTATTTTTTTTAATTTTGGTATTGTATGAATTTTACAAAGGTTGAACTAGTGATCAAGTTACAACCAACATTCATGAGGGTCACAGAGTTATTCAACAAATTTTACATTTAAAAGTATAAGAGAATTCTTATTGTTTCATTATTTCACCAAGGTATTGAAATCTATTAATAATAGGTATTGAAATTTATTAAAAATCTTTCTCCTTTTTATTTTATCTTACTTTATACCTCTTATGAATTGTTTAATTTAGTTTGTAAAAGCTAAAGCAAAAATCTCCAATCTAAGACTATAGAGGGGCAAAAAGATTAGAGAAGATTTTATAAAGTACAAAGAAAAAAGAAAGAGGAAGAAAGTTATGATGATTTTTAAAGACTTTTATCGAGGTTTGATTCTCCCTTCCCTTTGAGCTTCTGTAACTCGACTTGTAAAAATTCTCTGTCCCTTATCCGTCTTATGAATTTTTTTTCATTGAGCTAATTTTTGAACCTTTAGTTGCTGAATTAGTGAGTTTTATAAATTTCTGATTTTTTTAAGATCTGACCTCTATATATACTTGCTTTTGTTGATTTTATTAAATTTTATTTCTGGTAGAGATTGATGTAATTTTGTTTAAAGGTTTGATATTTTTAATCATCTATATGACTTCACTACTGTAGTTTGCTGGAGTCACATTTTTATTAATGTAGCTAACAATTATTTACATCAACTTTTGAATAATAGGAAGTTTGTTAAAGGTATAATAAGAGATTGTATCTATTACTATAAAAAAAATTTTAGCCCAGACATGAATATTAGAAGCCAATATTCTTCATTAAATAGGATTACAAAAAATATGAATAGCTAAATTCCAAGCAGAAACACCACAATGGGACTATTTTTTCTTCTTATTTTGGAATAGTTGACGTCCCTCCTCTATTTCTATGTATACTTTCATTATTGCATGCATTAGTCTACAGTTTCTGTGTTATCTAAACTTTCTCTATAATAATTTGTTTTATATTTTTCTTGTGTAGGGGAGGTAGGATATATATTAAAGGTCAATGTCATTTATTAGACCTCTGAATTGATAACTGATGTTTGCTAATTGAGTATTTGCGCTGTGTTTTTGCTACTGAAATTGCTGAAGGTATAATCAGAATTTCTTTTTTAAAGATCTATGCTGACATCTCTTTAAGAGAAATTCAAATTTGGTATGCCTATGGTAAAAGCATAAAGAGCTTAAAACTTTCAACCTTTGATGTGCTCCGTGAACCATGACAAGAAGATGAGAAGTAACAAAATTTGACATGGCTTCAAGGATATTGAGTCAGACGATCCATATAGGAACATGACTGGAATGAAGCTTTTCTAATTCCAACACGTAGATTACTACACAATAAATTATTTGCTCACATTCAGTAGAGAAGTGTGGATAGATTTTCAAGTTAAACTGCAAGTTGTAAATGCTTCTTGAAGTAATAGATGTGTATTTCTAGACTGACATTGGAATAAAAGTGTTGTTTCAAATTAAACCCTATCACTTTGGTATCATGATTTTTATAAAGCACCTAAGGAACTTATTAGTTTATTGAAATATTTTTCCTCGTCAAGTATATATACTTAGTTGATTTTTTGTACAATCATGACGCATACTCCCTTTTTAATTTTTCATTTTAACAATTTTTTTGAACCATTTAAATGGAGGAACATTTAAATGATATATGTAATGCAAAAGGGAGCGATTGACTTTCTACATGAAAATATCAAGTTAAAACTAGAATATCTATTTACCTTTTTTCCATCTTTCTAGTGTTTCTTTTACCAATAATTATTTATTTATTAAAAAAATTAATAGTTCACACTGACGTTTATTTGGTTCTTCTAAAATTCCAAATAGTAACACTTCCCAAAAGCAAAAGGCTAAATTATAAAATAAAATCAAAGATGATCAATTCAAGGATGAATAATAATATGTTATTACCATTTTCTTTTTTCACAATTAATGTTTGTCACTATATAGTTTAATATGTAAGGTATATATTATTATAGTTTTAATGACTAGATAAATTTTCTGGCTAATAGCACTTACCATTTCATCAGTTGAAACTTGAGTGAATCTTGGATTTTTTATAGCTTTTCCAAATGGAGAAACTATAGAGTTCTTCTTTTAATCTTCTAACAAATTGAAAATTGCATGTGGCGAATTGTCTATATCTTTTTTATCCCTATAAGAAAATACATGTTGTTTATAAAATTAAGTCCATGGAAATGAGATCGCCGTTGTATTTCTATTCGTCAACCAACATGAGTTGTGTCGATGCTATATTTGTATAACTTACTGGTATTCTTAACACTTGAAGAGTAAAAATAAATTTTCTTTAACAAAAAAATCAAGTTTGTATAACTTGCTGGTATTCTTAACACTTGAAGAGTAAAAATAAATTTTCTTTAACAAAAAAATAAAGTATTTTTTTATTAAATTTTCGTATTATATTGAATTTTACAAAGGTTGAACCAGTGATCAAGTTACAGCCAACATTCATGAGGGTCACAGAGCTATTCAACAAATTTTACATTTAAAAGTATAAGAGAATTCTTATTTGTTTTGTTATTTCACCAAGGTATTGAAATCTATTAATAATATGTATTGAAATTTATTAATAATCTTTCTTCTTTTTATTTTATCTTACTTTATACCTTTCATGAATTTTTTAATTTAGTTTATAAAAATTAAAGAAAAAATCTCCAATCTAAGACTATAGAGGGGCAAAAAGATTAGAGAAAATTTCATAAAGTATAAAGAAAAAAGGAAAAGGAAGAGGAAGAAAGCTATGATGATTTTCAAAGACTTTTATCGAGGTTTGATTCTCCCCTCCCTTTTAGCTTCTGTAACCCGACTTGTAAAAATTGTCTGTCCTTTATCCGTCTTATGATTTTTTTTCATTGAGCTAATCTTTTAAATCTTTAGTTGCTGAGTTAGTGAGTTTTACAAATTTCTGATTTTTTTAAAATCTGACCTCTATATATACTTGCTTTTGTTGATTTTATTATGTTTTATTTCTGGTAGAGATGATGTAATTTTGTTTAAAGGTAGATATTTTCAATCATCTATATGACTCCGCTACCGTAGTTTGCAGGTGTCACATCTCTATTAGTGTAGCTAGCAATTATTTACATCAACTTTTGAATGATAAGAAATTTGTTAAAGGTATAATAAGAGATTGTATCTATTACTATAAAACCTTTTTAGCCCAGACATGAATATTAGAAGTCAATATTCTTCATTAAATAGGATTACACAAAATATGAATAGCTAAGTTCCAATCAGAAAAATCACAATGGAATGATTTTTTTTTCTTATTTTGGAATAGTGAACATTCCTCCTCTAATTCCTTGTATACTTGCATTATTGCATGCATTAGTCTATAGTTTCTGGGTTATCTAATTTTTCTCTATAATAATTTATATTATATTTTTTTGTGTAGGGGTGGTAGGATATACATTGAAGGTCAATGTCATTTGTTAGACCTCTGAATCGATAACTGATGGTTGCTAATTGTGTATTTGCGCTGTATTTTTGCTACTGAAATTGCTGAAGGTACAATTAAAATTTCCTTTAAAGATCTATACTGGCATCTCTTAAAGAGAAATTCAAATTTGGTATGCCTATGGTAAAAACATAAAGACCTCAAAAATCATCAGCCCTTGATGTGATCCGTGAACCATGACAAGAAGATAAGAAGTAACAAAATTTGACATGGCTTCAAGGATATTGTGTGGGACGACCCATTGAGAAACATGACTGGAATGAAGCTTTTGTAATCCCAAGACATAGATTACTATACAATAAATTATTTGCTCATATTCAGCAGAGAAGCGTGGATAAATTTTCAAGTTAAACTGCAAGTTTTATATGCTTCTTGAAGTAATAGATGTGTATTTTGGACTGACATTGGAATAAAAAGTGTTGTTTCAAATTGAACCCTATCACTTTGATATCATGATCTTTTATAAAGCACCTAAGGAACTTATTAGTTTATTGAAATATTTTCCTCTTCAAGTATATATAATTAGTTGTTTTTTCGTACAATCATGACATATACTCCCTTTTATTTTTCATTTTAACAATTTCTTTTGAGCCTTTTAAATGGGGGAACACTTAAATGATATATGTAATGCAAAACGGAGCGATGAACTTTCTACCAGGAAATATCAAGTTAAAATTAGAATATCTATTCACCTATTCTCCGTCTTTCTATTGTTCCTTTTACCAATAATTATTTATTTATTAAAAAAATTAATATTTCACATTGATGTTTATTTGGTTCTTCTAAAATTTTAAATAGTCACACTTCTCGAAAGCAAAAGGATAAATTATAAAATAAAATCAAAGATGATCGATCATGATAATATGTTATTATCATTTTCTTTTTCACAATTAATGTTTGTTATTATGTAGTTTAATACGTAATGTATATATTATTGTAGTTCTAACGGCCGATAAATTTTCTTCATATTGTAGATGTCGCATTTTTTATGACTTGATACTATAAAAAGAAAAAGTGTCGGTGCTAATTGAAAAATAAATTTATATTTGTCATTTATTTAATTTAAAAAGTTATTTTGCATGTACTTCTATTATTTAATTTATTTATTTTACTTTGATTAAATTTATAAAAATATTATCTCATAAAATCAACGAATTTAAATGACCGCGCGAAGTGCGGATACTTTTACTAGTTAAGTCATAATTAACGATATTTTGGACATAAAATTTTCATTAAATGAGTTAAATGAATAAAAATTAAAGACCATCAATTTGAAGGGCAAAATATAAAAATCACCGTACAATAAGGACAATACATGCAAAAACTTGCATTTGAATTAAGTTTTGATTTAGACTAATATTATATATAAGTCAATCAACTTGAATGCACTATGCAAAAGTATACTACAAAAGCTTAATCAATGGTTTGAGGGATTTAAAATATCTATTTTGAACAGATTCAGGGAACTAAGTGACACCCCGTAGAATACAGAAACTGGAACGACAATCCGAAACAGGTATAAAAATCTCCCGAGCTATTCCACCAATTAAAAACACTGCTACACCATATGACAGTCCTTTTTGTTTATATTCTTGTGAAAAGAACAGATCTTTTTTGCAAGAAGTTATCTACTTGTTTCTCTTCATTTGCGGCACTACTCTATATAACACTAGGCTTTCAGACAAGACGGCAAGTTTTGGCTCAAACCTTCTCTAAGACAGTATCAGATGCAAACAATTGGGAACATAGTCATGTAATAGACTCCACAATCAACTGATATTTTATTTAGATTCATCAAACATCACAAAAGATTCAGCTACCTCATCCTTTAAGGATAAAAAAGTTTAAAAGGGAAGAGGAGACACTATGCACAAAGATAAACACGCTGACAGGTGATAATTGCAAGTGTAATACTCAATAAGGTCCTAAAGACCGACAAAAAGTTGCTACTGCTTGGGGCGCATTTGACATTGGATTATATGATTCTATGTGATGTATACAGCATTAGAAAGCTAAGGCTGATGAGAGTTATGCCCTTGATCCTGATGCGTGTTTGAAGGTGATGTGACTACTGGAATGTCTAAGCTGCTCCTTTCTGTTTCAGATGCTACCTCTCTTACATCAGCTATTCTAGACTCCGTTGGTTGAATATCACTCCACTCACCATGTCCAATCGGCTGATGGTTCGTTTGATCTACTGCTAGATCAACTACATTCTCTGGAGGCACATGATCGATGGCCCTAGAAATGCTTAAACATGCTTTGTCCACGTTCTCTTCTGACAAATCCACATGTTTGGTTTGTGGTAAGTTGCTAATACTACTTGAGCAAGACTCTGTCTTCTCAAACACTTGATTCATATCTACCTGCTGCCTGTCAAGAGGAAAAATCATTGTTCAAGTAAAATTCTGACCTCTTAAGCCAAAATAAGAAGAAAAACAACAACAATCATATAGAAAATACAGCTCAGAATGAAGCAGGGGTAACTTTGAAAACCAACATTTGAAACACCCACCCTCCCAGACACTTAACCACTCTCACTGTATTAAGTGGGGGATACAATGGCTCGGCAATAATAAGGACTCGACTCATGATTTTCACCATCTGGATGTGAGAAGCTACTAGGGTATCAAATAAAATAAAATGCCGTTTTAAGTTTGTAAAGAAGCACTTAGAGAAATGTGTGCGACAGAAGATTCATCTTCCATTTGTTAACGCAAATCATAGTTACTATTTCAGCAGCTTTAACTTTTATGCCTATGATATATCTCTACTTAAACTCTATAAGCTCCTAATGCCAAGCTAAAGAGAAGTAGTGTTCTAAGGGTACTTTTTCTAGAAACAATACTTATAAAAAAAAAAGGTACAATATTCCTACAAATATTAGCTTTTGTGACATGCCCTTCCCCCCCACCTTCTTCCTGCTCCAAGCCTACTTAATGTAGAATGGATGAAATTTCATGTAATATGTTCAAAGAAATCAGAGCAAGGCAAAAGGATTATGCAAACAATGTACTCTGTGAAATATTCAACACAGATAATATAATAAACCTTGTTAATTGTGCTTGCAACATATTCACATATGCCAGCAGTTCTTGCTTCTCCTTTGCAGTAGCAGCCTCTCTTTGTGCAGCTTCTCTTATTCTAGCTTCCGCATCAGCCTCTGTTACTCTGACCTTTTCTTCCGCCCGAACAACAGCCCCTTCCAGTATTACTGCCTGTTCTCTAGCTTTTGCAAGCTCAGAACGCCATAAATGTGCTTCTTGAATTGCCGAATCTCTCTGCTTTATCAGTTGATCCATTTCCTTACTCAGGGTCATAAACTTTTCTTCGAACTCCCTCAGCTACAAATATAACATTCGGACAGGAATACGATGTAATAGCTGATCACCAATGATATACATGTTATTACTGCAGGTAATGATATAGTATTAGTACCTTGGACTTTGACGATTCCAGTTCCTTTTCTGAATCTCCCTTTAAGCGCTCAACCTCGGCACAAGCAATTTTCCTTTGCTCATTCATAGTTTGAGCTGCAGATGCAGCAGCCTCTGCGGCTTCGGCGGTTTCAGATAGTTTATCTGCTAACTCTTTTATCGTCGAATCTCTTGCACGTATTTCCCTGGCCAGATTTTGCAACTCTTCATCCTTAACTCTCAGAGTCTCCTGCAGTAGACAGTCAATTAATCAATGCCTTTGTAAATTTGTCAATTCAGTTTGTTGTTGACTAAATGTGAATATGTACCAAATCCTTAACATACAGAACCCAGTTCAGTGTGCCTTCAGTTATCAATGCAATTATTCAGATTGTTGGCAACAAAACTAGGATGAATGATGTGGTAAGAAGATGCCAACAGAGGTTATTGATTCAAAGTAATTTGAAAAAACAAGTAGGTTGTTCTATATTATCTGTCAAGAAAGAAGAAAAATAAGTGGGTTTATTTGGTTCAAACTTCATTTTCTGTCTGATGGATCCCTTATTATCCCAATTGCTCAACACCCTAAGGTGTACAAAAGAAGTGGGGAGGAAGTGTTGACTAGAGTTTTAGAAACCCCTCACTAGTGATCCTGAGATAAATCAGTGAAAGCACCAGAAAACATTGCCTATTTCTGGCCGTCCTAACGAAAATGCAGGTGACAGACAACTGCAATAAGCTTCTAGAGGTAACCTGAAGGTTTCAAAGCTGACCCCTAAAAACTATACCCTCTTATAGGAGGGGTATAACATATGAAAGATGCAGAGTCACTCAGTCACATGAAAAGAAAAGCGTGTTCTGAACTGCAAACAGCTAGTGCCTACTTTTCGCCAACACCAAGGCCCTAAACAGAAAATCATCTAAGACAACATAGCAGAAATTTCAGATTTGAAGGAGACTGATTTCCACATCATTAAAGCATGTGTTTGACTAGATTCAGTTTTACTTCTAAACAAACTTTGCTGATTAAAAGAAAAAGGGAAAAAAAAATAAAAGAAGAGGAAATTGCAGCACTTCCATACCTTCATTATTGACAGGTCATCCATTGGGCCATCGGCTGTGCGGTTCATCATTGCTCCTAAAGCATTTCTCATTGCAATCTGCATTGCTGCCTCGATTTCCTTCGAAGCTTCAAGAGCAGTTGAATTAGCTGCTGCGACTACAGTGGCCACTGTTCCCAATTTTGCTGACCCATCTCCACTTAACGAGTTCACAGCCTCTTTGTGAGCCTTTAACACAAGCTGTGTTGCACTGATTGAACACATTGAGAGATGAAAACAAGGAATAAAAGAGTGAAGATGTTACCATAATTAAGATTAACAATCTGCTACATCCTGTACAAAAATTTAGAGAAAAAGTTTTTTTATTGGAAAACATATTTACAGGGAAAGAAAAAAACTTACATAGATACTATCAACCTATACAGACCCCAAAACATCTATGATTGTTGTAGTATCATCAGCAAAAGCCTTTGTACTCCAAAAACAGAATAACAATATATATTTGAGCTTGATATTCTTAAGACCGCTACTCCTATTCTCAAAACATCTATTATTCCTTTCTTTCCAAATTGTCCACCAAATACATGGTGGAATGATACTCCATCTATCCCTATTTCTTGCACCCAATCCAGCTTTCTCCTAGCTGAAAAGAGTGTCAACAATCTTTCTAGGCATTGTCCATGAAATACCCCTGAGATTGACGAAAATCTTCCACAGCTGATCAGTGATAGGACAATGTAGGAACAGGTGGTTGACAGTCTCTGCTTCATTTCCACAAAGAAAGCATCTTGAGCAAAGGTGCATCCCTCTCTTAGCCACATTATCAAGGGTAAGAACAGCCTCATAAGCTAGCAGCCAAGTGAAACATGCTACTTTGTGAGGCACTCTTATCTTCCAGATGTGCTTCCATGGCCAGTTTGTAATCTGTGGCTCAGTCTGATTCAAAATCTTGTATCCATATCTCACCTTGTACACACCTTTGTTATGCCCCTTCCACCAAAGACAATCCATTCCATTTCTCAAACCTTGAATGTCTTTGGGCTCTTGTAAAGTTCAACCAATCTGGGAACCTCTCAATCATTCAAAGGCCTCCTAAGACTTGCATCCCAGCCCTGATGACTCCACATTTCAGCCAGAGTCTTGTTCTGTTGTTGGGACAGGATAAAAATATCTGGGAATGTAACTTTTAGGCTAGTTGAACCCAACCATCTGTCTTTCCAGAAAGATAGTTTTTCTACCATCATATACTTAACATCAGTTTGGCTTTCCAAAAATGGGCAGTAAGATCTTATAGTCCTCCAGAGACTCACCCTATAGGGGGTAGTGACTTCTTGAGACACTCGTCCATCTCCGCATATTTTGTCTTGATAACATCACTCCATAGACTTCCAGATTGGTGTGCATACCTCCATAACCATTTCACCTTGAGTGCTTTACTGTGGTGCTTCAGGTTTTTGATGCCTAAACCCCCTTGCTCTTACCTTCTAATGATACTTTTCCATTTGACTAAATGGAAACCTTTCCTTTCCTTATTACCTTGCCAAAAGAAGTTCCTTCTGATTGCATCCAACCTCTGTATGACTGCCTGAGGTATATGAAAAAGTGACATCATATATGTTGGTAGTGCATCTAGTACTGAGTTGATCAAGTTAAGTCTTCCTCCTAGGGATAGGTATTGTGACTTCTATCTTGACAGTTTCTTCTCACACTTCTCCAGAATTGAATTCCAAATTTGTATGGATCTTGATTTTGCTCCCAAGGGCATGCCCAGGTATACCATTGGTAGTTCCCCCACTATACCACCTAGGATCTATGTTAGCTGCTCCATGTTAGGCACCACATTAATTGGATAAAGGTGGCTCTTATTGCAATCAATGTGGAGTCCAGAGATGCCTTCAAACTGGACTAAAATTACTCTTAAAGTCGGCAACTGTTCCTCTTTTGCATCACAAAAAATTAGAGTATCATCAACATATTGAAGATGGGTGATCTCTAAGCTTCTTCCACTCTCTCTGGCCACCTCAAAACCCTGAATTCTTCCATTTTCCTTGGCTATCTTGAGCATTTTGTTGAGTCCCTCCATTGCTATAACAAATAGAAAGGGAGACATGGGATCCCCTTGTCTTATCCCTCTCTCTGTGCTGAAAAAGCCTTCTGGAGTTCCATTTATGAGAATGGAAATTTTCAATATTGAGATGCAGAATCTTAACCAGTTGATCCATTTTCCCCCAAATCCCATCTATCTCAGCATTCTGAAGATGAATTCCCAACTGCTTGCATAGAATACCAGGTTTGTCTTGTGATATTCTAGAGTTCACTATCTCATTTGCTACCAACATAGCATCCATAATCTGCATTCCTCTAATGAAAGCCTTTTGTTGAGAATCCACCAACTTGTCCACCGCTCTTTTCAGTCTCTCTGTCATAATCTAAGAAATCAGTTTGTAGAAGCTTCCTATCAGGCTGATAGGTCTAAAGTCCTTAAGTTCCTTTGCCCCTATTTTTTTTGGGATCAGGGCAATATATGTTGCATTGAAGCTTTTTTCAAACACTTTCTGGGAGTGGAAGTTGTGAAAAGCTTCCACGATGTCATGCTTCAGCACATCCCAACATTTCAAGTAGAACCCCATTGTGTACCCATCAAGACCAGGTGCTTTATCTGCTGCATACTTCTTCAAACTTTCTAGCACTTCTTCTTCAAAACCAACTTGCAGTGCCTATTCTCTCTCTGAGATTACAGGATAGTTGTCCAGATTTGCACTTGGTCTCCATACTTGAGATTCTGTGTACAAGTTCTTGTAGAATGAAATGACCTCGCCTTTTATCTGTCAGGCTCGACTATATTCTCCTCCTGAACCACTATATGATCAATATGGTTATATCTCTTATGAGCATTGGCAGTCTGGTGGAAAAGTTGTGTCTCTGTCTCCTTCCTTGAGCCGTAGGGCCCTAGATCTTTGTCTCCGTGCTACTTCTTTATTCTTAATGCATTCTTCACATTCCATGAAGACGTTAGCTTTCTCTGTCATCTCCTCCTCAGTCAAAGTCCTGCTTTCCAATATTGCATCTAAACCAGTCAGACGACTTAATAATTTAGATTTTTGGAGCCTGAAATTCTCCTGCTCATTCCTGCTCCACTCTTTGAGTTTACCCTTGAGAGCTTTAAGTTTGCAAGCCAAAATGTAATTTGGTTTGATTTTGCCCACAAAATAGGAAAAAGAGGACCACCATTCCTTAATTCTGTCCAAATAACCTTCAGAGTTTAACCACCAGTTCTCAAATTTGAAGTATGATTTTGTGTGTTCCCAGTGTCCACAGTTGAGAGCTATTGGGACATGATCTGAAGCCAATCTTTGGAGAGAGAACTGCTTCATGTTGCTAAAAAGGTCATTCAATTCCACAAATATCATAAATCCATCTATTCTGGATGCTACAAGATGATTTCCCCCTTTGAACCATGTATAAGAGCCACCTTCCAGATGAAGGTCAATCAGTTCCACCATGGCTGATGACCTCCTAGTACTGTTCCTTTTCTCAGAAGGGTGTCTGCATATGTTAAAATCACCACAGACCACCTAAGGGCCTATCATGAGTCCTCTGACTGCACTTAATTCCCCCCACGCCAATCTCCTTTCTACTTTTCTGTTGGGGGGCATATACTCCAGTAATGTAACATTCAAAGCTCTGAAGCTAACCCTCCATCTTACAAGATAAAGTGTATGCCCCAATCTGGAAATCTCCCCTTTCCATATTCTGGAATCCTAGAGCATTAGGATTCCGCCTCTAGTTCAACTTTCTTCCAGCATTACACTTCTAATCCATCTCCCACCCTAAATTTGTTTGACTACTTCCTGTACATTCCTTTCTAACTTTGTTTCCTGAAGGCAAATAATGTCTGCCTTCCAGTCTTGTATAGGACTCTTCAGAATTCTCCTTTCCCCATATCATTTTATCCCCTCACATTCCATGATACTAATTTGAGCTTCATTCTTCATACTGATTTTTCCCCTTCCCCTTTGTTCTGGCACCACCACTTTTGAATTTAACATCGAAATTTATTAGATTCTTATGTTCTTGTGCACCTTTGAACCTGGACCTTTTGATGTCAACCTCTGATTCCATTTTCCTCGCTTTCCTACATGCATCGATTTGCATGTGAAGTTCAAGTGCTTCCTCTTCCTGGCCCTGGAAGTCAACACCAAATATCTCGCTGAGTTATAAGAGATTTTGGTGGACCCATACTGTTGCATCCATCTCCTTGTCCAAAAAAGTTGGTTGTTGTTGAATTAGAAGAGGTTCAACCTCCTGCACTTCCAATTCTTCCCCTTGATAGATCGGTTCCAGTTGTAATTGTTGTTCGCCAGACAATTCCGACATTGTTTCTCCTTGTTGCGCAGGGTCAGACACATGAGTGTTAGTCAAGCAAAGCTGGTTTGTGTCCTCTGTTCCCTCAGAAACACCTCTGTCTTTTCCTGATTCCGGTGTTGCCAAGTTTCCCCTGTTTCTTGAAGGTAGTCTCTGCATGCATTGCCTTCCGCCTGTTCCGCCATATATTCTGTTAGAGTCCTCTAGAATAACGACATAAGGGGGGTCTTCTGTGGACTGTGTAATCAGATTATTAAAAATTACATGAGCTGGGTCAGGCCCACTTTTGGTCCAAAACCTTATTACTTACAGCCTGCACGTATGGCAACTTGTCACGTGCTCCCTAACCTTTTTAAAACTTCTGTCAACCAAGCCCATGTGACTCACGCTTTGCCAATCAACAACTGTCAATCCAGCAGCTACATCTATTATATTGAAGGGTTGTGTTGCCCACTGGTCTCTAGCATGCACTGTGTCTTCTAAGTCCTCATCTTCTGGAGTTATTCCGTCCCTTGTTACCGAAACTTTTGCGCAGCTTATTTTCTCTTTCAGCCCAGATCGGAATGAGATAGTTGAAACCGTCTCTTGCAATCGTGACTTTCCTAGGTATGTTGCTACCATCACCTTCAACTTCAATTCTAGCCCATTTTAGGTGATTCTTCAAATTTGTCTCTTCCTCAGTAACCTTCCAGCTGCCACAGAGGTCCCCTCTTCGGCGAAATACATCGTCATACAGAAAAGTAGATAAGAAATAATAATAGCAAACAAAATGAGGTTTGGCATGCGTGAAATAGAGTGTCTGCGAAACATGTCATTAAGTCAGTTTGTCTAAACAAGGGAGAACAAACCCCCTCCCCCAACCCACCACCCTCAGGAAAAGGATTTTCTCCCTCCACAAAAGAAAAACAAAACAAAGAAGAAATGAAAGTTGTTTCAGGAGCTCAAGTAAACCTATTTAGATACAATCCGTGAGGTAGCCTGTTACACAGACTCTTTTAGGAGGGCTTGGGCACTATTTGTTTCGAAGTACCAAACTTTTATGGTTCTGGATCTCAGGATACAAGAATGTAGATGAAATTTCATCCATGAGATGAGGATATGGATAAAATGCACGTAACTTCAGTATGTGTGTCCATACAGTCTAATTATCTAACAACTAAAACCCAAATGAGCATATTTAGGGAAAAAAATTAAAAGAACGTCATGATTATGTTCTGTATATTGTTTAATTCTATTATCCTAGAGATTGATCATAACATTTCTTTTAAAATGAAAGGTAAAATTTTATTGATAGGGTACCATGATAGTACTAAAAAGTACAAAAGGAGGAATGATTCCTTCTGTATATATAAGGAATACAGAAGGTTTCATTGAGAGTGTAAGTCATTCACAACATTCCTTTTGAACCAAGGAAAGATGCTTTAAATATCTAAATTTCACATGAAAAGTGAGTTCTTTTTTTCCTTCAAAACATCTTCTATTCCTCTTGAGCCAAATTGTCCACATTATGCAAGTGGAATAGCATTCCGCTAGCACTTTCTTTGACTCTTCCAGATCTTCTGTCCATTCCAGCTACTAATTACTTTATGTAGATTACCAGGCACGGCCTACTTAATTCCAAATTTATGAACATGGTCCAAATTTGGCAAGTATATTTGCAATGTATCAAGTGGAATACCTTGCCTAAGGACAAGGCCCAGGAGTTAGGGGAGAAGTTGGTGACAGGAGCACAGAGGAGTAGTGGAGGCATAAGTAGCATGTGGTCCATGACTGCGACTTGCATTAAGGATGCAGCTATAGAGGTGCTAGGGGTCTTGAAGGGCTACCCTAGTGGTCACAAAGGGGACTAGTGGCGGAATGAAGACGTCCAAGTCCAATGAAAAATGGAAGCCGAGAAAGTGGCATATGTGAAGCTAATGGAGAGCGAAGACGAGGAGCAGAGGACAAACAAGGGGTGGTATAAAAGGCAAGAAAACGAGGCAAAGTTGGCAGTTACAATGACAAAGACTGCAACATTTGGATGTCTATATGATGAACTTGGAGGCAAAGGCCGGGACAAGAGGTTGTATAAGCTATCCAAGTTGAGGGAGAGGAAGGCTCGGAACAAGGACCAAGTGAAGTTCATCAAAGATGAGGATGGCACAGTCTTGGTAGAGGAGGCCCATATTAGACGAAGATGGCAGACTTACTTCCATAAACTCTTGAACGAGAAGGGGGAAGAACATTGTGCTAGGTGATTTGGAGCACTTCGAGAGCAGTCGAGATTTTGGGTATTGTAGGCATGTAAAGGGAGAGATGGAGGGTGAAATGCATAAGATGCCCAGGGAAAGAGCGACCGAGCCTAACGAAATTCCGATGGAATTTTGGAAGAATACGGGCAATGCAGGCTTGAGGTGGCCCACAGGATTGTTTAACGTCATTCTTAGGACGACGAAAATGCCCGTGGAATGGAGGTAGAGTACGATGATTCCATTGTACAAGAACAATGCTATTATCCAGAGCTACAGTAACTATAGGTGTATCAAGTTGTTAAACCACGCTATAAAAGTTCAAGGGAGCGGTGGAAGCAAGGGTGACGACGAGCGTATCTATTTCTGAGAACTAGTTCGGATTCATGCCAGGGCGGTCAACTGCAGAAGCCATTCACCTGGTGAGGAGGCTTATGGAATAGTACAAGAAGAGGAAGAAGGATTTGCATATGGTGTTCATAGACCTAGAAAAAGCATACAACAAAGTCCCATCGAAGGTTCTTTGGCGATGTTTGGAGGCTAAAGCTGTTCTTGTAGTCTACATTAGGGTGATTAAGGACATATATGATGGTGCTAAGACTCGGGTTACGACTGTGGGAGATGACTGACCATTTCCCAGTCATGACGGGGTTGCACCAGGAATCCACTCTTAGCCCGATTTTATTTGCATTGCCTATGGGCTTACTGACGCGACATATTCAAGGAGAGGTGCCTTGGTGCCTGTTATTTGCAGATGACATAGTTCGGATTGATGAGACACGATAGGGAGTTAACACGAGGTAGGAGGTTTGGAGACAAACCCTGAACTATAAAGGTTTTAAGTTGAGTAGGACCAAAACTGATTACTTGGAGTGCAAGTTTAGTGATGTGTCCTATAAAGCAGACATGTACGTGAGGGTTGATACACATGTCATCCTTCAGAGAGGAAGTTTCAAGTACCTAGGTCAATGATCCAAGGTAATGGGGAGATTGATGAGGATATCACTCATCGTATTGGAACAAGGTAGTAGACACGGAGGTTAACATTGGGTGTTCTGTGTGACAAGAATGTGCCACCTAATTTTAAAGGTAAGTTCTACCGAGTGGTGGTTAGACCGACTAAGTTATATGAGCGGAGTGTTGGCCAGTCAAGAACTCTCATATCCAGAAGATGCGAGTGGCAGAGATGAGGACGCTGAGGTGGATGTGTGGACATACCGGGGGAGATAAGATTAGGATGTCGATATTTAGGACAAGGTAAGAGTGGTTCCCATGGAAGATAAGATGCGGAAAGTGAAGCCGAGATGATTCGGGCATGGAAAGAAGAGAAGTGTGAATGTCTCGGTTAGGAGGTGTGAGAGGTTGGACGTAATAGGATCGAAGAGGGGTAAAGGTAGGCCTGAGAAGTATAGGGGTGAGGTGATTAGGCAGTATATGGCGCAACTTTAGTTCACCGAGGACATGACCCTTGATAGGAGGGTGTGGAAGTCGAGGATTAAATTAGAAGGTCAGTAGTCGTTCCCTTTTCCCAGAGTTCAGTATTATTCGTTTCTTTCCTTTATTTTTAGATTTCTATCACTACTTGTTGTTTCGCCTCGAGAGCTGATTATCTTGTGTTGTTTCTGTTTGTTGCTATTGCCTCTTTTTCATTGTTTATTGCTATTGGCTCCTTGCCACTGTTTGTTCAGCTGAGGGTCTTTCAGAAACTTCTTCTCTGCTTTCTCAAAGATAGTGGTAAGGTCTGGTACACTCTACGCTCCCTAGACCCCACTTGTGGGATCAAACTGGGTTTGTTGTTTTTGTTGTTATTTGCAATGTAAGAAGATTAACTGATTCACTGCTTCTTCACATATGAAACATATAATGCATATGACTATGCCTATTCTTTGCAGATTATCATGAGTTAAGCAAGCTTCATGTGTCGTTACCCAAACAAAACAGGCAGCTTTGGTGAAACTGTTATTTTATAAATTATTTTCCAAGGCTAGTCGGATTTTCTTTTTTGGAAATATGTAAGGATTTTATAGATGCAGACAAGTTAGGTTTGCTCTAGTGGTTGAGCACCTCCATCATCAACCGGTAGGTTGAGGATTCGAGTAACGTTGGAGGGAAAATGGGAACACTACTGGTCCTCTGATGGGATGGGGTGGGGGAATAGAAAAAAAAAGGATTTTATAGATGCCAAAAAAAAAAACAAGCACTAAGAGGTGTTTGTTGGATTACATAATATGGGATCCCCCCATACAAAAAGGTTAATCCACTTTCAATATGGTGGTTGGAATAAAATAGGAGAGCTTGAGTCAACACGGTCTGTTATAAAATGAACTGTAAGTGATTTTAATAACTTAACAATTGTTGCTAGGCCAACAGTTAGATTAAAGAAAAATGAGAAACCCTAGGTTAACAAAGCAGCTGAACACCTATACATGCAGCCACGGTCATGTATCTCGTCTCCTTTCCCTTCCCTCTCCTCTTTCACTAGAGGACAAAGTCAATGTCGTCGTTTCATCATTGATGGTACACCCACATCATTGTAGCATCTTAATTCTGTTAGGATGGCAAATTAAACATTAAAAGGAAATGGAAACCTAGAATAACAGTTATCCACCTATCAACATGTGATCTGATGGCAGCTACGCAGCTTGAAAGTTCTTCAAAAGCTTTGGTCCCTTTTTCAAGTCTTTTGTATGTGTCCACTTTGGCATAAATTAAATGAGTACTAGAAAAATTTCAACCATTCTACATTGTTAACTAGTGATATTGCTCAATCACTTGTGTTTTTTACCTAGTATTCTAATTACGCCATCTTGCTTTGAAAAACAACCAAATGCTACTTTATAACACCTAAAGGACTACATATTACTCCTTCCACCATCAAAACTAATAGATTAAACACTTCAAACAAGCAATGTTCCTTTAGATTGAAACATTCGTATGGTCAGCCAAAGGGAGAAATTGATACTTGTGAAAGCAGATTCAGAGGAAGTCAGACAGGTAAACGGATGATTTCATTCATGCAGTGCAAGATGAAATCACTAGGAGTTTCTTCCAATAGACGATCATCAAGATGAAGCTACTATAAACATCATATGTAATCTGAACAATATCTGCACAACTAACTGATTAGTATTTGAACGGTCTATCTTCGACTAAAGAGCATTGTGTTGTTGTCAATTGAGGCAATATAGAACAATGAGAAGATTGTAGTCTCCACAGCATTAAAGAAAGAAAGCATTAACAACTTACTGCAACGTAGATACCCAAGCCCTAGCTGCACCAGGGGTTTCTGCACATAGGAAATAGTCCTTCTTTTGTGGAGTGCCAATATCTGAGTACAGTTAAGAATAAAAGAAGCAATACAAAAACTTCCCAAAGAGGTGCCACAACTGGAATTCCCCACTTCCTCATAGAGAGGGAGGAGAGAGGAGGGAAAACAGGACAAGAATCTCAAAAATCAAAGTTGGATACAAAAACAGCAGCCATCATATTTTGGCAGTCCACTGAAACCGGGATGCAGGGAACAAGAAATAAATTGCATTAGTCATCAGGAAGATAACCCAGTGTTTAGAAGAATCAACATTTTGACTCATCAAAAAAATTAAGTTATAAACTTACTGGAAGTTTACAGGAGATATGGATATCGTGCTATTGGCATCGAATATTATGGTACCCTTGATTGTTGGCTCATTCCTCCTAGCCCTAGAAACCAAATGAAAGAAAACTTGAACAAGGGAAACTACCATATGATAGAGATTTAGAAATTATAAGAAAATGTCTAGTCCAAAAATACACACTTGTATTCCATTTTTCCAGTTGTTGGATCCAATATCACCCATCTCTCGTTCCACTTCCTTAGCTGTTCAAAAAGCCAAAAGAGTTATCAATAGGACATCAGGAAGTTTCTAAAACTTCCAACACATAATTGAAACTAAACAATATAGAATGACAAATTTGACGTCCATCCAATACACTAAGACTGATTTGTTTAACAACTTCACTTCCAAATGTTCTTACTTTATTCGCAAGTCAAAGATTGTTTCACAAGTTTTGGAAAAGAATTTGCCTTCAACTTGAAATAATAGTTTCATGTTCAAATAGTGGTTGGAAGGTGTATTTCGACTTCAAATATTTTGTTTTTCAACTTCCACTCACAAATCTTTCATGAAACTGTTTTTCCTAAACCTACAGCTATCCAAACGCAACTCGACTTCCACAAACTATTTTATCAACTGCAACTTCAAATTTATAATTTTTTCAACTTCAACTCAGATTTTTGTGCAAACTAATACTTGAAGTCTAAAGACCTCATCAAGCAACACTAGATTAAAGAGATAACTATGACTCGACTTAGTGACAGCTCAGCTGGATGCCACATGGTCTACATTATCTTCTCAGTAAGTCAAATCCAGTCTCTGTGTAAAGTTCTAGGAAATGCACTATCCAAGTGTAAAACATTAAAACCAGCAACTGGAAGTATATTGAGAAGTAATTTAGATTATGGAGCCACAATAACAGAGGCTGTTTGAAAGCTTCCTTCTGCTATACAACAACAACATACCCAATATAATCCCACAAAGTGGAGTCTGGGGCGGGGAGTGTACGCAAACCTCACCTTCACCTCAGAGGCTTCTAGGTTGTTTCAGATAGACCCTCGGCTCAAGGATAAGCAAATCAAAGCAATCCAGAAAGGCTGCTATATGAAGGATATTTCTTTTATAAATTTCTGATGTATGAGAGAATTGAAGAAGTGAACCATGAGAATCACGTCTTCGTGAAGATTCTTTACCTATTTCTGTCTTCTGATAAACAAGATTCTTTACTTTGGTAATACAGCTTGTACGCAGATGTTTTCCCATCACACCAGTCAATTATTAATTTCGTCAAAAAACCCTCTTTAGACAATATGGGCACTAGAACAATTTGGCGCTATATATCACTCAAATAGAATAAAGTATACTACACAACCAAACAGAAATAGTGAAATTCCACAAAATATTGGAACAACTAGCATTTTCTGGCAGGTCTCACAATTTGGTCCTAGTTTAGGGAAAAGAAACTCTTGTGATTTCTGAGATTAACTCATCCCACTTTGAAAAACATTAGGAATAAAAGGTGGAATAAACCTAATCAGATTTACTTTTTCTAAAAAAAAAAAAGAACCTAATCAGATTTACTTTGACCAGAAAAAAGGTTGCAACAACAGAACATTAACCACAGTAGCATCCTTATTTGTTGTGATCATCAATGTAAACAAGCAGACTCATCTTTTTGGATGGGTCTCCTAAACAACACGTCCAAAGACATTTGGCTTCCATCTCTTTCAAGAACATCAACTACAGTAGCATCCTTATTTGTTGTGATCATAAATGTAAACGAGTGAACTCAACTTTAATAGTTGCAATCCAATGTCTAAATAAAATTGAATACATTTTCCATTCTTAAGTGTAACCAATGCATATTGAGAAACTCATTACATCGCTTCATAGTTCCAACAAATAAGCTAATATTATACAAGGTTATGACTTTCTCCAAGGGGCAACCACAAGTATCCACATTGTACCAGTATCACCTTCACCTTCCTAATCCCTCCTGGCAAACAAATCTTAACAAACATTTATTTAATAAAGATTGATTGATGGTGCTTAAACATGCTTAATCCTCCTCGCTCCACTGAGGCTGCTAGTATGTCTCATCGTACCAGATGGTATTGCCTCTCTCTCACTCTCACCCACCTTCCCCCAAAGAAAGCCTCATTAGTTTTCGGTACTCATACTAAGGTGAATAACTAGGAGATAAAATATGTGAGATATTTGACAAAGTCAACTTGATGAGAGTGACTTTTCCACCTTTTGAGGAATATTGCATCTTCCAACCTCCACTTTTCCATTCAATATTTAGTATCACTGATTTCAGAGTCTGGTGCCTTTAAACATTTCTCCACATAAACAAGTTCAAATACGTGGTAGGAAGATAAGTCCTTGGTACGCACATATTGAGTCTAGCTCCCCGTGGATCTGTACCTTCCTGAACCCAGAACTGCCTAGCACCACATAAACTTCATGCATAAATACCTTATTGTTGTCTATGTAGTTCATGGAATATCAATGTTACCTGCAAACAAGAGATAAGAAGTTGATACATAGTTCCTAGACCCTCTCTTCATTTCAAACCTGCTCAAGGTAACTAACTGCAATGGATTGTTCCATGAGCTCTTAATTCTTATGGCCTCTATAAAAAGAAATATAGAGTGAAGGTGATAAAGGATCACCCTGATACCTTGCCGCTCCTAAAAAACATCAAAGACTCCCTGACCATAAAAGCAGAATATCATCATGGATATGCAGTACCTTATCCAATTTTTCCATTGATCTAAAATATTATCGCACAATATAATATATATGAAGATAAATTATATTTACATGACAAAAAGTAACAAATCTATGTATGAGCCACACAACTTTATAAGATCCAAACTTCCAAGTTTCTAGGAAACTAGAAGTGCTTTTTTTTCAAAAAAAAAAAAAAGTACTTATTTTGAAAAGTTAAGGTGTTTCACCAAACTTTTGTGAAAGTGATTCTGGGAGTAGCAGAAGCAGTTTATCTGCAGTGAGAAGGAAACAGAAGTTTGTAACTTCTCTTTTGGAAGCAAAGCAGAAATTACAGTTTTAGGAAAAGAAAAACCTTACAAAAAATTATATGACCAAACTATCCCTTCTGAATTTAACACATTCATCAATCAAACTCTCCTTTCTTACATTTTAAGTAGTTAAATTTGAAAAACTAATTGAAGTCTTTCATAATTAATATTTAATTTATCTATTAAATAATACTAGTTATAAAGTGAACCTTTATATGTCCTTTTTTCGGAATTTGCAAGCAAAAACACCTTTTGAAAAGAGTGGTCAAACGCGGACTGTTTCTCTAATACTGAGAAAAGAGTTTCTTAAATAATTTGACCAAACACAGATTACTACTCTCCCAAAGTTCTTTTGTTGAAACTCCATAGGAAAGAAAGTCGATCCAAAATAAGCACATTTTGAAAATTTGGCCAAATGGGCTCTAACTCATAGTTATAGTCAAACTAAAATATAATAAGGAACCATACTTTCACATTCCTAGCATACTCGATTTATGTGTGCTGTACTCTTTTTGAACATTATAATTAATCATGTGACTTCTGCGTACCATGAAATTGTAAAGTGTTCATCAAAATCAGGAGGCCTCAAACAGAAACTACGACATTGGGAGAACACTCAAATTTGGGTTAAGCATGACAAAGGAACGCTTCTAGTAGAGCAATCCCAACCTAAAACTTAAACCTATATTATCTTATATGACTTTCCTTTTCTCTTTCTTTCTTTCACTCAATTGTAACACATTTTCATTTGTTATTTTCTTGTTTCTCAATCTTAACTAACTCAACATCAACTTTGAAATGAAACATAAAAGAAACATGCTGGATTGTAGATAATTTACTGCTAGGACCTGTCTCTCATAAAAATTGAAAATAAAAAGGCGCCTTCCTGTAGCAATGTGGTGGTTTTTTTAATGGGTAATGATGAATTTTATAAGTGGTGTAACAGAACTAAGATAGTGCATCAAAATTTACAGACTGTAGGCCCTGATCATATCTAACATGGTATTTACATTGATATCCAGCTTGCACTAAAAACCTAAAAAAAATACATGTCTTTAAGACTATGTATGTTGCTCTGTTTGCCTTGAAAAAATCTATTGTTTCTTTCAGTCCAGATTGTCCACCAACTGACCACAGAAATAGTGTTCCAAACTGTACCAGTACCCAGAAAACTGTAACCTTTTTTGTGATGAAAACAGATCTGATAGCAATGTCATTGGCCCAAATTTAAGAAAATAAACATCATTTCCAGTGTTACAGCTTCCTCCAATGACCCCTCTACCCTGTTAAGAGTGTTCAGATCAAGCTTATACCTTTAGGATGTTCCTAGAGCACTTTTATTTGCAAAACTTTCCATTAAATGTTTGCACATAAATTACACTTCTATTCATATTTAATAACATCTAAATAGAAAATAACAGTATTTTCATCAAAAGATCATCCAGCACTTACTTTTAAAAACTAAAGTACAGGAAAGGCTTATTTGTGGTTGAGTAATCAGCTCACTACTCACTATAATCTTTCTTCTGCATAGTCCATTTCGAAAATCTTTTAAGATATGTATAAGCGTTCCAGCATAATGAGCAGTTCATAACCACTATCTAAATTGAAATGCGTCAAAATTCGGCTTACACCATTGACCCACATGATCTGAGGGTAAAAGGATACAATCCAGTAAAATCACACACCAAACAACAACGACCATCACTCCTCAATCACAACAAAGTAGGGGTCGATGATACCAATTCTCTATATCCCTTCGGCAAGCTTAACCCATTTTTTGCAATAATGGTAAATTATTTTCCTTTTTAAGACAAATTATCGATAGTTAGAAAAAACGAGCAATATATATTAAAATAAAGTTCGAATTCAGAAAAAAAGGAGAAATGATTACGAATGCAAGAATCAACAGAAGCTCGGTAAGAAGGGCATGGCTTACCGTCTCAGATCGTTTGATAAGTGGACCCTGTAGTAAATTCCTGCCAGAACCAGAAGCCAATTGCCGTTTGATCTTCTCTAAACTTGTCTTTGTATCCGCATCTCCCTGAAAAAAAAAAACCACATTTACAGTGTTCGTCAGGAAGGCTATTTGTGTAGGGCATTAAATTAGGGTAAAGAAAAGATGGGCACTCGCCAGAGGAGCTCCATTGGAAGCCATGGTAGAAGATGATGGAGAAATGAAGAGAAATCGTAGTGGTTATTTGAGAAGGGGTTTAGGTAGGAAGAAAACACGCAGTAGAGGCCCAGCTGGTAAGTTTCCTTTTTCTTGGACCTGTTTGTGAATGTTAGAATTGTTGACGACCCCCGAGTCATTTTGGTAGGAGAAATAGTTTTCAAGTAACTTAGAATTTTTTATTTTTTTTAAAACTTATACAGAAGATATTATTATTTCTATATGTAAAAACCGAAAGAAAAAAAAATTTCTATTTATTTTATAAGAGTTAAAAGAAAATTTCATCTTCTCATTTTTTGTTAGGTTGTTAAAATAATTTGACATTGCATATTAGTGTAATTTTTTTTATAACTTTGGTGTTCGGATAAATAGCAAAGATTTTTTAATTTATGAGGTTTGAACCTGAGACCTTCTGCTTCATTTACCACTAGATATACCTTTGGGTGCAGCAATCTAACTTATTATAATAAGTTAATTATCATTATTATTTGAATACCAGTTAATATTTGTTAAAAATCTGGTGAAATTTTCAAATAAGTGATTTGATTTATAGTACTATGTAAATTATTAGTCATGTAACTTAAAATCCTTAAAATATTATACACAATTCTACTTATTAACCTTCAAATAGTTTCCTTTTTTTTGGTTATAATTTAAAAAAATGAATCATTAGCTCTGTTGACTTAGATTACTTGTTGTGTAGTTTTCAAAAATGTAAATTTCATTTTTTTAAAATTTAAGGAATCTATTTTCAAATTTTTAATCAAAATTTAAGTGTTTTATTCCTCGTACTTCGAACTCTTTCAGATAAATTAGGACAGAAAGAGTATACTTTTATATAACTGATTTGCTCAACTTACACCTATCAAATAATGTAAAGCTATCGCAGTCAAATATAGTAACCTAACAAGGTTGGGGTCAAATCCCACAGGAAATAAGCGTGAAAAGGTTACAGTTTGGTGAATGCTTGACTGGTAGTCTTAATTTCTATCCCGTAAAGGTAGAAAGATTTTGATGTTTTTAAATTACTAAAGACTAATATTTTAATTGATTTGTGAAATTATCGGATTAAGAAACCAAGGTTATGTTCCATCAATGGAATGGAGTGTCCTAGGTTTTCATGCAAAATATTGATAATGGATTCTTCCATATGATCTCTATATTATCACTCAATATTTTATAATAGTTGAATAATATTTCTCTTAATAAGTTTTTCAAATACACAAGAAATGTTATTCATAAGGTAATTTATCAAACTAGGGTTAATTCCCTCGAGTTCTTGCTATTTACTCCTTCCAAACCATAATTCACTTTTTCTAGTAAAACTATAGTAATTGGTCTAGGTCAATATTTTCCACCATCAACTAACAATTAATAACGACAAATAAATAGATATCGAAAATCCAAAATCAAATATTAACTCGAAAACCTTATGAACACAACACCCATATTGGGTCCACAACCTTAGAATTCAATTTAGCTATTCATAATTCAAAATCAAAAGCAAAGTAATAAAGAACTCATAATTTGCTTATAATGAAGATGAAGAACGATCACAAGAAAAATGAATATTATCTCCTCGAAAAATGATAACGAAAAGCAATACTCAATGCTCTCACTAGTGTGTGTATGTTCTGGAAGAGATACTATACAAAAACCCTACAAAAAGTATTTATATTGGCCCACAAACTCGGAATACAAATTTGCCAAAAATACCTGTCAGCAACGCTAATGGACCATAAAACTAACATATGATTCGTAGATAATTTATGTGTCCCGTAAATGGCTTTATACTTTTTCTAGATAGTACACCGTAAATCCATCTATAACCCATAAATTTGTCGTGTCGACCAGATCATCTACAATAGTGAGGAGTTCCTTCTTCTTGACTTGCGGTCCGTGGACGGCATTGTTGGTCAGCTTCTTAGCTCTACCGTAAATTATCTACAGTCTATGGATAGCATCATAGGCCAGCTTCTCAGGTCCACTATAAATTATTTATAGTCTGTGATGGTCATTTGTCGCCCGTACTTTTTATTTGTAATTCACACCTTTGATTTTCTGAGCTACTGGATAGTGGCCTCTTCCACTTGCGACCAGACATATGGCTTGTAAGTGAGATTTACAGTATGTGGGTCTATATTTGGTTCATCACTTCAACATTTCAACTCTAAGGCTTTAGGCTCATCTGTGGTTGCATATACGACATGTACATGAAATGTACGTTCTATAACCAACTGAATTTTGAATCTTTTGCCCTATTCTCCATGTTTTTGTCTAATTCTCCTCCAAGCACCTAAAATGCAATATTTTAATATTAATATCACATAAAACAAGCTAAAAGATAAGAAAAACTTATGTAAAAGACATCAAATGTGTCATAAAAAAATTTCATAACACATCAAAACCCCCACCTTAAAATCTTTGTTTGTCCTCAAGCAACTAAAACAAGACACTCTACTATACATATTCTTATATATCACAAAGTAAATGGTCTAGAATGGTTTTGGTAGTTAGCTACAAGCATATTTCAAACATGACTGACCCCTTAGTCTTTCTCATTAAGCATGTTGCGTTACCCCAATAGTTATCAGTCATAATGAAGCCTCAATCAGTGACACCGTGTTATTAGCTTAACAGAAGTTTACAAGAGTCTTAGTTCGGGATGCCAGTTATTTTCACTAATTAATCCATGTGCCCTCACAAAGACCAAATAATATCCCAAGAAACACTACACATATATACGATCACATATGGGAGAAGAGACGAATAGTAAGAGAGAACACTCACATTCATAAGGATTTCACATGCTGCAAATGCAAATACCACAGGTTTATCATTATTTTGAATGTCATTATCCTTAGACTACTAGGTTGAGATTGCACAAAGACTTTTCTAAGCTTGTAATGTAGGCTTGTGAATGGGTAGGATATATAGTTGGATAATAGTAATTATGCTTTCCTTGAACTCTACATCATATTCACCCTTGCTTTCTTTATTAATTCTTCTTTCTTTTTTGCGTTTACTGGCCCTACTATGGTTGTTTTTACATTTTCACTTCTATGCATTTTTTTCTTATCTTTTTCAGTTTCATTTCTATGTTTTCTATCTATATACATTCTTTTTTTCAACCACACCAGATCATGGACTAGACACACATGCTCCATTGTATGTACAGGCCCCTGTCAATTTCTTTAAGTTTTGGTCTTACAGTCGTACTCCCCAGGTGGAGTGTTTCATGCATTAGCTGGGCCCCTAATCCATATAGATCAATGAAGGACACTCTTTGTTTATGGAATAGACTATCAGAGTATAATTATTATAAATATTTTTATTTATATAATAACATAATAACATATAGAAATGGTAAATCGAGGTACCCATTCAATGACAACTTTGAATCTTCCATATATTTCATGTCAATAGTAGGCTCTCCATCCCCACTTAGGCTTTAAGACTCAACTATTACTAACTTAGAAGTTCACACCCCAACTTAGGCTTTTTACACATCATCATCATTGCTAGTGTAAATAAGGAAAGGGTGCAAAACAGGATCACTTATGTCGTTGTCTCGGTTGTGCTACCGGAAGCTCTGGGAAAGTCAGAATATGAGAGCACTCATCTTGGGGTAGGCTTACTACTTAGATGCTTTCAGTAGTTATCCACTCTCAACAATGAAAAGAAAGATCGATTCTTTGGGATCCTTCCTTTCTTCAAACGGAACAAAAAGAGATAGAATCAGGCCGATTCCCGAAATGCCTTTCTGGATATTCCTCAATGTCCCAGCTATTCACGGAACATGAAACGTATGCTTGCATTTTCGTCCATAGGCCAAATCGGATATGTAATTATTGGAATAATTGTTAGAGACTATATGACCAATCATATATGCCATTTAGAATTTTGTCCCACAGAATTCTCTTAGGACCCTTTTTAACAAAAGAATTAATTAACTCAAAATTTTTGAAAGAAGAATAAACGGATAAAGGCGTCATTATGGCTAGCCAATAAAAAAGTCTAAAAGCTCAAAGTGGGAGACTAGAGAATTATTTCAGTACACAGGTATGCTCATACAGGAAAATAGGGTTTCAAGATACTAAAGATGGCCTAAGTTCATCTCTACAATCAAGCTATCCTTAGACAAAGCAGCATGACTAACCAGGCAAGTTCTAAATTACAAGCACGAAAAATGAAAACAGCCTAATATACACACAACACACTAGCACGTGTTTATCATTTAGCTTAATTTGACTCCCAAACAAGTACTCTAGGCAACAACAATTAAGCTTTATTTCTAATGGTCATAATGTCACAAAATGAGCCAACATGTTAAATTATAACTATCAAACTTCACCCAATTTAAATTTGGAGGGGCGCGGGGAGGGGGGGCGGAGGTTCCATTTCAAAGAAAAAACATAAATGTCATAAGTTATTCAAACCACCACCACATAAGACAAAAATACTTTATTGTAATTAAATGACACAGGATTGGTTCTGTTAAGAATGTTGCTTATCAATCCATTATTGGGAACCATCTCTATAATACTAAGACACTACTACCAAATATGCCTAGATTCAATAGAAATTAAAAACACCTTGAAAAAGAACCATGATTAAGAAAAAATGAGGAAATTATACTAACACAGCACATGTGTGCAATAATAATATCAAAATGGTGAAACAACAAAATAAAATACCCCACCCCAACTGAAAAACATGCAGTGTTCCCAATGCATAAAGAATGTAAAACAAGGGGTAACAACTCCTTGAGGAACTTTAGGCGTACTAGTCGATTGACATAGCCTGGGATGTTGTGACCTAGGAAGTCTAAGTTGCAGGCTCAATAGTGGATGTCTATATGGTGGTGGTAGGGTCGCTTCTATATGGGCAGGTGGGACCACCTCTACTTGTGTGGCATTAGAGGTGGAATTGACATTAATACTGATGGGTCATCGATAATGCATATCAAAAAGCGACCTCTGCCTGGCCAGCTGCACTCATGCTTCTTTATCTAGAGGCAAGCACCCACAATGAACTCTTGTGTGGTCTCATCTAAGCCTTCCTTGTTTGTCTCTCTACCCTCCTCCTTGGTGCCTTTATTATGTCTCAGAGATGAGTGACCTCGACCAATAGTGCAATTCCCCAGAAACTCAAAGACTAGACTCGGGAGTTAAAGTGGAGAAAACTGAAAAATCTGCACCAAGTCACAGAATGAGTAGTTATGTGACCCGTGGGGGTGACCATGAGTCGTTAAGTGACTCGTGGTGAGGACTTTTAACTTGATAAAAAATTGGAAAAGGGGGTGACCACGATTTGTGGTCAACACCACGAGTCGTGTGGTGATCCATGGTTAGTGTTTGGTTGGAAGTTGGAAAAGTCAAGCAATGTACTCAATGGATCCTCACCACGACTTGTTTGGGGCATCACGAGTAGTGGTATCGCCCGCGGTGAGTCCAGAAAGTTTTAGGCAGTATTGGCGACGTGTGCATCACCACGAGTCGTTGGGTGTACCAAGAGTCGTGGTGTCCCCCGTGGTGACCAGTATGGGATTTTGGTAGTGTACCTCACGATTGTGACCATGAGTCGTGGTCACTAGGCAGGACCCGTTAGGTCCCTCGTGGGGGACTGACAGTCAGTTTTTCTGTGAATTTCCTAAGGGTGTTTCAGTATTTCCTAATCTCCTAGATTTTAAACTATGTCATTTTGGTATATTTTAAGGGAATTTAGAGGGGCTAAATGGTTTCCCCTCATTCCCACTTAGATTTTCTCAGAAATTGCGTAGTTTCTCTCAGAACTCTCAAGTGAAGTCTAGGGTTCCTCACCAATTGCAGCCATTCAAGCTTCTTTCTCGAGGGAAATTCTAGCTAGGTATAAAGTAATTTAACAAGGGAATAGTTCTTCCCTTGTGTCCCCAAAGTTTCTCCCTATCTCTCTCTATTAGTTCTAGCCTTGAAAATATCGAATACTAAGAAATTGTCAGTCATACCTCATTTAATTCATGTGGAAGATTATTTTATGTTAATTATGGATATCTTCCACCAGCTTGTGACTGAAATGATGTTTGTTTTTGTGAAGTGAAATTTAGCCCTAGTCCTTGAACGTAGAAAAATCTAGAATTTCGCAATAATGATTAAACAATGAAATTTGCTTGATTCCTTCAGTATTGAGGATTCCCATATAGTTAGTTGGTACTGAAATTTTAGTTAGATTGATGTCAGTGAAGTTCAGTTAATACGTTAGAATACTTAGTGTCAGTCAAAAATGTCAGTTGATCAATTTGACGACAGAAAATCTCGAGGTGTCAGTAGTACCTCCCAGTTATCAAAATCAAACTCAGAATTCAGTTTTAATGGTTCACTAGGCGGTTATGACACTTTCAGATAAACATCTTTGACAAGCCTTAGGACCCCAGTTATAGATTACAGCTTATTTTTTAGACGGATACAACACTTCTAGATAAGCAGCTCTGACCAGTCTTAGGATCCAGTTCCAGAATCCGATCCAATAAGACCCTCAGGGTGCTTTTGGGTAGGTATTCTTGACTAGTCTGAGCCCCAGTTTCGAGCTATCAGCTTAGTATTCAGTCTAGGACTATCCAGTGGGAGTAGGACTTAGCACCGAGCGGACCGGGGTTCCAGCGCACCCAGGTTCCCAGAACTATATTGCCACTGTAGATTATAGTTTTATTGGCCTCATGGCCCCAGACTCATGTGATCACCCAGTTCATGCCTCTATACCCTGGCAAGGTATATTAGGTCCTACCGATGGGGTGTATACATCGGACTCCACGTCTAGCTCACGTGGTTATATGTCAGTTGTAGACTTTTCCACTAGTCAATTTAGTCTCAACTTAGCTCAGTTCAGAATAGTTTCAGACTACTTAGTACAATTATGAGTTCAATATAGTCTTTCAAACCAGTATCTTAGATTCAGAGCATGTCTTTGACAATCATATAGGGTCATTTACACCACTTCAGTTTACTACAGTTATTTCAGCTTCAGTAGTTTCAGTTGGTCATTGCATGTTTGTTCAGTAAAGTTACTTATTCCATTGTGTTATGCTTTCTCTCACTTACTCAGTACATTCAAAGTACTGATGCATACTTCTATGCTATATCATTTTATGATACAACTGCAGGATCTCAGTCTCAGCCTAACTAGCTGATCGCTCTCAGAAGACTCCAGCTGTTCTATTTGGTGAGTCCTCATCATTCAAGGACGAAGATTACTTAATTCAGTTTTGCTTTCTTCTATTTAGATATGGAGTTAGTTGGGGGCTTGTCCTAGCAACTCATCTGTTGTAGTTGCTTCCAGACACAGACTTAGTTTTTTAAACTTGTAGTTTTGCTAAGACGTTTTTGAACTTTATGATCCAGCTCTATTTCATAAATGTTCTATAGTTTACTTTAAAGCTTCCGTTATATTTATAAGTTTACTCAGAATGTCAATGTATGATAGACCAGGGGTTGACTTGGGGTTATTTGTGACTCCAAGCACCGTGTTCCGTCCAGGATGTAAGCTCGGGGGGTGACAAATAGGCTCATATTTATGCCCTTGTGGAGATCTCCTCTATCTGTGGTATGGAAGGAGCATCCAAAATATTCAGCCCTCTTGATCGGAGCTCTTTGATATCTTCTTTCACTTTAGCTAAATCCGCCCGAAGTTCTTCCACTTCATCTTTCAGGGTGCTTTTCTTTATCTATAGCACTCTTCTTTCCAACTATTAATCTGTGTGGCTGCCAATTGCTGGGAAGCAGCCAGACTCTTATATTCATATAAAAACACATATATTTAGCCATTATTTGCCTCATATTTTAGTGCTTTTGTAGTCTTTTGAGTATTAATTATATTATTTTGTGCTAAATATTATATTTTGATGTGTAGGAATAAAATAGTGTGAAGATGAAGAAATTTGGAGCAAAATCGATTAAAGACTAGGATATTACATAAGGAAATTAAGCAGCCAGCTCAATAGAAGCAATTGAATTACACAGACACACACATATAAAAGTACTGAAGAGCATTACCTGGCAGCAACACGTGAATGTCGGCAACAACTTTAGCAATTAGCGGCCAAGCATAAATTGCCTCGCGACACGAACGACATCGCGAGCAATTGTGTTGTGATCTGCCTCGCATCGTGAGATACAACTTTCGAACCCCAAAAAATTTCCAATTTGTTCTTAACTTGATTTATTTCGTGATGGATTTTTTCTACACTTACAAATAGTTCTTAAAAATATTTTAGAAGATAACTTTTAACCTATGACAACAACTTTTGACAGCGAAAGAGCTAGGAGCCACCGTGGAGGCCGAAGAATTTTGATTTTATCTTTTCTTCTCTATATTATTTATTTTTATATTTTTCTTTAGATGATTTGTTGTAATTCCTCCATGTCTATATAGAGTTAAACTTCTTGTTTTAGGATTATGGTAGCTATATATTTATTGCTGTATGAAGTTAAGTTGAATGACATATTTAACATATGAGTTATTTATTTGATCTTGATTTTACTATTTTGCGACCAGTAGGATACATCTATATTCTTGAATTGAACTCATGAGAGGGATATTGAGATAGAACGAAGATCAGATAGAGTAGGATTTTAACCATGTTATCAAGGAGCAGATTTGTATCTAGGATAGACATATACCTAGTATGCCCTTCTTGGTTTATTAATGGAAATACAAAATTATTTGTGTGATTATCATGGTTGTTGCAACATGGGCATGAGACACTCACAAATAGGTGATTAGAGGTTTAGAAGGATCATAGTCATAATACTAACCCCAAAATCAATAACTCGATAAATATTGCAAGATGACGAAGATGAATACACAACATGATTGGTAGCAAATCCATAACCCTATATCGATTTTGTCATGACCTATTTGCCGTGATTGACACCCACACTAATTTTCTGGTGGGAGAACCATAACTTACCAACTACCCAACCTTAAAACACTCATTAAGGCCTTATTTTTTTGCACTTAATGGAGGTCTAAATCAGAATGGTTTAGACCTTATGCCATTAAGTTCATCTGTTTTCATTAAGATTTAAGCACTTAATTCGTTTGAATATGTATTAATCATTACGATCTGAAACAAAGTATTGATATCATTAAGAGGTATGTTTGTATGATCAATTTTCACCATCACTCTATTCATAACCACCAACAACCACCATTAACCACCTCTATTATCACAACCACAACCACTATTGTCATTGTCAACCACTAGTCACCACCACTATTTACTATCTTTGCCATTATTTTCAACCACTATTACCGTCACCAACCACCCCTAACATCACAACAACTAGTGGAAACCACCACTATTGTTAGTCATTACTAAATATACCACCTCTATCATTATAATTATATTCACTACCACCACTACCACCGTCGTCACCACCGCCGCTACCACCTCTACCATCACTATTACTTTCTACCACCACTGCGACCAATCCCTGCTACCAACCACCTTCAGCATCACAACTAGCACCGCCACCAAATACTACTAATACATCGTCAACCACCACACATTCTTCAGTCACCACCATCAATGCCGCTCCTAACATCAACCAACTTCATCATCACAACCACCACCTTCAACCATCACCATCACGTCAATCATTATAACACCAACTGCCCTCATCATCATAACTATCACCACCACCATTACTAGCAACTATCACCACCATAATTACTAACCACTAACACCAAGAATTTCCATGACCACCACTACAAACCATATCCACCAATACTAGCGAACATAAATATTTTATTTTTTATTAGATAATAAATTTATTTTATTAAATTATTTTTTATAAATATTTAATTACTTTTTTATTTGAATTGTATATTTTATATATTTTTAAATAAATAAAGTATGCATATTCAAATGCTGAAAAACAAACAATGTTAATTATTCAGTGTTTGGATATAAAGACAACATCTTAATCATTTAGATATATGTTCAGATTTAGACGTCTTAATTTTAATGAAAATAAATCACTCATTAATTCAAGCAAAACATTAGAACAATAAATAAGGAAAGTCTAGTAAATGGTAAAACAATGCGGAAATCTATCTATTACAATCACTAAGATCCAAAAGTCATCGTACAACGGCTCTAATTAAAATGTCTAGAATAATGAAACAAGGAAAACATGTCAATCTTTGAATGGAGTAGACATCTATGTAAAGAAGATTTGTGGCAGCCTGGGAAGAACAACTCACCCTCATATCAGTCAAATGGCAACTCTAAATACATGGCCGTGAAGAAGGCTTTAAAACACAGTCTGCACTCAATGAAAAGTGCATTAGAAGCATCAGTATAAACACTATGTACTAGTAGGCATCATAAGCCAGCTCAGATTAGTAATAAATATATAACACAATTCAATAAAGTAATTAACAAGCTCAACCACATATAATCAATAGTCTAGTGAGTTAAAATAGTCAACTACATCTAACAACATATCAACCTTAGGCCTAAAAGTACCAATCAAGCACATAAACACAAGTCTCTAAAATTAGACATAAGAAAATATCACGCAAAACTTGCAAATCATAATGCAATCAACAAGGTCAATAGAATCATGTCCACACTAAATCACAATTGTATAGTATTTATATCTTATCAGTCTCATCGATATCAAATATGAACCTATATTTGTCACTCATCTGTACATACATGCAGTAGGTCTTACGTTTACCAATTAGTCATAACCTGCAGGGAACCCTAAGTGTCCATGTATTATAATACCCCAAATGTCCCTAAGATTAGATCCAAGGATTGAAATAGAGAAAATAAGAAAATTTGCACTAGGTCACAGAACGACTCATTAGGTGACCCGTTAGCTCACTTGACGGATCGTCCAGTGACCTGTTAAGTGGGTGTTGAGTTGGAGAAAGGAATGTGTTCTGGGGGTTTGACGGGTGGGGCGATGAGTCATCATGTCACCTTACGAGTCGTGTTGTCTCTCTTTAAGTGTGTGGGGGTGAAGAAAGGAGGAATTGGTAGTATGGGCAACGGATGGAGGGGACGAGTTATCATGCCCCTAATGACTCATTAAGTTGTCTGTGGGATAAGGAAGTCCAGTGAGTGAGGATTATTCCAGTGGTGGTAACGAGTTAGGACCACTAGTCGTCTTGTAGCCCAACGACTCATCTGTCCGCTCGTAGTGACTGGCAGGGTCATTTTTCAGACGAATTAGTAAGGGCATTTTTGTAATTCCTAAGCTCTAAAGTCCTAAACTACATCATTTTAAGTCTTGGAAGAAGTGTATTAAGGTGTTTAACCTATTCTAATTCATTCAACTCCCATGCATGCAAGTTTAGAGGTTTTCTATAGAAGATTAAGCTTAAATCCTGCAAAACTCTTGGGCTTTCAATGACAAGTGTAGATTCAGCTCACCCAGTTATGTCAGTGTCATGACTCGAATGGGGCCTGGATAGTAACATGGGACAAGGAGCCCCGAGAGACCCCAAGTCGACCCATGACATAAGCATACATTTGATTCAATCAAGAACTGAATAACCAACAATATAATCATAGCAGAAGTCTAACTTGAATATAACATCAGAATATAAAATTCACAGCTGAATACATACATATGTTTGAATAGCCTTTAAACATGACGAGTTGATGGGACAAGACCCCAACTAACTTAATAAGTTGAAACTGAAATACATAAAAAAAGATGAATAGTCTAGTCCTCGAAAGATGAGGACTCACCAATAAGGGAAACGCTAACTTTGATAATCTAATTAAGAGCGGGGATGAAGCTGAGAGCTGGGTCCTGTTTCATGAAATGATACAACATAGAAAGTATGCGGTCAGTATGTGGAATGTACCGAGTTGTCATGATCCGAACGTACACCTGGATCGTAGACACAGGACAAGGAGCCTTGAGAGACCCCAAGTCAACCCATGGCATGGGAATACATCTAATTCATTCACATAAGCGAAAGACTTAACATAAGGAAAACGTAATCATGACATAATAAAGAGAAAGCCAATACAAGATTCATACATGACGGCTGATTAGAACGTGTAGTCTGAAAAGCCTCTAATCATGAAAGATGGGTTGATGGGACAACACCCCAACTAACCCAACAATACTGAAACTGAAAGAAAACCATAGAGTCTGAAAATATAGCCCTTGGAATAAGAGAATTCACCAAATAAGTTGATAGCGATCTCTGAAGCACTACAAAGGAGAGTGAGCCTGAGAGCCGGGTCATGTATCATGAAACAATGCAACATAGAAAGTATTGATCTTGGGTAGAATTATATGCCCAAGTGATGCTCAAATGCTCTATTTCGTCTTGTTTATCTATCGTTATTTGTGCATTCTCATGTGATTTGTAGTTAAATTGTGAATTTATACTAACCAACATGATTAGTGTTGTTTTGCAGGGAAAATGTAATTTTATGAAGCTAAGTTGCATGTTGGTGAAAATTGGGAATGGACTCGGAAGCGAGCAGTGAAAAAGGTCAAGGAAAAGTAGAAAACAAAGGGGTTCCGCGATGGAGTCGTGTCACGCTGCCATCACGGAGGCAGTCTGCCTCGGATGAGTTACTTGGACAAATTCCAGTGAAAGGTCCGCGTCGGTGCCGTGGAACGTTGGCCAAGCCCCGCGTCACATGATGTGGCATGTTGCCCATATTTACCTGGAACATAAAATTCCAGTGAGGGTCCGCGTTTGCACCGTGTCACGGAGGCAGTGCTCCGCAATGCACTCCGTGACATGTTGCTTGTTATTCCGGGAAAAATTCCTACTAGTATAAATAACATACTTAGGTTTATTTTTAATTATTCTGACTTAGTTGAGCAAGAACGTGGGTTACAGGCAGTTGAGGAGACGAAATTCTTAGGGTTCTTCTCTAACTCTTTCTCCTTTATTTCAATTGTATGTATGATTTATACTCATTTGATGATATTTAATCCACAAATGAGTGGCTAAATTCACTTCTTGCTGAGGTTAAGAACATTTGTAGTGGAATGTAATTGTTGATCATTTTGGTTTTTCATCTTTTCTTCCATGGTTGTTCTATCAATTCTTGTTCTTACTGCATTAATGTCTGGCCAATGTTAATGTATATCTAAAAAATCCAGTTTTATCTTGAAAAGGAAAGAAACTAGAAAGTTGTGAATTGGTAGGATATGATCTCTTCTTAGTTTGGGAAAATTGAGAATTGATTTACCTTCAGAATAGAAATATATCTGAAAGTCGTATTAGTCAATTAAGGAATCGGTTTCGTATGGCTAGAACATGAAATTCTTTTATCACAGAAATATAGGTTGAAGGTTCATGATTCTTAAGTTGGGTAGAATACGAAAGTTTCTCTCCATAGGCAATAATTCTTGACTAGCAACCGAATGAAAGATTAACCGAATTGTATCGATAAATTACTTCCCTGCATGTTCGTTTTGGCCTCAGTTTCCTCATTACATTGTTTAGACTCACTTTATAATTTTGTCTTAGACTAGTATAACTTAGGAAACCAACTCTCAAAAATCCTTTTTAAATTGTTGTCTGCATTTTGAGTTAGAGTTCATTAACACTTAATTCGATTATTACCTTGGTTCAGTCCCTGTGGGATCGATACTTGGTTTACTTTAGCCATTTTACTACTTTTTCGACCACGTGCACTTGCGTGTAGTTGCGAAATAGACCGAACAAGTTTTTTGCGCCGTTGCCGGGGACTGGCAATTGGTAAAATTGTTTTCTTAAGTGTTAGTCTACGATTTTTATATTGTGCTGACAACTTGATCTTAGCCTGTCTTTTGCAGATATTGAATTCTGTTGAACACTAGCAAGAGACAAGGAGCTGGTGGACTCATACTTAGAGCCGGAAAGACAATTTCATCATCAAAGGAGAGAAGCTCTATAGCGAAAGCTGCAGTTGCTTAGACAAACAATTCTGGAGCAACAACAGAATCCACCACTTGTAAGGGCAGTGTTAGTGCCCGAGGAAATGGCAGCTAGGCCGGTTCATGAAGTGGCAATCCCACATGCTAACAATGTTACATCAAGCATTCGCAAACCCGAGCCCAGAGGGAGGTTTGAGTTAAAATAGAATATGGTGCAATTGCTGCACACCAGCGGACAATTCACAGGTCTCCCTCATGAGGATCCACAACAACATCTCCAAAACTTTTTGGAGATAAGTGACACTTACATCCCCGCTGGAGTATCATCTGATTAAGGCTTACATTGTTCCTATTTTCACTATTGGGAGAAGCAAAGAGGTGGTTGAAAGCTGAGCCACCTAATTCCATCACCACTTGGGATGATCTTGCAAGAAATTCTTGATACGGTTCTTTCCATCTGAGAAAACAGCAAGACTTAGAAGTCAGATTCTAAATTTTAAACAAAGAGAGGGGGAGAATCTGTATCAAGCTTGGGAAAGATTCAAATCCATGTTACGGGATTGTCCTCACCATCACCAGTCCAATGATGTGCTGGTGCATACGTTCATAGAGGGTTTGGAACCCCACACAAAAATTTTTCTAGACTCAACAACTGGGGGACAAGCATTAGAAAAGACTTATGAGGAGCTGTATACTTTGTTAAATCGTATTTCGCAGGGAAATCCAGAGTGGAATACGGACTCTTCTAGAGGAGGAACAAGGAAAGCGGCAGGAGTTTTGGAAGTGGATGGTTTTACAGCTATCGCTGCACAGATAGCTGCATTGCAAAATCAATTCAACACCCACTTCAGCAACATGAGCTTAAATCAATCTCAAGCCCCAGTTAATGTAGTGCAACAGATTTGGTGTGAAGTATGCGATAGTAATGAACACTTAGCTGAGTGTTGTGGTGAAAATCCAGATTCAATGAACTTTGTTGGTAATGTACAGAGAAATAATCACCAATAGTATGGCAACAACTACAACTCTAATTGGAGGAATCATCCGAATTTCTCCTAGGGTAGTAACAGCCATCAAGGGCAGAGTTCGAATCAGGGTGCACAGAGAAATCAAGGAGGGCAGCAGAACTATCAGACTCAATACAGAAGTAACAATGCACCTCCTCCACCACCAGCACCCAGCATTGAGGAAATGTATAAGACAATGATAGCTAACCAAGATCAATTGCAGGCTGACTATGTGAAGTTGGCGGCAGATGTAAAGAACAATCAGTTAGCTACAAAGGCGTTAGAGTACCAGTTTGGGCAACTAGTTGGAGCTCAAAACACCAGGCCAAGAGGAGGACTACCGAGTGACACTGACCCGAATCCCAAGCAAGTAAATGCAGTGACCACAAGGAGTGGTTTACAACTCAAGGAGGTGGAACTAGAAACACCACCCCAGCAGTCAGGAGCAGTGGAGAAAGAAAGGGAACACGATGATGAGAGGGGGAAGAAGAAGGAAGCTGAACCAGAAAGACCAACACCCCCGTTCCCTCAAAGATTAAAGAAACACAAGGAGGAAGCGTGTTTCAAAAAGTTCATGGAGGTGCTTAAACAGGTACACATTAATTTACCTCTTGTTGATGTTTTGCAGGGAGTGCCGAAGTATGCAAAGTATATCAAGGACATCGTGGAGAACAAAAGCAGATTGACGGAGTATGCTACGGTGGCGCTTACAGAGGAGTGCACTTCCCGGATACAAAATAGGTTGCCAACAAAGCTCAAGGACCCTAGGAGCTTTACAATTCAAATCACAATTGGGCAAAGTATCCGAGCTCGTGGACTATGCGATTTGGGAGCGAGCATTAACTTGATGCCGACATTGGTATTCAAGAAGTTGGGGCTGGGCAGTCCTAGACCAACTACAGTGATCTTGCAGTTAGCGGATCGTTCTTTGGCCAGACCAGATGGCATTATGGAGGACGTGCTGGTGCAAGTGGGCTCCCTTATCTTCCCGGTAGATTTTGTTGTGCTGGATTTTGAGCCGGATGCTGAAGTCCCATTTATTTTGGGACGTCCTTTCTTGGCAACCGGGAAAGATTTGATTGATGTAGCCGAAGGGCAGCTAACCATGGGGGCGCATGACAAGGTGGAGATATTTGACGTGTACAAGGCCACGAAGCTTCCGGCCGTATATGAGGAGCTTTCAGCAATCAACGTGCTTGATAAAGCAGATATTGTTCAGATTGTTGATTCTCGAGATCCAGTGGGAAAACCACCGATTGAGGACACCCCGCACGGGGCAGTGGAGTTGTGGCAAGAAGATCGAAGTGCCACGTTCTTGGTTAATGGGCAGCGGTGTAAGCATTATTGGGGTGAGGACGTTATTCGAGAGAAAACGTCCGTCACTCTAGAGGATGATTGAGCTTTAATGACGTCGAGCCACGATGGTAAATCAAGCGTTGCACGGGAGGCAACCCGTGAAATTGTTGTAATAGATGAGTAGAATTAGTTAAAAAGAAAAAGAAAATAAAAATAAAAATAAAAACAAAAAAAAAACAAAAAAAAATTTCTTTTTTCATTTGTGTTTGAAACCTATAAATTCTAACCAATTTCTTATTGTGAGATGATTTTCAGGTGTAACGGAGGGCAAAAATGCAAAGGATCGCAAAGGAAAAAATTGAGGTGAGGATAAAATTAAAAAGTGGCAAAACAGTGAGCTTGCGCGATGGCTCCGTGTCACGGAGGAGGGCCTCCACGTTACCCTTCGTGACACGTTGAAGGTGTTTTGGAATTTTTACAAATTCCAGAACCCCTGCGCGATGGCTCCGTGTCACGGAGGGGGTGCTCCGTGTTACCCTCCGTGGCACGTTGAAGTGTTATTCGCGACGGGTCATACCGGGTCACCGGGTGACCCGCGCAAAAAATCCCCTTCTTAACCCCATTAACACCTCATTTTTTCCCATTTCTCACTCCCCTCCACGACAAACACCCTAAAATCACCCCTTCCCAAACATGACACAGACCTAGGTTCAAATTTTCTTCAACTTTTCTTCAAGTTCATCGAATTAAAGGTACGTTCTTGAACTTAACCTCAATTTTTGCCGAAATTTTCAATTTTTGAGCATGTGAGGTGACTAAAGCTTGCCCTAAGTGTAAATTGAGCATGAATTCATTTAAGTTATTGTTGATTGATGTTCGTAGTATCCTTATGATTATATGAACTCGATAAATACATGTTTGATTGAATTTGTGCGAAATGGGTAGCTAGGGTTGGAATTTGAATATGAAGAAACTAAATTTGGTTGAAAATTTGAAATTGATTGGGTTGTGCATGTTGGGTAATGTAAATGATGTTGTGAATATGGATGAATATGCTAAATAAACAAGGGAATTTTCGGAAAAATGAAATTGGTGAATTGCATAGGTTGTGGTTGTTGAGGAAAATTTTGGCTAAGTGCTATGTGATGTAATGGAACCGATGGTGAAATTGTGATTAGTTGTACGAAGTATGAGTAGTACTTAGTCATTATTCCCTCGATTTATCTGAATACACGAGGCATGTTGATTGATAAAAATTGGAAAAGAATGATTGTCTTGCCGAATTGTTTTCATTGTGGCTGAAGACTAAGTGTGGGGTGGGCTAACTCAACCCAACCTTAGTCAAAGCTAATTTTTGAATTGAATAACATTGGGACTGTCTGTTTGATTTGACAGGAACGATGTCAAGCAGGCAAGACAAAGGAAAGGGCGCATCTACATTAGGCGCCGGGAGAAAAAGGATTAGACTAGGAACGGTAGTCCCAGCAGCACTAGCGGTTCCACGCGGCCAATGCCATCAATACTAAACCCGATGGGTGACGGACGAAGGGAAGAAATGGTATGCCAAACATAAGGAGACCAAATACTTCCCTGAGAAGCACATTGCAAGGGAACCACTTGCACAGGAATTCCCCAGAATAGTACACCGGATTGACGCTGCAGAGCTGAACTTCATCTTCGAAGAGCCCAAGGAGTGCAATCTCCACTTGATTCGGGAGTTCTACGCAAACTGGAACCCGACACTCCGCAGTCACACCGTTAAGATAAGGGGACAGGTTGTCACCTTTGAGCCCCATCACCTGAATGCCATCTTGGGGGCGCGGGACACAGGCGCCCATGTACTCCGGCAGCTGAACATAACTCCACCTTATGCGGATATCAGACGCACTCTGTGTGGAGCCTGTTCGACAACGCGGTGGAGCAGGCACAAGGAGAGGGGCTATCATCAGACACTGCCCTACTCTCAAATGAACAAGGAAGCCAGGATTTGGCTTAAAATAGTATGTTCCTGCCTGATCCCAGGGGTGCACATGACAGATGTCACCCAGGATCGTGTGTGCTTGGTTTATGCCCTGATGAAAGGGTTGGAGATTAATGTTGGGGCGGTGATCATCTCCGCCATGAAGAGAGCCCGTTTGCATCAAGGGCATAGGTACGGGTTTGGTGGTTTGCTGACCACGTTTCTGAGGGGCCTCAACATCGAGGAGGAGGCCCTAGACTACATCCCGCAAATGGATAGGCGTGCTTTGAACGTCACCAAAACCAAGGCACCCGACACCACTCACGGGCCAGTTCTCACACTAGCCGAGCGACATGCTCGGGATGATCAGTATATGGCTCGCATGTACGAGATGCAGATGCTGCAGTTGCGAATAGGCGAGAGGCCAGCAACAGAAGATGAGCTATGGCAGCTCGAGCTAGATTACCCCTTTGGCGAAAATGCCAGGGCTCTATGCCGAGTGGGGCCAGATTTTGTGGAGCCCGTTGATGATGATGTCCCCACTAATGAGGAGACATGTCGCGATGATTCAGATGTTGAGTCAGATGAGGACAGCGGGGGCGATTCAAATATGGGGGACGAGGCAACGACACCTGACGAAGAAGTTGAATACTTCGATTGATCAGGGAGTTTCACCACTTACTTCTGTGCTATGTTGAATTTGATGAACACTGGGGACAGTGTTCGGTTTAAGTGTGGGGTGGGAGTAGTTAGGTGCCAGTTGCTTTGTTGTTGTTTATGTTCATGTGTTATTGTTGTGCCTGTGAAAAAATTGTGACCCTGTGATTTTGCGCGTATGTTTTGTATTTTAATTCGGTGTGTACTGAATGTTAAGTTGTTGTGTGCTATGTTAAGCTGTTGTTAGCTGGTTGTGTAAATATTTTGTTCTCTATCGAAATTATCGATATTTTTTAAAATTTTTGTTGAATTTTTTATGATTGGGTTTCTCGGCCTTTGTTTTCGGTGCTTTTACCGAGAATAATTGTTATACCCCGTGGAATTCCCGGCACCTAGACGACCTATTTGCACGTTGGTTAAGCATATTAGAAGACCATACGTGCTAGAGAAAGGCCGGAAAAAAGATCGGACGAGAAACCCGTCGAACCATCGCGGGAGGAGCCGAGGCAGAGCCCCTCCGCGATGGCAGCGTGTCACGGAGGTGAGGCCTCCGCGATGGCTCCGTGACACGTTGCCCAGGTTCAGGCCCAAGTATATAAAGCCCCCACTTCGGTTTAAAATCATTTATCACTTGAAAATTTCCAGAAAAACGCAGTAAACAGAGGAAAACGAAGGAAAATTATATATTTTCGTCCGATTACGCTGCCAAACGCTGCCCAAACTCAAATTAATCCTAGATACCAAAGTATTTAGCAGTAGAGAGCATTTCTACGGATTTAGTTTCGTGAAATACGGCCGACGAATCGGCGAGCCACCGAACTAAGGTAAGTAGAATTGCTCTAAATTAATGTCTATGTGTTCCTAGCTGAGAAGTGAATACTTCTCCCTTCTGGGCCGCTGAAAAATAGCGAGTTTTCGACCGTCTTTCGATAAGCCTAAGTTTAGGCTATAAACTATATCGAAAGTAACGTTGCTCTTTACAATAAAGCTGTATTTTGTATTGATTGACGTATTTATGAATGCAGTTGGGAGAAAATAGTTGAAGTACCGGCCGAGCCTCGTCCGACGGTCGAATAGTCGAAGATAAGGTATGTAAAGTTAAGTTTCCTCGGCAAGTTGAGTAACATTGAGACAGTATAGTAATTTACAGACCAGTAGAATGTTCAGAAGTCGAGTATTACATTATTATGAATATTGGTACAATGTAAGAAGCTTTGGGTTGTAACGTGTACGAGACTTATCAGTGTGATATAGATTCGGATGTAAGTGATTAAGATTGCCCAGTATACACAGTATGTGATGTAATATGCCATGTTAAGATATTGTTGTGTTCAGCTGAAGCCTTGCGAAGTAGTACGGTATCCGTAAGGCATTCCAGACATAGAATAGTAACTAAATAAAGTTTAGAAAGCATGTTAGAAATAGGAAATCATGTTAATACAGAAACTCAGTAAACAGCATAGCTTTCAGCAGAAACACCCTCTTGTATAGCCTTTGCTCCAGTACAGTTTGACAGGAGACTATATTCATATTTATACTTACCTGTCTCAGCATGTATCAGACACTTACAGATTACTATTATTAGCTCAGCATGTGATTTATATGATACCTTACCCCTGTTAGCCTAGCATGTGAGACACACAGACAGTATGACTAGTTGAGACCGTTGTATTGATTGGGGTTGGATTACCTAGCATCCATGACCGCCCAGGGTTAATAGCTGTATTGACTCGTCCGCCAGAGGACGAGGATACGTCGCTCTACGGAGTGGCATGCCGTCCCGCAAGGGGACGAAGATGGGATGCCAGTTTCCCCATATTGTGCCTTGGTCGGCCCTTATACACCCCCGTCGAGCGGGTACGCCCGGGGTGTTGATTTTGGAGTCCTTCGGACTCAGGTACAATTATAGTCAGGGGCTCGGCAAGCCCAAGTGCATACCCAGGGACCGGCAGGATGCTTACAGCCACTATAGGAGATGGGATGACCGAGGTAGGGGCATAGATTCTGTGTTGATTGTACCTCCCGGCTTATGGGGGCCGGGCAAGGTTTGTGTGTGCCATGTTATTTTATATATGTTATGCTATGTTACATTAGACATGGGTAGATTAGTAGTAGAATGATACGTCTCCAGATATGACATCTACTCCTCCCAGTATGATTGAGAACAGGTACGACTTACATCATCAGACAGATAATCTAGTTCTTCCTATTTCAGTTTCGTCAGTTATATTATTGATTTCAGATATCTTTTTCAGTTCTTGCTTTACATACTCAGTACCAGCGGTACTGACGCCCGGTGGGGCGCTGCATTACTTGCCTGCAGGTACTCATAGACGAGCAGGCGATTCTACGTGACTCCCTGTCAGCGGTCGAGTATTCAACTCCAGTCATCCGGAGGCTGAATTTTAGAGGTGTAGTTCAGTTCCTTTTGTTGTATATTATGGGTAGGTCGGGGCCCTGTCCCGATCAGTTCTATTGCTATTCCTAGAGGCTTGCAGTCTGTAAATATTCCCTGTGGTCAGTTGAGCCGGTCGTGTGAGGCCGTGCCATTGTTTAGTTGTCAGTATTCTTGCTTTCTTTTACGTTGGCCGTGTGGGGCCATAGTGTACCAGTAGTGGTGACCTTGCCGGTCACGTAGCTTTTCAGTATGTTACGTTTGAGTTATAGATAACTAGACAGCATGGTGGCCTTGTCGGCCCGCACAGGTTTCCCTGAATTACTATGTTTCTGGTCAACTGTTAGTACAGGTACAGAAGGCTATAGGCCAATAGGCCGGGGGCTGTGATTACAGCCGTTATATAGCCCTTTGTTTCCAGAAATGTGAGTTAGAGCCAGCCAGGCACCAGATGTGCCCAGGCTTAACAGTCCAGCAGGTCAGGTCCTAGTAGGGCACCAGGTGCCAGTCATACCCCCCAAGGCGGGGTGTGACAATAGTCCCATTGAACCGATGTCGTAAATAGTGATCGTTCCCTATGATGGATGGATGACGACCATCTTAAGGGGAAAGTAGTCGATAGGAGTAGTTTTTTTCTTTCTTTTATTTTCTTTCTTTTGGTTGTTTCCCAAACGTGTCTCTACTTCATGGTTCGAAATTCTTGTTGCGTGTTGTACATGATATTGAGATGCAAAGATGATTCGTATGAAAGCATGCAAATGTGAAATATGTTGAGATACCTAGGTCATAGAGTTCAACTCGGTGTGATTGAGGCTTAATATTGAATTCTTGTAATTAGCTGATTGAAGAGTCTGTGAATAAGTCTTGAGTTGAGCATGTGCAATAAGTGTGAGGTGAGGTTTCAATTCTTCCATGCTATTGTGAAGTGTCTAGAACTTGCCTGGTGTGTGTACGAAATGAAATGAAGGATGTGTAGTGTAGGAAAGGATGTAGGCATTTCTTTGATTAAACCAAAAGTTTTTTTTTCTTATCATACCTACCTTGAATGTACATCCTAGTTAGCCCCGTTGAGCCTTTAGCCTATTTTTTTTCTTTCACTGAAGAGGTAGAAACCGAGCTTAATCCCTTCTTTTCATTAGCCATGAATTTGATCCAAAACTCTTAAGTGCTCAAGAAAAAATAATTTTCCCATAGTGTCAAGAATTGAAAAGTTTGAAAAGAAAGGAAAAGCAGAAGTGGTGAAAGTAAAGATAAGGTCAAAGGTGCACTTGCCGAATATAAATAAAATGAAGATGTATAACTAATCTTTGTTATTAAGTTGAGTGTGCTTAAAGAAATGGGAACAAAAATAAAGAAAGACTTCAAGAATGGGAGGATGAAGGAAGAAACAATACCCATAATGATGATGGGATGTATTGAAAAGCGCTTAAGGAGGCTAGTTGCTATTATTGGTTAGCGCAGTATTTACTAGTTCCTTAGCTTACATTACAACCCGTTAAGTCCTACGTGATCTTACATCATGCTTCCTTATATTAGTGGAGTAATACAATAGAGGCAAGCCTATGGTTCATGACATGATGCATGTGAGTTCTTTGGGAGAGAGAGCGAAATCGTGTTCATATACCCCTACATGTAATGTTTTGGAAATCATATGATTGGAAAAGGGATAATTCTCTTGTGTTGTGAGGGCACATGCTTGACGAGAGATTGAATTTCGTGTCGGATGTCTGATCAGCTGATTTGCATGAGTTTGCCGAGATCGAGAGTCGATTCTTGAGTCTAGGAAGTCTTAATGTGGTGAATGTAAGTGTGTTTATGAGACTATGCATTTTTTCTTGATGATTTGCTATATTAAATAATCGGTATAACCGTAGCTTTAATTGTCGAGCCAAAGTAGCTATATGTGGGTGTCAATTGCATGAGATATGAGAGTATTGTTCGAGGACGAACAAGGTTTTAAGTGTGGGGTAAGTGATCTTGGGCAGAATTATATGATCTTGGGGTCTTATTACATGAAAAAGTTGAAAATGCCCTTAATGAATCTGCCCTGAACACAGTCCAGATTGGACCAACGGATGGAACCAATGGGTCGTCGGAAGGAACGATAACCCATTGTGTTGCTCGTCGTTTGCACTGCTGAGACTTGCCTCTGGAACTTAACCACGGATGGACAGGACGACTCATCATTCGAACCAACGGATCGTTACATTGATCATTGTTTGCCCCTTCAAAAAATCTAAACCTACTTACCACGAGCCTCACCACGACTCGTGGTTGCTTCCAACAAGCCGTGGTCTTGATCTATCATGTACACTGGAAATCTTGGCAATCTAACAACGACCGGTAACCACGGGTCATTACTTTGCAAAACGAGTCATTGGACGACCCATTGTATCCCACAATCTCTTGCATGCATGAATGAGGACTTCCAAGTAGAAATACTAATATCCTAAAGTACTCTTCCCGGCCTTTGAAGTTCAACGTTTACTTGTTGGCAATTTGGACATCTGGCCACGAACCCTGGAATATCCTTATTCCTGCCATTCCACCAATATATATCTCGCAAATCATGATACATCTTGGTGGCACCCGGATGGATAGAGTACCTGGATCCACGTGCCTCGTGCAATATCCAGTCCCTCAAATTATCAACATCTGGAACACATAGATGACCCTGGTACCGCAACACATCATCTCCCCTTGGGAGAAGATCTCCAACTTCTGACTCCGAATGACTTCTTTCAGCTTTACCAAGATCAGATCCTCATCTTGTCTAGCTTTCACATCAGTCACCAAGGATGATTCTGATCTGTTTTGCACAATAACATCGTCATCGGTCGAGTTGACCAATCTAACCCCCAACCTCGCAAGTCGATGGACCTCTCTCACCAACTCCTTCTTTCCCTTATCCACGTGGGACACACTCTCCATAGAGAGCCTACTAAGTACCTCTGCTACTACATTAGCCTTACTCGGGTGATAAAGAACACTCATATTGTAGTCCTTGAGTAGTTCCAACCACCTCCTTTGCCGAAGATTGAGATCTTTTTGCATGAACATATATTGCAAGCTCTTGTGGTCTGTAAATACATCCACGTGGACCCCATATAAGTACTTCCACCATATCTTCAATGCAAACACCACCGCGGCCAACTCAAGATCATGGGTCGGGTAATTCTTCTCATGGATCTTTAATTGCCTAGAGGAATATGCTATTACCTTTCCCCGCTGCATCAATACACATCCGAGCCTGATCCTCGAAGCATCACAATACATAATAAAACCATCCGTACCCTCAAGTAGTGTCAACACTGGCGTGGTAGTGAGTCGGGTCTTCAGTTCTTGGAAGCTCTTCACACAAGCCTCCGACTATTGAAATTTCACCTTTTTCTGAGTTAACCTGGTCAATAGTGCTGAAATTGATGACAAACCCTCAACAAATCTCTGATAGTAGCCTGCTAGACCCAAGAAATTCCGAATATCTGAAGGATTCACTGGTCTGGGCCAATTCTTCACCTCTTCAATTTTATGAGAATCTACCTTTATGCCTTCACTCGACCACATGGCCCAGAAATGCAACCGAGTCCAACCAAAACTCACACTTATTGAACTTTGCGTACAATTGGCGATCCTTGAGAGTCTGCAACACTACTCTCAAATGAGCAACATTCTCCTCCTTGCTCCGAGAGTATATAAGGATATTATTGATGAACATGATCACGAACATGTCTAGATATTGCCTAAACACTCTGTTCATTAGGTCCATGAAAGCTGCAGGAGCATTTGTTAGTCCAAAAGACATAACCACAAACTCATAATGGCCATACCACATTTTGAAGGCTGTCTTCGGGATATCACACTCCCGAACCCTGAGCTGGTAATACCCGGACCTGAGGTCTATCTCCGAGGAACATCTGGCACCCTGGAGCTGGTAAAAAAAATCACAATCCTAGGTAAGGAGTACCTGTTCTTAACAGTGACCTTGTTCAATTGTCAATACTCAATGCACATCCGAAGCGAACCATCCCTTTTTAAAAAAAATAACACTGGTGCACCCTATGGAGACTTGCTCAGTCTGATGAAGCCCTTATCTAATAGGTCCTTTAACTAATATGTCAATTCCTTTAGCTCAGATGGAGCCATCCTATACGGAGGAATAGAGATAGTGTGCGTATCGGGTAAGAGGTCAATGCCAAAATAAATTTCCCTCTTAGGAGGAACACCTGGCAAATCATCGGGAAAGACCTCCGGATACTCACACACCATCGGAACTTGCTGGATAGTCGGGGTTTCAGACTCAACATCCTTAACCCTAACTAGGTGATACATGCAACCCTTAGAAATCATTTTCCTGGCCTTAGGATATGAAATAAACCAACCGGCTGGTACAACTGAATTACCCTTCCACTCTAAGACTGACTCACCTGGAAATTGAAATCCACCGCACGGGTCCTACAATTAACCGAAACATAACATGAAAACAACTAATCCATGACCAAAATGATGTCAAAGTCAGTCATAGCTAACTCTACTAAGTCTGCGGAGGTGACCTTATACGATACTGTAATAGGGCAACCTCTATATACCCACCTAGCTACAACTGAATCACCGACTTGAGAAGAGACTGAAAACAGTTCTAACAGGATTTCAGGGCTAACCCTAAAACTACTAGCAATATAAGGGGTCAGAAAATACAACGTAGCTCCCAGATCTAACAAGGCATAAGCATCAATATGGAAGACTTGTAACATACCAGTGACCACATATGGCGAAGTCTCCTGCTCCTGGCGGGGCACTAAAGCATAAAACCTATTTTGGCGCTGACCGCCTACTGAACTGGTCGAGGCACCCTACTGAAGGGGACGTGATATTGGGGTGGCAGAACTGGCTGCTGGAACACGGGCTCCATCGACTCCTGATCTAGCTGAGGGGCAATCCTTAAGTCTGTGTCCAGGTTCGCCACACCCAAAGCATGCATCCAAGCCAACTAAGCACCTCCCGGGGTGATTCTTTCCACACCCAGCACAAACTGGAAAACTGAGCTCCACCTACATGCTACCTTGGACTCTCGACTCTAAAGCTCTGCCCTTCCGATCTCCTCTGAATCTAGATGACTGCTGGCCGATGATGGAGCTGGAGCGATAGACCTGTGCTGGGACCGCTGACACTGTCCACCCCCTGAATTGACCTGAGAAGTCCCATAGCTATCGGTCCTGGCCCTCTTGGCCTCCCTCTGCCTCCGGTAAACCGACTCCATCTGCTATGCATGCAACACAATACGCAGAAAGTCAATATCCTGATGTAGCATGGTGATCCTGCAATCCTTATCCAAATAATCCGCCACCCCATGAACAAAATGACTCACTCGAGCTCTCTGGCTCGCCACCAACTATGGAGCATACTTTCATAAACGGGTGAATTCCAATGCGTACTCCTAAACAGACATGTCACCCTGTTTTAGATTCACAAACTCAACCGTCTTGAGCTCCCTCATCTTCCGAGGGAAAAACCGATCCAAAAATGCCGCGTGGAACTCTTTCCAACCTATCGGGCCTGCAGCCACTGCCCTGTCATCTCTCCACTACTTGAACCATATGTGAGCCACCCCCTTTAGCTGATAGGAGGTCAAGTCAACACACTCCCCATTGTTCACCCCCATAACCTGGGTGATTTCAGAATTTCCTCAATGAAATCGTGTGGATCCTCGTCCACCTTCGACTCTATAAACTCAGGAGGGCTCATTCTCAAAAAATCCCTCACCCTAGATGCCGTTGCATTCCCATTCTGAGGGTAATGCACCACTGTCTGATTATGAACCTGGGAAGCCATGGCCTGTGCTAGTATCTGAATCATTGCCTTAAACTTAGCATGAGCAGCTGGTTCGGGTGCATGCTCCTTGTGAACGGGTGGGGCAAGCTGATGTACCTCACCATTGGCACATTCATGATCATTGCCGTTGCCATTTCTTCTAGCATTTACTTGTCATGGAGGCATGATTCTACAAACGCGAATTAGACTACCCGTTGTATCCCATCTGCTGAACCCAACCTCCTCCAACGCCTGCTAACAACAACTCATTGTTTCGAACAATGAGTCATTGTGTCGTCCGTCATATCCACTGCCACCCAAACTTCCCTCACCACGACTACATACAACAACTCGTGGTTTGATACCACGAGTCGTTACGTCGCCTGTTCTGTGATATTTTCCCAATTTCAGTAGTTTTCAACTTTTAGATCCTGGGTCTACTCCTAGGCACTTTCGGGGTATTACAATATCTCCCCCTTGGGAAGATTCATCCTCGAATGTAGAAAACAAGCAGAAAATAGAAACATGCAATTATCATATGTAAATACTAATCATTTAGCCCGAAAACTGACAGAATGACTACCTCCAGAAAGAACTACATAGCTGAACCGACCTCATACTTCACATACACATCCATACACATAAAGGAAACTTGAACACATGAACTGAACATGAAAACTAAATAGAGTCATAGAGCACAACTGATAGTGGAACAGAGCCGGTAGGGAATAGGTGAGTGTATTTAGCCATCATATCCACTTCGGCTTCCCACATAGCTCCCTCGACATGCTGATTTCTCCATAACACCTTTACTGAAGCTACTTCTTTGTTCCTTAGCCTCCGAACATGATGGTCCAATATTTCCACAGGAACTTCTTCATAGCTGAGGCTGTCTTTTACACCGACACTGTCCACCGGGACTACTAAAGCTGGATCTCCCAAACATTTCTTCAAAAGCGATACATGAAACATAGGATGCATAGAAGATAACTCTGAGGGCAAGTCCAACTTATACGCTACCTTACCAACTCTTCTCATAATCCCTTAGGGACCAACAGAGTGGGGACTAAGTTTTCCTTTCTTCCTAAATCGCATGACTCCCTTCATGGGAGACACCTTTAGAAATACCCAATTGTCTACCTAAAACTCCAAATCTCTTCTCCTCACATCAGCATATGACTTTTGACGACTCTGAGCGGTTTTCAGCCTGTCCCTTATCAACTGAACCTTCACCATAGCTTCATGAACCGAATCAGGCCAAATCATAGCTGCCTCACCAACCTCAACCCATTAGATGGGCGATCTACACTTCCACCCATAAAGTGCCTCGAACGGTGCTATCTGGATTCTAGAGTGATAGCTGTTATTATAAGCAAACTCGATCAAGGGAAAATGATCATCCCAACTACCTTTGAAGTCCATCACACATGCTCTCAACATGTCCTCGAGAGTCTGGATTGTTCATTCTGCCTGACCATCTATTTGCGGATGAAAGGCTGTACTGAGCTTAACTTGAGTCCCAAGCCCCTTCTGAAAAGACCACCAGAACTAGGAGGTAAACTGAGTACCTCGATATGAAATAATATACAAGGGCACTCCATGAATTTGTACCAACTCCTGAATATACAATTTTGCATAATCATCCGCTGAATCTGTGGTTTTCACTGGTAGAAAATGTGTAACCTTGGTCAACCTGTCTACTACCACCCAAATGGAATCATATTGTGGCGAGTACGGGGTAGTCCTGTTATAAAATCCATATTGATCTCTTCCCACTTCCAAGTAGGCATACTAATATCCTGAAGTACTCCTCCCGGCCTTTGATGTTCAACCTTTACTTGTTGGCAATTTGGACATCTGGCTATGAATCATGCAATATCCCTCTTCATGCCATCCCAAAAATATATATCCCGCAAATCATGATACATCTTGGTGGCACCCGGATGGATAGGTACCTAGATCCATGTACCTCATTTAATATTCGGTCCCTCAAATTTTCAACATCTGGAACACATAGATGACCCTGGTACCGCAACACATCATCTCCCCTTGGGAGAAGATCTCCAACTTCTGACTCCGAATGACTTCTTTCAGCTTTACCAAGATCAGATCCTCATCTTGTCTAGCTTTCACATCAGTCACCAAGGATGATTCTGATCTGTTTTGCACAATAACATCGTCATTGGTCGAGTTGACCAATCTAACCCCCAACCTCACAAGTCGATGGACCTCTCTCACCAACTCCTTCTTTCCCTTATCCACGTGGGACACACTCTCCATAGAGAGCCTACTAAGTACGTCTGTTACTATATTAGCCTTACCAGGGTGGTAAAGAACACTCATATTGTAGTCCTTGAGTAGCTCCAACCACCTACTTTGTCGAAGATTGAGATCTTTCTGCGTGAACACATATTGCAAGCTCTTGTGGTCCGTAAATACATCCACGTGGACCCTATACAAGTAATACCACCATAACTTCAATGCAAACACCACCACGACCAACTCAAGATCATGCATTGGGTAATTCTTCCCATGGATCTATAATTGCCTAGAGGCATATGCTATTACCTTTCCCCGCTGCATCAATACACACCTAAGCCCGATCCTCAAAGCATCACAATACACAACAAAACCATCCGTACCCTCAGGTAGTGTCAACATTGGCGCGGTAGTGAGTCGGGTCTTCAGTTCTTGGAAGCTCTTCTCACAAGCATCCGACCATTGAAACTTCACCATTTTCTGAGTCAACCTGGTCAATGGTGCTGCAATTGATGAGAAACCCTCAAAAATTCTCCAAAGGATTCACCGGTCTGGGCCAATTCTTCACCGCTTCGATTTTCTGAGAATCTACCTTTATGCCGTCACTCGATACGACATGGCCCAGAAAGGCAACCGAGTCCAACCAATACTCGCACTTACTAAACTTTGCGTACAATTGGCGATCCTTGAGAGTCTGCAGCACTACTCTCAAATGAGTGGCATGCTCCTCATCGCTCCGAGAGTATATAAGGATATCATCAATGAACACGATCACGAACATGTCTAGATATTGCTTAAACACCCTATTCATCAAGTCTATGAAAGCTGCAGGAGCATTTGTTAGTTCAAAAGACATAACCACAAACTCATAATGGGCATACCGTATTCTGAAGGCTGTCTTCGGGATATCACACTCCCGAACCCTGAGTTGGTGATACCCGGACCTAACGTTTATCTTCGAGAAACATCTGGCACCCTGGAGCTGGTCAAACAAATCATCAATCCTAGGTAAGGGATACCTGTTCTTAACGGTGACCTTGTTCAATTGCTAATAGTCAATGCACATCCGAAGCGAACCATCCTTCTTCCGGACAAATAACACTGGTGCACCCTATGGAGACTTGCTCGATCTGATGAAGCCCTTATCTAATAGGTCCTTTGACTGATCCTTCAATTCCTTTAGCTCGGCTGGAGCCATCCTATAAGGAGGATTAGATATAGGGGCGTATCGGGTAAGAGGTCAATGCCAAAATCAATTTCCTTCTCAGGAGTAACACCTGGCAAATCATCGGGAAAGACCTCCGGATACTCACACACCACCGGAATTGATCGGATAGTCGGGGTTTCGGACTCAACATCCTTAGCCCTAACTAGGTGATACATGCAACCCTTAGGAATCATTTTCCTGGACTTAAGATATGAAATAAACCGATCGACTAGTACAATTGAATTACCCTTCCACTCCAAGACTGACTCACCCAGAAATCGAAATTCCACCGCACAGGGCCTACAATTAACCAAAGCATAACATGCAAACAACCAATCCATGCCCAAAATGATGTCAAAGTCAGTCATAACTAACTCTACGAAGTCTGCGGAGGTGACCTTATGCAATACTGTAATGGGGCAACCTCTATACACCCGCCTAGCTATAACTGAATCACCGACTGGAGTAGAGCCTAAGAACGGTTCTAACAGGATTTCAGGGCTAACCCCAAAACTACTAGCAATATAAGGGGTCACAAAATACAAAATAGCTCCTGGATCTAACAAGGCATAAGAATCAATATGGAAGACTTGAAACATACCAGTGGCAACATCTGGTGAAATCTCCTACTCCTGGCGGGGCACTAAAGCATAAAACCTATTTTGGTGCTGACCACCTGCTGAACTAGTAGGGCATCCTGCTGAGGGGGACGTGTTGCTGGAGTGGCAAAATTGGCTGCTGGCACACGGGCTCTACCGACAACTGATCTGGTTGAGGGGCAATCCTTAAGTCTATGTCCGGGTTTGCCACTCTCGAAGAAAGCATTCAAGCCAACTAACCACCTCCCGGGGTGATTCTTGCCACACCTTACAAAAATTGGAAAAGGCACTCCACCTACATACTACCCTAGCCTCTCGGCTCTGAAGCTCTGCCCTTTCGATCTCCTCTAAATCTAGATGGGTGCTGGCCGATGATGGTGCTGGAGCAATAGACCTGTGCTGGGACTGCTGACGCTGTCCACCCCCTGACCTGACCTAAGAAGTCCTATAACTATCGGTCCTGTCCCTCTTGGCCTCCCTCTACCTCCGGTAGACTGACTCCATTTGCTGAGCATGCAACACAATGGGGGGAAAGTCGATCTCTCGATGTAGCATGGCGATCCTACAATCCTTATCCAAATAATCCGCCACCCCATGAACAAAACGACTCTTCCGAGCCCTCTGGCCCACCACTAACTCTAGAGCATACTTGGATAAATGGGTGAATTCCAATGCATACTCCTAAAGGGACATGTCACCCTGTTTCAGATTCATAATCTCGGCCGCCTTGGGATCCCTCATCTCCCGAGGGAAAAACGGATCCAGAAAAGCCTCGTGGAACTCTTCCCAACCTATCGGGCATGCACCCACTACCCTGGCATCTCTTCACTACTTGAACCATATGTGAGCCACCCCCTTTAGCTGATAGGAGGTCAAGTCAACACACTCCCCATTGTTCACCCCCATAACCTGGGTGATTTTCAGAATTTCCTTAATGAAATCGTGTGGATCCTCGCCAACCTTCGACCTCGTGAACTTAGGAGGGGTCATTCTCAAGAAATCCCTCACCCTAGCTGCTGCCGCATTCCCATTCTGAGGGTAATGTGCTACTGTCTGATTATGAACCTGGGCAGCCATGGCCTATGCCAGCATCTGAATCGCTGCTCTAAACTCAGCGTGGGCAGCTGGCTCTGGTGCATGCTCCTTGTGAACGGGTGGGGCTGGATGATGCTCCTCACCATTAGCACCTTCATGATCATTGTCGTTACCATTTCTTCTAGCGTTCACTTTGCGTGGAGGCATGATTCCGCAAATGCAAATTAGAAGGGTAAAGGACTTTCATCGCATGACATAGATCATAAAAGAAGGGAACATTTCCTAAACGTCTTGTAGCCTCTTCGCCATAAGTGTGGTGCGCTTCACACCCATGAAAAAGACTCTACTTAACGTGGATTTCAGACTCCATAGGATACTTCAAACCTATGGCTTTGATACCAAGTTTGTCACGACCCGAACGTTCACCTGGATCATAGACACATGACAAAGAGCCCCGAGAGACCCCAAGTCAACCCATGGCATGAGCATACAACTAGTTCATTCACATAAGCGGAAGACTTAACATAAGGAAAACGTAATCATGACATAATAAAGGAGAAAGCCAATACAAGATTCATACATGATGGCTGATTACAATGTGTAGTCTGAAAAGCCTCTAATCATGAAAGACGGGTTGATGGGACAATACCCCAACTAAACCAACAATACTGAAAATGAAAAGAAACCATAGAGTCAGAACATATGGCCCTTGGAATATAAGGACTCACCAAATAAGTTGATATCAATCTTTGAAGCACTACAGAGGAGTGTGAGCCTGAGAGCCCGGTCCTGTATCATGAAACGATACAACATAGAAAGTATGCGGTCAGTACATGGAATGTACTTAGTATGCAAGGTAAGTAAAACAAACATTTTAAGATATATAAAAACAAAACTCATAATGATCATAAGAGTAGGACATCATGCTCATATAGTAAACATCGTAACGTAACATAAGGGTGAAGGTTTTCAACACATTCGTAATACAAATGTAATCATAATCATAAGAGAAAAACTTTACTTATCATGACTTGGGCCAAAATACATAATCATAAATATTCATAAATCATGAGGAACAGTGGGAGATTCTCTTAACCGATATACCCCATATGAGCACACATGAAGTCTGACCTGTAAACCTACTCGGGAGGCCGTTCGTATCTTGCCAAAGGTAGAACCATGAAAGGTCATGATATCACCATGAAAAGGGCCAATTGGGCTGGGGACAGTCACAAAGGAGGTCCCAACATACCTACGGGGGCACGTAGTTTATGAGATCCAGGGCTTAACCTGATCCTAGAACCTACTCGGTGTTCGATACTACTCCCAAATATATATAGTGCTCATAGGATAACATGCATAAATTCATGGGCTAGTTAAATCATGATAATCATAAGAATACTTGTACATACATGAACTAGCCATGAAACAAGAACCATGAGCTGGCCAAAACATAATTCATGAATCATAGAGTTCATATATACTTGTAGATCATGCATATAACTTGAAATTCATAAAATTATAATGGGTAATTGATTAAATCCATAATTTAAAACATAATTCATGCTGGGCTCATAAATATCACTAATAGAAAAGTAGATCATAAATCGATTCATCATGAGTCATGCATAATTAGGCTTAATTCTGTAGAAACCAAAATCGATAACATTATAAATAATTTAAATCATAAAAGTTGATCAAAAACCCATAGAGTATGATAAGAATCTAAAATCAAAAAGCCCATTACCAAATCATTAGATTTTTATATAATTCTACTTCAAAACCCCAACAACTTTTGATAAAATTTTCATACAATCGTACAAAAAAGGCATGGGTGTGAAAGGGAACACCCATTGATAGCCTTACATACTTGAAAACACTGATTCTTAATCTCCCTTGAATGCCCAAGATGGAATTGGAAGAATTTGAAGAGAAAAGCCTTAAATCACCCTATGATCACCTCTCTATACTCTTGCATACATGAATGAGGACTTAGAATAAATTATCCCTCTAAAAACCCACCTTTCATAAGCTAAAACGACGTTGTTTAGGGTCTTATAGCATGAAAAAGTTGACAACACCCTTAATTAATCTGCCCTGAAAACTGTCTAGATTGGACCAACGGATGGAACCAACGGTTCGTTGGAAGCAACCAACCCGTTGTGTTGCTCGTCGTTTGCACTGCTGAGACTTGCCTCCGGAACTTAACTGTTCGGTGCGTTGTTGGGGTTATAAAACCGACATGCAAGTGCACGTGGTCAAACAAGTAATAAAGTGGCTAAGTAAGCCAAGTATCGATCCAAGGAGGCTCAGGGTATGTAAAAATTGCCTAAGTATACTATATTCTTATTTTACTTCTAACTATGCTAACAACAACGTAACCAACAGTTAATTGAGTTTTTGTTTATAAAATATATACTAAAACTATTAACAATTATTTACTATGAATTTAAACTATGGATATGAGCATGCCAAGGTTAAGAACAAATAATGAATTCGATTGTAATAATAATTCGGTTAATCTCTTCTTCATGTTGCTAGCCAAGAACATTAGCCTAGAAATTAAAACTCTCGTATTTAATTTCACTTAAGAATCATAAACCATTCGTCTACATTTCTGTGATCAAATGCAATTTACGACCTAGCAATACAATTCCGGTTCCTCAATTGACTAATACGGCTTTCAAGTATATTTCTATCAGGAAAGCACATCAAAACCCAATTTTCCCAAATCAAGTTAAGAACAATACCCTATTAATTCACAACTTTCCAATTTCTTGCTCTCTCGAGTGAAATTGGACTTTTTAGATGTACATTAATGTTGGCCAAGCACTAATGCAGTAAGAACAAGAATTAATAGAACAACATGAAAGAAGAAGAAGAAAACCATATCATTTACAATCAAAATTCACTACACATGTTCAAAACCTTAGCAAGGAAGAGAATTAGCCACTCATTTGTGGATTGATCATCCTAAAACAAGTGTAAATCATACATACAATTGATTGAAAGAAGAAAGGAAGAGAAGAAATCTCTTAGCTTTTTCGTCCCTCAACTGCTGCTAACCCACGTCCTAGCTCCACCAAGTCTGAACTAAAACTGAACTCATTAAAATAAACCTAAGTGTGCTATTTATACTAGAGGGAAATTTTTCCCGGAATAACAAGCAACGTGTCACGGAGGTCAACGCGGAGCACTGCCTCCGTGACACGGCGTGGACGCGGACCTTCACTGGAAATCCAGGGTCCGATAAATTAGCCTCAACGTGGCACGGAGGCCAACGCGGAGGCCTATCTCCGTGCCACGGAGCTGTCGCGAGGCCTCACTGGAATTTGCCATTTAATTCCCTCTCCAGGCAGTGTGCCTCCGCGATGGTAGCGTGGCACGGCTCCATCGCGGAGCCCCTATAATTTGTGCATTCCAATGTCTTTTCCACGCTCGTATCCAAGTCCAACTCCGATATAGTTCCAACATGCATTTTAGCTCCTAAAAATCATATTTACCTGCAAAACAAATGCTAATCATGTTGGTTAGTATAAATTCACATTTTATTACCAATTACATGAGAATATATACACATTGCACACAAACAAGGCGAAAATAATACGTTTGAGTATCACTTGGGCATATAAATCTGCCCAAGATCACTTACCCCACACTTAAATCCTTGTTCGTCCTCGAACAACACATACACAACTCATGCAAATTACATCCCAACCTTAGTCACTATGGTGCGACCATTTACGCTACGGTCATACCGATTATTCAATTTTTGCAAATCATCACGAAAACATGCTTGGTCTTACAATACAATGACCTTTAATACATCAAGACTTCCTAGACTTTAAGAATTGATTCTTGATATCGGCAAACTCATGCAAATCAGCTAATCAAGAAATCCGACACGAAAATCAATCTTTCATCAAGCATGTGCCCTCACAACTCAAGAGAATCTTCCCCTTTTTGTTCATGCAACACACAAACATTCAAGTAGGGGCATATAAAAATTAATTTCACTCACTCTCCCAAAAGAATTCACATGCATCATGTCATGACCCATAGGCTTGCCCTTAGTGTATTACTCGACTAATATAAAGACATGCAATGTAAGATCACGTAGGACTTTAATGGGTTGTAACGGGGCTATGGATCTAGTATATATATTGGATTAGCCAATAATAGTCGCTAGCATCCTTAAGCGCCTTTTCGACACATTCCCATCGACTCATGGACATTGTTCCTCTCTTTTCTCTTTTTCTCCCATTCATGCTGGTTTACTTTCGTACTGCCTATTTCATCAAACACACTTGATACAAAACAAAGGGTTTTCATGTACCCTCAATATCATTTAATTACAATAAGTGCCTCTTCAACATCATCTTTTCTTTCTTCACTCTGCTTTTCTTTTTCTTTTCACTCTTTAACACTTTGGGAAACATTTTCTTTTCTTTGTAAGCGCTTAAGAGCTTCGTATAGACTTTAAGGCTAATGAAAAGAAGGAATAAAGCTTAGTTTATACAATTTTGGACAAAAGAAAGAAATCGGCTAAAGGCTCAACGGGCTAACTAGGGTATACAACATATAGAAAGGTAGAATTCGACAAGAAAAAAATGAAAACTCTCGGTTAAAACAAAGAAATGCCTACATCCTTTCCAACACTACACTTCCTTCATTTCGTTTTGTATACACACCAGGCAAGTTCTAGACAATTCACAATGGCATGGAATACCAAAACCTCACTTCACACTTCATGCACATGCTCGAATCAAGATGCATTCATAGACTCTCTAATTAGCCAACCACATGAATTCAAAATTAAGCCTCAATCATACTGAATCAAATTCTATAGCCTAGGTAACTCAACATATTTACCAAATTGCATGCTCTCAAACGAATCATTTTCATATTTTGAACATCAGTTACACACGCAATGAAATTTTTGCAACCATAAAGCAACTACAGTTCATTGATGCAATCCACCAAAGAAAAATTAAAAACAAATTAAAATCCTACTCCCACCGACTACATTTCCCTTAAGACGGTCGTCATCCATCCATCATAGGGAACGGTCACTAACTATGACATTCGGTTCAATGGGACTATTCTCGGTAAAAGAACCGAAAACAAACTCCGAGAAACCCAAAAAAATAAAAACCGAAAATTTTTTGCAACACATCGATCATTTCGATAGAAAGAAAATATTTACAAGTGCAAAATATTCTCAAAAATTTTTGAAAAATATCGATCATCTCGATAGAAAAAAAAAATATTTACAAAATATTTACACTGGCAACCATAACTTTTCATAACACACCTCATTAACCACACAAACAAATATATACAGATACAGCACAAATCAGTTCATAACAGGGAAAGCACAAACATACATACAAACCAAGGAAAAACATACAGCAAATTAGAGCCCAAGTCCCAGCACCTAGCTACTCCCCACCCCACACTTAAATCGAACACTGTCCCCAGTGTTCACAAAAATTACAAAACAAAAATTCGGGTGGTGGAACTCCCTGATCAGTCGAAATATTCGACTTCTTCATCTGGTGCTGCTGCCTCGTCGCCCATATCTGAGTCAGCTCCATTGTCGTCATCGGACTCCACATCGGAGTCCTCACGACGTGTCTCCTCATCAATAGGGACATCGTCATCCGTCGGCTCCACAAAGGCTGGTCCCACTCGGCATAAGGCTCTGGCATTCTCGCCAAATGGGTAATCCAGCTCCAGCTACCATAATTCTTCCTCGGTGGCTGGTCTCCTACCAATCCGTAGCTGCAGCATCTGCATGCCGAACATACGTGCCATGTACTGATCGTCACGAGCAAGTCGCTCGCCCAAAGTCAGCACTGGCCCGTGTGTGGTGTCGGGGGCCTTAGTTTTTGTCACATCGAGGGCCCTCCACTCCAACTGTAGAATATAGTCCAAAGCCTCTTCCTCAATGTCGAGGCCTCGGAGGAAGGTGGTGATGAGTCCGCCAAACCCGTATCTGTGGCCCTGGTGCAGTCTGGCTCTCTTCATGGCGGATATAATGACCGCCCCAACATTAATCTCAAGCCCTTTCATAAGGGCATACACCAAGCAGACACGGTTCCGGGTCACATCCGTCATGTGAACTCCCGGGATCAAGCACGAACACACAATCTTCAGCCATATTCTGGCCTCCCTGTTCATCTGCGAATAAGGCAGAGTCTGGTGGTAACCCCTCTCCTTATGTCTACTCCATCGGGCTGTGGATCGAGCCCCACACAATGTAAGTCTGATATCAGCGTATGGTGGGGTGATGTTTAGCTGGCGGAGAACGTCGGCGTCTGTGTCCCGCGCTCCAACGATGGCATTAAATTGGTGGGGTTCCAGAGTGACAATCTGTCCTCTGATTTTTATTGTGTGGCTTCTGATGGCCGGGTTCCAGTTTGCATAGAATTCCCGGACCAAATGTAGGTTGCACTCCTTGGGCTCCTGAAAGATAAAGCTGAGCCCAGCTGCCTCGATTCTCTGCACAATACGTGGGAACTCCTGTGCAAGTGGTTCCCGTGCAATATGTTCCTCGGGGAAGTACTTGTTTTCTTTATGTTTCGCGTACCACTTCTTCCCTTCATCGGTTACCCATCTTGTTCCGTATTGGCGGCGTTGGCCGCGCGGAACAGCTGGTGCAGCTGGGACTGCAGTGCCCAACCTCAATCTTTTCCGTCCGGTGCCTGAGGTAGAAGCACCCTTGCCCTTGTCCTGTCGACTTGCCATTGTACCTGTCAATATACATAAACAAACACAAAGTTAAGCTAAATACAAGTTAACTTAGGCTAAGGTCGGGTTAAACTAAGTTTACCCCACACTTAGTCCCTAACTATATTTACAATACTTCGGCAAGGATTACTCTATTTACAACCTCAAACACAAGCAACTATAAGGTATATTGCTTAGTGCGTTCACGAAAAATTTCGACAGCATAACGGTTAGCGTACTACTCAAACTTCATACAGCTACTCCCAATCCTACTATCGATAGCAATCCAATCATCGCACTTAGCAACACAACAAAAAACAAAAACAACAACGAAAATTCTATGTACATACAAATCTAAATAATCAAACCAATTTACAAAATTTTTGCATTTTCCCCAACAATTCGAGAATTCGTCTTCTCTTAACATTCACACAATATTTACATCGACTTATCTCAATTTACAACCACACCCTGGCATCTAATTCATCAAACTATCAAGTTCCCCAATTCAATTTCAATAACTCAAGCCCTAGAATGCAATATTTCAATCAAATTCGAATTATTCACATAATCGACACGTTCAAACGCTAATTACAACAATCCGAACATAATCAATCACAAAATAATTCAACATCATGTTTCATTGCTACTTGGGGTGATATATTTCACCTCACATGCTCAAATTCGACTAAAATCGCCAAAAACTTGAGAGAAACGATGAAAACATACCTTTTAGTTGAAGAACCGAAGAAATTTGACGTTTTCCTTGCCTATTAGCGTGGCACGTTGGTTGGGGAGGGGGAATTTGGTGTTTTGGTCGCGGAGGAGGAGAGAAATGGGGAGAAAAGAGGCAAAATCGGGGTTAATTTAAAGAAAAACACGCGGGTCACCCGGCAACCCGGTGTGACCCGGCACTGAATAAAGGGCAACGTGTCACGGAGGGTAACGCGGAGCCCCTCCTCCGTGACACGGAGCCAACGCGTTGGCTCTCTGGAAATTTTAAAAAAAATCTGATTTTGCCTTCAACGTGTCACGGAGGGTAACGCGGAGCCCCTCCTCCGTGACACGGAGCCAACGCCCCAGTGCACTGTTTCTTCAATAAAAATTATTTTCATACCTTGCCTTATTTTTCCCGCTTCCATGCATATTTTTCTCCGGTTGACCTGAAAATCACCTCACTAAACGAAATTGGTTAGATTAATAGATTTTCCTAACTACCATGAAAAAATACTAACTAAAACGAAAAAATTTTACGAAATCAAGAAAAAGAAAAATTAAAAATAAAAAAATAAAAAATACCAATTATGTACACTATACTAAAAGAAGAAAAATAGAATATTTTTCTTTTCACGGGTTGCCTCCCGTGCAGCGCCTGGTTTAACGTCGCGGCTCGACGTCCATTATGCTCAATTATCTACTAGGGTGAGGGATGATTTTTCACGATCCTTGTCCTCCCCCCAGTAGTGCTCAGCCTCATCTGGTGGCCTTCCTGTTAACTCTCGGGAATCATTCATTATATTAGCATTCCCATGATCAATCACATTGATCACCGAGAGTTCCTCATTTACAATCGGGAGCTTGGGTGCTTTGTACACGTCAAAAACTTCTATCTTGTCATGTGCCCGCATTGTAAGTTGACCCGCAGCTACATCAGTTAATGCTTTTCCGGTTGCCAAAAAGGGATGACCCAAAATAAATGGGACTTCAGCATCTGGTTCAAAGTCCAAAACAATAAAATCGACCGGAAAAATGAGGGAGCCCACTTGCACTAACACATCCTCAACAATACCATCCGGTTTAGCTAAGGACCTGTCCGCTAGCTGCAAGATTACTGTGGTAGGTCTAGGACTCCCTAGACCTAACTTTCTGAACACCGAAGATGGCATCAGATTTTGTACTTGCCCCCAAGTCGCATAATCCACGAGCTCGGATACTTTGCCCAATAGTCAGCTGGATAGTAAAACTTCCAGGGTCTTTCAATTTCGTGGGCAGTCTATTCTGAATCCGGGAAGTGCATTCCTCCGTTAAAGCCACCGTGGCATACTCAGTCAAGCGACTTTTGTTAGCCACGATGTCTTTAATATATTTTGCATACTTTGGCACTCCCTGCAAGACATCAACAAGAGGTAAATTAACATGTACCTGTTTAAGCACCTCTATAAATTTCTTGAAACACGCCTCCTCCTTGTGTTTCTTAAGTCGTTGAGGGAACGGGGGTGGAGGCCTTTTTGATTCTGTTTCTTTAGTCTTCCCCCTATCAGAACTTTGTTCCTCCTCAACATCTGCTGCTCCTGACTTTTGAGGCGGTCTTTCCGGTTCCACCTCCTTCAACTGTAAGCCACTCCTCGTGGTCACTGCATTAACCTGCTTCGGATTAGGATCCGTGTTGCTAGGTAGTCCTCCTCTGGGTCTTGTATTTTGGGCACTAGCAAATTGCCCAAACTGATATTCAAGGGCCTTGGTCGCCAATTGATTGTTCTTCACTTCGGCTGCCAATTTAACATAGTCAGCCTGCAATTGTGCCTGATTAGCGATCATGGTTTTGAACATCTCCTTAATAGTCGGTGATGGTGGTGGAGGAGGGGCATTGTGATTTCTGAATTGAGCTTGATGGTTTTGTTGCCCTCCTTGATTTCTCTGCATACCCTGACCAGAACTTTGGCCTTGTTGGTTGTTGCTACGCCACGAAAAATTCGGATGGTTCCTCCAATTTGAGTTGTAGCCTCTACCAAACTGCTGCTGATTTCTCTGTGCATTGCCCACAAAGTTAACAGAATCAGGATTTGCACCATAGCATTCAGCTGAATGCTCACTACTACCACACACTTCACACCACATCTGCTGGACTGCATTGACCGAAGCTGAAGGCTGGTTCAAGTTCATATTGTTGAAGTGATTATTTAACTAATTTTGCAAGGCAGCTATCTGTGCAGCGATAGCTGTAAATCCATCCACTTCAAGCACTCCCGCTGCTTTCCTTGCTCCACCTCGAGATGAATCTGCATTCCATTCTGGATTGCCTTGTGAAATTCGGTTGAGCATAGTGTACAGCTCCTCGTAAGTCTTTTCCAGTGCTTGCCCTCCAGCTGCTGAATCTAACAGAATTTTAGTGTGGGGTTCCAAACCCTCAATAAATGTGTGTACCAACACCTCATTGGACTGATGATGATGAGGACAGTCCCGCAACATGGATTTAAATATTTCCCAGGCTTGATATAGATTTTCTCCCTCCCTCTGTTTAAAACTTAGAATTTGACTTCTAAGTCTGGCTGTTTTACCAGAAGGGAAAAATCTAATCAAAAACTTCCGTGCAAGATCATCCCACGTTGATATAGAATTGGGTGGTTCAACTTTTAACCACCTCTTAGCTTCACCAAGTAAGGAAAACGGAAATAAGGTGAGCCGAACATAATCAGGTGACACTCCAGCGGGTATATAAGTGTCACTTATCTCCAAAAAGTTTTGGAGATGTTGTTGTGGATCTTCATGAGGGAGACCGGTAAATTGCCCGCTTGTGTGCAAAAGTTGCACCATATTCTGCTTTAATTCAAATCTCCCTCCAGGCTCTGGTTTGCGGATGCTAGAATGTACATTGTTAGCGTGTGGGATTGCCACCTCGCGAACCGGCCTTGCTGCTGCTTCATCGGGCACTAACACTGCCCTCACAACTGGTGGATTTTGTTGCTCCATAATAGATTGTCGGGACAACTGCAGCTTCTTTTGTAGAGCTTCTCTACGTTGACTATGAAATTCACGTTCAGGCTCTAAGTAAGATTCCACCAGCTCCTTGTCCCTTGCCAGTGTTCACAGAAACAAAATTTGCAAAATACCGGCTAAGACCAAGTTGTTAACACTTAAGAAAATAAAAATAAAAATACAGTAAATTTACACTAAACACAATTTCACAAATTTGCCTAGCCTCCCCGGCAACGGCGCCAAAAACTTGTTCGGTGCGTTGTTGGGGTTATAAAACCGACACGCAAGTGCACGTGGTCAAACAAGTAATAAAGTGGCTAAGTAAGCCAAGTATCGATCCAAGGAGGCTCAGGGTATGTAAAAATTGCCTAAGTATACTATATTCTTATTTTACTTCTAACTATGCTAACAACAACGTAACCAACAGTTAATTGAGTTTTTGTTTATAAAATATATACTAAAACTATTAACAATTATTTACTATGAATTTAAACTATGGATATGAGCATGCCAAGGTTAAGAACAAATAATGAATTCGATTGTAATAATAATTCGGTTAATCTCTTCTTCATGTTGCTAGCCAAGAACATTAGCCTAGAAATTAAAACTCTCGTATTTAATTTCACTTAAGAATCATAAACCATTCGTCTACATTTCTGTGATCAAATGCAATTTACGACCTAGCAATACAATTCCGGTTCCTCAATTGACTAATACGGCTTTCAAGTATATTTCTATCAGGAAAGCACATCAAAACCCAATTTTCCCAAATCAAGTTAAGAACAATACCCTATTAATTCACAACTTTCCAATTTCTTGCTCTCTCGAGTGAAATTGGACTTTTTAGATGTACATTAATGTTGGCCAAGCACTAATGCAGTAAGAACAAGAATTAATAGAACAACATGAAAGAAGAAGAAGAAAACCATATCATTTACAATCAAAATTCACTACACATGTTCAAAACCTTAGCAAGGAAGAGAATTAGCCACTCATTTGTGGATTGATCATCCTAAAACAAGTGTAAATCATACATACAATTGATTGAAAGAAGAAAGGAAGAGAAGAAATCTCTTAGCTTTTTCGTCCCTCAACTGCTGCTAACCCATGTCCTAGCTCCACCAAGTCTGAACTAAAACTGAACTCATTAAAATAAACCTAAGTGTGCTATTTATACTAGAGGGAAATTTTTCCCGAAATAACAAGCAACGTGTCATGGAGGTCAACGCGGAGCACTGCCTCCGTGACACGGCGTGGACGCGGACCTTCCCTGGAAATCCAGGGTCCGGTAAATTAGCCTCAACGTGGCACGAAGGCCAACGCGGAGGCCTATCTCCGTGCCACGGAGCTGTCGCGAGGCCTCACTGGAATTTGCCATTTAATTCCCTCTCCAGGCAGTGTGCCTCCGCGATGGTAGCGTGGCACGGCTCCATCGCGGAGCCCCTATAATTTGTGCATTCCAATGTATTTTCCACGCTCGTATCCAAGTCCAACTCCGATATAGTTCCAACATGCATTTTAGCTCCTAAAAATCATATTTACCTGCAAAACAAATGCTAATCATGTTGGTTAGTATAAATTCACATTTTATTACCAATTACATGAGAATATATACACATTGCACACAAACAAGGCAAAAATAATACGTTTGAGTATCACTTGGGCATATAAATCTGCCCAAGATCATTAACCATGGATGGATAGTACAACTAGTCCTTCGAACCAACGGATCGTTACATCGACCGTTGTTTAACCCTTCACAAAATCTGAACCTGCTTACCACGAGCCTCACCACGACTCGTGGTTGTTTCCAATGAGTTGTTGTCTTGATCCGTCATGTACACTGGAATCTTGGCAACCAAACAACGTCCGGTAACCACGGGTCATTACTTCGCACAATGAGTCATTGGACGACCCATTGTATCCCATCTGCTGAACCCAGCCTCCTCCAACGCCTGCTAACAACAACTCGTTGTTTCGAACAATGAGTCATTGTGTCGTCCGTCATATCCACTGCCACCCAGACTTCCCTCACCACGACTACATACAATGATCCTTATATTGATACCTTGAGTCGTTATGTCGCCCGTTCTGTGATATTTTTCTAGTTTCAGCAGTTTTCAACTTTTAGATCCTGAGTCTACTCCTAGGCACTTTTGTGGTATTACAATATCTCCCGCTTAGGAAGATTCATCCTCGAATGTAGGAAACAAGAAGAAAACAGAAACATGTAATTATCATATGCAAATACTGATCATTTATCCCGAAAACTAACAGAATGACTACCTCCGAAAAGAACGACATAGCTGAACTGACCTCATGCTTCGCATACACATCCATAAACATAAAAGAAACTTGAAAACATGAACTTGAAATGAAAACTAAATAGAGTCATAGAGAACAACTGATACCTCAAGTTGGAAGTTAGCCGGTAGGGAATAGGTGAGTGTATTTAGCCATCATATCCGCTTCGGCTTCCCGCGTAGCTCCCTCGACATGTTGATTTCTCCATAACACCTTTACTGAACCTACTTCTTTGTTCCTTAGCCTCCGAACTTGACGGTCCAATATTTCCACAGAAACTTCATAGCTGAGGCTATCTTTTACACCGACACTGTCCACCGGGACTACTAGAGCTGGATCTCCCAAACATTTCTTCAAAAGCGATACATGAAACATAGGATGCACGGAAGATAACTCTGAGGGAAAGTCCAACTCATATGCTACCTTACCAACTCTTCTCATAATCCGGTAGGGACTAACATATCGGGGACTTAGTTTTCCTTTCTTCCCAAACCGCATGACTCCCTTCATGGGAGACACCTTTGGAAATACCCAATCATCTACCTCAAACTCCAAATCTCTTCTCCTCACATTAGCATATGACTTTTGTGACTCTGAGCGATTTTCAGCCTATCCCTTATCAACTGAACCTTCACCATAGCCTCGTGAATTGAATTAGGCCCTATCATAGCTACCTCACCAACCTAAAACCATCCGATGGGCGATCTAAACTTCCGCCCATAAAGTGCCTCGAATGGTGCCATTTGGATGCTAGAGTGATAGTTGTTATTATAAGAAAACTCGATCAAGGGCAAATGATCATCCCAGCTACCTTTGAAGTCCATCACGCATGCTTTCAACATGTCCTCGAGAGTCTAGATTGTTCATTTTGCCTGACCATCTGTTTGTGGATGAAAGGCTGTATTGAGCTTAACTTGAGTCCCAAGCCCCTTCTAGAAAGACCGCCAGAACTGGGAGGTAAACTGAGTACCTCGATCTGAAATAATAGACAAGGGCACTCCATGAAGTTGTACCAACTCCCGAATATACAATTTGGCATAATCATCCGTTGAATCTATGGTTTTCACTGGTAGAAAATGTGCAGCCTTGGTCAACCTGTCTACCACCACCCAAATGGAATCATATTATCGGCGAGTATGGGGTAGTCCTGTTATAAAATCCATGTTGATCTCTTCCCACTTCCAAGTAGGAATACTAATATCCTGAACTACTCCTCCCTGCCTTTGATGATCAACCTTTACTTGTTGGCAATTTGGATATCTATCTACGAACCCTGCAATATCCTTCTTCATACCATCCTACCAATATATATGATGTGCCGTGATTTTAAGGCACTTTCAACGCTTAAAACCAAGAAATTATGCACATTTCAGGTATGTTTATATGGGTATAAGGTATTTTGTGCTTAATGTGCAGGAAAACAGGTCTGGAAGTGATTTTGGTTAAATTAATGATAAAACGACTGAAAGGCGATTGTCAGGAATTTAATGAGTCATTGGCAGGAGGCAAGACCCGTCACTTGAGGTGTTGGAAAAAAGATGAAGTTTGGAAGATACAAGGCAGTGTACTTGACGAGTTATAGGAATGACTCGTTACACTTGGTAACGAGTCGTGAGGTCAACCGTTAGGTTTTGAAGAGAGAATTTCAACCAAGTGTCTAGTGGAGTTAATGACCGACATCACGAGTCGTCACTTGAAGGAACGACTCGTTGACAAGCTACTGGAACCATCTGTGAAGTGCATTGGCTTTTCTGAGGAAGTAGACCACGAGGGACCTAACGACTCATGCTAAGGCACGAGAGTCGTTAGGTGACCCGTTGCCAAGCCTGGGTATGCAACTGAGGACGACTGATTTAATCAAGGAATGACTCGTCAGGAGGCCTAACGATCTGTTACCTAGCCCGTTGCCACTGCTGACCTGGTTTCCTAATTTATTTAGGAAAAGGATTTCTTTGTATTATAAATACCCAGTTTTAGGTTTATTTTAAGGGGAGATTTTTTAGAACGATTCTAGGATGATTTTGAGGAGATTCTGAAATGATTTTTGGGAGGATTTTAGCCGAGTTTGAGAGAGAGTCTTGAACGATATTGTGAGGATATTCTTGAGAGAATTTTCATACAATTGTTCTTGATTCAGGACACGAAAGCTACATTGGAATTTTATTCAATCTACTTCGTTTTTATTCTACAATAATTTGACACGAAAGCTACATTGGAATTTTATTCAATCTACTTTGTTTTTATTCTACAATAATTTGACACGAAAGCTACATTGGAATTTTATTCAATCTACTTGGTTTTTATTCTACAATAATTTGTAAGTTGCAATTATGATTTATTCTATATTTTGTGATTGTAATAACACAAACATGAGTAGTTAAACCCATAAACTAGGTTTGTGGGAACCAAGATAAATTAATACACATAGGTAAAAATACTTAGTGATTTTTGAATGGGGTTTTATGCATGTATTGTTTTTATCTTCGTTTTGTTTGATTCTTGACGGTTGCAAACGTTAGGACTTTCCTTATTCTTACTTACTGGATCAAGGAAGTAAAGAATGGGAAAAATGGATTAACAACGGAGATTTGAGGCTACCAACCCTCATCTAATAGCTTGAATTTGTCCGAGGGATAGCTAATCCGATATTAAGGGTGAGGGTCAACTAAAAAACACCTGGATACAAACCAAGTTGCGTGGTGAAAATCATCTAGATAGGGGACCAACCATTTAGGTGAACCTAACTTACCAATATTGCATGTTAAACACCGGAATAGATCACTAGTGTATAAGCCTTGTGGTTATGAAATCTTGGGGAACACAATCTTAGTCTAGTAGTAAATTGAATACAGACCAAATTTGATACAAGCATTCATTAATATTACTTTTTGTTATTATTACACATTTTTCCCCCTTTGGAAATAAGTAAATCAATAGTAATAGTTATTCGCATTAACCTAAGTTCTTACCATATTCCCAGTGGGATTGACCTCAACCTTTGTTGGGTTCTATATTTGACAATCGACCGCTTATATCTCAATTGCAAGGTGTAATTTGGGCGACATCAAATTTTGGCGCCGTTGCCGAGGAATACGGCTAAGGCTTTTTGTTAATTGTGTTAACTTTACTATTGGTCCTTATTTCTTTGTTTTATTTTTATTTTGTTATTTTGGTTGCTTAACAGGTCTTAGGTTTGTGCATGCCCGACACTAGAAGTCAAGGACATCCCTTGATACCAATTGATCACGAACTTGAGATAACATTAAGAAACCCAAGGAAAATGGCCAACATACATGAGTACGAAACTGTGGACCAAGCCACAACAAGGATGTTGGCCGAAGAGCAAGCTCAGGCTAGAGATCGGAGTTAGCTAGAGTTGCTGAAAAGCAGCGTCTAGCTGCAGAAGCTGAATGAGCTAGATGACCCAGAGGTCTAGAGCACTAGTGACACCAATATTTTGATGAGGAAGATGATGCGGACATAGATGAAGCTGGTGCCACTGGAGCGATAGTCCCTCCTCCTTTGCCTGCTAGGGAAAAGTTTGATATTACAAGTGCAATGATTCAACTACTAAATATGAAGGGAATATTTGCAGGTCATGCATCCGATGACGCTCACGCTCACTTGATTAATTTCGTGGGTATATGTATGGCATACAAGCAGCCAGGGGTCAGCCAAGACTCAATCAGATTGAGGTTATTTCCATTCTCTCTTCGGAGTGAGGCGACGATGTGGTTGGCTGAGCTGCCGAATGACTCCATCACTACTTGGGGAGAGCTCAAGAAAGCTTTTCTTGAAAGGTTGTTCCCACCATCCAAGGCGTTGCTGCTAAAGGATGAAATATACAACTTCAGGCAGCTAAATTCTGAGGCACTCCATGAGACCTGGCTGTGGTTCAACAAAAAGCTCAAGAAGGTGCCAAACCACAGGAATCCGGATGATAAACTATTGGAGATCTTTTACCGGTCCCTGAATGCCAACACAAAGGCGGTTGCTGATACCATCTCAAGAGGATCCTTTATGAGTCATACTTATGCAGAGGCTACGGAGTTGCTGGAAAGGATCACTAAAACCAACTGAGCTTGGCACACTAGAGAGTCGGAGGTCCCGGCTGGTTCTTATATGGTTGGTATATCTGCTGAACAGCGGCGAAGAGATGAGGAGCGTGACTAGGACATTACAGAGATAAATACCACCATGGGGTTGCTTGCCACGCACTTAATGGGAATGGGAGCAGAAAAGGTGAATGTTGTAGGTTCTCAGGGTAAGGCCCTAAGAAATGATGGGTGTGAGTCTGAGTCTGAAAAAGATATCAATTATTTGAATGATCAGAGGATGGGTTTTCGGACCAACACCTAAGGGTCTAACCAAGACTCTTAGCATCAAGGTCAAGGGAACCAAGGTTCTACAAGGATAATAATTTCAACCGGGGTCAATACCGGGAAAATGGGGACTGGAAGAAGCGGGAGGAGTTAAAAAATGATAGGGGTGGTTTGTATGTTCCTCCACGAAACCGAGAGCCAGAGTCAAGCAGTACAAGGGTCGAATATATGCTTTCCAAGGAATTCAGCATTGGAGGATGGAGAAGAGTCACTTGATGAATTCTTAGTAGTCAAGTGACTTGCGTCGTGCCGCGACGTTAAATCAGGCGCTGCATGGGAGGCAATCCATGGAGGTGTTCTGGTGAATTCTGAGTAGCCAAAACACCCACGTCGTGCCACGATGTTAAATCAAGCGCTTCTTGAGAGGCAACCCAAGTTGTAAATGTAATAAAAAGTTAGTGTTAACATTTGTGGATGGGTGCAGGTGAATAAGATGGAAAATCTGAAGTTGGAACAAAAAACTGGAATTTCAGTTCTGGTGCAGAAAAATCATAGAATGAGTCGTTGCATGACTTGACGACTCATTTAGCCAGTCGTGAAGTGAACTGCTGAAAACAGGGGAGCAACGGGTGACTTCATGAGTCATTTCTCCAAGGAACGAATCGTTTAGTCCCCCATCAGGTACACTGGACCTAAGACTTAATTAAAAGAAAAAGGGTGATGACGGTTCACTCAATGAATCGTTGGGAAACCAAACGAGTCGTCAAGTGACCCATCCTGAAACTACAACAGGCCAAGGACCACGACTCAGGGAATGACTCGTTGGGTAACACCACGAGTCGTTACGTGAGTCATTAGGTCCCAGGTAAGTAAAATTAACCCGACCCATGACTACAATTGGGAAAAGTTTCTTTTCTTAAAATCAATTACCCGATTCCATTCAAATACTCCCCGTTAAACTCACTTCAAATTTCCCTCTTCTCTTCTTCTCCTTCTTCACGCAAACCCATCAAAAACACCATTGAAAGCACCTTCATCACTACACACACATTCGTCGAAGCACAAGCACATCTGCTATTGCACTCCATCTCTGATAAATTGCATTGTAAGTAATCTTCCCCACAGAAACACTTTGAATAATTTTTGCATTACATCAAGAAATTTTGAAGACCCATGTATGAGTGAGCTTTAATGTTCTTTGATTTACATTGTGTTAATACCTGCCTTGTGATGTAGAAAAAAACCTAGGATGAATAAAACATCAAATTTTAGGTTGATGTTTAATTGAAGTTGTGTGTTTGTGGAATTGAAAACTGGAAAGAAGAAGAAGATGAATAGGAACTCTTGAGCACGAGCCACATCACGAGTCGTTGGGTCACCAAATGACCCGTCATGTAGCTCGTGCTGAGTGGGAAAAATAAACTGTTGAGGCAATGTACTTGACGAGTGACCTAACGACTCGTTGCCTCTGGTAACAACTCGTTGGGGCAAATCGTCAAGTACACTGGACCTATTTGAAAAATGTCCAGCCTGGGGTAACGAGTGACTTCACTCGTTGCCAAAGGCAATGACTCGTTTAGTCACCCGTCGGGACCACTGTCACCAGCTAAAAAAATATTTTCTATTTCAACTTCTCTTGTGTACTAACATGGTTTCCACAGGTATAATGGCTCCACGAGGCACACCAAAGAAGGGTCAAACCAAAAAGCAGGTACCTGAGTGCAGTCAACTATCATACCGAAGGCTGCGAGATGATCTATCCTCCTCTGAAGAGTCGAGCGGCTCTAAAGAGGAATATGAGGTATCAGAGGAGCAGTTGGTGTGGAGGATGACCAGGGCTAGGGCTCAACGAAGTTCAAATCTGACAGCCCTAGTCGATACTCCAACTCCACTAGCAAGGGATCCGTCCAACCGCACTAATGAAAGCGTTAGGGATGCTGCTGCACTTGTTTCGTAGGCACCCACAGTTGGGCACAATACAGAGAGAGTTGATGAGTCGCATGCCCAGCGAGGGGACTCGGACAATGAGCTGACTGAGACATCGGACACATCAAATGAGCAACCAAGAAATGTGAGGAGATGGTGTGTCCATGGCATTCGGGCTATATATAATCGGGATATTGCTCCAAATGACAAAGGCAATCCGAAGTGGAGCATTTACGAGGAGCTAAGGCTGATTACCACCGGGTTGAAAAACCTTCCTGAACTACAAATGGTCTTTGATAAATACAAGTTGGGGTGGTTGATAGAGCCTTCAAGCAGCTATATCCCACGCCTGGTTCACGAGTTCGATGCAGCATATGCAGCCACCTTACAACGGTTGGCACTAGGAGGCCAGATTGGAAGAAGCGGCATGCATTGAACCAATTGATGGTGCATGAGACCTCAGTTGATATATCTGAGGAGACAATTTCCAGGATGCTGGATGGGCCAGAAATATCGAGCTCCGATGAACACGACAGAGTTTGATCACAGGTTATCCGTATTGCGGAAAGTCAAAACAAAGAAGTTAAATAGCATAGAGCGGATACAACAATACACTTGGCTTTCCCGCATCATTTCCACAAAGGGGCCGTTAGTTGAATGGCTGCATGGTATTGAGTCACAGATAAAGAAGGCCACTTTGAACTTCCAGGATAAATTTTGGTGGTCACTGGTGAGGCACAGGCTGGTACCAACAAGCAATGACAATATCCTCTCACCTAACAGAGCAGCACTAGTAGCCAGCATGATGGGGGGTAGGCAATCAATTTCCTACAGTTCATCGTTGAGGAGATTCGGGAGCGGGCTGTAAATGATGGTGTGATGATTCCCTTCCCATGCTTAATTGATAGAATTTGTCGGGAGTCTTGAGTGCTAGAATTGCCATCAGTTGATCAGAGAGTGGTGGTTCAGAAGATTACTGATATCGGGATGATTAGAGATGATACAAACCCGGTATCGAGGGCGAGGACTCAGGCATCTGTATCCGCTAGAGAGACCATAGTAGCAGAGTCATTTGGCAGCGGGATGCAAACTGATGCAGCAAAATTCACCGAGTTAGCGGCCGAGCCTACTGAGGGCAGGGAGATAGGTAGCCAGGCTGAGGCTACAGATGCAGCGGATACCTCCATACCTGCCGATGTTCCTAAGTCATCATCTACAACAACAGCATCCAGACCATCAGTCGCACCTCCACGATCCACCACAGCTGGCCTAGTCACGGTATCATAGGAGTTCTTGGTTGACATGGCTAGGCGGCTAGCTAAAGCAGAGAAGCAGCAGGCACACACGACTCTACAGGTCAAAGTCTTGATAGAGCAGGTTAAGCTGTGGGTGTCAAAGGAGTTGGAGACATTGTCCAGTTCGATGCATGGGCGACTAGATGCTTTTGAGAGAAGGATGGATGAGCGCCTTTAATAGTTACAGGCGCTAGAGTTATCCCGATCGTACGCAGAGCTGGGAGTACTACGATCCGAGGTGCGGGACTTGGCCGCACGATAGACAGCTGCGATACCTCCACCGATACTTCCCGTGATTGATGATGAGTTTGAGGAGGAGCTACCACCGATTTTTGATTTCATCACGGAGGAGCCGGTGGCACACGCCAAGGGGAAGAGGACTCATGAGGAGGCAAGTGATGATGTTGATACATCTCTACTCCGTTAGTAAAAATGAGAGTAGAGTGAGATGGAGAGGGCACTGCACGAATCAAGAGAGGAGGCTTGACTGAGAGCCGAGATAGAGGCAGCGAGAGCTCGTGGTGAAGAAACGAGCTTAGTTGGATCTAAGAATGCGTCGGGTCAAGCCGGTAATATTGGAGTTGATATTGAAGGCGTATCTATACCCTCCACCGACTAGGTACCTGACACCTAGTCGCACAAGTATGTTTCCTAGTTCCTTGGTTTTTGTCTTGTATATATATGCGTCGAGGACGACCATGTTTTTTTTGATGGGGGTGGGGAGGGATACCTGTGCATTCTATTTTGCTGAACGTACCCCGAGGGTTTTTCTTGCCGGATATCTTTTCCCTCGGGTGTTCCATATCTTGTAGAACCGACATGTTTAGGATGTTATTTTGTGTTTTTGTTTTGTCAATAGGAAGAAAGTTAGGAAAACTGAAAGCAGTCAATATTTTGATTTTTGATGGTTTGATACCCCTCCAAAAAATTGGTAGGTGTATGTTAGAGTTGACAATTATGACCTTTGTGAATCTTTGCATGGCATTGGAACTGTGTGTTTACTATTGTATGGCTGTACCTGAACTAGCGATTAGTAGAATTGATGATGTTGACCAGTGCTATGTGTGAAGTGAGGTCTGATAGCTAAATTCGGTTGTGTGTGTCAATCTAGAATTTTCTTGGTCAATCGTACCGAGATAGAGGATAAGGAACTAAGAAAGGATCATAGGTCATTTTTGATTTATGAGTCCACTTTAGCCTAAAAGACCTACCAAAGAAAATAAAAATCCCTTGATCCAAATGTTTGAGCTTAAATTGACCTTTCTTTTTGTTCACACCAATTCACCTGCCTGATTTTTTTATGAACCTGTTTTGACCTTGGTCCCTCCTTGGACATTGTGAACTTCAACTCAGGCAAATCGCCTAAGTTGAGGGTGGCTATGATAGGGGTGAGTGAGAAGATTCAGGTGGAAGTAAAGTTGGGTAATGAAAAAAAGGAAAAAGAGCGGGTGTGGTATGTATGATGTTGTCAAAAAGCAAGAAAAGAAAAGAAAAAAATAATGTATGACATCAATAAGTTTTTGTTGAATAAAAAGTAACTGCATTTGTAGTGTCTAAAGTAAAGAGAAGAAAAAGTAGAAAAAGGGAAAAAGGGAGAAAATAGAAATAAAGGTGAAAAGTGGAGTAAAAAGGCGGAGCGCCAAGGAGGGTTGAGCTACTAAAATCCATATGTACCATACCCAAGCCCGAGCCTACGTTACAAGCCGATAAAGTCCTATAGTGATCCTAGCTACTTGTCTGAAAATTGAGGTATTGAAAGTAAAGGCAAGCCTATGGTATTGTATGCATACAATTCGAATTTCTTTGTAAGAGTGAGTGGATCTTACCTAGTCCAAATAGAAATATACCGAGATAATCATATACACATCTGTGAGTATGGGACTTCTTTGAGGTGAGAACACTTGGTCAATAAAATCGTCTGCAAATTGTCTGGGGCAGTGTTATGGATTTATGTGCATGGTTGCAGGTGACAGTATTTTATCATGTTTCGATTCCTCTGTGTTATGGTTGGAAATTTTGCATATGCATAGTGTTTTGAGTTGATACGATGAGGGAGGGGTTAGAAAATTTGATTTTGATGTATAAAAATGATTGTTGTAAGTTTCCTAAAGTCTTTTCGATTGAAGCGCCGAAGTAGAGTGTTTTGTTTTGTTTTTGCCCGAGGACATGAAAAAGTTCTAAGTTGAGGGTGTTGATGTGCCATGATTTTACGACACTTTCGATGCTTAAAACCAAGAAATTATGCACCCAAATCCCAAGCAGGTCAATGTAGTGACCACAAGGAGTGGACTACAACTTAAGGAGGTGGAACCAGAAAGACCACCTCAGCAATCTGGAGCAGTGGAGAAAGATGGGGAACATGATGATGAGAGGGGGAAGGAAAAGGCAGCTGAGGCAGAAAGACCACCACCCCCGTTCCCTTAAAGATTAAAGAAGCACAAGGAAGAAGCTTGCTTTAAGAAGTTCATGCAGGTGCTGAAACAGGTACACATTAATTTACCTTTGGTTGATATTTTGCAGGGAGTGCGAAATATGCAAAGTATATCAAGGACATCGTAGAAAACAAAAGCATACTGACGGAGTATGCTACGGTGGCGCTTACGGAGGAGTGCACTTCTCGGATACAAAATAGGTTGCCGACAAAGCTCAAGGATCCTGGGATCTTTACCATTCAGATCACAATCAATCAAAGTATCCGAGCTCGTGAACTATGTGATTTGGGAGCAAGCATAAACTTGATGCCGACATCGGTGTTCAAGAAGTTGGGGCTGGGCATCCCTAGACCAACTACTGTGATCTTGCAGCTAGCTGACCGTTCTTTGGCCAGACTAGATGGTATTGTGGAGGATGTGCTAGTGCAAGTGGGCTCCCTCATTTTTCTGATAGATTTTATTATCTTGAATTTTGAGCTGGATGCGGAAGTCCCATTTATTTTGGGACGTCCTTTCTTGGAAATCGGGCGAGCACTGATTGATGTGGCTGCGGGGCAGTTAACCATGAGAGCACATGATAAAGTGGAGGTGTTTGATGTGTATAAGGCCATGAAGCTTCGAGCCATTTATGAGGAGCTATTATCAATCAATGTGCTAAATCAGGAAGCAATTACTCAGATTATTGATTCTCAAGATCCATTGGAGAGAGCTTTGATGGGCTCCGATCATTTCGGAGACAGGGATACATATGAGATGGTGCAGATGTTGAACGAACCAAAATGGTTTCCCAAGAAGCAATACTTTCAGCCATTGATGCGGTCCTTGGAACCATTGCCAAAGCCATCAATTGAGGAAGCACCAAAACTGGAGTTGAAGACATTGCCTCCACATTTGAAGTATGTATTTTTGGGGGAAGATGACACCTTGCCTATCGTCATCTCCGTAGAACTGACAGAGGCACAGGTAAAGGATGCATTGGTGGTTCTCAAGAGGCGGAAGAAAGCAATGGGGTGGCAAATGTCAGACATTAGGGGAATCAATCCATCTTTTTTCACACACAAGATTTTTATGGAAGAAGGAGCAAAGCCAACTGTACAACATCAGCGGAGGTTGAATCCGCTGATGAAGGATGTAGTTAGGAAGGAAGTGATCAAGTGGCTTAATGCAGGTGTGGTCTATCCCATTTTAGATAGTGAATGGGTCAGTCCCATTCAGTGTGTCCCTAAGAAAGGAGGGATGACCGTGGTCACCAACGAGAAGAATGAGCTGATTCCTACACGCACAGTCATAGGCTAGCGAATTTGCATGGACTACAGAAAGCTCAATGAGGCCACGGGGAAAGATCATTATCCTATCCCATTTATTAATCAGATATTGGACAGGTTGGCAGGTCAAGAATATTATTGTTTCCCTGATGGATATTCTGGCTATAACCAAATAGCCATAGCACCGGAGGACCAGGAGAAAACCACTTTTACATGTCCTTATGGGACATATGCTTTCAGGCGGATGCCATTTGGTCTATGCAATGCACCCGCCACATTCCAGAGTTGCATAATAGCGATCTTTCACGATATGGTGGAAGATTTTGTAGAGGTATTTATGGATGATTTTTCTATTTTTGGTAATTCGTTTGCTACATGTTTGCAGAATCTTGACAGGGTGCTAGCTCGATGTGAAGACTCCAACCTTGTACTCAATTGGGAGAAATGTCATTTTTTAGTCAAGGAGGGTATCATCCTTGGCCATAAGGTGTCATACAAGGGGTTGGAAGTCGATCGTGCAAAGATCAAAGTGATCTAAAAACTACCACCACCTGTGTCAGTGAAGGATGTTCGCAGTTTTCTCGAACATGCAAGGTTCTACAGACGGTTCATCAAGAACTTCTCTAAAATTTCTAGACCGATATGCCGGTTGCTATAAAAAGAGGTGAAGTTTGAGTTTGTCGAAGATTGTGTTAAAGCATTTGAGGAGTTGAAACATAAGCTGGTAGAAGCACCTATTATTATTTCTCCGGATTGGGAGCAACCATTTGAATTAATGTGTGATGCAAGTGACATAGCTGTAGGAGTTGTATTGGGGAAGCGGAGGAATAGAATTTTTCATTCCATTCATTATGCAAGCAAAACACTTGACGCAGCCCAAGTCAATTATACAGTCACTGAAAAGGAGATGCTAGCATTGGTGTTCGCGTTTGATAAATTCAGGTCCTACTTGGTGGGTTCTAAAGTAGTGGTATATACCGATCATGCAGCAATTCGGTATCTGTTTAACAAGAAGGATGCAAAGCCTAGACTAATCAGATGGATATTGTTGTTACAAGAGTTTGACCTAGAGATTTGGGATAGAAAGGGGAGCGAGAATCAAGTGGCAGATCACCTATCGCGATTGGAAAGTTGGTTGCATGTGAAGGAAGGTGATGGCATCAAGGAAGAGTTCCCGGATGAGCAACTCTTGGCAATAAGGGAAGCTAAAATCCCATGGTATGCAGACATTGTGAATTTACTGGTAAGTGGAGCTTATCCACCGGAGGCTACGGCTTAGCAGAGAAAGAAGTTGAGACATGATTGCAGGTATTACATTTGGGATGAGTCGTATATGTTTAAGTGGGGACCGGATCAGGTTATGAGAAGATGTATTTCAGAGAGCCAGATTGAAGAAGTATTGAGGAGTTATCACTCATCATTGTATGGAGGGCACCACGGAGGCGAGCAGACAGTGCACAAGGTGCTACAGTCAGGTTTCTTTTGGCCTACACTGTTTAGAGACTCTATGGCATATGTAAAACTGTGCGATAGATGTCAAAGAACAGGCACAATTGGTAGAAGGTAGGAGATTCCATTGCAGCAAATATTAGAAGTGGAGATCTTTGATGTATGGGGAATAGATTGCATGGGCCCGTTCCCACCGTCATTTGGCAATCGTTACATCTTGGTAGCCGTTGATTATGTCTCTAAGTGGGTCGAGGCAACAACTTTCCCCAGGAATGACAACAAGGTGGTGACAAAATTTGTGAAAAAGCATATTTTCACCAGGTTTGGGACACCCCAATCCATTATCAGTGATGGAGGGGCTCATTTTATGAATGCAAGTTTCAAGAATTTGCTAGCTAAGTATGGGGTGCGGCACAAGGTAGAAACAACATATCATCCCCAAACTAGTGGGCAAGTGGAGGTGTCGAACAGAGAAATAAAGCAGATTCTACAGAAGACAGTGAATGCACAACGAATTGATTGGTCAAGCAAACTCGACAATGCGTTGTGTGCTTATAGAACTGCGTACAAGACACCCATTGGGACTTCTCCGTACAGATTGGTCTATGGAAAGGCATTTCATCTGCCTGTGGAGCTAGAACATCGAGCTTTTTGGGTCGTGAGAAAGTTGAACATGGATCCGGAGCTACCAGGGAAGAAGAGAGTGATGTAACTCAGTGAACTTGATGAGTTTCGATGGCATGCTTATGAAAGTGCCAAATGCTACAAGGAGAAAATGAAGAGGTGGCACGATAGGCATATGGTGCATCGGATCTTTGAGCTGGGGCAGAAAGTATTGTTATTTAACTCAAGGCTGAAGCTTTTTCTAGGTAAATTGCGGTCTAAATGGTCAGGGTCGTTTGAAGTGGTGAGAATGACCCCACACGGGGCAGTGGAGTTGTGGCAAGAAGATAGAAGTGCCATATTTTTGGTGAATGGGCAACGATGTAAGCATTATTGGGGTGAGGATGTTATTCTAGAGAAGACATCCATCACTCTAGAGGATGAGTGAGCATGGATAGCGTCGAGCCGCGACGGTAAATCAGGCGTTGTGCGGGAGGCAACCCGTGAATGTGTTGTAATAGAAGAGTAGAATTATTTTAAAGAAAAAAAAACAAAGAAAAATCAAAATAAAAAGTTTTGCGTTGAAACCTATGATTTCTAACCAATTTCTTGTGGTGAAATGATTTTCAGGTGAACGGAGGGCAAAAATATAAAAAAGCGCAAAGGAAAAAAATCGAGGTGAGAAAATAAAAATTGGCACATTACAGTGAGCCTGCGCGATGGCTCCATGTCATGAAGCCAGTGCTCTGTGTTGCACTCTATGACACGTTGAGTGTTATTTCGCGTCGGGTCACCTCGGGTCACCGGGTAACCCGCATGAAAAAACCCTTTTAAAACCCCAATTTCCTTCATTTTCTTCCTATTTTTTCATTCCCTTGGTGACCCACAACCAAAAATCCTTTCTCCCCCAACGTGACACGGACCTAGGGATCAAATTTCTTCGAGTTTTCTTTGATTTCATCAAAGTAAAGGTATGTTCTTGAATTTTTCCTTATTTTTGCTCAAATATTCGATTCTTGAACATGTTTGGTGATTTAATCTTGCCCTAAGAGAAAAATAAGCTTGAATTCACTTGAGTTATGATTGAATGATGTTCATAGTATCGGGGTGAGTATATGAACTCAATGATTGCATGTTTTATTGAAATTCTTGCGAAATTGATAGCTAGGGTTGAAAATTGAATAGGAAGAAGACTAAATTCTTTGAAATGTTGAAAAAAATTGGGTTGTGCATGTTGGGTGATGTGATATTGTGATTGATGTTGAATATGCTAAGTTAGAAGAGGGATTTTCGGGAGAATGCAATTGGAGAATTACATAGGTTGTTGAAAAATTGCTAAGTGCTATGATGATGTAATTGAATCGATGGAGAAATTTGTATTCATTGTACGAAGTCTGAGTAGTACAAAGTAATTATCCCATCGAATTTTATGAATGCACTAAGCTTGTTGAATGCTAAGAATGGCAAAATCATGAATGTCTTGTTGAATTGTGTTGATTGCGGCTAAAGACTAAGTGTGGGGTGATCCAATTAAACCCAACCTTAGTTGTAGCTAATTATGACTTTCATAACACTGGGACTGTATGTTTGAATGTACAGGATCAATGTCAGGCCGACAAGACAAGGGCAAGGGCGCATCCACGTCGGGCGCCAGCAGAAAAAGGGTCAGATTGGGAACAACAGTTCCAGCAGCTACAACGGTTCCTAGAGGTCAACGCAGACAATACGGAACCCGATGGGTGACTGATAAGGGGAAGAAGTGGTATGCTAAACATAAAGAAACATAATACTTCCCGGAAGAGCAGATAGCACGGGAACCGCTGGCATAGGAATTCTCGCGGATTGTACACCAGATTGACACCGCTGGGCTAAACATCATTTTCAAAGATCCCAAGGAGTGAAATCTTCATCTTATCCGAGAGTTCTATGCAAATTGGAACCCGACCTTATGCAGCCACACCATAAAAATCAGAGGGCAGGTTGTCACTTTTGAGCCCCATCACTTGAATGTAATCTTAGGGGCGCGGGACACAGACGCTCATGTCCTCCGTCAGCTGAACATCACTCCACCCTATGCGGACATCAGACGCACCTTATGTGGAGCTCGATCGACAGCCAGGTGGGGTAGGCACAAGGAGAGGGGCTACCATCAGACATTTCCCTACTCTCAGATGAATCGGGAAGCCCGGATTTGGTTGAAAAATTGTGTGTTCCTGCCTGATCCCGGGGATGCACATGACAGATGTCACCCCGGATAGAGTTTGCTTGGTGTATGCCCTGATGAAGGGGCTGGAAATTAATGTGGGGGCGGTGATCATCTCCGCCATGAAGAGAGCCCGACTGCATCAGGGGCATAGATATGGGTTCGGTGGTCTGCTTACCACGTTCTTGAAGGGCCACGATATTGAGGAGGAGGCCCTAGATTACATCTTACAGATCGACAGGCGTGCCTTGGACGTCACCAAAACCAAGGCACCTGACACTACTTTTGGGCCAGTGCTCACACTAGCCGAGTGACATGCTCAGGATGATCAGTACATGGCCCGCATGTACGGAATGCAGATGTTGCAGCTACACTTCAGCGGGAGGCCCGCAACGGAGGAGAACTATGGTAGCTCGAGTTGGATTACGCATTCAACGAGAATGCTTGGGCTCTATGCAGAGTGGGGCCCGCATTTGTGGAGCCCGTGGATGATGATGTCCCTACTGATGAGGAGACACACAGGGAGGACTCAGATATTGAGTCGGACGAGGACGGCGGGGGCGATTTTGATATGGGAGACGAAGCAATGGCACCTGATGAAGAAGTTGAATACTTTGATTGATCAGGGAGTTTCACCACCCAACCTTTGTGATATTTTGAAATTTTGTGAACACTGGGAACAGTGTTCGATTTAAGTGTGGGGTTGGAGTAGTTAGGTGCCAGCTGCTTTGTTTATGTTTTGTTTGTGTTTGTTGCGCTTGTGAGAAATGTGACCTTGTGACTCTGTGTTTTGTGTTCTGTAATTAATGTGGTGTTGTAATGAATGTTGAGCTGCTGTTGTGTTGTGTTGTGTTGTGTTGAGATGATATTGGTTGTGTTGTGTAAATATTTTTCAAATTAATATTTTTATCTTTTTTTATTGAAATTGTTTTTGTTGAATTTCTTTTATGTTGGGTCTCTCGGCCTTTGTTTTCGGTGCTTTTACCGAGAATAGTCCCATTGAACCGAAGTCATAGATAGCAACTGTTCCCTATGATGGATGGATGACGACCTTCTTAAGGGAAATATAGTCGATAGGAGTAGTTTTTTCTTTCTTTTCTTTCTTTTGTTTGTTTCCCAAACGTATCGCTACTTCATGGTTCGGGATTCTTGTTACGTGTTGTACATGATATTAAGATGAAAAGGTGATTCGTATGAAGGCATGCGGATGTGTTAAACATGTTGAGATATCTAGGCCATAGAGTTCGATTCGGTGTGATCGAGGCTTAATAGTGAATTCTTGTAATTAGCTGATTGAAGAGTCTGTGAATATGTCTTGAGTTGAGCATGTGCAATGAATGTGAGGTGAGGTTTCGACTATTCCATGCTATTGTGAAGTGTCTAGAACTTGTTTGGTGTGTGTGCTATACAAAATGAAGGATGTGGATTGTAGGAAAGGATGTAGGCATTTCTTTTGAATAAACCAAAAGTTCTCCCCTATCATACCTACCTTGATTGTACATCCTAGTTAGCCCCATTGAGCCTTTAGCCAATTATTTTCTTTCGTTGAAGAGGTACAAACCGAGCTTAATCCCTTTTTTTTATTAGCCATGAATTTGACCCAAAACTCTTAAGCGCTTAAGAAAAATAATTTTCCCACAGTGTAAAGGAGTGAGGATTGTGAAACGGAAGGGAAGCGGAAGTTGTGAAAGTTAAAGAAAAGGTCAAAGGTTCACTTGTTGAAATTAAAAAAAATAAAGATGTATAACTACTCTTTGCTAGTAAGTCGAGTGTGCTTAAATAAATGGGAACAAAAACAAAGAAAAAAATTTCAAGAATGAGAGGATGGAGGAAGAAACAATGCCCGTAATGAAGGTGGGATGTATTGAAAATACTTAAGGAAGCTAGTTGCTATTATTGGTTAGCCCAGTATTTACTAGTTTCGTAGCTTACATTACAACCCATTAAGTCCTACGTGATCTTACATCACGCATCCTTATATTAGTGGAGCAATACACTAGAGGCAAGCCTATGGTTCATGACATGATGCATGTGAATTCTTTGGGAGAGAGAGCGAAATCTTATTCATATACCCCTACATGTAGTGCTTTGGAAATCTTATAATGGAAAATAGGGTAATTCTCTTGTGTTGTGAGGGTACATGCTTGACGAGAGATTAAATTTCGTGTCGGATGTCTTGATCAGTTGATTTGCACGAGTTTGCCAAGATCGAGAATCGACTCTTGAGTTTAGGAGGTCTTAATGTGATGTACTTCATTGTATTGATGAGACCATGCATGTTTTCTTGATGATTTGCTATGTTAAATAATCGGTATAGCCATAGCTTGAACGGTCGAGTTAAAGTAGCTACGCGTGGGTGCCAATTGCATGAGATGTGAGAGTATTGTTCGAGGACGAACAAGGTTTTAAGTGTGGGGTAAGTGATCTTGGGCAGAATTGCATGCCCAAGTGATACTCAAATGCTTAATTTCGACTTGTTTATCTATCGTTATGTGTACATTCTCATGTGATAATGTGAATTTATACTAACCAACATGATTAGCATTGTTTTGCAGGTAAAAGGAAATTTCGGAAGCTAATATATATGTTGGTGAAGAGCGGGAATGGACTCGGAAGCAAGGAGTGGAAGTTGACATGGGAGAGCAGCAAAAATAAGGGCTCCGCGATGGAGCCGTGTCACGCTGCCATCGCGGAGGCATTCTGCATTTGATGAATTAATTTTGTCAAATTCCAGTGGAGGTTCGTGTTACCTCCGTGACACGGAGGCAGTGCTCCGCGATGCACTCCGTGTCACGTTGAGTATAATTACCTGGAACCTCAAGTTCCAGTGAAGGTGCGTGATAGCACCGTGGCACGGAGGCAAGGCTCCGCGATGCAAGCCGTGCCACGTTGAGGTGCATTTGCCTGGGAGTCGACTTCCAGTGAGGGTCCACGATACCTCCGTGGCACGGAGGGAGTGCTCCGCGATACACTCCGTGCCACGTTGCTTGTTATTCCGAGAAAAATTCTCAACTGTATAAATAACGCACTTAGGTTTTATTTTAAACATTCTAACTTGGTTGAGCAAGAACGTGGGTTACAGGCAATTGAGAGGATGAAAATTCTAGGGTTCTTCTCTTTCTCTTTCTCTTTAATCTCAATTGTTTGTATGAATTCTACTTATTTGATGATGTTTAATCCACAAATGAGTGGCTAATTCACTTCTTGCTGAGGTTAAGAATAATTGTAGAGGAATATAATTGTTGATCATTTCAGTTTTCATCTTTTCTTCAATGGTTGTTCTATCAATTCTTGTTTTTACTGCATTAATGTTTGGCCAATGTTAATGTATATCTAGAAATACAATTTTGATTTTGAAAAGGAAATAAATTGGACAGATGTGAATTGGTAGGATATGATCTTTTCTTAGTTGAGAAAATTGAGAATTGATTTACATTCAGAATAGAAATATATCTGAAAGTCTTATTAGTCAATTACGGAATCAGTTATGTATGGCTAGAGCATGAAATTCTTTTATCACAGAAATGTAGATTAAGGTTTCATGATTCTTAAATTGGATAGGAGTCGAAAGATCCAATCCATAGGCAATAAATTCCTGACTAGAAACCGAAGAGAAGATTCGCTAAATTGAATTAATAAATTACATCCCTGCATGTTTGTCTTAACCTCAGCTTGTTCATTGCTATTGTTCAGACTCAAATTATAATCTTGACTTAGATTCTTAATACTTAGTAAACTTTAACTCTTAAAATATTATTTATTTGGTTTTCTGCATTCATAGAGATATAGTTCACTGACGCTTAAGTTAAGTAATACCGTAGTTCAGTCCCTGTGGGATCGATACTTGGCTTGAAATAAGCCACTTTACTACTTGTTTGATCATGTGCACTTGCGTGTAGTATCCACCACCAAACAATCAACATAACCTTACCTACCTTGAACCATCCAATAGCTGACCTACTGTCACGACCCGAACATAGGCTCAGATCAAGACACAGGACAAAGAACCTCGAGAGGCTCTAAGTCGACCCATGGCATGAACATAACATCTAACTCATCCAAATAAAATGAAAGATCAACATGAATAATAAAGAGGAAATTTGAACATACATAACACCTGACTACATACATAAGTCCGAAGTTGAATACATACTATGTCCGAAAATCCTCTAATACTGATGAGTTGATGGGACAAGACTCCAACTAACATGCTATAGTCTGAAAACTGAAAATATGAAATATAACTGATAAGAAGGGATCCTCGAAAGATGAGGGCTTACCAACTGAGACTAGGAAATGCTAACTCCGAAAATCTGACTAGCGACGGGACTTAGCCTGGATATCAGAGCCTGTATCATGAAACGATACAACATAGAGTATGCGGTCAACACGTGAAATGTATCGAGTATGCAAAGTAAAACCACTAAGTAAGTAAAATCATTAAACATGCATAGTATAAAACATAATCAAGATAAGATTCTGAGAGTAGGGCTTGCATTCTATTTTTTGAAATCATGAAACATAACTGAATATCATAACTAAATCAAATGACCCAAAGTTGAAAATTGATAATCATAAGTAAAATTGAACATTGGGTCAAACCTACTGAAAACTTAATATCATGACTGATGAACATGCATAACTGAAATCATGAGGAACAATGGGAGACTCATCATATAACCGACATTACCACAATAGAGATTACGTGGTCCCGACTATCACACTCATGTGGGCAGAGCCATCCAAAGCTTTTTCAGGGCTAAGGACGCTACCATGATATCGATATCAAGCTGAAGGCCGCTTGGGGGTAGGGAAAACTCAAAAGGGAGGTCCCAAATAATTTGAACATACCTACATTCATGCGTAGTTCTGAGGCATAGGGTTGACTGACCCTTAGCCTACTCGGTGCTAGACCCTACTCCCAAAAACATGCATATACTCTCCATCATTTTTCAACGAAGCTGAACCATCGTCTATCGACAAAGATGACTCATAATATACATCCATAAATCTGAATCATAACATGAGGAGCCTTGGCTTAAATCATACGATAAGCTGAAAATAATTGGGAGTCTAGACTCCAAAACCATGTGGTAAGCTAATTACATGAAATCGTAAAATATACTTGATCATATGGGCTTGACCAATACTTAACATGCTTTAAATCAACTTGATTCTCTTGAAAACATAAACATAGACATGGGTAATTTGAAAACATGATTTTCTCATATATATCTCATCATAATTGAACATACATATCATAATTTCAACTTGCCATGAACTTTCATGAATGGGCAATATAAATTTTAAAATTAAAAATATAAATTTGTAACTAAAAACCTTGTAAAACTTGCCTATGAATTAAATTAAACATTTGGAACATGATTAGATCATACACATGATAGAAACTTTGAGAATTTATATATTTGGGTTAAAAGCCCATAGGTTCATCAATAAGGATTTCACGAAATAGAGAGGGATTAGGCATGGGTGTGAACTGTTGCACCCATTCATAGCCTTACATACCTGAAGAGATCCGATTTCACAAATTCCTTGATCGCCCAATGAGAATTGAGGAAGAATATAATACCCCAGAAGTGCCTAAGACTAGACCCGAAATTTAAAATGGAAAGTGCCAGAAATCTGGAAATTTTTCATAGAACGGGTCATGGTATGGATCATTGGTGCCACCACTGACCCATTGGATGTGTCCGTGGTGAGGTTCTACAGGTTGGAGTTAGAAGTAACGGGTCCAGAAACTACCCATTATATGATGTCACGAGTCGTTGGATGGAGTCATTGTGAGACTGGTCCTTAGTCTAGGAGGAAGTAACGATTCGTAGAATGAATCATTGTGAGTAACAATGGGTAGTGGTGAGTAATCATGAGAAGGAGCAGGAAAATCTCCAGTCGAGGTGACGGATGAAACCACGACTCGTGGGGAGTAGGCACGATTCATGGTTTGACTCGTGGGAAGTCCAGATGCAGGTCGTCAAGGAAAGTAACATGAGGATTCAATGGACCGTTGTTTTATGTAACGACCCATACTGTCAAGCCGTGGTATAAGAATCCGAAAGGTTAAGAAATCACAGTGGATATAACGGACGGGTACCACGAGTCGTGGTATCTAGGCATGACCCATAGGATCGATCGTTGTCACTGACAGTGCAGATTTTTTAGGAAATTCATTAAGGGTATTTTCGTCATTCCTAAGTCCTAGGGTCCTAAACTACATCATTTAAGGCTTGAAATGGAGTGTTTTTCAGGTTTAAATCTATCCTAGGCTCATTCTCATTTATGCATGCAAAATGCAGGGTTTAGCAGATGATCAAGTTAGACTTTCTTCAAGCTTTCCTTTAATCTCATTGGGAAATCAAGGAGGGGTAAAAATCAATTCTTCCCCAAGTATGTAGGGTTATGAATAGGTGAATTCATTCACACCCATGCCTAATCTCTCTCTAAATCATGAAAATTCATATGTTGATTCTATGGGGTTTTAACCCAATGCATGAAATTCCTATTCTCTAAATGGGTGTGATCTAAATATGTTTATACTATTGAATTATGATTTATGGGAAAGTTTTACATTGTTTTTTATTAAAAATCATGTTTCGAGCTTTATAAATTAAAATGCCCATTTATGAGAAGTTCATGAAAGTTGAGATTTATAATGAATGTTCAAGTATGATGAGATATTATTGATAGAAAGCATGTTTTCAAGTTACCCATGTTTATAATCATGTTTTCAAGTGAATTGAGTATTTTCAAGTATGTTAAAGTATCGGGCAATTCCCATATATTCAAATATGATTTATGATTTTGCGAATTAAGCTTACCACATGGTTTTGGAGCGAAAACTCCCAATTATTTTCAGCTTGTGGTATGGTTTGAGGTAAAGCTTCTCATATATGATTTTAGATTGGAGATGTATTTGATTATTGAGCTTCGTCAATTGACGATGGTGAGTTTCGTTGAAAAATGATGGAGAGCATATCCATATTTTTGGTGTAGTGTCTAGCACCGAGTATGCTAAGGGTCGATCACTCTATGCCTCAGAACTACGCGCCAAAGTAGGTTATTACTTATATATATATATATATACTACTTTGGGACCTCCCTTATGAGCTATCCCTGCCCCGATTGGGCCTCGAGCTTGATATCAACATCATGGTATCATTCTTAGCCCTGGCAAGGCTTTGGACGACTCTACCCACTTGAGTGTGATAGTTGGAACCACGTAAGCTCTATCATGGTATGTCGGTTATATGACGAGTCTCCTATTGTTCCTCATGATTTTAGTTATTCATGTTTATTACTCATTATATATATATATATATATATATATATGTTCTAAAAGAGGTTTGACCCAATGTTCAGTTTTACTTATGATTATTAGAATTAAGCTTTGGGTCATTCGATTCAGTATAATGCAATGTTATGTTCAGATCATGATTTCAGAAAGTAGCATGCAAGTCCTACTCTCAGATTCTTTTTTTGATCATGTTTTACATTATGTATGTTTTAAATGATTTTACTTAATGAAGCAGTTTTATTTACCTTGCATACTCAGTACATTCCATGTACTGACCGCATACTCTATGCTGTATCATTTCATGATACAGGTTCCGATCTTCAGACTCAGCCCCGTCACTAGCCACCTTTCTGAGTTAGCATCAGTCCCTGTTGGTGGGTCCTCATCTATCAAGGGACCCTCTTTTATTCGGTTATGTTTGAGTATTTACAGTTTCAAACTTAGAGAGTTTGTTGGGGTCTTGTCCCATCAACTTATCAGACTTAGAGGCTTTTCAGACAATAGAATGTATTCAGCTTTAGACTCGTGTTGTATTTGTGGATTATGCGTTATACTAGACTTCCACTATGTGTATTATGTTAATTCTTATGCTTTAATTGATTGAGTTAGATGTATATTCATGTTATGGGTCGACTTGGGGTCTCTCGGGGCTCCTTGTCCCGTGTCTCGATCCGGGCCTATGTTCAGGTCATGACAAACTTGGTATCAGAGTAATAGGTTTGAAGTGTACTAGGGTGTCTGAAAGTCGCGTTAAGTAGAGTCTTTTTCATGGGTGTGAAGCGCGCCACACTTATGAAGAAGAGGCTATAAGACATTTAGGAAATGTTCCCTTCTTTCATGATCTATGTCGTGTGATGAGATGTCTCCCTATCCTTCTAACTCATGCTATTCGCGATTAAAGAATCATGGCTCCTTGCAGAGTTAATGGAAGGAGGAATGGAAATGGACACGGCCACGTGGATGGCAATGGAAATTGGCACCAACAAGCCCCATCAGTCTAGGAGCACCATGCACCTGAGCCGGTTGCCCATGCTGAATCCCGGGCAGCCATTCAGATGCTAGCACAGGCCTTGACCGCCCAGGTCAACCAGCAGGCAGTGGCGTATGTCCTACAAAACAAGAATGCAGCGGCAACACAAGTTAGAGATTACTTAAGAATGAACCCACCAGAGCTTCTTGGTTCCAAGGTGGACGAGGATCCACATGAGTTAATCGATGAGATTGTGAAGATCACCTAGGTCATAGGGGTGAATGGAGTAGAGTGTGCTGATTTGGCCTTATATCAGCTAAAGGGGGTTGCACACATCTGGTTTCGATAGCGGAAAGATAGTAGGGCAGCCGGAGCAGGCCTTATCAGTTGGGAGGAGTTTCAAGTTACTTTTCTAGATCAGTTTTCCCTCGTGAGATGAGGGAGTTGAAAGAAGCTGAGTTCGTGAATCTTAAGCAGGGGAAGAGGAAGGTGCAGGAGTATGCCCTTGAGTTCATACGTCTGTCAAAGTATGCCCCAGAGTTAGTGGTTGATCAGAGGGCACGAGTGAGTAGGTTTGTTCATGGGGTAGCGGACTATCTAGACAAGGATTGCAGGACCGTTATGCTCTATTAGAATATGGATTTCCCTTGGATAGTCATATATGTCCAGTAGATGGAGGCAACGCATATGAGGGAGAGAGGCCAAGAGGGCCAAGACTGATAGTTATAGATTCTCTTAGCCAAGGCCAGGTGGTGGGCCCTCACAGCAGACCCATCAGAGATCTGCAGCCCAACATCTTCAGCAATGAGTGTGCCATCTAGACCTAGGGAAGATCAGAGAGGGAAAGCATCAGGCTCTCGGGGTCATAGCAGCAGGCCCGTGGATTCCAGTATCTAGTTTGCATCAGGTGTGGTTGGGTGCACACGGGTCAGTGCTTGGCGGGTACAGCTGCTTGCTTCGGGTTTGGGAAACCCAGACACATGCTCAGAGATTGCCCAGCATCTGACAGGGCCATGATAGGGGCTGCGGTGCAGCTTCCAGTCAGCAGCTCCATCCGCACGCCCAGTACAGTAAGGGGCATCTACCAGCATAGGTGGCTGTCAGCACCAAAACAGATTCTATGCCTTAGCATTTCGCCAGGAGCAAGAGGTCTCCCTGGATGTAGTCACTGGTATGTTATGAGTCTTCCATCTCAATTTATATGTCTTGTTATATCTAGGGGCTACCTTTTCTTTTGTGACACCGAAATCCTGTCAGAACCATTCCTAGTTTCTACTCCAGTGAGTAATTCAGTTGCAGCTAGACAGGTGTATGGAAGTTGCCCAGTCATAGTCCTTCAGAGAGTCACCTCCGCGGATCTAGTAGAATTAGCCATGATTGATTTTGATGTTATCCTTGGCATGGATTGGCTATTTTCATGTCATGCCTCAATCAATTCTAGAACCCGAGAAGTAGAGTTCAGATTTCTGGGCGAGCCAGTCATAGAATGGAAGGGTAGTTTAGTTGTGCCTGTAGGTCGTTTCATTTCCTACCTTAAGGCCAGAAAGATGATCTCTAGGTTGTATATACCATCTAGTTAGTGTTAAGGATGCTATGTTTGAGACCCCAACTATCCAATCAGTCCTAGTAGTGTGTGAATATCCAAAAGTCTTTCCAGATGATCTACTGGGAGTCCCTCCCGAGCGGGAGATTGATTTTGGTATTGACCTTCTTCCCGATACGCAGCCTAATATCTATTCCTCCTTACAGAATGGCCCCAGCTAAGCTAAAGGAGTTGAAGGAGTAGTTGAAGGACCTATTAGATAAGGGTTTCATTAGACCGAGCAAATCCCCATGGGGTGCACCAGTTCTATTTGTCCGCAAGAAAGATGGTTCCCTTCGTATGTGTATTGACTATCGGCAATTGAACAAGGTCACCATCAAGAACAGGTACCCTCTACCCAGGATTGATGATTTGTTTGACCAGCTTCAGGGTTCCAAGTGCATTTCAAAGATAGACCTCAGATTTGGGTACCATCAGCTCAGAGTTTGGGAGGGTGACATTCTGAAAACAGTCTTCATAACTCCGTATGGTCACTATGAGTTTGTAGTTATGTTTTTTGGACTAACAAATGCAATTGCAGCTTTTATGGACCTAATGAAAAGGGTGTTCAAGTCATACTTGGATATGTTCATGATTGTGTTTATCGATGACATCCTGGTATACTCTCAGAGCGAGGAGGAGCATGCCGCTCATTTGAGGATGGTATTATAGACTTTCAGGGATTGCCAACTATATACTAAATTCAGCAAGTTCGAGTTTTGGTTGGACTCGGTGGCATTTTTAGGCCATGTGGTGTCAAGTGAGGGCACAAAGGTGGACTCTCAAAAAATAGAAGCAATGAAGAATTGGCCTAGACCGGTGAATCCTGTGGACATCAAGAGTTTCTTGGGTTTAGCCGGGTACTATCAGAGATTTATTGAGGGTTTTTCATCTATTGCAACGCCATTGACCAAATTGACCCAAAAGAAAGTGAAATTCCAATGGTAGGAGGCTTCTGAGAGAAGCTTTTAGGAGTTGAAGACTCGACTTACCTCGGCACAGGTGTTAACCCTACCAGAGGGTACTGATGGGTTTGTGATGTATTGCGATGCTTCGAGAATCGGACTTGGTTGCGTATTGATGCAGCATGGCAAGGTTATAACATATGCTTCCAAACAGCTGAAAGTTCATGAGAAGAATTACCCGACCCATGATCTTGAGTTGGCGGCAGTGGTATTCACCTTGAAGATATGGAGACATTATTTGTACAGTGTTACATCCTTCCCCCCCTTAGAAACATTCGTCCTCAAATGTTGGACGACATGCACGACTCCAACTCAAGGACTGACACAGCACGACATCGCACGACAGAGCCTCACATGAAAAGCCTACCATAAACAACTCCAAACAACAAAACCTTGCACCATGCCGAGGTGCGACACAACTATAACCATAATCAAAATAAGAATCTTACCTGTCGCCATGTTTAGCCACTGGCAAGGCTATAATTCATCAAGTTACAAGCATCCCTGCAAAATTCAGAAAACGTGAGTCTAGACCCAACTCCTATGACATCTGACTTCTCGCACAATTTCGATCCATTAAGAACGGTAACAATCCTAAATGTTGTGTAGCCTCTAGTTTATAAGTACACTGTAATGCACACATAAACAATACTCTACTAGACACGGCTCATAGACTCCCTAAGACGAACTGCTCTGATACCAAGTCTGTCACACCCCAAACCCGGGGAGGCGTGACTGGCACTTGGTGCCACCCCTGATATGAGCATATCCAACGCCCAAAATATAAAACAAAGGCCAAAACTGATGAGGTTCAACAACACAACAACTATAAAATCAGAATAAGACGATAGACTATAGCAGAAGCTGGCTCACCTGACCAACCAAAAAAAATAAATACCATATGTCGTCAAGGCCAGGGATAGGAAAACAACTATACAACATGGCCCACCTGGCCTATAACAACATACTAAAACCACAGCAATGTCTATGAGCCTCTATGAATACATTAGTAATCAAATGATCGGGACAGGGCCCCGAACTACCCTTAATTCAAACATCTGGCGACTCAAAAAAACCTGGAGCGCACCAACTCAGCTGAAACTCCACTCAGTACCCAAGAACTCGATCTAACAGCCCACCATCACCTGAAGGCATGAATGCAGCGCCCCTACTAGGGCGTCAGTTCAATAGTGTATTGAGCATGAAAGGAAGAAACAACTGGAAGACATAGATTAGAGATCAACAGATATACCAGATATCGCAGAAAAAGACTCAACATAAGTAAACACATAAAATCTACCTGGCCCCCATAAGCCTGGCAATTACAAACAAACATACAAGCAAAACCTACCTGGCCCCCATAAGCCCGGCAAGTCTAAAAGTAAACAATAACACAGCGGCACCTATCCAAGATAGCTTACCTGTCATCGCCTCTACACCTCTCTATGACCTCCAGCTAACACCAGTCAACGTCTAACATCAACTACTATCAGATAACATATAACACGAGCAGTGATTACAATATAATGCCAAACATATCAAAAGTAAACACCAGTCAGTGAACATCATCAATCAAGCACTGCCGAACTCTCTCTCGGCTGCGCACAGTTAGCGGAGCTCAATCCATCTGGGAGAACCAAATCGCGATACCAGGAAGGCTCAGACATGTCGGACCACTCTCGAATCATGTCTCAACTTGACACTATGGAGGACATCATTCTCAACACCGTAGGTCATTTCACTCCTTGGGCTCAACCCCTAAGATGGAAATACCACCGTGCGTCGGGTATCCACAAGCCACAAGGTTCCTCGGGCTCAACCCCTAGCTAGAACAACTCTTGTGCATCGGGTATCAACAAGCGACAAGGCCTCAAACACAGCACACACACAATCTAAAATAATAATAATACATGATCAAACAACCCACAAGCCACTCTACTCACCACTAACATCAAGGGACACGTCCAAACCAGCCCAAGTGTCACCAGGGTCGTCACGTGCCATCGACACGGCCAACACGACCGCCGAATCAAATATAACAACAGATCATTAAAACCATCGACCTTAACCACTCTAAGCCCTCATTCACTTGTCAACATAATCACCTAATATTATTTACTCAAACAGCACACAACTTGCTACAAGAACAACACGTCTCACATACGGCCTCTCGACATGAGCCTAATAATTTGCCATGTCTATGATTCTCCACGCTCAATCCCGAGCCACCGAACAAACCAGCACCTTAAACACACCATTATCACCATATAAATAGCAGAACAAGAGTTCAATAATAGCATAACAATCCATAACAAATAGCCAACACACACGTCAACACGAACGACAATGGCTATGGAATTCATGCCGACAAAGGGAGGGACAAGCCTAACATACCTTAGCTTCAAGCCTACACAAACTTGAGCCTTCAACACCATTAACCTACAGCCTAAAGGCAGTCCAAAATTCTGCCAAAACGCCTCCAACACAACTCAACAACAAGACAAGACAAACGAAGCTTATCCGATAAGATTCATAGGAATTCGACAGTAGAAACTCCGAGACAATAACCTACCGGCGTTAACGCACCTATAAACAACCTTAAAAACTAAGGAGAACAAAATAAAGAAGGCTTACCAACAGCTTCACCACGAAATAGCCACCAACAACCCGGAAAAAACACCAAACCACGGACTACACGCGATTCCCGACACCAAAATCATGTTGAGCCATGGCTTCTAGCCTCAAAACCCAAACAAAACCATGGAGAGAAGTTGATAGAGGTTTCTTACAATGTAGGTTTCTGGAAAATGAATTTGGATGACCAAAAACCGACCAAAGGGACTTAAATAGCCTTCCACCGCCTTAGACCCTTGTGACGCGCCTGTTTGCGCAGTCTCGCGAAAACGCGAATATCTCTCTACTCCGAATTTGGATTGATGAATGATTTAATGTGATGGAAACTAGACTCGTAGTTCTTTAATTTGATAGGTCGCAAACCTTCTTTATATATTGGGAGAAAAGCTTCAAGACATTTGACCTAAATTTTAAAGAATCTCAAGAAGGAAATTTTGTGATCACTTTTTTTCGAATTTTGTTCTACAACTTGATCGACGTCAAATCTTAAATATGACCATAAAGTGATTCAAATAACTCATAATACTTCCTTCTTAGCCTATTTAGTACTCTTAGACCTACCTTGAAATCACAATTTTATTGCTCAAATTATTCGGGGTGTTATATACGGGGTCCATGTAGATGTGTTTATGGACCATAAGACTCTACAATACGTGTTTACCCAAAAGGATCTCAATCTTTGGCAAAGGAGGTGGTTGGAACTACTTAAGGATTACAACATGAGTGTTCTTTACCATCCTGGCAAGGCTAGCGTAGTAGCAGACGCACTTAATAGACTCTCTATAGAGAGTGTGTCTCATGTGGATGAGGGGAGAAAGGAGTTGGTGAAGGATGTGCATCGACTTGCAAGGTTGGGAGTTTGGTTGGTTGACTCAACCGATGGCGGCATTATTGTTCAGAATAGATCAGAATCATCCTTGGTGACTGATGTAAAAGCTAGATAAGATGAGGATCCCATTTTGGTAAAGTTAAAGGATGTCGTTCAGAATCGGAAGGTAGAGGTCTTCTCCAAAGGGGGAGATGGTATGCTTTGATATCAGGGTCGCTTGTATGTCCCGAACATTGATGATTTTGAGAAATTGGATGTTTCATGAGGCTCACAATTCTAGGTATTCAATCTATCCAGATGCCACCAAGATGTACTGTGACTTACGAAAAGTTTAATGGTGGAATGGCATGAAGAAAGACATCGCAGAATTTGTAGCTAAGTGCCCAAACTGTCAGCAAGTTAAGGTTGAGCATTAGAGAACGGGAGGTGTGTTCAGGATATTAGTATTCCTACTTGGAAGTGGAAAGAAATCAATATGGACTTCATCACAGGGTTGCCTCACACTCGTCGGCAATATGACTCCATTTGGGTTGTTGTAGACAGGTTGACTAAAGCCGCTCATTTTCTACCAGTAAAAACCATGGATTTTGTGGAGGATTATGCCAAACTATACATCCGAGAGCTAGTTCGGTTGCATGGAGTTCCCTTTTCCATCATATCAGACAAAGGTACCCAATTTACCTCTCAGTTTTGGAGGTCGTTTCAAAAAAGATTAGGTACTCAGGTTAAGCTTAGTACAACATTTCACCCGCAATCAGATGGTCAAGCGGAGCGGACAATTCTGACTCTCAAGGACATGTTGAGATCATGTGTGATTGACTTCAAAGTAGTTAGGATGATCATTTGCCTCTTATCAAGTTTACGTATGTCACGACCCGAACGTAGACCCGGATCGTCACATCGGACAAGGAACTCTGAGAGGCCCCAAGTCGACCCATGGCATAAGCTAACATCTAACTTCATTCAGTATAAACGGAAGACTAATCACAAGGCATAGCAGAAATGTAAGCATAATCATGACATATCATAACAAAAGGAATCACTTAGACATACACAAGTTGAGTACTACACACTGTCTGAAAGCCTCTACTACATAGATAGGTTGATGGGACAACACCCCCGACTAACCCGGACAAGTACTAAAACATAAAATAGCATGAATGTCTGTCAAACGGCCCTCGGAACATGAGGACTCACCAATAAGCTGAAAGTTCACTCTGAGATGATCTAGATATGAGGACGAGCCTGAGAGTCGAAACCTACATCATAAGACGATACAGCATAAAAAGTATGCGGTTAGTACATGGAATGTACCAAGTATGAAAGGTAATTAAAATGGACATTAAAATATGTAAAAGCTCATAAAACATCATAAGAGTAGGACTTCATGCTCGTGTCATAAATATCGTATCACAACATATGAAAAGGGCTCAAGGTTTTCAAAGCATCCGTAATACAATCGTATTCATGATCATAAGATTAAAGCCAAAATGAAGATTTCTTGAGCCAACATACAAAATCATAAACATGCACAAATCATGAGGAATAGTAGGAGATTCTCTTAACCGACATACCCCATATGAGCACACATGAAGCCCAACTTGTGACCCTAGTCGGGAGGGTGTTCGTACCTTGCCAAAAATAGAATCATGAAAGCGTGATATCACCATGAAAAGGGCCATTTGGGCCGGGAACAGTCACAAAGGAGGCCCCAACATACCTACGGTGGCATGTAGTTTATTAGATCTGAGGCAGAACCTGGGCCCTGAATCTACTCGGTGTTGAATACTACTCCCAAAATATATATAGTGCTCACAGTATAACATGCATGAGTTCATAGGCTAGTTAAATCATGATAATCATAAACATGCTCATAAATACGTGAACTAGCCATGAAATAAGGCTCGTGAGTCAGCCTAAAACATAATTCATGAATCATAGGTATAATACATACTTGTAGATTATGCATATAGCTCGAGAGTCACCAAATCATGATGGGTAATTGAATAAATTCATTTTTCAAATCATAAATCATGCTGGGCTTGTAAATATTATCAATTGAAGCAAGGATCATAAATCGATTTATCATAGATCATGCTTAGATAGGCTTAATTTAATAGAAATCAAAATCAACAATTATATAATCAAAATAGTTATAAAATCTGATCAAAATTCATAAAATATAATGTAAATCACAATTTAGAACAGCCTATTAAATCATTAGATTTTCATAAAAATTGAATTAAGACCCCAATAGATTTTTGGTAGATTTCCATAAATTACTAGAGAATGGGCATGGGTGTGAACAAAAACACCCATTCATAACCCTATATACTTAGGTAAGATCAGATTCTAAAGTTCTTGAATGCCCAAGGATGAATTGATAGGGGAAAGCTTGAGGAAGAGCTTGATCTCTCCAAAATTTCTCCTAATATGCATGCATGGGAATGACCTATGAAATAGGGACTTAACCTACCTTAAAATGCCCAGAAAATACACGAAACATTGTAGTTTAGGGCTTACATCATGGAAAGGTCAAAAATTCCCTTAAAGAATTTAGCCTGGAAATCTGCACAGGTTAACCAACGGGCATACCACCGAGTCGTTGGAAGCTACCATGACTTGTGTATGGCTCGTCGTCTGTACTTCCCAGGCCTTGCTTCCGGAATCAAACCACGGCTGGACAGAACGACTCGTCCTTTGCTCCGTTAGGTCATTGAGTCGATCATTGTTTGCCCTTCTGCAATTTCTAAACTTCCTCACAACGAGTCTCACCACGAGTCATTGTTTCCTCCAATGGGTCGTGGTGTCCATCCGTTAAGTCCACTAGAAATTTGACCATGTAGACAATGACTGCTGACAATGAGTCATTGTTACTCATGACGGGTCATTGGGTGACCCGTTATTTTCCCAAATGCTAAAGTCCATCTCTCACCACGACTATAGACGATGACTCATTTCCCACAATGAGTCGTTACATCGGTCATTGCTTCCACTGCCACCCGAACTCCTGAAACCACGACTGGTAACAATGGCTCGTGGTTTTCAACCACGAGTCGTTACATCTCTCGTTCTGTGATGTATTTTTCCTGTTTCAGCAGTTTTCAACTTTTAAATCCCGGGATGATTCTTGGGCACTTTGGGGGTATTACAATATCTCTCCCTTGGGAACATTTATACTCGAATGTAGGAAACAAGCAGAAAATAGAAACATGCAATTATCATATTCAAATATTGATCATTTAAATCGAAAACTAACGGAATAACTACCTCCGATTCATATCACATAGCTGAACTGATCTCATGCTTCACATACCATCCATACACATAAAAGAAACTTGAACACATGAACCAAACATTAAAACTAAATAGAGTTATAGAGAAAAACTGATACCTCAAGTCAGAACTAAGCCAGTAGAGAATAAATGTGGGTATCTAGCCATCATATCTGCTTCGGCTTCCCACGTCGCTCCTTCAACATGTTGATTCCTCCATAATACTTTAACTGAAGCTACTTCCTTATTCTTTAGCCTCCAAACCTGACGATCCAATATTTCCACCGGCACCTCCTCATAGCTAAGGCTATCTTTCACACCAACGCTGTCCACCGGGACTACTAGAGGTGGATCTCCCAAACATTTCTTCAAAAGCGACACATGAAACACAGGATGCACAGAAGATAACTCTGAGGGAAACTCCAATTCATACGCCACCTTTCCAAATCTTCTCACAATTTGGTAGGGACCAACATAGCGGGAACTGAGTTTTCCTTTTTCCCCAAACCACATTACTCCCTTCATGGGAGATACCTTCAGAAATACCCAGTCATCCACCTCAAACTCCAACTCTCTCCTCCTCACATTAGCATATGACTTTTGACGACTCTGAGCGGTTTTCAGCCTGTCCCTTATCAACTGAACCTTCACCATAGCCTCATGAACCGAATTTGGCCCTATCATAGCTGCCTCACCAACCTCAAACCATCCGATGGGTGATCTACATCTTTGCCCATACAGAGCCTCGAACGGTGCCATTTGTATGCTGGAGTGATAGTTGTTATTGTAAGCAAACTCGATCAGGGACAAGTGATCATCCCAACTACCTCTAAAGTCCATTAAGCAAGGTCTCAACATGTCTTCAAGAGTTTTAATTGTCTTCTCTTCTTGAACGTCCATTTACGGATGAAATGTTGTGCTGAGTTTAACCTGAGTCCCAAGTCCTTCTCGAAAAGGCCGCCAAAATTGAGAGGTAAATTTAGTACCTCGGTCTGAAATAATAGACAAGGGCACTCCATGTAGCTGAACCAACTCTCGGATGTACAATTTGGCATAATCATCCGCTGAATCTGTGGTTTTCACTGGTAGGAATGTGCAGCCTTGGTCAACCTGGCTACCATCACCCAAATAGAATCATAGATCGACGAGTATGAGGCAGGCCTATAATGAAATATAATTTCTTCCCACTTCCAAGTAGGAATGCTGATATCCTAAAGTACTCCTCTTGGCCTTTGATGCTCAACCTTTACTTGCTGACAGTTCGGGCACCTGGCTACGAATTCTGCAATATTTTTCTTCATGCCATCTTACCAATAGATTTCTCATAAATCACGATATATCTTGGTGGCACCTGGATGGATAGAATACCTGGATCCATGGACATCATGCAATATCCGGCTCCTCAGATCATCAACATCTGGAGCACATAGGCGACCCTGGTACCGAAGCACACCATCTCCCCCTTGGGAGAATACCTCCACCTTCTAACTTCGAACGGCTTCTTTTAGCTTACCAAAATCGGATCCTCATCTTGTCTAGCTTTCACATCAATCACCAAGGACAATTCTGATCTATTTTGCACAATAACACCGCCATCGGTCGAGGCGACCAATCTAACTCCCAACCTTCCAAGTCGATGGACATCTCTCACCAGCTCCTTCTTCCCCTCATCCACATAGGACACACTCTCCATAGAGAGCCTACTAAGTGCATCCACTACCATATTAGCCTTACCCGGATGGTAAAGGTCACTCATATCATAGACCTTGAGTAGCTCTAACCATATCCTTTGTCAAAGATTGAGATCTTCCTACGTGAACACATATTGCAAGCTCTTGTGGTCTGTAAACACATCCACATGGACCCTATACAAGTAATGCCGCCATATCTTCAATGTGAACACCACTGCGGCCAATTCAAGATTGTGGGTTGTGTAATTCTTCTCGTGGACTTTCAACTGTCTAAAGGCGTATGCTATCATCTTCCTTCGCTGCATCAATACACACCCGAGTTTGATTCTCGAAGAATCACAATACACCACAAAACCATTTTTACCCTCAAGTAGGGTCAACACCAGCGCGATAGTAATTCAAGCCTTCAACTCTTGGAAACTCTTCTCACAAGCCTCCTACCATTGGAACTTTACCTTTTTCTGAGTCAAATTAGTCAAATGTGCTGCGTTAGATGAGAAATCCTCAACAAACCTCCGATAGTATCCAGATAAACCCAAGAAACTCTGAATATTTGAGAGATTCACCGATCTAGGCCAATTCTTCACCGCCTCGATTTTCTGAGAATCTACTTTTATGTCCTCTCCTGATACTACATGGCCCATAAATGCTACCGAGTTCAACATGAACTCGCACTTGCTGAACTTTGAATAAAATTGGCGATCCTTGAGAGTCTGAAGCACTACTCTCAAATGAGCAGCATGCTCCTTTTCGCTCCGAGAGTATATAAGGATGTCATCAATGAACACAATCATGAACATGTCCAGATACGGGTTGAACACCCTGTTCATCAGGTCCATAAAGCTACAGGAACATTTGTTAGTCCAAAAGAAATGACTACAAACTCATAATGACCATACCGCTTCCTGAAGGCTGTCTTCGGGATATCACACTCCCGAACCCTGAGCTAATGATACCCGGACCTGAGATCTATCTTTGAGAAACACTTGGCACCCTGAAGTTGGTCAAACAAATCAATGATACCGGGTAAAGGATACATGTTCTTAATGGTTACCTTGTTCAATTACCGATAGTCAATGCACATCCAAAGCGAACCATCCTTCTTTCGGACAAATAACACTGGTGTACCCTACAGAGACTTGCTCGTTCTGATAAAGCCCTTATCTAACAGGTCCTTCAACTAATCCTTCAACTCTTTTAGCTTGGATGGAGCCATATTGTAAGGTGGGATATATATAGGTTGCGTATCGGGTAGAAGGTCAATACCAAAATCAATCTCCCGCTCGGGAGGAACACTTGGCAAATCATCGGGAAAACCTCTGGATACTCACGCACCACCAAAACTGACTAGATAGCCGGGGTCTCAGACCCCCATCTTTAACCCTAACTAGATGGTACATGAAACCCTTAGAAATCATCTTTCGGGCCTTAAGATATGAAATAAATCAACCTGCTGGTACAGCTGAACTACCCTTAACTCCAAAACTGATTCACCTGGAAAACAAAATTTCATGACACAAATTCTACAATTTACAGAAGCATAACATGCATACAACCAATCCATCCAAAGAATAATATCAAAGTCAGTCATGGCTAACTCTACAAGGTATGCGGAGGTGACTTTATGCAATATAGTGACCGGGCATCCTCTATACATCCGCCTAGCTACAACTGAATCACCAACAAGAGTAGGAACCAAAAATGGTTCTGATAGAGTCTCGGGACTAACTCCAAAGCCACTAGCAATGTAATGGGTCACAAAAGACAAGGTACCTCCCGGATCTAGCAAAGCATAAACATCAATATGAAAAACACGCAGTGACCACAATCCGGGAGACCTCCTACTCCTGACGGGTGCCAAAGCATAAAACCTATTTTGATGCAGACCGCCAGCTGAACTGGTCAAGGCACCCTACTGAGGGGGATGTGCTACTAGAGCGGCAGAACTGGCTGCTGGCATACGGACTCTACCGACCCCTAATCTGGCTGAAGGGAAATCCCTGAGTCTATGTCCGGGTTTTCTACACTCGAAACAAGCATCTGAGCCGACTAGGCACCTCCCTGGATGATTCTTGTTGCACTTAGCACAAGCTGGGAAAGTGCGCTCTATCTGCATGCTACCTTGGCCTCTTGAATTTGAAGCCCTGCTCCTCCGATCCTCTCACAATCTAGATGGAGTACTGGTCGATGATGGTGCTGGAGGGCCTGCACCCACTGCCCTAGAATCTCTCCACTATTTGAACCATATGTAGGTCGCCCCCTTTAGTTGATAGGAGGCCAAATCAACACAATCTCTATCGGTCACCCCCATAACCTGGGTGATCTTTAGAATCTCCTCGATGAAATCATGTGGATCCTCATCCACCTTAGACCCAAGGACCTCCGGAGGGTTCATCCTAAAGAAGTGTCTAATTCGGGCAGCTTCCGCATGTCCATTCTATAGGATATGTGCAACAACCTGCTGGTTGACCTTAGCGGTCAAGGCCTGCGCCAACATCTGGATAGCCACCCAAAACTCAGCATGGGCAACTGGCTCTGGTGCTTGGGGCTCCTGAACAGGTGGGACCTGTTGATGCCCATGATCATTGCCATCTCCGTGGCCAACACTGTTCCCATTTCTTCTTCCGTTCATTCTCTGGGAGCCATGATTCTGCAATCGCAAAGAGCACAGGTTAGAAGGATAGAAAGACTTTTCATCGCTCGACATAGATCATGAAAGACGGGAACATTTCCTAAATGTCTCGTAGCCTCTTTGTCATAAGTGTGGCGCGCTTCACACCCATGAAAAATACTCTACTTAATGTGGCTTTCAGACACCCTAGGACACTTCAAAACCTATGGCTCTGATACCAAGTTTGTCATGACCCGAACATAGACCCAGATTGTAACACGGGACAAGGAACCCCGAGAGGCCACAAGTCGACCCATGGCATAAGCTAATATCTAACTTCATTCATTAGAAGTGGAAGAATAATCACAAGGCATAGTGTAAACGTAAGCATAATCATGACATATCATAACAAATGGAATCACTTATACATACACAAGTTGAGTATTACACACTGTCTGAAAGCCTCTACTACATACGATGGGTTGATGGGACAACACCCTGAACTAACCCAGACAAGTACTAAAACATAAAATAGCATGAATGTATGTCAAACGGCCCTCGGAACATGAGGACTCACCAATGAGCTGAAAGTACACCCTAAGATGATCTAGATATATGAGGATGAGCCTGAGAGTCGGAACCTGTATCATAAGACGATACAGCATAGAAAGTATACGGTTAGTACGTGGAATGTACAGAGTATGCAAGATAAGTAACACAGACATTTAGAATATGTAAAAGCTCATAAAACATCATAAGAGTAGGACTTCATGCTCATTTCGTAAATATCGTAACATAATATACGAAAAGGGCTCAAGGTTTCCAAAGCATCCGTAATATAATTGTATTCATGATCATAAGAGAAAAGCCAAAATGAACATTTCTTGAGCCAATCTACATAATCATAAATATGCACAAATCATGAGGAGCAGTGGGAGATTCTCTTAATCGACATACCCCATATGAGCACACATGAAGCCCAACTTGTGACCCTAGTGGGGAGGGTGTTCGTACCTTGCCAAGGGTAGAACCATGAAAGTGTGATATCACCATGAAAAGGGCCATTTGGGTCAGGGACAGTCACAAAGAAGGTTCCAACATACCTATGGTGGCACGTAGCTTATGAGATCCGGGGCAGAACTTAGGCCCCGAACCTACTCAGTGTTTGATACTACTCCCATAACATATATAGTGCTCATAGTATAATATGCATGAGTTCATAGGCTAGTTAAATCATGATAATCATAAACATGCTCGTAAATACGTAAACTAGCAATGAACAAGGCCCGTGAGTCCGCCTAAAACATAATTCATGAATCATAGATTTCATACATACTTGTAGATTATGCATATAGCTCGAGAGTCACCAAATCATGATGGGTAATTGAATAAATTCATATTTCAAATCATAGATCATACTGGGCTTGTAAATATTATCAATTGAAGCAAGGATCATAAATCAATTTATCATAGATCACGCTTAGATAGGCTTAATTTAATAGAATTCGAAAGCAATAATTATATAATCAATGTCACGCCCCGCCTTGGGGGGTATGACTGGCACCTGGTGCCCTAGTAGGACCTAGACTGCTAGCTGGTGAGCCAAAGCACATCTGGTGCCTGGCTGGCTCTAACTCAAATTTCTGGAAACAAAGGGCTATATAACGACTGTAAACACAGCCTCCGGCCAACAGGCCTATAGCCACCTGTACCTGAAAAAAAACAGCTAACCAGAAACATACTACTGTCAAGGGAACCTATGCGGGCCGGCAAGGCCACCATGTTGTCTAGTTCTCTGTAACTTAACAATAGCACGCTAAATAATTACGTGACCGGCAAGGTCACCACTACTGACTGGTTATGGCCACACACGGCCAACAGGAACAGAAATAACAAATAACTATAACAAGCTGCACGGCCTCACACGACCGGCTCAACTGACCACAGGGAAATATATACAGACTGCAAGCCTCTAGGAATAACAATAGAAATGATCGGGATAGGGCCCCGACCTACCCGTACCGTAAAACAAAAGAAAATGAAATACACCTCTGGAATTCAGACTCCGGATGACAGGAGCTGAATACTCAATAGCTGGCTGGAATCACGAGGGATCGCCTCCTCGTCTATGAGTACCTGCAGGCAAGTAATGCAGCGCCCCACTGGGCGTCAGTACCACTGGTACTGAGTATGCAAAGCAACTGAAATAGTACAACTGAAAACAACTGAATATAGATAGCGTATCTAGCATTTCTGTATAGCAGGAGATAACTGAATCTGAAGAAGCTGGTGTGAACTAAATCAAGCTTTCTATACTGATAAGGTAGAGGCGTACCTGTAGACGCGACGGCCTGCTGTCTAGTAGCTAGTATATAATATATAAAGCACATAAATAGATATACAAGTAGCAAGCAAGAGCCAATACCAACCCCCATAAGCCGGATGGCGCCAAGCAAGCAAACAATCTATATACCCCTACCCGAGTAAAAACCAACCAAAAATAAGTCACTCCACTCATCTGATAACTGTGAGCTCCTCCTACCGGCCCCCTTGGGTACGTAGCTCAGGCCTTGGCCTCTGACAATAAACTGTGTCTGAGTCCGAAGACTCCTACCTCTTGGTGCAGGTGCACGCGGGGTGTGTAATAAAAACTGCCCCTGGGTGCAAGCACGCAACAGGGTGATTTTATAAAAATCTGTATCTGAAACTGCCCCCGGCCACAAGCGCACATAGAGTGTTCTGCCCCTGTAAACAGGGTGGACTGGCTCTGCGCAGAGTAAACTGAACTACCCCTGCAAGTAGGGTGGTCTGGACCGTATTATCATGGTGGTCAGCCATCATCGTCCTCTAGGCGGACGGCATCGCCCAGCTGGTGGCGGTATCTGAATCTGGTATCGACACAGCTATAACCCAGGGGCGGTGGGGATGCTAAAAGGAACACCCACATGCCACAATAAGTCTCAACAAACAAATAGCACATAAAAATAGGTTGTACTGAATCTGAACTACTAACTTGCCCTTGGGCACATGCTTTTCTAACTTTCAGACTGAATATGATATCACAACGCGAACTAGGTTTACTGAATTCACACAATACTTAACATTCCACTTCCGGGAATTCTACTACGGAGTTTATGGTACTATACAAGGCTAAAGCTACTAACTTGCCGAAGGAACTAGCTTTACATACCTTAACCTCGAGTTATCCGTTTGTCGGACGAGGCTCGGTCAGTACTCCAACTATTTCTCCCAACTGCATTCATATACACGTCAATTAGTACTAAATACAACACTATTCTGAAGGACGATGTCACTTTCGATATAATTGTAGCCTAAACTTAGGCTTATCGAAAGACGGTCGAAAACTCGCTATTTTTCAGAAGTCCAGAAGGGAGAAGTATTCACTTCACAGCTAGGAGCACATAGACACTAGTTTGGAGCAATTCTACTTACCTTAGCTCGGTAGCTCGATGATTTGTCGGCCGTATTTCGCGAAACAAAATCCGTAGGAATGCTCCCTGCTGCTAAATACCTCGGTACCTGAGGTTAATTCGAGTTTGGACCGCGTTTGGCGGCGGAATCGGACGAATTTTAGTAGGAGATCTTCGTTTTCCCCTTCTCTCTAATTACTCTCTGTTTTCTACTGGAAATTATAAGGAATTTTAATAAAAAATCGAAGTTTGGCTTATATATATAATGGACACTATAAATCGCATTCTTGGAATGCGATTTATAAGTCGCAATTCTGGAATGCGATTTATAAGTTGCATTCCTGAAATGCAATTTATAAGTCGCATTTTGCCTTGCGACGCGCCGACTTGGCGCTTGTCCGATCTTTCCTCGGGACTTTTTCTAGCATGTATGGCTTCCAAATATGCTCGACCAACGCACGAATAGGCCATCTAGGTGTCGGGAATCCTACGGGGTATAACATTCTCCCCCCCTTAAGAACATTCGTCCTCGAATGTAAACTTCTTTCTAGAGGACTACTCAATTAGCTTAACTTGTTCTTATGAAAATTTCGGCAGAGTTTTCCCTGTAATCTGGACTATCCCAAAATCCTGAAACACTGAAAAGTCCAATACAGGTACTCCACACGATACTATAAGATTCATTCGATAACTAAACATCAATCTTTCTCACTTATATATAAACAACTGTAAGGTACTGCATAGGTAACAATGCTGACATACCTGTCGCGTAGCAAGGCCTGGAATAAGTGAGGATATCTAGCTTTCATATCTTCCTCCGCTTCCCACGTCATCTCTTTTTGGTTCCTGTTACGCCACAATACTTTGACAGACGCAATATACTTAGTTCTCAATCTACGAATCTGTCTGTCTAAGATGGCTACCGGAACCTCTTCGTAGGCCAGCTCTTCTGTAACCTGGATATCCTGGACTGGGACTGTTCTGGATGGGTCTCCTATGCATTTCCTCAGCATAGACACATGAAAGACGGGATGAACGGACTCTAGCTCTGGAGGCAAGTTCAACTCATACGCTACTCGGCCTATCGTCCGGCGAATCTGATAAGGCCCAATAAATCTTGGACTGAGCTTACCTTTCTTGCCAAATCTCATCACTTCTTTCATCAGTGATGCTTTTAAAAATACCCAGTCGTTCACCTCAAATTCCAGGTTTCTGCGCCGCACATCTGCATATGACTTCTGGTGGCTCTGTGCAGTCGGTAGGCGTTCTCTGATAAGTTTTACCTTCTCCTATGACTGCTGAATAATGTATGGCCCAATCAACGCTGATTTTCCTATTTCGAACCAGCCAATCGACGATCTGCACTTTCGCCCGTATAAAGCCTCGAAAGGTGCCATCTGGATAGCTGAGTGATAGCTATTATTATAAGCAAACTCGATTAGGGGCAAATGCCCAACCCAGCTACCACCGAAATCTAACACACACGCTCGCAACATATCTTCGAGCGTCTAAATTGTGCGTTCCGCCTGTCCATCTGTCTGAGGGTGGAATGCTGTGCTCAAATTAATCTGCGTTCCCAGACCTTTCTGAAATGACTGCCAGAATCTAGCCGTAAACTGTGCTCCTCTGTCTGAAATAATGGATATTGGTACTCCGTGCAACCTGACTATTTCTCGGATATACAACTCCGCATAATCTGGCTGAGAAAGTAGTTTCCACTAGCAGGAAATGAGCTGATTCGGTCAATCTGTCAACTATCACCCATATAGAGTCATGTCCATGTTTAGTACGGGGTAATCCTGCCACAAAATCCATATTTACTGCTTCCCACTTCCAGAGAGGCACAACTATGTTCTGAGTTAACCCACCTAGTTTCTGATGTTCTGCTTTCACCTGTTGGCAGTTAGGACACTGGCTACAAATTCAGCAATTTCCCTTTTTTGTACCTCGTTCATAATCTGCTGGTGGAGGTCTGAAACATCTGGAACATATAGACGGCCTTTACAACGCAGCACTCCATCCTCTATTACCTGGAAATCTGGCAATTTCCCCTGTTAACCAGGTCAGGATTCTTATACTACCATTCTTTTTTTTTCCTTCACAACTGATGACGACACGGCGGTGTTCTAGATTACAGCTTTGTTGTCCTTCATTTCTATTACACGAAAGGCTAAATTGACCAATTGATGTATCTCTCTGACCAACTTCTGTTGCTTGGGTTGCAAATATGCCACACTTTTAATAGATCTATAGCTAAGAGCATTTGCTGCTCCATTATCTCTTCTTGACTGATATAACATATTCATACTTAGAGAGCTCGGCATATAATTGACGGTCATACTGGCTTGTCTTGCCGAAGAGATCGACAGGTAGTTTACAGGCGTAGCTAGAGCTTATCTGGCCTTCCGGCCACATGCTAAGGCTACTTGTTGCTGGGATAACCTGAACGACCGTCTGCGTACCTTGTGCCTTTATCTGATCGGAGGATCCTGATATTGATCATGACCTCTAATGATCTGGTTGCATAACCTTAAATAACTGAATAGACAGGTTGAATGACCCGAATGTGGCAGTAGTCTAACAATGCTCTAACTGTTCCACTTGAGTACTTATAGTTCATGCATAACTGCAGACTTGTGGGCATCTAATTGCTTTGTTATTTTGCTTGAACCACTGTAAGGCTGGGCTTAATCAAACTTACTCCCAGGCGATCAATCTCTGGATCTTCACGGGGAGTCTACTGATCTCCTGGTCTTAATAAACATTGTGCTAGCAGGGTACTATCCATTTCTTACGCTTGTGTGTATCCACTTGGATTTATACTGCTATTCTGGGGAATTCTCGGTCTTATGAGCTATTCTGTAAATACTGGCCTTCTGCTAGGGCTCTGTATCTGAATATCTTACGAGAACCAGCTGAAGTACTAGTCTATCACTGACTACTGATGTGGACCCCTTTCTTGGGGTGCCCACGGGCTTGTCTAACTTGCGGGGTATTCCTTGTAATAACTGCTAGGTTGACTAAGGTTGACTCTCACCTACAAGGCTGGGAAAACGATGTACGACCACTTAACATACTGGAAAAATTCTGGTTCTGGCATATGCGATAATGCTAATAAATTTTAGGGATGCTTCCCTACCAGTACAAGCGCCAGCTAGTCGTTAGACCGTCTAACTGTGCCCTTATCATCTAGACATCTGATTCAGGTTACTAACTCTTGTAAGCTTCTAAAACCTAGATCTGACAACAACATATAAGTCTGTTAACTTAATAACTGAGAGCTGAGACCGTTTCTATGGATTCGTACGTAAATCACACTTAACTTGCCCCTTCTCTTTCACTTTTCTCATTTTTTCTCCTCTCTTTTCTCTTTTTATTTTTGACAAGGGGTCCTGCAATGCAATTTGTATATACTTCCCAGCACTAATATACATTTGTGTGATTGTAACCCCTATTATCAGCTGCTCACAGCATATTTATTATCTACACAAATATATATTAATAAATACGTACAATACATACTGAATTCTGTGGTGATACGTAATCTCTGACACACTTTGCTAAATTTCATATTGTACATGATGTATTGCTTCTATGGTCTAATAATACCTCCTGCCTTCTGTTAACATTTCATTGTATTGTCACCCCATTCTGAAAGTAACAAACATAACACTTTAGTTATTGTCTGCTATTTGAAATTCCGCCACTCTTGCGATGTGGGGTCAACGTTCGAATCTTGTGGCCTTACCTGGCATATATTGAGAGCCCATGACTGTCTGCTGGGCCTTATCTCTAGGTCACACTAGATTAGAATTGCTGTATCGGTAACTTCTTAACTTCTCCATAGCGGACATACTGCGGCATTCTGAACCGCAATCTTACTGTCAGCCCGAGGCTTAATCCTTAATACGATATTTTATCAATCCGGGGGTAATTCTAATTTTCCCCACAAGATCTGACATTCCTGCTTCTTCCCCTCATCTTACTTAAGTTGAACTCTGGGGTTCAAGGTACCTGCTCTTTATTGTTAACAAGATTACTGGTCAAGTATCAGTTCATACTTCCCCTGACTTGTAGTCAGACCTATCTGACTAACATGACCCCTCACCCTTTCGCTATCACAACTGGATCATAACTATCATCTTACAGGTATGTCTTGCTATTTGTTAGCATATATGGCGGACTTGGCCTTTTTCTGACTCGAACTTGACTATTACCCGGCATTCATCCCTAATAGGTCTTTTACCCCTGCTTCGGGTAAGCTAACGGTCTTACTTTCTCTACTGGCTTATTATCATAAGGGTCTGCACAACTTACGTAATCATAGGGGCTCTTTATACTTTCTAATACTTACTAGGATCAATCAGCCCATCTTTACTTACTGCTTGATTTGGCAACCTCATCTCAAGTCTTATGCCCCTTTACTATACTGGAATCAAAATCGAGAGGTAGGAATAGCCCCTTTTTTTTTGCAACAAATAGAAACATTTAACTGTACCATATCCGAAAGGATGTATTCGGGATTCCTGCATTTCCCTCTCTTTCTCATACTTACCTGGTGGTCTGACCTTGGCTGTAATCTTAATCAGATCTTATATAACTAATAAATAAGTCAACTCGTATGTACATTATACTTCTGGCTTCCTATTCTGACGTTATCAACGTATACTGGGAATAGTACCAATAAAGGTATCACGCTGGGAGGTCTCTGGTACCTCCTCCTGCTGCTTTACTTATCATGTAACTGGCCGATGCCCTCTTCTGTTGCTATATCTGATCTTCTGCCTGTGATAGGGTAATGCTGATCTGCCTTTGTATCTGTAATCAAAGAATACGGTAAATTTTTAGGGACTCAACCCTATACTGTACCGCTCTAAAGCACGACTGATTGAGAAGGAAGGGTAACCATCCTATCATGCCTCGCAGCCTCCTGCCTATAGTATGTGGTGCACAACACATCCATAGACAAGACTCTACTTAGCACGGCTTGCAGACTCCCTGGGACACGACCTGCTCTGATACCAAATTTGTCACGCCCCGCCTTGGGGGGTATGACTGGCACCTGGTGCCCTAGTAGGACCTAGACTGCTAGCTGGTGAGCCAAAGCACATCTGGTGCCTGGCTGGCTTTAACTAAAATTTCTGGAAACAAAGGGCTATATAACGACTGTAAACACAGCCTCCGGCCAACAGGCCTATAGCCACCTGTACCTGAAAAAAAATAGCTAACCAGAAACATACTACTGTCAAGGGAACCTATGCGGGCCGGAAAGGCCACCATGTTGTCTAGTTCTCTGTAACTTAACAATAGCACGCTAAATAATTACGTGACCGGCAAGGTCACCACTACTGACTGGTTATGGCCACACACGGCCAACAGGAACAGAAATAACAAATAACTATAACAAGCTGCACGGCCTCACACGACCGGCTCAACTGACCACAGGGAAATATATACAGACTGCAAGCCTCTAGGAATAACAATAGAAATGATCGGGACAGGGCCCCGACCTACCCGTACCGTAAAACAAAAGAAAATGAAATACACCTCTGGAATTCAGACTCCGGATGACAGGAGCTGAATACTCAATAGCTGGCTGGAATCACGAGGGATCGCCTCCTCGTCTATGAGTACCTGCAGGCAAGTAATGCAGCGCCCCACTGGGCGTCAGTACCATTGGTACTGAGTATGCAAAGCAACTGAAATAGTACAACTGAAAACAACTGAATATAGATAGCGTATCTAGCATTTCTGTATAGCAGGAGATAACTGAATCTGAAGAAGCTGGTGTGAACTAAATCAAGCTTTCTATACTGATAAGGTAGAGGCGTACCTGTAGACGCGACGGCCTGCTGTCTAGTAGCTAGTATATAATATATAAAGCACATAAATAGATATACAAGTAGCAAGCAAGAGCCAATACCAACCCCCATAAGCCGGATGGCGCCAAGCAAGCAAACAATCTATATACCCCTACCCGGGTAAAAACCAACCAAAAATAAGTCACTCCACTCATCTGATAACTGTGAGCTCCTCCTACCGGCCCCCTTGGGTACGTAGCCCAGGCCTTGGCCTCTGACAATAAATTGTGTCTGAGTCCGAAGACTCCTACCTCTGGGCGCAGGTGCACGCGGGGTGTGTAATAAAAACTGCCCCTGGGTGCAAGCACGCAACAGGGTGATTTTATAAAAATCTGTATCTGAAACTGCCCACGGCCACAAGCGCACACAGAGTGTTCTGCCCCTGTAAACAGGGTGGACTGGCTCTGCGCAGAGTAAACTGAACTACCCCTGCAAGCAGGGTGGTCTGGACCGTATTATCATGGTGGTCAGCCATCATCATCCTCTAGGCGGACGGCATCGCCCAGCTGGTGGCAGTATCTGAATCTGGTATCGACACAGCTATAACCCAAAGGCGGTGGGGATGCTAAAAGGAACACCCACATGCCACAATAAGTCTCAACAAACAAATAGCACATAAAAATAGGTTGTACTGAATCTGAACTACTAACTTGCCCTTGGGCACATGCTTTTCTAACTTTCAGACTGAATATGATATCACAACGCGAACTAGGTTTACTGAATTCGCACAATACTTAACATTCCACTTCCGGGAATTCTACTACGGAGTTTATGGTACTATACAAGGCTAAAGCTACTAACTTGCCGAAGGAACTAGCTTTACATACCTTAACCTCGAGTTATCCGTCTGTCGGACGAGGCTCGGTCAGTACTCCAACTATTTCTCCCAACTGCATTCATATACACGTCAATTAGTACTAAATACAACACTATTCTGAAGGACGACGTCACTTTCGATATAATTGTAGCCTAAACTTAGGCTTATCGAAAGACGGTCGAAAACTCGCTATTTTTCAGAAGTCCAGAAGAGAGAAGTATTCACTTCACAGCTAGGAGCACATAGACACTAGTTTGGAGCAATTCTACTTACCTTAGCTCGGTAGCTCGACGATTCGTCGGCTGTATTTCGCGAAACAAAATCCGTAGGAATGCTCCCTGCTGCTAAATACCTCGGTACCTGAGGTTAATTTGAGTTTGGACTGCGTTTGGTGGCGTAATCGGACGAATTTTAGTAGGAGATCTTCGTTTTCCCCTTCTCTCTAATTACTCTCTGTTTTCTACTGGAAATTATAAGGAATTTTAATAAAAAATTGAAGTTGGGCTTATATATATAATGGACACTATAAATCGCATTCCTGGAATGCGATTTATAAGTCGCAATTCTGGAATGCGATTTATAAGTTGCATTCCTGAAATGCAATTTATAAGTCGCATTTTGCCTTGCGACGCGCCGACTTGGCGCTTGTCCGATCTTTCCTCGGGCCTTTTTCTAGCATGTATGGCTTCCAAATATGCTCGACCAACGCACGAATAGGCCATCTAGGTGTCGGGAATCCTACGGGGTATAACAATCAAAATAGTTATAAATATGATAAAAATTCATAAAATATAATGTAAATCACAATTTAGAACAACCCATTTGTAAATCATTAGATTTGCATAAAAATTAAATTAAAACCCCAATAGATTTTTGGTAGATTTCCATAAATTACTAAAGAATGGGCATGGGTGTGAACGAAAACACCCATTCGTAACCCTACATGCCTAGGTAAGATCAGACTCTAAAGTTCTTGAATGCCCAAGGATGAATTGATAGGGAAAAGCTTGAGTAGCCTGATCTCTCCAAAATTTCTCCTAATATGCATGCATAGGAATGACCTATGCAATAGGCACTTAACCTACCTTAAATGTCCCAGTAAATAAATGAAACGACGTAGTTTAGGGCCTTACAGCATGGAAAGGTTGAAAATTCCCTTAATGAATTTAGCTTAGAAATCTACACAGGTTAACCAATGGGGGTACCAATGATTCGTTGGAAGCTACCACGACTCATGGTATGGATCGTCGTCTGCACTGCCCAGGCCTTGCTTCCGAAATCAAACCATAGCTAGACAGGATGACTCGTCCTTTACTTCAATGGGTCGTTGAGTCGATCACTGCTTGCCCCTCTGAAATTTCTTAACTTCCTTACAACGAGTCTCACCACGACTCGTTATTTCCTCCAATTGGGTCGTGTTGTCCATCCGTTAAGTCCAGTGGAAATTTGACCTTGTAGACAATGACTGCTGAAAAAGAGTGATTGTTACTCATGACGGTTCATCGGGTGACCCGTTATTTCCCAAAATGCTAAAGTCCATCACTCACCACGACTATAGACGATGACTCGTTGTTTCCCACAATGAGTCGCTACATCGGTCGTTGCTTCCACTGCCACCCAGACTCTTGAAACCACGAATGATAATAACAGCTCGTGGTTTCCAACCACGAGTCATTACACCTCTTGTTCTATGATGTGTTTTTCCATTTTTAGCAGTTTTCAACTTTTAACTCCAGGGATGATTCTTAGGCACTCCCAGGGTATTACAACATATAATAACAGCTATTATTCCAGTATCCATGGCTCCATTTGAGGCTCTCTATTGGCCGAGGTGTAGATTGCCCATTGGCTGGTTTGAAGTTGGTGAAGCTGCGATGATAGGGACGGATTCAGTCCATGAGGCTATGGAGAAAGTTCAACTCATACGGGATAGGTTGAAAAAAGCTCAACTATGTGAGAAGAAAAGAACTTGAGTTCGAAGTGGAAGCTTGGGTGTTTCTGAAGGTGTCTCCCATGAAGGGAATAATGAGATTTGAAAGAAAGGGAAACTCAGCCCTCGTTATGTTGGTCCCTACCGAATTGTGAAGCGGGTCGGCGACATGGCATATGAATTGGAGTTGCCCTCAGAATTAGCTTTTGTGCATCCTGTTTTCCATGTATCGCTCTTAAAGAAGTGTTTAGGTGACCTAGCTCTAGTTGTCCCAGTGGACAGTGTTAGTGTGAAAGACAGCCTTAATTATGAGGAGGTTCTGGCAGAAATACTGGATCGTCAGGTTCGAAGGCTAAGGATCAAGGAAGTATCTTCAGTCAAGATTTTGTGGAGGAATCAGCATGTTGAGGGTGCTACGTGGGAGGCCGAAGCAGAAATGATGGCTAGATACCCACATTTATTCTCTAGTGGCTCAATTCTGTCTTGAGGTACCAGTTTTTACCCTAAAACTCTATTCAATTTCACATTCAGTTCGTGTGCCCCAGTTCCTTTTATGTATTTGGATGCATGTATGATTCATGAATTCAGTTCAGCCATGTAGTTTAAATCAGAGTAAGTCATTCCATTAGTTTCATCTTGTATATTTAGTAATTGAGTGTGTTGATTGCATTCTTTGTTTTTTGTATGTTTTCCTAAATTCGAGGATGAATATTTCCAAGGGGGAGATATTGTAATACCTCAGAAGTGCCTAAGACTAGACTTGAGATTTAAAAATAGAAAGTGGCAGAAATCTGGAAATTTTTCACAAAATGGGTCATGGTATAGATTGTTGGTGCCACCAATGACCCATTGGATGTATCCGTGGTGAGGTTCTGCAGGTTAGAGTTAGAAGTAAAGGGTCCAAGAACAACCCATTGTTTGATGTCATGATCATTGGATGGTGTCATTGTGAGACTGGTCCTTAGTCTAGGAGGATGTAACGAGTCGTATAACGACTCATTATGAGTAACAACGGGTTATGGTGAGTAACCGTGGGAAGGAATAGGAAAATCTCCAGTTGAGGTGACGGATGGAAACCACGACTCGCGGGGAGTAGGCATGATTTGTGTTTGACTCGTTGGGACTCCATATATTGGCCATCAGGGGAAGTAATGGGAGGATTCAATGGACCGTTGTTTGATGTAACGATTCATCCTGTCGACTAGTGGTATTAGAATCTAAAAGGTTAAGAAATCACAGTGGATGTAACAGATGGATACCACGAGTCATGATATCCAGGCATGAACCATAGGATCAATCGTTGTCACTGACAGTGCAGAATTTTCAGTAAATTCAGTAAGGGTATTTTCATCATTCCTAAGTCCTAGGGTCCTAAATTATGTCGTTTAAGGCTTGAAATGGAATGTTTATGAGGGGTAAATTTATCCTAGGCTCATTCTCATCCATGCATGCAAATTGAAGGGTTTAGGAGGTGATCAAGTTAGACTTTCTTCAAGCTTTCCTTCAATCTTTCATTGGGTAATCAAAGAGGGGTAAAAATCAGTTCTTCCCCGGGAATGTAGGGTTATGAATGGGTGAATTCGTTCACACCCATACCCAATATCTCTCTAAATCATGAAAATCCATATGTTCATTCTATGGGATTTTAATCCAATACATGAAATTCCTAATTCTCTAAATTGGTGTGATCTAAATATGTTTCTACTATTAAATTATGATTCATGGCAAAGTTTTACATTGTTTTTCATTAAAAATCATGTTTCAATCTTTATAAATTAAAATTCCCATTTATGAGAAGTTCATGAAAGTTGAGATTTATGATGAATGTTCAAGTATGATGAGATATTATTGATGGAAAGCATGTTTTAGAGTTACCCATGTTTATAATCATGTTTTCAAGTGAATTGAGTATTTTCAAGCATGTTAAAGTATCGGGCAATGCCCATATGTTCAAGTATGATTTATGACTTTGTGAATTAAGCTTACCACATGGTTTTGGAGCGAAGTCTTCCAATTATTTTCAGCTTGTGGTATAGTTTGAGCTAAAACTTCTCATATATGATTTCAGATTTGATATGCATTTGATTATTGAGCTTCTTCAATTGATGATGATGAGCTTCATTGAAAAATAATGGAGAGCATATGCATGTTTTTGGGAGTAGTGTCTAGCACCGAGTAGGCTAAGAATCGATAACCATATGCCTCAGAACTACGCACCAAAGTAGGTTATTACTTATATATATATATATATATATATATATATATATATATATATACTACTGGGACGCCCCTTGTAAGCTATCCCCTGTCCCGATTGGTCCTCAAGCTTGATATCGACATCATGGTATCGTCCTTAGCCCTGGCAAGGCTTTGGATGGCTCTACCCACTTGAGTGTGATAGTTGGAACCACGTAAGCTCTATCGTGGTATGTCAGTTATATGACTAGTCTCACATTGTTCCTCATGATTTCAGTTATGCATGTTTATTACTCATGATATATATATATATATATATATATATATTCTAAAAGAGGTTTGACACAATGTTTAGTTTTACTTATGATTAGCAGCATTAAGCTTTGGGTCATTCAATTCAGTATGATGCTATGTTATGTTCAGATCATAATTTTAGAAAGTAGCATGCAAGTCCTACTCTCAGATTCTTGTTTTGATCATGTTTTACATATGCATGTTTTAAATGATTTTACTTATTGAAGCGGTTTTACATACCTTACATACTCAGTACATTCCACGTTCTGACGGCATACTCTATACTGTATCATTTCATGATACAGGCTCTGATCTTCAGACTCAGCCCCGTCACTAGCTAGCTTTCAGAGTTAGCATTAGTCTCTGTTGGTGAGTCCTCATCTATCGAGGGCCCCTCTTTTATTCGGTTATATTTGAGTATTTATAGTTTCAGACTTAGAGAGTTAGTTGGGGTCTTGTCCCATCAACTCATTAGACTTAGAGGCTTTTCAGACAATAGAATGTATTCAGCTTCAGACTCGTGTTGTATTTCTGGATTATGCATTACACTAGACTTTCGTTATGTTAATTATGTTAATTCTTCTGCTTCAATTGATTGAGTTAGACATATGTTCAAGCCATGGGTCTACTTGGGGTCTCTTGGGGCACCTTGTCCCGTGTCTCATCCGGGCCTCTGTTCAGTTCATGGCAAAGAACTTTGAAGAACTAGGCTTGATCACCTCTCAAAACCTCTAAGCTTGCATGCTTGAATTAGGATAGTCTTGGAATGACTTAACCTTCTTAAAACACTCTATTCTGATCTTAAAATGACGTAGTTTAGGCCTTAGGAACTTAGGAATTACGGAAAAGCCCTTATTAAATTCACAGGGAAAACACACTACCAGTCTCCATGAGGGACCGGATGACTCGTTCCCTAGACCACGACTCGTGGTCTGCCAGTCGTTAGTTGTATTACCATTTTACATCTGAGGGTCACCACGACTCGTGGTGTACCCAGTGATTCGTGGTGACCAACCCGTTACCACCACTACCGGAACTTCTCATCTTTCAAGCATCCCTTGGCCACGGCTGACCTAACGACTCGTGGTGTTGACCATGACTCGTGGTCACACCCGTGATCACCAAAATTCCCAAATTTTCAACCAAGTCCCAACCTTTCCCCATGAGTCACTTAACGAGTCATGGTTGTCACACCCCGTAAAATGTTACTAGTTAGTAGGCATATGCATGGACCTGTAATGAGTAAGGAGAGCTTGACGCATGTGGGAAAAGCCTCGAAAGCAAAGTCGGGTGAGGCTAGGCCGCGAGGGGCCTGTGCGATGCACCAAGGCGGTAGTGCGCTAGGAAACGCAGTGCGCCAGGCGTACTAGCGCTTTGAAAGGCGCAGTGCGGCACAGGGTTGGCGCTTTGGCTGGCGTGAGGTGTCCCTACGCCACCGGCCATGCAAGTATATATAGGCCCTTGGCTTAATTTCATTTCATTTGCAAAATTGATCCCACGACCAAAACAGGGAGAGCACGCAAATATTCTTAGATTTTCATCCAATTACGCTACCAAACACCGTACAAATGCAAATTAACTTCGGGTAATGAGTTCTAGGCCTAAAGGAAGCATTTCTGTGGAGTTATTTCTCAAAATTTCGCTTGGCAAACCGGAACCCCGCCGAGTAAAGGTTGACAGAATTTCTCCAAATTGAATCCTAAATGGCCAAAAGCACTAGGTAAGTGTTTCTCCCTTCTAAACTCTCGGGAAATTATAGGTTTTCGGCCAAGTTATTCGGAGTTGAATCATAGTTGCTATTATTATTGAAAGTTATTATTATTTGCTGAATTTAGTATTGAAATTAGTGTTATTTTCTCTCAGCATAAAGGTTATAGTCGGAAAGAACCGTCAATTACAAGTTAAAACTTGCTAGTTAATCGAAAATCAGCATTCGAGGTATGTTAAGGCAAATTCCTTCGCAAGTTATTTCTGTCGTATTGTAATATGACCTAGATCCTCGTAAGAAAGCCAGAAGCATGATTGTTGTGGTTAGCTGCTATTGTTAGTTTGAGATTAGTGTTTTATCCTTAGATTGGGATTGACCCTGCCCTATATAGCTTTCCTTTGTCCAACCCCAGCATTACTAGTTGTGTCGTTGCCTATGGGGCTATATAGATTGCTACAAGGAGCTGGATGTTGTCTCAAGGGACTATGCAGAGGCCCAAGGGACATATTACAATCCATTCCATGGCTAGATTATCATTTTATGTCGTATCAGCATCATTGACCCTCGTCGAGCTTGGTGCCCAAGGTGTAGTTACAGGAGTCCATTGGACTCAGGCACAACTACAGGAGCCGAGCGGGTTCAGTTGCAGACCTAGGGGACAGGCAGGTTGGCTATAGTTACCTGTTGACTCATTTTGACCTTGTTAGGGGTACATAGATTTAAGTGTGCTCGCCAGGGCTTATGGGGGCCCCAAGTGGGATATTCTGTGCTGGTTGTACCTTCCGGGCTTATGGGGGCCAGGTAAGGTTCTTGTTTGCATTACTTACTGTTAGTTATACAGTAGGTTGTAAGGATATTTAGGTTATATCTCTATCCTACCTATTGAATTGTTTTAGTTTTATTATCAGTATAACTCAGTCATTTTCATTTATTGCCTTACATATTTGGTACATATTGTACTGACGCCCATCTTTGGGGCGCTGCATTACTTTCCTGTAGGTATGATTAGATGCAGTTCAAGACCTCCCTAGTCATCAGCCGAGTCAGCAGTCTAATTAGCTTCTTTTGCCTCGGAGTTGTTAGTTATAAGGTTTGTTCTTTTGTTGTACAGTTTATGGGTAGGTTAGGGCCTTGTCCCGACCATTATTCCACTCTTAGAGGCTTGCAGGCTACAAATTTCTAGTATTAGTTTTGTTGTTGGGCGTGTGAGGCCTATGTATGTTTTCTTTTATGTGATGGTCATATGGGTCCTAGTTTATCCATTAGTTAGCAGCCTTGTCGGCTATAGTATATCTCTGGCTACCTGTTTTCATTATGCCATAACTAGACAACACGGTGGTCTTGTCGGCCTGCATAGGATCACCTTTATTACGTGTTGTTGATTAGTTGTCTTCTTTTTACAGGTGGCTATGCGGCCTTGTCGGTCGGGGGCTGTGTTTACAGCCAAGATATAGCTCGTCATTTTCTTGATTTATAAAGTAGGCATACGCCAGAAGTTCATAAACCCAGTAAGGTCAATTCAGATCCCTGTATGGAACCAGGTAACAGTCATGCCTACCAAGGTGGGGTGTGAAAAACTGTGTATCAGAGCAGGTTGTATCTTAGGGAGTCTGCAAGCTGTGTCTAGTAGAGTCTTTTCTATGGGTGTGTTGTGCACCACATTCCATAGGCAGGAGGCTATGGAGCATAATACTGTGGTTACCCTTCGTTCTTCTTCAGTTGTGTTGTATAGCTATGTTGTATAGGGTTGAGTTCCTAAGCATACCTTATTCTACTTATCTATAGAGAAATTTTGGACACGCGACAGACTACGACCAGCCAGAAATTAGATGTTGCGGCAGGAGAGGGCACTAGCAGGGTGCCCCAGTCAGAGCTAGCCCAATCTGAGGGCAATAGGGAGACTTCATCCCGGTCTTTTCAGCAGTCTCCACCACGCCAGGAGCCCTCAAGGGCAGTAGACATGTCATCACCTTCTATACCTATACCATCCGATCAGGAGGTTAGAAGCACCGTCTATATGTTAGCTCAAATGATGGTCGCTAAGCGCCAGCCTGTAGTACCAGTGGTTGCTAATCTTCAGGAGGACCTGGGAGTTCGAGGGTCTGAGTTCCTTGCCTGAGTCCCCCATAATTTCCATGGACGGACCGGGAAGAAGACCCTCAGGACTTCCTAGATTAGTTACAGTGGATTTTCAGGGTAATGCATGCTACACCCGCAGAGTTGGTTGAGTTAGCGGTATTCCAATTGCGAGACATAACAGTGTTATAGTACGAGAGCTGGGAGAGGTCCCGATCAAGAGACGCTCCTCCTCTGACTTGGTCCAGTTTCTCAGAGGCCTTCCTAGATCACTACTTGCTGCGAAAATCTAACAGGCCTGGGTAGACCAAGTTTTGCGCCTAGAGTAGGGCTCGATGAGTGTCCGGGAATGTGCTATGAGATTTGATTCCTTGGCCAGATATGCGCCAGCTTTTGTAGACACTATGCCTGCCAGAGTACATGAATTTATTATGGGGCTGCTTCCAAAATACGTGGAAACTTGTGTGACAGCTACTCTGCGAGAGGACATGGACATTTCTGGCATTCAGGCTTTTGCTTAGAATATTGAGGGTATCAAGTAGCGACAGCGGGAGATAGAAAGAACAAATCAAGAGTTGTGCCATAGGGCTAGACCCAGTGATATGCAAGTAGAATTTCAGGGTGGACCTAGGTCACGAATATCAGGCAGGCCACCCAGACCCCTACCTTCTCAGCAGCCGCAAGGTAGTAGATCAGACCGCCGAGGGCAGTTAGGACCTGGTGAGAGCTCAAGGGCATCAAGCTCTCAGCAGCAGAGGGGGCCAGATCAAAGTAGACCCATTGTGCCACGTTGTGCTATTTGTAGTCGACATCATTTTGGGGTATGCAGATATGGTTCTACTACTTGTTATACTTGTGTATAAGAGGGTCACATGATGAGGGATTATCCAGCTAGAGGTCAGGGTGATCGGGACCGACAGGATAGATCTTCAGCAGGGTCACATGCCCCAGCACCTTCAGCAGGGCACAGGCCCTCAGCTCCAACCGGCAGAGGCTGAGGCAGGTCAGGGGCATCCAGTTCAGGCAGCGGTCCGGATCGCACTTATGCTTTATCGGGGCGACAGGAGTCAGAGTCGTCACCGAATGTTGTGACAGGTATACTGGACATTTTCTCTCACTCAGTTTATATTTTGATATACCTAGGTTCCACTTTGTCTATGTTACTCCATTAGTGGCCCGAAAGTTTGGTATAATTCCAGAATTGCTTCAGCAACCCTTTTTGGTGTCTATGCTCGTCTATGATTCTATTATAGCTAAAAGGATCTACCGGGATTGTACAGTAGAGGTCGTCAGACGCCAGACTTTAGCAGATTTAGTGGAGCCAGAAATGATCAATTTTGATGCAATTATGGATATGGATTGGCTAGTGCCATGTTATGCCAATGTAGAGTGTTGGACCAAGACAGCCTGATTCCACTTTCTAGGGAGGTAGTACGAGAGTGGAAGGGCAGTGTAGCTACACCAATAGGTAGGTTCAAATCCTATATTAGGGAGAAGAAGTTAATAGCAAAGGGTTGTATTTATCATATTGTCAGGGTTCAGGATATCCAAGAAGAATCCCCTACTCTTTAATCCATTCCAGTGGTTAATGAGTTTCCAGACATGTTTCCAGATGAACTTCCTGGTATTCCTCCAGAACGGGAAATTGATTTCTCTATTGACTTGCTACCAGGTACTCAGCCTATATCTATCCCTCCATACCAAATAGCTCCTGCTGAGTTGAGAGAACTAAAGGAACAATTGAAATATCTATCAGATAAGGGCTTTATCAGGCCGAGTATGTCACCGTGGGGTGCGCCAGTTTTGTTTGTGAGAAAGAAAGATGGCTCCCTCTATATGTGCATAGACTATTGGCAGTTGAACAAGGTTACTATTAAGAATAAATACCCTCTTCCCAGGATAGACAATTTGTTTGACCAGTTGCAAGGGGAGAAATATTTTTCCAAGATCGACTTAAGGTTAGGATATCACCAGGTGGGGGTTCGGGAAAAAGATATCCCGAAGACAGCTTTCAGGACCAGATATGGTCATTTTGAATTCCTAGTCATGTCCTTCGGGTTGACAAATGCACAAATAGTGTTCATGGATCTGATGAACAACTTCTTTAGGCCATATTTGGATCTTTTTGTGATAGTATTCATCAATGACATCCTGGTGTATTCCCGTTCAGAAGTAGAACACAGAAATCATTTACGAACGGTATTTCAGATTCTCATAGATTGCCAGTTATAAAATTTTCTAAATGTCAGTTTTGGTGGAATTCCTTGGCTTTCCTGGGACATATTGTATCAGAAGTAGGTATTCAGGTTGATTCACAAAAAATTAAGGCGGTAAATACATGGCCTAGACCTACAACTCCAATGGAAGTTTGCCGTTTTATGGAAGGATTTTCTACCCTGTCAGCGCCTTTGACCAAATTGACTTAGAAAGCAGCCAAATTTCATTGGATCGAGGCTTGTGAGTGGAGTTTCCAGGAATTGAAAAATAGATTGACATCGACATCAGTGTTAGCTTTGCCAGAAGGTTTAGAGGGTTATGCCGTATATTGTGACGCTTTAGGCGTTAGGTTAGGATGCATCCTGATATAGCACAGCAAGGTAATTACTTATGCTTCAAGGCAACTCGGGAAGCATGAAAAGACCTATCCCACCCATGATCTAGAGTTAGCTGCAGTGGTTCATGCTTTGAAACTATGGAGGCATTACCTGCATGCGGTGCATGTGGATATTTTTACTGATCATAAGAGCCTCCAATTTTTCACGCAGAAAGAATTGAATTTGCGGTAGCGTCATTGGCTAGAACAACTAAAAGATTACAATGTAAATTTCGTATCACCCAAGGAAGGAAAATATTGTAGCAAATGCACTCAGTCGTAGATCTATGGGAAGCTTGGCACATTTGAGACCAGAACAACAGAAAATGGCTCGAGAACTGCACCGGTTAGCCAGCTTAGCCGTCCAGATTATAGACTCAAAGGATAATGGGGCTGTGATTCAAAATACCACAGTATGATCCTTGGTTGTAGAAGTAAAAGAGCAGCAGTATGAGAATCCTAAACTGGTACAATTTAGGAATAAGGTTCATCAAGGCGAATTAACAGCCTTTGAATTGACAGAAGACGGGGTCTTGAGATTTAGTGGTCGCCTCTACATTCCAGATGTGGTAGGACTTCGCCAGCAGATCATAGAAGAGGTACAAAATTCTCGATACTCTCTTCATCCAGGTTCGACAAAGATGTATCATGACAAGGAGATATATTGGTGGCCTGGAATTAAAGAGGGTATAGCAGAATTTTTAGCACAATGTCTTAACTGTCAGTAAGTAAAGGCCGAACATCAGAAATCCAGCGGATTAATATAGGAGACAGCGGTGCCTATGTGGAAATGGGAAGGAATCAACATGGAATTTGTGACAGGATTACCCCGTACTAGGCGTAGGTTCAATTCTATTTGGGTCATTGTCGATAGATTAATGAAGTTAGCTCATTTCTTACCAATCAGGACTACCTTCTCCGCCGAAGACTATGCTGAGTTGTATATCAAAGAGATAGTCCGAATACATAGTGTCCTCGCATCTATTATTTCTAATAGAGGGGCACAATTTATAGCTAGATTCTGGCAGACTTTTCAGAAAGGATTGGGTACACAGGTTAATCTGAGTATAGCGTTCCATCCTCAGATGGATGGTCAGGCAGAACGCACAATTCAGACGCTTGAAGATATGTTACGGGCGTGTGTGCTAGATTTCGGAGGAAGTTAGGACAAGCATTTACCCCTTATCAAATTTGCATACAATAACAATTATCACTCCACAATTCAGATGGCGCCTTATGAGGCCGTGTATGGGCAGAAATTTAGGTCTCCCATCGGGTGGTTCGAGATAGGGGAGTCAGAGTTACTTGGACCTGATTTGAGTCACCAGTTAGAAGAGAAAGTAAAACTAATCATAGAGTGCATGTTAACAGCCCAAAGTTACTAGAAGACCTATTCTAAAGTGCAGTAGAGACTCGGAATATGAGGTTGATGATTGGGTATTTCTCTAAGTTTCTCCAATGAAGGGCGTGATGAGGTTTGGTAAAAAAGTCAAGCTTAGCCCTAGGTTTATTAGCCCGTATCGGGTCCTCTAGAGGATAGGCCGAGTGGCATATGAGTTGGAATTGCCTTCAGAGCTAGAATCTGTCCACCCAATCTTTCACATGTCAATGTTGCGAATGTGTATAGGGGACCCGTCCCCGAATGTGCCAGTTGAGGACATTCAAGTTACTGAGGAGTTAGCCTACGAAGAGGTTCCAATTGCTGTACTAGATCGACAAATTTGTAGGTAAGGACTAAAGATGTGGCCTCTATTAAAATACTATGGAGGAACAGGAATAAAGAAGAGATGACCTGGGAAGTTGAGGACGACATGAGATCTAGATATCCTCACTTGTTCTAGGATTGATCCAAATTATTCAGTTAAGGTGATGTTGTTGTTCAGTTGCTATTTTACTGCTTATGTTATCAGTACTGCTTAGTTGGCTACCTCTTTGTTGTGAAATAGCTATTTATAGTGTCTTGTGAGGTGCCTATGTTGGACTTTTCTGCGTTTCAGTTTTCCAGATAGTCCATATTACAGAGGAGACTCTGCAAAAAATTTTCTAAGTATTAACTAAAAGAGTTAACTACTGTAAGCCTGAAGATGACATTAGAGGATGAATGTTCCTAAGGGGGGAGGATGTTACACCCCGTAAAATGTTAACGGTTAGTAGGCGTATGCGTGGATTTGTGATGAGTAAGAAGAGCTTGACGCGTGTGGAAAGAGCCTCGGAAATAGGGTCGGGCGAGGCCAGGCCACGAGGGGCCAGCGCGATGTGCCAGTCGACAATGCGTTGGGCAACACGGGGCGCCAGGCCTACTGGTGCTTTGAGAGGCGCGGCGCGACACAGGGTTGGCTCTTTGGCCGACGCGAGGCGCCCCTGTGCCACAGTCCATGCAAGTATGTATAGGCCCTTGGCTTAAATTTCATTTCATTTGCAAAATTGATCCACATTCAAAATAGGGAGAGCATGTAAATATTATTAGACTTTCATCCGATTACGCTACCAAATGCTGTCCAAACGCAGATTAACTTCGGATAACAAGTTCTAGGCCTACAGGAAGCATTTCTACGGAGTTATTTCTCAAAAATTCACTCAGAAAACCAGAACCCCACCGAGTAAAGGTTGATAGAATTTCTCCAAATTGAATCCTAAACGGCCACAGGCATTAGGTAAGCGTTTCTCCGTTCTGAACTCTTGGGAAATTATAGGTTTTCATTCGAGTTATTCGAACTTGAATTATAGTTTCTATTATTATTGAAAGTTATAATGATTTGCCGAATTTAGTATTGAAATTAATCCTATTCTCTCAGCATAAAGTTTATAGTTGGAAAGAACCACCAATTCCAAGTTGAAACTCACAGTTAATCGAAAATCAGCATTCAAGGTATGTTAAAAAGGAAAATTCCTTCGGCAAGTTATTCCTATCATATTGTAATACAACCTAGATCCTCGTAAGAAAGCCAGAAGCATGATTATTGTGGTTAGCTACAATTGTTAGTTTGATATTAGCATTTTCTGTTTAGATTGGGACTGACCTGGCTTATATAGCTTTCCGTTGTCCAACCCCAGGGTTACTAGTTGTGTCATTGCCTACGAGGCTATATAGATCATTCCAAGGATCTAGATGTAGTCTCAAGGGGCTACGCAGAGGCCCAAGGGCCATATTATAGTCCATTTCATGGGTGGACTATCATTTTATGTCGTATCGGCATCACTGACCCTCATCGAGCCTGGTGCCCAGGGTGCAGTTACAGTAGTCTACTGGACTCAGACACAGCTTCAGGAGTCGAGCGGGTTCAGTTGCAGACCCAGGGGACAGGCAGGTTGGCTATAGTTACCTGTTGACGCATTTTGACCTTGTTAGGAGTATATAGATTGAAGTGTACTCGTCAGGGCTTATGGGGGCCCTGAGAGGGATATTCTATGCTGGTTGTACCTTCTGGGCCTATGGGGCCAAGTAAGGTTCTTATTTGCATTACTTATTGTTAGTTATACAGCAGGTTATAAGGCTATTTAGGTTATATCTCTATCCCTCCTATTGAATTGTTTTAGTTTCACTATCAGTATCGCTCAGATGTTTTCATTTACTTCCTTACATATTCAATATATATTGTACTGATGCCCATCTTTGGGGTGTTGCATTACTTGCCTACAGGTACGGTTAGACGCAATTCAGGACCTCCCTAGTCATCAGCTGAGTCAGCAGTCTAAGCAGCTCCTTTTCCCTCGAAGTTGTTAGTTAGAAGGTTTGTTCTTTTGTTGTACAGTTTATGTGTAGGTCTGGGCCCTGTCCCGGCCATTATTCCACTCTTAGAGGCTTGCAGGCTACAGATTTCCAATATTAGTTTTGTTATTGGGTGTGTGGGGCCTATGTATGTTTTCTTTTGTGTGATGGACGTGTGGGGCCTAGTTTAGCAATTAGCTAGCAGCCTTGTCGGCAATAGTATAGTTCTGGCTACCTATTTTCATTCTGCTATAACTAGACAGCATGGTGGTCTTGTCGGTTCACATAGGATCCCCTTTGTTGTGTGTTGTGGGTTAGCTGTTTTCTTTTTACAGGTGGTTGCGGTCTTGTCGGCCGGGAGCTGTGTTTACAGCCGAGATATAGCTCATCGTTTTCTTGATTTGAAGAGCAGGCATGCACCAAAAGTGCATAATCCCAATCAGGTCAGTTCAGATCCCAGTATAGCACTAGGTGCCAGTCATGCCTCCCAAGGTGGGGCTTGACAGTGATGTTCCTGACGGGTCATGGGACAACTTGTCCTATGACCTGGTGCAGAAATTTCTGTTTTTCTCTTTTTCAACTCTCGGATCTGATCTTAGGGTTTTCGGGGTATTACAATATCTCCCCCTTGGTAACATTCATCCTCGAATGTGGGAAAACATACTAAAAAGCAGAGAAATGTAATCATCATACTTAAATACTGAACATATATATTGAAAATTGACGGAGTGACTGACTTCAAATGGAACTAAATGACTAAACTGATTTCCTGAATCACACATACATTCCTTCACATGAAAGAAACTAGGGCACATGAGCTGAACATGAATGAATAGAGTATTAGAGAGAAAACTAATACCTCAAGCTGAAACTGAGCCAGAAGGGAATAGATGCGGGTATTTAGCCATCATATCTGTTTCGGCTTCCCACGTGGCTCCCTCAACATGCTAATTCCTCTATAAAACCTTGATTGAAGCTACTTCTTTGTTTCTTAGCCTACAAACTTGACAATCCAGTATTTACACTAGAACTTTCTCATAACTAAGGCTGTCCTTCACACATGTGCTCTCCATCGGAACAACTAGAGCCGGGTCACCCAAGCACTTCTTTAAGAGTGATACATAAAAAACTCGATGGAGTGAAGCTAATTCTGAGGGCAACTCCAACTTATACGGCTGCCTTGCCAACTCGTTTCACAATCCGGTACAGGCCAACATAACGGGGATTGAGTTTCCTTTTCTTGCCGAACCTCATCACTCCCTTCATGGGGGATATCTTCAAAAACACCCAATCATCAACTTCAAACTCAAGATCCCTCTTCCTCACATCCGCATAGGATTTTTGGCAACTCTGAGATGTTTTAAACCTGTCACTTATAAGATGAACTTTCTCCATAGCCTCATGGACTGAATCTGGACCTATCACCGCAGCTTCACCGACCTCAAACCAACCAATAGGCGATCTACATCTCCGCCCATAGAGAGACTAAAATGGAGCCATCTGAATGCTGGAATGGTAGTTGTTGTTATACATAAACTCAATGAGAGGCAAATGATCATCCCAATTACCCTTAAAGTTGATCACACACGCTTTCAAGTCTCAACATATCCTTAAGAGTCAGAATAGTCCACTTGGCCTGGCCATCTATCTGCGGGTGAAATGTTATGCTAAGCTTGACCTGAGTACCGAGTCCCTTTTGAAATGATCTCCAAAACTGGGAGGTAAACTGAGTACCTCTATCTAATATGATGGATAAGTGCACTTCATGAAACCAAACTAGGTCTGAAATGTACAACTTAGCATAATTCTCCGCTGAATCGGCGGTTTTGACCGGTAATAAATATGTTTCTTTAGTGAGCCTGTCCACAACCACCCAAATAGAGTCATATTGTCAACGAGTATGAGGCAACCTTGTGATGAAGTCCATATTTATCTCCTCCCACTTCCAAGTAGGAATACTGATGTCTTGAAGTACACTTCTCAACCTTCACTTGTTGCCAATTCGGAAACGTAGCCACAAACTCCGCTATATCCTTCTTCATGATATTCCACCAATAGACTTCCCGTAGGTCACGGTATATCTTGGTATCACCTGGATGTATAGAGTATCTGGAACCATGAGCTTCATGCAACATCCGCTCCCTCAATCACCAACATGCGGTACACAAAAATGACCCTGATATTGGAGCACATCATCTCCCCCTTTTGGAGAAAACCTCTACCTTCTTATTCTGAACAGCTTTCTTTCACTTTACCAAAATAGGATCCTCGTCTTGTCTAGATTTAACATCAGTCACTAAAGATGATTCTGATCCATTCTGCACAATAATTCCACCATCGATTGAATCAATCAGACGAACTCCCAACTGTGCAAGCCGATGCACATCCTTTACTAACTCCTTCTTCTCCTCTCCTACATGGGACACACTCTCCAAGAAAGTCTACTAAGAGCGTCTTCTACCACATTAGCCTTGCCTGGATGGTAAAGGATACTCATATCATAATCCTTAGTAACTCCAACCACCTTCTTTGACGTAGATTCAAATCCTTTTGGGTGAACATGTAATGTAGCCTTTTGTGGTCCGTAAACACATCTACATGGACCCCGTACATATAGTGTCTCCAAATCTTTAAAGCAAATACTACCGCCACCAGTTCAAGATCATGAGTCTGATAATTCTTTTCATGGACATTTAGCTGCCTGGAAGCATAGGCTATAACTTTACTGTGCTGCATGAATACATAACCAAGGATGATCCTTGAAGAACCACAATATACCACAAACCCATCGATACCCTCGGGTAGGGTCAACACCAGTGTTGAGGTGAGTCGAGTCTTCAACTCTTGAAAGTTCTTCTCACAAGCCTCTGACAATTGACACTTCACTTTTTTCTGGGTCAATTTGGTCAACAGTGCTGCAATAGATGAAAACCCCTCAACAAATCCCCGATAATAACCAGCTAAACCTAAGAAACTCCTGATGTTCGAAGGACTCACTGGTCTATGCCAATTCTTCACCGTCTTTATTTCTTGAGAGTCCACCTGAACACCCTCACTTGACACCACATGGCCCAAAAATGTCACTGAATTCAACCAAAAATCGCATTTGCTAAACTTAGCATATAACTGGCGATCCTTCAGAGTCTGTAGCACCACCCTCAAATGAGCGGCATGCTCCTCCTCGCTCTGAGAGTATAAGAGAATATTGTCTATGAACACAATCAAGAACATATCCAAGTATAGCTTGAACACCCTGTTCATCAAATCAATAAAATTTGCAGGAGCATTCATTAGTCCAAAAGACATAACTACAAACTCATAGTAACCATACTGAGTCCTGAAGGCTGTCTTCAGGATGTTACTCTCCCAAACCCTGAGCTGATGGTAGGACCTGAGGTTTATCTTCGAGAGGCACTTAGCACCCTGAAGCTGGTCAAATAGATCATCAATCCTGGGAAGAGGATACCTATTTTTGATGGTGACCTTGTTCAATTGTCGATAATTAATGCACATAAGAAGAGAACCATCCTTCTTGCGGACAAAGAGAACTAGTGCACCCCACGGGGATTTGATTGGTCTAATAAAACCCTTGTCTAGGAGGTCCTTCAACTACTCCTTAAACTTCTTTAGCTCAGTTGGATCCATTCTGTAAAGAAGAATAGATATAGGATGTGTATCGGGAAGAAGGTCAATACCAAAATTAATCTCCCGCTAGGGAGGGATCTCTGGTAAATCATTTGGAATCCCCTCTGGATACTCACACACTACGGGAACTGACTAGATAGTCGAGGTTTCAGATGTAGCATCCTTAACCCTAACTAGATTGTACACACACCCTTTAGAAATCATATTTCTAGCCTTAAGGTAGGAAATGAAGCTACCTACAGGCACAATTGAACTACCCTTCCACTCTAGGACTGGCTCACCCAGAAATCTTAACTCTACTACACAGGTTCTATAATTGACTGAGGCATAACATGCATATAACCAATCCATGCCGAGGATAACATTAAAATTGGTCATGGCTAACTCTAGTAAATCTGCTAAGGTGACTTTTTGAAAGATTGTGACAGCGCAATTTCTATATACCCATCGAGCTATAACTGAATCACCAACTGGAGTAGAGACTGAGAAGGGTTCTGAAAAGATTTCGAGACTGACTCCGAAACTACTAGCAACATAGAGTGTCATAAAAGATAAAGTAGCCCCAAGATCTACCAGTGCATATACATCAAGGTGGAATACCCGTAACGGTACCAGTTGATCACGGGCAAAAATAGCATGCCCGAGATACGCTTTATGACTTAAATTACTCTTGTTTATCGAAGTCATTGTATAAGTTTTCATGTAATTTTATATGAAGTGAAGATATGTGCTAACCAACATGATTAGCCTTTGTTTTGTAGGTTTTGATGACTTTTGAGTAACTAATCCATGAGTTGGTGAAGTAGAGGCTTGGAAACGGAATTAACGCGCGAACGTCAGCAAAGAGGAGGCACAAAATAGCCCACCTGCGCGTCGGCAACGTGCCACGGCAGGCAGGCTGATCACAACAGCCCACCTTCACGTTGGCAACGTGCCACAGCAGGCTGGCTGCGCGACATGAAGGTGTCAACGCGCTGCCCAAGCAGCGTGACACGCTGCCAACGCGGCAGGGTGCTGCCGAGGCCAAATTTCGGGTGATTTCCAGAGAGCTTTCGTGTTGCCTCCGTGTCACGGAGGTAGTGCTCCGTGATACACTCCGTGACACGGAGCCGTTCCATGCAAGCTAAATTAAGCACGTTCTCCATTTACTATAAATAGGTCCCTTAGCTCCTAATTCCTGGGGGTCACGATTTTATTTTGGAAAGCTACCTAGGAGTGAAGGGAGAAGTGGGAGAACTCATCTAGGGTTTGTCAAATTCCCTTCTCATCTACCAAATTCATGTAAGTATGTTAGTTTAGTAGTAGTTAGTGTAGTTTTACGAACATGAATGGCAAGAACCCTTCCTCTAGGGTTGAAGCCATGAATTATGATTGTGATTTTATGAAATTGTTTTGGAATTAAGTTATTGATTGTTGTTTTCGTCTTGCATTCTGGATTGTTGGTTGTTTTTATGATTGATCACCATGAAAGCATATTTGCTAGCTTGAGTAATAGCTTGAGAAAGTTTTACCTAGGTCAGGACATGAGAATGTGAGGAGCATGTTTGTATCTCGGGAGAGATTTTTGTGTCAGGATAGAAATATACCTAACACCGTGCTTGGTTGAGACATGGGGGTTATGAAAGACAAACTTGGGATGTCACATCACCACTCGAAGAAGTAGTTGTGAGGCTAAGTTGAGTTAAATGGTTAGATGCACGAAAGTCCCTAATCGTTTCCCTGTAAACCATAACATAATTGATTGCCCGCGACTAGAAATTAAGCTCCTCGCTCACAATGATGCAGTGAGGCTAGATTGTCGTGTTTAGAGGCTCGAAAGACCATAAACATGCAATTCTAATTATGTGAAATAACAATTGATAGTTCCATGCTTAACCCATTGCAAATCGTAGTATCGCATGATTAATTGGTTTTAACTCTATGTTGCTCCTAGAGTAATTTCAGAATACTTCGTTGACCCAAACTTAGACTTAATTAATCTCGATTGAAAATGTCTATAACCAACACTTGAGGTATTTAAGATCACACTAGAAATGGATAGTTAGAGGAATGGGTCTAGTCCCTGTGGGTTCGACAATCCGGTTCTTAAAAAGAGCCACTATATTACTTGCACGACCCGTACACTTGCGGACGCGCGAATCGGGCACGTCAAGTTTTTGGCGCTGTTGTCGGGGACTCGGCGAAATTTTGATAATTTATCTGTTTTTGTGTGATTTCTAAATTTCCTTAAGTGTTGAGAAACTTGGTCTTAGTCTGTTTATTTGCAGGTGACAGGTTGTCCTGCCGAGCTGGCTAGAAATAGAGAGCTTGTGGAACCGTTGCTTGAACCTGAACGTCAAATCCATTTGCGAAGGAGAGTAGCTCTAGACAAAAAGCTAAAGAGACTTCAAGAAAAGGTACAACAACAACCACCCGCGGGACAAGTACAATTGTCATCAGAAGCAATGGCAGCAAGACCAGTTCGCGAAGTGGCAATCCCACTAGCGACGAATGTGACCTCTAGCATCCGTAAACCGAAGCCTAGGGCACTTTAAGCTTAAACAGACATGGTGCAGCTGTTACATTCTAGTGGTCAATTCACTGGGATGGCACATGAGGACCCGCAGCAGCACTTACAGAGCTTTTTAGAGATTAGTGACACGTTTGTCCCCACCAGCGTGTCCACAGATTATGTCCGACTGACCCTCTTCCCATTTTCACTGTTGGGAGAGGCGAAAAAGTGGTTGAAGGTTGAGCCACCGAACTCCATAACTTTATGGAATGATTTGGCTAAGAAGTTCCTTATCAGATTCTTCCCTTCAGGCAAAACTGCAAAGTTGAGAAGTGAAATACTCAGTTTCAGGCAGAGGCCTGATGAGAACTTATATATGGCTTGGGAAAGATTCAAGTCATTGTTGAGAGACTGTCCCCATCACCAGCAATCAAATGAAGTGCTGGCTCATACCTTTGTAGAAAGTCTAGACCCACACACAAAAATATTACTAGACTCTGCATCGGGTGGGCAAGCCTTGGATAAGACATATGATGAGTTGTACACTTTGTTGAACAGAATTGCTCAAGGAAATCCAGAGTGGCACAGTGAGTCATCGAGGGGGGCAGGAAAGAGACCAGGGTTGATAGAAGTAGATGGTTTGAATGCCTTGGCAGCACAGTTAGCTTCATTCCAACATCAAATGATGACTCAATTCAATAAACTGAGTATGAACCAACACCAGGGCCAGGTTAATGTAGTTCAGCAAGCTCCGAGTTGGTGTGACATTCGTGGTAATCATGGGCACAATGCAGAATCTTGTGGAGCCAATCCGGAATCAGTCAATTTTGTTGGTAATGTGCATAGGAATCAGAATTTTGGGAACAACTCCAACAGAAATTGGCAGGGCCACCCGAATTCTTCTTGGGGTGGAAACCAAAAGCAGAATTATATGCAACCTCAACAACAGCAGTATCAGTAGAAGAGGCAGAATGATGGGCAATTGAGTAGCAGCATTGAGGAAACACTGCAGAAAATTTTGGAGACCCAGAATCAGTTAGCAGAAAATCAGGTGAGGATGGCAACAGACTTAATGAATCAGCAAGTAGCCACCCAAAATCTTGAAAAACAAGTGGGTCAGATAGCAGCTGCTCAAAACATGAGATCACAAGGGGGATTACCAAGCGACACAGATCCTAACCCCCGGCAGATCAATGCCATCAGTCTGAGAAGCGGTAAGCAATTAGCTGATGCAGTGCCAAAAGAGCTGAAAAAGGGGGTGCAGCCGGAGTTGGTTAGACCAGAACCATCCATCAACATGGGAGATAATCAGAGTGCTGGACAACAAAATGCGCAACTTTCATTGCATCCAGCACAAAGACCACCACCACCATTCCCTCAGAAATTCAGAAAGAGCAAGGAGGAGGAATGCTTCAAAAAGTTCTTTGAGAGCTTCAAAAAACTTCACATAAATTTGCCTCTTATTGATGTCTTGCAGGGAATGCCCAAGTATGCTAAATACTTGAAGGACGTGATGGCGAACAAAGTTAGATTGGTGGATGTCCAGACTGTAGCACTGACTGAGGAGTGCAGTCACAGGGTATTGAGCAAAATACCAAAGAAGCTCAAAGACCTAGGGAATTTTACCCTCCCCATACAAATTGGTAAAGCTGAGGTGCTACGAGCTTTGTGTGACTTAGGGGCAGCAGTTAATCTAATGCCCCTATCCTTATTAAACATGCTGGGGTTGGGAGAACCGAGGCCGACAAGGTTGATGTTGCAGCTGGCTGACAAGTCGCGAGTGACACCTGATGGAATAATAGAGGACCTCCTCATCAAAGTAGGTAAGTTTATTATACCTGCTGATTTTATTGTTCTAGATTTTCAGGTTGATGACCAGGTACCCTTAATCTTGGGACGGCCATTCTTGGCCACCGGTGGAGCGGTGATTGATCTGAGAGCAGGGACCCTGAAAATGAGGGTCGAAGCTAAAGAAGAACTCTTCCGCGTTTACCAAGAAATGAACCCATCCGCACAGTACACTAACCTTTGTAGGTTAGTGTGTTGGCAGAGGATGAGTGTGGGGTGGAGGATTCCACAGGTGCACGGCCAAAGGCAAGGTCAAGTGTTCAGCCCAAGTCTGATAGAGGACTTCAAATTGAGAAGAAGCTGGAGAAAGAGAGGAACAGAGTGGAGGCTGTTTCCTTTAAACAGCAAAAGAAAAGGAGATGGTTCTCAAAAGAGAACCCAGGTATGAGGATGTCCTGAAAAGGACAGTCCACGTCGTGCCACGACGTAAAATAAGGCGCTGCTTGGGAGGCAACCCAAGGGTACCTCAGGTACAATTTGTAATTTTGATTTTTGTGTTGCTTTTGTTATTTTCATTTTGTTTGTGTTTTTGGTGGAAAGTTAAGCACATATGGAAGGGAAGTCTGAGTATCGAGATGGTGGAAGCTAAAGAGCATGGAAGAGAAGAAGTGTGGGGTTGAACACCCACCTCTGAATACTTGAAAGGAAAGCATGCTTTTAGCTTGGCATAGAGGCTCAGGGAGTATTTCTCATCCTGTAAATGTTAATTTGATGCTATGAGGATATAACATGATTTAAGTGTGGGGTGAGGGAAATTTCAAGAAAATTTCAATTTTTTTGTGCTTAACGATTTTTGGTGAATATAATGCTTGTGAGAAGAATTTTGAAAATTGTTTTATGAGTCAAGCATGACTTCATCACCCGTTGGTTTTTCTTTTCGGTTCTTTTCCGACGGGGGGTATTTGAACCGAAGAATAAAATTTTTCATTTTCTTTCCTTTGACTGTATATAACATTTTAGTCATAGTTAGGGACTGTTTCCAACGATGGATGGATGACGACCGTCTTGAGGAAAATTAGTCGATAGGTTTTGGGTTTTTGAAACCATAACTAATTGGTGCTTGATGTTCTTGTTATGTGCTATACGTGATTGTAAGAGGCAAGTATGTTCAGTGTGAAGCATGCAAGTGTATAACTTTGTGTGAGACACCTAGGCTCTTGAATTTGACTCAATATGATGGAAGCTTAATTCTGAATTCTTGTGATTAGCTGAGTAAGAGTCTGATGAATGTGTCTTGAATTGAGCATGTGCCATGAGTGTAAGATTTTTGAGTATTCTGTGCTATTGTGAATTGTCTAGAACTTGCCTGGTGTGTTTATAAAACGAAATGAAGGATGTGAAGTGTAGGGGATGATCTAGGCATTTCTTTGAATGAACCAAATTTTTATCCCTCATTTTACCTACCTTGAAAAATTAATCCTCGTTAACCCCATTGAGCCTTGAGCCTATTCTTTGACAGCTGCAATATAAGCTTAATCCATTTTCTTTCATTAGCCTTGAATTTGATCCAACACTCCTAAGCGCTTGAGTGGAAAAAATCTGAAGGAGTAAAGGAGTGAGAAGAATGAAAAGAAAGGAAAAGTAGCAAGTTGTAGAAGTGAGAAAAGGACAAGGGTGCACTTGTGTGAAAATGGTTGATTATTAGTAAGGAGTAAGAAAACAAATTAATGTAAAAATATTTATAGAGCTCCTTACTAATAAGCTAAAAGTGCCTAAAGAAAGGGGGAACATAAGAGGAAAAAGAAAGCTGAAAGGAGAAAAAGGTGAAGTAAGGGAAGGGAAGTTCGTAAGGAGGGCGTGATGTATTAAAAGCGCTTAGGAAAGATAGTCACTATTACTGGCCATAATAGTATCTACCCGCACCTGAGTTACATTACAACCTAAAAAGTCCTACTTGATCTTACATTCACACATCCTTAAATTAGTGGAATAAAACACTAAGGGCAAGCTTATGGGTCATTACATGATGCATGTGAATTCTTTGTGAGAGTGAGTGTAATTCTATTCATGTACCCACACATGTTGTGATTTAAAAATTGTTTTTGCGTGTGAAATTGGGTAACTCTCTTTCCGTGAGGGCACGTGTTAAATGAAGGATATAATTCATGTGGTATTTCTTAATCAGTTGATTTGCATGAGTTTGCTAAGATCGAGAGTCGATTCTTGAGGTTAAGAAGTCTTAACATAGTTATACTTTATTTCAATGATCAAACCGTGCATGCTCTATTTGTAGCTTGTTATCTTACGTAATCATTATAGCCGTAACTTGAATTATCTTGCTAAATTAGTTATGTGGGAGTCTCCATATGCATGATATGTAAAAGGTTGTTCGAGGACGAACAAGGCTTTAAGTGTGGGGTTGTGATCACGGGCAAAAATAGCATGCCCGAGATACGCTTTATGACTTAAATTAGTCTTGTTTATCGAAGTCATTGTATAAATTTTCATGTAATTTTATATGAAGTGAAGATATGTGCTAACCAACATGATTAGCCTTTGTTTTTTAGGTTTTGATGACTTTTGAGTAACTAATCCATGAGTTGGTGAAGTAGAGGCTTAGAAACAGAATTAACCCGCGAACGTCGGCAAAGAGGAGGCACAAAACAGCCCACCTGCGCGTCGGCAACGTGCCACGGCAGGCAGGCTGATCACAACAGCCCACCTGCGCGTTGGCAATGTGCCACAGCAGGCTCGCTGCGCAACATGAAGGTGTCAACGCGCTGCCCAAGCAGCGTGACACGCTGCCAACGCGGCAGGGTGCTGCCGAGGCCAAATTTCGGGTGATTTCCAGAGAGCTTTCGCGTTGCCTCCGTGTCACGGAGGTAGTTCTCCGTGATACACTCCGTGACACGGAGCCGTTCCATGACAGGCTAAATTAAGCACGTTCTCCATTTACTATAAATAGGTCCCTTAGCTCCTAATTCCTGGGGGTCACGATTTTATTCTGGAAAGCTACCTAGGAGTGAAGGGAGATGTGGGAGAACTCATCTAGGGTTTGTCAAATTCCCTTCTCATCTACCAAATTCATGTAAGTATGTTAGTTTAGTAGTAGTTAGTGTAGTTTTACAAACATGAATGGCAAGAACCCTTCCTCTAGGGTTGAAGCCATGAATTATGATTGTGATTTTATGAAATTGTTTTGGAATTAAGTTATTGATTGTTGTTTTCGTCTTGCATTCTGGATTGTTGGTTGTTTTTATGATTGATCACCATGAAAGCATATTTGCTAGCTTGAGTAATAGCTTGAGAAAGTTTTACCTAGGTCAGGACATGAGAATGTGAGGAGCATGTTTGTATCTCGGGAGAGATTTTTGTGTCAGGATAGAAATATACCTAACACCGTGCTTGGTTGAGACACGGGGGTTATGAAAGACAAACTTGGGATGTCACATCACCACTCGAAGAAGTAGTTGTGAGGCTAAGTTGAGTTAAATGGTTAGATGCACGAAAGTCCCTAATCGTTTCCCTGTAAACCATAACATAATTGATTGCCCGCGACTAGAAATTAAGCTCCTCGCTCACAATGATGCAGTGAGGCTAGATTGTCGTGTTTAGAGGCTCGAAAGACCATAAACATGCAATTCTAATTATGTGAAATAACAATTGATAGTTCCATGCTTAACCCATTGCAAATCGTAGTATCGCATGATTAATTGGTTTTAACTCTATGTTGCTCCTAGAGTAATTTCAGAATACTTCGTTGACCCAAACTTAGACTTAATTAATCTCGATTGAAAATGTCTATAACCAACACTTGAGGTATTTAAGATCACACTAGAAATGGATAGTTAGAGGAATGGGTCCAGTCCTTGTGGGTTCGACAATCTGGTTCTTAAAAAGAGCCACTATATTACTTGCACGACCCGTACACTTGCGGACACGTGAATCAGGCACGTCACCAGTGACTACATATCGGGAGACCTCCTTCTCATGAAGGGATGCTAGGGCATAAAATCTATTTTGAAGCTGACCACCACCCGCACTAGTAGATGCCCCCTACTGAGCTGGGCGTACTGGTGGAGCTGCTGAACTGGAGGTCGGGCCTTGGCCCCTCATGACACTGTCTGACTACTGGGAAATCTCTAAATATATGTTCAGGCTTCCCACACCCGAAATAAGCACCTGATCCTACTAAGCACTATCCCACGTGTCTCCGGCCACATCTACTACACTCAAGAGGGCTGGTCTCTATGGGTCTGTTACTCTGTCTTTTAGAGCATGATGCACATCCCCTCTGATCGCGCCTGGATCTGGATGGCACACTCATAGCTGATGGCACTGGGGCTGAAGATCTCTAATAGGACTGTTGACATTGCCTACTGGATCCCAGTTGGGAGAATCCGAAGCTACCGGTCCTGGCCCTCTCGGTTGCTCTCTCCCGCTCACTCATATGCACTGCCTCCATTTGTTGGGCATACAGGACTATCCGAGAAAAGTCAATATCCTGATGAAGCATCATGGTCCGGCAATCCATGACTAGGTAGTCCACTACCCCATGCATGAACCGGCTCACTCGGGCCCTCTAATCTAGCACCATCTTTGGTGAATACTTGGACAAGCATGTGAACTCCAAGGCATACTCCTGAACCATCATTTTCCCTTGCTTAAGGTTCACAAACTCAGTTTCCTTGATCTCTCTTATCTCCCGAGGGAAGAATGGATCCAGAAAAGTGGCATGAAACTTATCCCAACCAATAGGGCTTGCTCCAACTGCCCTACTATCCTTCCATTGCTTATACCATATGTGCGTAACCCCTTTCAACTGATACGAGGCTAAATCGTCACTCCTCTCCGGTCACCCCCATGATCTAGGTGATCTTCAGAACCTCATCAATGAACTCATGTGGATCCTCATCCACCTTCGATCCAAGAAACTCTGGAGGATTCATCCTTAAAAAATCTCTAACTCTTGTTGTCGCGCATTCCCGTTCTGAGAGACATGCACTACCTCCTGATGATTGACCTGGGTGGTCAAGGCTTGAGCAAACATCTGAATGGCTGCCCTGAACTCTGCGTGGGCAACCGTCTCAGTTACGTACTCCTCATGGGCTGGCGGGGCCTGCTGGTGCCTGTCTCCATTTCCATTCTGATGGTCATTTCTGTTTCTGTTTCTTCTTCTATTAACTCTGCGAGGAGGCATGATTCTACAAATGCGTATAGCACGAGTTAGAAGGATAGAGAGACACTTCCCCGCACGACATAGATCATGATAGAAGGGAACATTTCATAGCCTCTTCATCATAAGTGTGGCGCGCTTCAAACCCATGAAAAAGACTCTACTTAACGCAGCTTTTAGACACCCTAGGACATTTCAAAACTTAATGCTCTGATACCAAGTTTGTCACGACTCAAACATAGGCCCGGATCGAGACACGGGATAAAAAACCCCGAGAGGCTCTAAGCCGACCCATGGCATGAACATAACATCTAACTTATCCAAATAAAATGGAAGGTCAACATGAATAACAAAGCAGAAGTCTGAAAATACATAAGACCTGAGTACATACATAAGCCTGAAGCTGAATACATACTATGTTCGAAAAGCCTCTAATACTGACGAGTTGATGGGACAAGGCCCCAACTAACTCACTATAGTCTAAAAACTGAAAATATGAAATATAACTGATAAGAAGGGCCCTCAAAAGATGAGGACTCACCAACTAAGATTGGGAAATGCTAACACCAGAAATCTGACTAGCGGCGGGACTGAGCCGGGATATCAGAGCCTATATCATGAAATGATACAACATAGAGTATGTGGTCAGTACGTGGAATGTACCGAGTATGCAAGGTAAGTAAAATCATTAAACATGAATAGTATAAAATATAATCAAGATAAGATTCTAAGAGTAGGGCTTGCATGCTATTTTCTGAAATCATGATCTGAGCATAACTGAATTTCATAACTGAATCGAATGACCCAAAGCTGAAAACTGATAATTATAAGTAAAACTGAATATTGGGTCAAACCTACTGAAAACTTAATATCATGATTTATGAACATGCATAACTGAAATCATGAGGAACAATGAGAAACTCGTCATATAACCGATATTACCACGATAGAGATTACATGATCCCTACTATCACACTCAAGTGGGCAGAGCCGCCCAAAGGGCTTGCCCAATACTTAACATGCTTGAAATCAACATGATTCGCTTGAAAACATGAACATAGACATGTTTAATTTTAAAACATGCTTTTCTCATATATATCTCATCATAATTGAACATACATATCATAATCTCAACTTTCCATGAACTTCCATGAATGGCAATATAAATTGTAAACTTGAAAATATAAATTTGTAATTGAAAACCTTGTAAAACTTGCCTATGAATCATAATTCAACATTTGGAACATGTTTAGATCATATCCATGATAGAAACTTAGAGAATTTACATATTTGGGTTAAAACTCCAAAGATTCATCAATAAGGATTTCATGAAATAGAGAGGGATTGGGAATGGGTGTGGACTATTGCACCCATTCATAGCCTTACATACCTGAAGAGATCTGATTTCACAACTTCCTTGATTTCCCAATGAGAATTGAGGAAGAACTTTGAAAAACTAGGCTTGAGCACCTCTCAAACCTCTAAGCTTGCATGCATGAATTAGGATAGGCTTGGAATGACTTAACCCTTCTTCCAAGTAGGAATGTTGATGTCATGAAGAATACTTCCAGGTCTTTGATGCTCAACCTTTACTTGTTGGCAATTTGGGCACTTTACCACAAACTCCACTATGTCCTTCTTCATGCCATTCCACTAAAAGACTTTCTGTAGGTCACAGTACATCTTGGTGTCACCTAGATGGATAGAGCGCTCTCTCAAGTCATCTATAGCCAAAACACACAATCTACCCTGATATCGGAGTACACCATCTCCCCCTTGGGAGAAAACCTCCACTTTTTGATCCCGAACAACTTCCTTTAGCTTCACTAGGATAGGATCCTCATCTTGCCTTGCTTTAACCTCCATCACCAATGAAGATTACACCACCATCCGTCGAATCTGTAAGGTGAACCCCTAAACGAGCACGCCTATGGACATCATTCACCAACTTTTTCTCCCATTCTCGATATGAGACAAACTCTCCCTAAACAGTCTACTAAGAGCATCCGCCACTATATTGGCCTTGCTCGGATGATAAAACACTCATGTCATAGTCCTTAAGAAGCTCTAGCCACCTCCTTTGCCGCAAATTCAGGTCCTTCTAAGTAAATATATACTAAAGGCTCTTGTAGTCCGTGAACACATCCACATGCACCCTATACAAGTAGTGCCTCCAAATCTTCAAAGCAAACATCACCGCTGCTAACTCTAGGTCATGCGTCGGATAATTCTTCTCTTGAGTCATAAGTTGTCTAGACGCATACGCAATGACGTTACAATACTGCATCAACACACAACCAAGGCAAACCCTAGAAGCATCACAATACACAACAAAGCCATCAGTGCCCTCTAGTAGGTCAATACTGGGGCTAAAGTGAGTCGAGTCTTTAATTCCTGAAAACTCTTCTCACAACAATCCGACCATTGAAATTTGACCTTCTTCTGGGACAACTTAGTCAGCGGTGGTTCAATGGATGAAAATCCCTCTATGAACCTCCTATAGTAACCAGCTAAACCCAAAAAGCTCCAAATATCAGTACGACTAACATATCTAGGTCGATTCTTCACTACTTATATCTTTTGAAAATCCACTTGTACACCCTCACTAGACCCCACATGGCCCAAGAATGCTACTGAGTTTAGCCAAAATACACAATAGCTGAATATAGCAAACAGTTGGTGATCCTTGAGGGTCTGCAACACGATCCTCAAATGAGCGGCATTCTCCTCCTCACTCTAAGAGTATATGAAAATATCATTTATAAAGATAATCACAAACATATTCAAATACTACTTGAACACCCTGTTCATCAAGTCCATAAAAGCTACTGGAGCATTCGTTATTCCGAAAGACATAACTACAAACTCATAGTGACCATACAGAATCCTAAAGGATGTCTTCGGAATGTCACTCTTCCTAACTTTGAGCTGAGGATAGTCGGAAATGAGGTCTATCTTCGAAAAGCACTTAGCACCCTGAAGCTGGTCAAATAGGTCATCAATTCTGGGAGGGGATACTTATTCTTGATTTTGACCTTATTCAACTACTGATAATCAATGCATATCCCAAGGGATCCATCCTTCTTCCAAACAAAGAGAACTGGAGCACCCCATGGGGACTTACTAGACCTGATGAAACCCTTATCTAGGAGATCCTTCAACTATTCTTTCAACTCCTTTAGCTCGCCTAGAGTCATTCCATAAGGAGGAATGGATATGGGCTACGTATCAGGGAGAAGATCAATACCAAAGTCAATCTCCTGCTCGGGATGGACTCCTAGTAGATCATTTGGAAACACCTCTAGATACTCACATACAACAGGAAATAACTGAAGAGTCAGGGTCTCGGAAGTAGCATCCTTAACCCAAACTAGATGGTATACAAAACCCTTGGAGGTCATCTTTCTGGCCTTAAGATAGGAAATAAAGTGACCTACAGGCACAGCTAAACTACCCTTCCACTCTAGGACTTGTTCACCCAAAAATTGGAATTCTATCATATGGGTTCTACAATTGACTGAGGCATAACAAGCATGTAACCAATATATACCAAAGATAACATTGAAATCGGTCATATCTAACTCTACTAAGTCAGCTGAGGTGACAGGGCAATTTTTGTACACTCATTGAGCTAAAACTAACTCACGACAGGATCAGAGATTGAGAAGTAAGGGTGGGCATTCGAGCCAACAGATTGGATATGAGAATTTTAATTTGGATATTTAGTTTTTGGATTACAAATTACAATCCAAATCCAATCCAAAGAAATTCAAATTGGATTGGATTTTTTAAGTTTGATTTTGGATTAATCGGATTGAATTTTTTGGATTTTCGATTTTGACTTTTGAGCTTTTTGGGTAGATCATAATAATTAGCAACCTGAATCCACCTAACAGTTTGCTCCTTGAAATTTATAACTTTCTATAATTAACAAAAATTGGGGTGACTACTACTCACACCATGTATTAAACTTTACTTGCTCATGAAATATTTTACATTTTTATATTTAATAAATAGAAAATTTCATATTGATTTAATATTAAGACGGGTTGTAGGTACTAATCTATGGATCTTAGAAATTGGACTTATTGGTATTGGACACATATGATATGAGTAATTGAGTAGGGTAAATATAAGGTATAAATATTTTGAATTTTCAGATATCCAAAAATTCAGAATAATAAATATATCCAATCAAAAATTCATAAATTTTAAAAATGAAATCCAAAATCAAATCCGTAATCCAAAAATCCAACAAAGTATCCAAAAAATTTGAATTTCAGTTGGAATTTTGGATTGGCCCAAACTATGCCCACCCCTACTAAGAAGGGTTCCAGCAGTATTTTGGAACTAACTCCGAAAAACAGCAATATAAGGAGTCACGAAAGATAGTGTATGAACCCCATTGTCACCCTGTCTGGCTGAAGGGCAATCCCTGAGTCTGTGTCTGAGTTTACCACACCTGAAGCATGCATTTGAGCCAAACTAAGCATCACCTAGAGTGGTTCTTACCGCACTTTGTACAGACTTGAAAAGTGTGCTTCCCCGCCATGCTCCCCTGGACCCTAGAGCCTGATGCTCTACCCCTATGGTCATCTTTGGGTCTGGACGGAACACTGGTTGATAATGGGGATAGGGCTGATCACCTTTGGTGGGACTGAGGGCAATGTCCACCACCGGATCTGTCATGACCCGAGAGTAGACCCGGACCGTAAACATGGAAAAAGAAACCTCAAAAGGCTCCAAGTCGACCCATGGCATGAGCATACATCTAATTCATTCAAGTAAAGCGGAAGACTTAACATAATAACATAACGGGAATGAAATCATGACATAAGATAGAAAGAAAGACGATACATAATCCACACATGACAGCTAAGTGTTATATATAGTCTGAAAGCCTCTAGTCATAACAACACCCCGAACTAACTCTACAAGATTGAAAACTGAAGGAAACATCAAGTCTGAACACATGGCCCTCGGTACATAAGGACTCACCCAAAAAGGCTGATTGCTAGCTCTGAATGGACTATTGAGGAGGAGGATCCTGAGAGCCATGCCTGTATCATGAGACGATCAGCATAGAAAGTATGCGGGTCAGTACGTGCAATATACCGAGTATACAGAGTAATAAAAAGAACATTTAAAATACATAAAGTTCATAGGAGTAGGACAAAATGATCACAATGCTGAAATCATAAAATAAACATAAGGCTCTTCAAAACATTCATAACTTGTCATAATCATAAACATGAGAGAAAGCATTTAATAGACATGACTTGAGCCAAAGAACATATTCATACAAGCATAAACTATGAGGAACAATGGGAGATTCTTATAGCCGACATACCCCATATGAGCACACATGGAGCCCGACCTGTAAACCTTGTCGGGAGGCCGTTCGTACCTTACCAAGGGTAGAACCATGAAAGGCATGATATCACTCATGAAAGGCCCATTAGGGAAAAAGGGGACAGTCTCAAGGGAGGTCCCAAACATGACATACGGTGGCACGTAGTTCTAAGATTCGGGGTGTAACCTAGGCGCCAAACCTACTCGGTGTTAAATACTACTCCCAAAACATGAAACGTGCTCATAAAGTAACATATATGACATACATGGGCTAGTTAAATCATGATAATCACAAACATGCTTGAAGGTTTGTGAACTAGCCATGAAATTGGGCCCGTGAGTTGGCCAAAGTCATAAATCGTGAATCATGCTTGACATGTGGGCATTGCCCGATATTTAAACATACTTGAAATACTCAATTTGATGGAAATCATGATCATAAAAACATAGGTAATTGAAAACATGCTTCTAAATCAAAAATTCACATCATACTTGTAAAATCATCACAATCATAAACTCTCATAGATGTCTCATAATTGGGCACCTTAAGTTCAAAACACTAGTATACAAAATAATGATTTAAAACAATATAAAATCATCCCATTATTCGAAACCCATTAATTTAGACATACTTGTAACATACCCATATCGATTTCTTGAGGATTCATGCATTGGGTTAAAACCCCATAAGAATTGAATTGTAGAATTCATAGATTAGGGAGAATCGGGCATGGGTGTGGATTAAACCACCCATTCAAACCCTACATACCTAATTTGGAGTTGAATCTCTACAGTCCCTTGATTTCCCAAGAGGAAATTGAGGAAGCAAGCCTTGAAATCATCTTGATAACCCCTGTACTCCTTTGCATGCATGAATGAACACTTAGGCTAGTCTTTCCCCTCTTACACCCACCTTTCTGAGATTAAAACGACGTAGTTTAGGGCCCTAGGACTTAGGAACTACAGAAAAGCCCTTACTTAAATCGCAGAATTTTGCTGAATGCTAGTCCCCATGAAGGACTGGACGACTCATCACCAGGGCCCATGACTCGTGGCCTTGAGTCGTGAGGTACACTGCCAAAAATCACCATGAGACCCCACGGAGGACACCATGAATTGTGGTAAGTGACCACGACTCATGGTCATCATTCGTAGCCTTCACTGTCCAATCTCCCTTACCAAGCATCCAGTCTAGGCCACCGGTGACCTCACGATAGTGTGGCCTGACCACGACTTGTGGTCATGCCCGTGGTGTCCCCCAGACTAGTCCACCTCCCTTCTTGACCACAAGTCATTTCACGACTCGTGGTTCCTCCTCTTGGGTCACCTAACGACCCGTTCTGTGACCTAGTGCAGAATTTTAGTTTTTCTCCATTTCAACTTCTGGGTCTGATCCTTGGGTTTACGAGGTATAACAATATCTCCCCCTTGGGAATATTCGTCCTCGAATATTAGAAACACATAGAAAAAGCAGAAACATGTAATCGTTATATGCAAATATTGATCATTTAAGTTGAAAACTGATGGAATGACTACCTTCGAAAAGAACTACATAGCTGAACTGAATTCACACATCACACACATTTACCATAACATCAAACAAACTTGCGCATGTGAAATGAACATGGAAACTATTTAGAGTATTAAGGCAAGAACTGATACCTCAAATTGAAACTGAGCCGGTAGGGAACAAGTGAAGGTATTTAGCCATCATATCTGCTTCGGCATCCCATGTAGCTCCCTCAACATGCTAATTTCTCCATAACACCACTAAAGCTACTTCCTTGTTCCTTAGCCTTCGAACCTGACGATCCAATATTTCCACTGGAACTTCCTCATAGCTAAGGCCATCTTTTACACCAACGTTGTCCACCAGGACTAGAGCTGGATCTCCCAAGCATTTCTTTAAAAGCGATACATGAAAGACGGGATAAACTGAAGCTAATTTTGAAGGTAACTCTAACTCATAAGCCACTTTACCCACACGCCTCACAATTCGGTATGGGCCAATATAGCGGGGACTGACTTTTCCTTTCTTTCCAAATCTCATCACTCCCTTTATGTGAGATACCTTCAAAAATACCCAATCATCCACCTCGAACTCCAACTCTCTCCTCCTCAGATCAGCATATGACTTTTGATAACTTTGAGTGATTTTCAGCCTGTCCTTTATCAACTGAAACTTCACCATAGCCTCATGAACCGTGTATGGCCCTATCATAGCCGCCTCACCAACCTCAAACCATCTGATGGGCAATCTACATCTCCGCCCATAGAGAGCCTCGAACAGTGCCATTTGGATACTGGAGCAATAGCTATTATTATAAGAGAACTTGATTTGGGGCAAGTGATCATCCCAACTACCTTTAAAGTCCATCATGCAAGCTCTCAACATGTATTCGAGAGTTTGAATTGTCCGCTCCACTTGACCATCCATTTGCAAATGAAATGCTGTGCTGAGTTATCCCAAGCCCTTTTTGAAAAGATTGCCAAAACTGAGAGGTAAATTGAGTACCTCGGTCTGAAATGATAAACAAGGGCACTCCATGCAATCCCAGGTCACCCCAAACCTCGCCCTATTCTTCCTAAGCCGATTGATTGTATAATTGTTGCCATGACCAACTGGTCAGCTGTGGGCATATTAAATGTGCCTGTTGGCTGCTACAAAGAGTACTTTAGGGGCGAGTAGCGGTTGTGCGATAACATCAAAAATATATCATTCATGCAAAGAATATACACGACCAAAGTATCAAAACAAGTAACCCAATGAGCACCGGGGTCAAATCCCACAAGGACTAGGGAATGATAGTTACAAGTGTCGATTGAGAAATTGACTTTAGCTTGCACCGCATAGATTTAATACAAAAACAAATAAAATAGGGGGTTAAAATTTGTAGTGAATTGTATTTGGTGAATAAGTGAAATAAAACAACAAGATCAGCTAAGTTGTCAACAAGAGTGTGAAAGACTAGAGGTGCGATGTAGATGAAATACTAACTAGATTGGGACATGCCGGATCATCTTATGAGTTCAATAAGTGTAAATAATCCAAAGAAGTTGGTAATTACAGCTTCTCATCCTTCTAATTCCCTCTTACTAGAGTTTTGTCAAACTTCTTGGTACGATTTAGCTCAACTCGTTTTGATTTGGATTAGCAACTGCACTAATTTCTAGCTATTAGCTGCTAATAAGGAATGAGAATACAATTTCAGCTATTTCTAGCCCAATTTCACAATGTCTTATCCATACCCACTATTAAGTTCTCTTCCAATACTTAATATTCTTTTACAAGCAACAATCAAGCAAGAATAAATAGACCCATATCATAATCAATGAACCTTCATTTATAGATTGAAGAGAATCTAATAGATTTACACTTATTTGAACAATATAAAGATGGCTCTAGAAATACCTAATCTAATTAAGTATTCATCATCACACACTTCTAGTTAATGATTTAGCTACTCATGATTAAGAAATTCAAAAACACATTCATCAATAGCTTCATTAAATTTAATAGCAAAAGTAGAAAAATGAACTTCACAAGATAGTCTTCAACAATAGATGAAACTTATTAGTACAAATAAGAAATAGAGAAGAGCACTTTTTCCAAATTTACTAATCAAAATCTCCCTACTTCAACTAAGAGAATGTTCTCCAGCTAAAAAGGGAAACAATAAAATGATATATGCTTTTGCTCTCTCTCAATATCTCTATTTCTATCTCTTCTTCTGCCTCCTCCCAGCACAAAGTACTTTTTCTTCTATTTATACCCTGAAAAGTAGGGCACTTTTTATCTCTTTTCCTGTGTTGGACGATTATACCCCTGAGCACCGTTCTGGAATCGGTGGAGCCACCAGTGGTTCACCAGTTCCAATTCGTGAACCGCCGGGTATCTTTTCTGGGCCCTTACTCACATCTAGTGAACATCGGCAGTTCACCCGGCATTTCGCCGATAATAATCCGTGAACCGCCGGATCTTCAAGCTATTTTCCAGAACTTTGGGTGTCCTTAGACGTTTGGACCGACGAATCGCCGCTGGCCATTCGTGAACCTCCAGTGGCATTAATCCTTAGAGGCAGTGATGTTCGGCCCGATGTTTCACCGGTTTTCATTTGTGATTTGCCGATTTATTCTCACTCCCTTCTTTTTGCTCCATTTTTTGTCTTTTCTTCACATTTAGTCATCTGCACACAACGAAAGAGAAAAGGGCATAAAATCCATAGAATCAACTCAAGAACTAAGCAAAAACTCAAGTTTTAGAGCCTAATGAGTTGGTAAATTACCAACTCATCAAACCCCCAAACTTAAATCATTGATTGTCTTCAAGTAATGCAATACTCATTCATTGAGAAACATGCTACCTCTATTCACAATTATACCTCGCCAATCACCTGAACTATGACAAACCAAAAATATGCTCACCAAAAAAGAGAAGAAAATACCCCAAGAGATCAAAACAAAGAAGATGTTTCAAATAGGCTACCACTTACCACCAATAAAAGCTTATGAAAGGATTCATTTAGTAAAACAAGGGCATTGCTCAACAATGAAACACACATAGTATCTCAAGTTATAATCAATGCACATTCAAAGCTTGCCTTAGAGTTTACACTCCTCGTGCCCTATTCCCACATTAACTCTGAATGGTCTTGTGTCCCCAAAAAGGAATGATGCCACTCACCAAAATAAGAATCCCTATTCTTTAGGTCATGTGATTACTTGAATGCACACAAGGGATTGTTTGGAAGAGACACTCACACTCACTCTCCCAAAAGAAATCTTCATGCATATACTTGACCCATGGGCTTGCCCTTCATGTAATTCTCCACTAATATAGAATAGCTGCACCTAGAATCATTTAGGGCTTGCGGGTTATGATGTAGGCTTGGGGTAAGAGTAGGATAAAAATTTGGCTATAGTGACTAGATCCTCCCTAATGCTTTTTGTGAACATACCTTATATCAACTCCTTCCACTCACTTCGCCTTGTTTCACTTCTTTCCTTATTTATGACTTTCATTGCTTTAACAACACTCATTGTAACCCCTTTGGATTTCACAACTAACCTTATTACCTCAAGAGGAAACACCGGTTCACACAAATTGTCTTTCTCTTTTTGATTTATCCTTCGGTGCATTTTGACACAATGTGGTGTTCCCCTCACACTATAATTCTTATCTTCCCCCTTTGTTTTGCACACTCCCAAACTTAGGCTTTTGCCTCATTTTTAAATTTTTTATCACTCCCTATTTCTTAGGCATTAAGCCTCATTTCATCACTTATCTTGTCACTAGCATTTAGGGAGAATGGGGGCCAAAGAGAGGTATTAAGAACGGTCTTAAGGCTTGTAATGTGGTTGCCAAAGAAAGGAAAGGGTCTAAGGCTCAACGTTGGCTAACAAGGATCAATACTCATGGATGGCATATGGGTGGAGTGACTAGACAAAGGAAAGCCTAAACTCATGTTCTTAGCGCAACTACATCTAGGATTTCGCCTTGAATCACATTTGGGGCAAGTTCTAGACAAGATATATGCATGAGTTTGTCAAACATTTCCTCACTACACAAGGCATCACACTTAAAGGGTCAACAAGAGTCATTCTCAACACAAGATATCAAATTAGGACACCAAAGTAGGCAAACATCATAAGTCAAGCAAAGAATTTACAATGTATGACAAAGAATGCTATGCTATGGTGTCAACACTTGCTCTTTATCTTCCTTTTCATGCCCTTGTTTTAAAGTTCCATTTCGACAATTTTTCGGCGGTGCCTCTCAAAACAACTTCACAAAAGACTCAAAAAAACATGGCATTTTCCCTTAAGAATATTTCCACTCAATCTATCATCGGAAAATACCAACCCGATTCAACAACTAAAAATAAACAAAAACACAAGAATGCTCCTCAAGAAAGAACCATGGTCAAAAGAAAACCCTCGGAGTTTAAATTTCTACACTACTGTATACAATAGAGAAAAAGGAACAAGATTTTGGGGTCATTTCATTCAAGATATTCAAGATTTTATAATTCAAAACAAAGACCCCATTTGGTTACTAATCATCAATCATAAAAATTGAACCAAGTCATTCATATTAAAACAAGACACGCCCGACAGGGGCAATCATCAATCATCAAAATAAAACAACAGCCTTATAAAGGCTAGACTTAATCAAATTCAAACAAGAACATAAGAACATCAAAAGAAACATCCATTCCTGGCCCCCTCATCAATTGTGCTCATCCCTCCCCCACTTAAGATCATATATTGTCCCCAATGTAGATATGCAAAAGGGAAAGGGACAAGGAACTCCCTGAGTGGGTCACTCCTCTTCATCATCAGCATCTACCTCACCACCACTGCTACTGGCCTCACCTAGCCTAGCGGAATCATCTCCCATCCCTTCAAAAAAGATCATCAATTGGACCCCAAACTGAGGAAGGAGCAGCCATTATCGCGTCCAAGGCGCTCATATCCGGCACTTCTATTGAAGTCTGACTCTTCCACTCTTGTACCTCAGTTCGAAGAGAAGTGACTGCCCCTTCCACTGCATCCACCCTATTGTATAGCATGGCGACATTCTCGTACAATGACTTGAACTCCTTTTTAATTGTTTTGGCAATGAGTGCGAAGAGGCTCTTAGCCAATCTTTGGAGTTGGCTTTTGTGCGAGTTTGTCATCTCCACCAGTCTATGGAGGCTACTTGGCTAAGAGGATTGTGGAGGGGGAGATGCCCCCCGCTGAGGCATGTCTCCTGATGCTTGGCCTGACATTTCTGGCTGGGGCACATTTGACTCCAAGGCCTGTGGTGGTTGGTCTGACCCATAGGAGAGGGATCCTTCTGCACTCCAAAGGCCTGCAATTGCTTTCTTTTCATTGTTGGTGCCTCGGCATCTCTCTTCCGATCAATGTCTATCACTCCTAGAGCAGCAGAAGGAGTTTCATCGGGGAACAGATGCACTCCAGCTGCTAAGAAAAGTTGGGAAATCAAGAAGGCATAAGGCATTGAAGTGCTGGAATGTCGGGCCTTTTTCTTTATTTGCTGAGCAACAATTTCCCCAAAGTTAATGGGGACTCCCGTCATTGTGCAAGCAATAAGGATGGAGGTTTCAAGCCTGAGCCTCCACTATTTTTTAGAGGCGATGATCCGAGCACAAACAAAATCCAGCCACAGCTTGGCCTCGAACTTCAAGTCGTGGAGAGAGATTTCGCCACCCATTGAGGCCTAGAGAGGATTGTCAATAGTGATGATGCAGGCTACACAAGCGAACTGATCCTTCATGTCAGCTACCCATATTGTGTACTCTGTACCGAAGTCAATCTCATCCTCCTAGAACAGGTAATTTATGGCAGCCGGGGTTATGTCAACTTCCACTCCCCAGATCATAACTGATGGCAAATATGGGAAATCATCCACTTTGCCCTGTGTTGCATGCGCTCTTATCAGGCCTAAATGAGGCATAGAATTCTATTACTAAGTCGGGGTTGTAATATGGGAGAGGGTTGGCAAATGCATGCAATTGCCTTTCTGTGAACTACTCGGTGATGTTGGGAAAATCACCTCTTAACCCCGCCAAGTCAAACCGCTTCTCCATGGTGATCGATCGGCCTTGACAAATGACGTAGTGCTCTTGCATGTTGGGGACGCAAAAGATTATTGCTTCTTTGATGTTGGCAAGCGGTGGAGCGGCCTTTGCCTTGCCCTTGCCCTTGCCCTTGCTAGAAGATGAGGCAGGGGCCTTTCCTTTTCCTGTGTTCCTTGATAAAGACATGGTTTGTTTTTCTGCAAGAATGATGTTAGTGACAGCAATTTGAAGAGAAAATTAAAATTAAAAAAAAACTAGTCTAAGGGAGAACTGAGAACAAGGGAAACCAAACAATCATTTAAAGAACTGATAACACCGGTGAAGGACCGGCAGATCGCAGAAGCAATTTCGTGGATCGCCTTTTGCCTGCCGATGCCTTACAGAAAACTGGCAAAGTGATGGATGTATCGGCTGTGAAGTGGCGCATCACCGGTCAAGATTTGTGAACCACCGATGTAACACGGAATCCACTCAGTGGAATAAAGCCAATTTTCAGAGTGAGCCGACGTTCCACCGATGATTCGCCGAATCGGCCCGGCGAAATGCCGGACTCCATCGTCCCCTATTTTGAACTTACAAAACACAGGCACCCATTAGCACACACTCACACATAGTATGATAAAATAACCACTACTCTACTTAAATACAATCTCATGACATTTAGCCCTTAAGAATGGCGTCACCCGGTCATTGCGCAAAACGTTGCATTTTATTCAATTGGGTTACTCAGACTTCACTCTTTTTCAAAATTTCACACACATAAACACACATTCCCTATTCCATTCAACAACCATAGCATATTCATGAGTTCAACAAGGAGGGGAAACAAAGTATTACTACTAAAGAATTAAGCACCAATGAGAAAATTAAGACAAGGGCAAGAAAATTTTTACCAAATTGTAGGATTGCTTGCACACTTGAACTTCAAAAAGCTTAGAAAAATATTACGATGGAACTTCGAGATATATTTAGTAGAGGAAGGAAATGTGAGTGAAGTGAGTGTGTTAGTTAAATATGGAGACGGTTTTATAGGTGAAAGATGAAACTTTGATAGGTTGAGGGGAAGGTGGAGATTTTAATGTGGGTGTGTTGGTGGGAAGTGGGAAGATGGAAAGATGGGAAAGTGGAAAGGATGAAAATAGAGGCATACGGGGAAATGGGAAGGTTGGCTAATGGAGAGACAAAAATGGAATGGAAAAATAGTGGAAAAAGGGGAACTAGGGGAATATTTGCAGAATAGAGCGGCTGATCAGGTATTTGGGATTTTTGTGGGGCCCGTTTTTTAAATTCTATTTTGAAACAATCTTATACCTGGATTGGCGCTTCATCGGCGGTTGCCGAATCACACCGGTATTCTTCCTCTTTAATCTCCTCTGCCATGTATTTTGTGCCTAGTTATCTATTTCCTGGCCGGTGATCTATGACAGTTCACAGATGGAATCGGCGACTCGCTGACTACCCGCCGCTTGTGTGCCCGAGCTTTAGGTCCTCTGTCTTACATCAGCAACCCACAGGCGCTCCACGGTTTTGATTCATCGGTTTGCCGATGGGTCCGCCAGCCCTTCACTCTAAACCCAGCCTTCTGCTTTGCACTCGCCTTCATTGGTGGTTCACGCTTCTGGACAAGCGACTTGCCGATTTCGTGTCGTTCCTCTCTTCAGAGAACAGAAGAACTCTACCTAGGGTTCCTTATTTTTTATTCTCTTTTAATTATTCTTGTAAGTACTCTACTTTAAACATGTTCTTGAGTATTTGTACGAACATGAGTAGCTTAAACCCTTTCTCTAGGGTTGAGGCTATGTAAGATAATTGTAAATGCATGAATTCGTCATTAGTTTGAGTTTTAGTTGTTGTTTGTCCTCCATTCTTCATTATTGTTGTTTTTATGCTTGATCACCATGAAAACAAATGCGTTAAGCTTGGGTAAAAGCTTGAAAGGGTAAACCTAGACTAGAACATGAGAATGTAGGGAGAAAGTTCTTACCTTTATGATAGGATTCGCAATTAGGATAGAAATTATACCTAATTTGCCTTGCTTGGTTACTAAAACGGGATAAGCTAGACACCAACTTAGAATTATTACATCACCACTCGTAGAAGTAGTTGTGAAACTAAGTTTGGTTAAATGATTAGAGGTACGAAAGTCCATAATCAAGGTGCAAACTCCGTAAACCACATCCATGTAATTAATTTGCTCACGAATTAAGACGTCACATCCCCGCTCAACGATGTAGGTGTGAGACTGGTTTGTCGTGTGTAGAGGCTCGAAAGACCATGAACATAGCACTTTATTTTTGTGAGACAACAACTGAAGTTTTCATACTCGAACCATTGAGAATTGTAGCATTGCATGATTATAAGGCCTTAACTCTAGCTGCTTCTTATATTGTTTCTCAAGTATTTTGTGATCACACCTAGACTTAATTATAATTTCCCTAAAACTTCTATAATCAACACTTGTGAAGGTTAATTTTAACACGTGAACTTGATAATTCGCTAAATTGGTCCAGTCCATGTGGGTTCGACATTCGACTCTTAAAAAGAGCCACTGTACTACTTGTACGACCACGTGCGCTTGCGCGTGCGTTGGGGCGCAACAAGTTTTTGGCGCCGTTGCTGGGGACTGGCGAAGTTTAGTGAATTTTTCTATTTTTGTGTGATTTTTAATTTCCTTAAGTGTTGAGAAACTTGGTCTTAGTATGCTATATTGCAGGTGACAGGTTGTCCTTGCAGAGCTGGCAAGGAATAGAGAGCTGATGGAACCATTGTTGGAACCTGAACGACAATTGCATTTGCTCCGGAGGGAAGCCTTAGAGAGAAATTTGAAAAGATTACAAGAGCAGTTGCAACAACATACACCAGCAGGTCAAGCAGAGTTGTTACAGGACCAAATGGAAGCTCGGCCAGTTCGTGAAGTGGCAATCCCACTAGCGACAAATGTGACCTCTAGTATCCGCAAACCAGAGCCTGGAGGGAACTTTGAATTGAAATAGAATATAGTGCAGCTGTTACATTCTGGCCAGTTCACTGGGATGACTCATGAGAACCCACGACAGCACTTACAGAGCTTCTTGGAGATCAGTGATACCTTCGTCCCCACCGAGTGTCAACTGATTGTGTCCGACTCACACTCTTCCCATTTTTATTATTGGGAGAGGCAAAGAGGTGGTTGAAGGTTGAGCCACCTAATTCCATTACTTCTTAGGACGACTTAGCAAAGAATTTCCTCATCAGATTCTTTCCTTCAGGCAAGACTGCCAATCTCAGGAGTGAAATATTAAGATTCAAGCAGAGGTCGTAGGAGAACTTGTATTTGGCTTGGGAGAAATTCAAGTCACTATTGAGAGACTGCCCCCATCACAGGCAGTCTAATGAAGTGCTAGCCCATACCTTTGTGGAAAGTCTAGACCCACACACCAAACTTTTACTAGACTCTGCATCGGGTGGGCAAGCATTGGAGAAGACTTATGATGAGTTGTACACTCTATTGAACATGATTGCTCAGGGGAATCCAGAGTGGCACAATGATTCATCGAGAGGGGAAAGAAAGAGAACAACAGGGCTGATAGAGGTGGATGTTGTAAATGCCTTGGAGGCATAGCTAGCATCATTTCAACATCAGATGATGACTCAGTTCAACAAATTGAGTATGAACCAACAGCAGGGACAGGTGAATGCAGTTCAGTAGGCTCGTAGTTGGTGTGAAATTTGTGGTAATAATGGGCACAATGCAGAATCTTATGGGGCAAATTCCGAATCGGTCAATTTTGTTGGGAATGTTCAGTGAAACAATCAGAATTTTGGGAACAATTACAACAAGAATTGGTAGAGCCACCCGAAGTTTTCTTGGGGTGGAAATCAAAGTCAAAGCTACCAACAACCTCAGCAGCAGCAGTATCAACAGCAGAACAGGCATAATGGTGGCCATTCGAGCAGTAACATTGAGGAGATGTTGCAAAAAAGATTATGGCAACACAGACCAAATTAGCAGAGAACCAGGCGAGGATGGCATCAGATTTGAAAAATCAGCAGTTGGCCACCCGCAATCTAGAGAAGTAGATAGGTCAAATAGCAGCTTCTCAGCACACCAGACCTCAGGGAGGGTTACCCAGTGACATAGATACAAACCCTCGATAGGTCAATGCCATCAGTTTGAGGAATGGCAAGCAATTGGCTGATGCACCATCGAAAGAGAAGAGAAATGAGGTGTAGCCGGAGCCGGTTAGAAAGGGGCTACCAATTAACAAGGGTGATAATCAGAGTGTTGTGCAACAAAATGCACAATCATCATTGCAGCCAGCACAGAGACCACCACCACCATTCCCGCAGAGACTCAAAAAGAGCAAGGAGGAGGAATGCTTTAAAAAATTATTTGATATATTCACAGAACTTCATATAAATTTGCCTTTGCTTGATGTTTTGTAGGGAATGCCCAAGTACGCTAAGTACTTGAAAGATGTGGTGGCCAACAAAGTCAGATTGGTGGATGTTCAGATAGTGGCACTAACTGAGGAGTGCAGCCACAGTGTAATGAGCAAGATACCAAAAAAGCTCAAAGACCCAGGGAGTTTTATCCTCCCCAAACAAATTGGTAAAGCTGAGGTGATAAGATCTCTATGTGATTTAGGGGCAGCAGTTAATCTAATGCCCCTTTCTTTGTTTAACACCTTGGGGTTGGGTCAGCCGAGGTCAACAAAAATGATGTTGCAGCTGGTAGACAAGTCTCAAGTGGCACCAGATGGAATAATCGAGGACCTTCTCATCAAAGTGGGTAAGTTCATTATTCCCGCTGATTTCATCATACTTGATTTTAAAGTTGATGACAAGGTACCCCTGATCTTAGGATGGCCATTCTTGGCCACTGGAGGAGCAATCATTAATATAAGAGCAGGAACCCTGAAAATGAGGGTCGATGATGAAGAAGAACTCTTCCGGGTCTACCAAAAGATTAACCTACCCACACACTACAGAGAACTTTGTAAGGTCAGTGTGTTGTCAGAGGCTAAGTATAGGGTGAAAGATCCCATAGGTCCACGACTGCAGGAGATGATCACTTTTCAGCCCGAATCTGATGGAGAGCTTCAGTTAGAGAAGGAGTTGGAAGAAGAGAGGGACAGAGTGGAGGCTGTTCCCTCAAAAAATAAAAAGAGAAGAAGGTGGTTCTCGAAAGGGAACACAGGTGTGAGGATGTCCTGAGAAGGATAGTCCACGTCGTGCTGCGACGTAAAATCAGGCACTCCTTGGGAGGCAACCCAAGGGTACCACAGGTACAATTTTATTTTTTCTTTATGTTGCTTTTGTTTATTTTCACCTTGTTGTTGTTTTTGGTGGTGAATTAAGCACTGATTGAGGGGAAGTCTGAGTATCCTTGGAAGAGGAAGCTAAGAAGCATGGAAGAGAAAAAGTGTGGGGTCGATAACCCACTTGTATAAAAATGAAGAAAAACATGCTGCTAGCTAGGCCTAGAGGCCTTAGGGAGTATTTCTCACCCTTTTTGTATTTCAATTTGATGCCTTGGGAACATAGCATATTTTAAGTGTGGGGTGACGGAAATTTCAAAATTTTTTGCTTAATGTATTTGGGTGGAATTAGTGCTTTGTAAGGTATTGTTGGATGAAAAAATGAGTTGAGCATGATTCACCCACCTGTTGGTTTTCTTTTCGGTTCTTTTTCGACGGGGGGCACTTTGAACCGATGAATAAAATTTTTCTTTGTCTATACATAACTATTTTAGTCATAGTTAGGGACTTCTCCCGATGATGGATGGATGACGAACGTCTTGAGGAAAAATTAGTCAATAGGTTTTTATTTTTTGAACTCGTAGCTGATTGATGGCCTGATGTTCTTGTTATGTGCTATAGATGATTGTAGGATGCAAGTGTTGTAAATGTTGAAGCATGTTAGCAAATGTATAACTTTGTTTGAGACACCTGGCTCTTGAATGTGACTCGATGTGCGTAAAGCTGAATTTTGCATTCTTGTGATTAGTTGAGTTAAGAGTCTGCTGAATTTATCTTTAATTGAGCATGTGCTATAAGTGTAAGGTTTTTGAATATTCCATGCAATTGTGTAGTGTCTAGAACTTTCCTAGTGTGTATATGAGGGTTGTAGATTGTAGGAGATGATTTAGGCATTTCTTTGAATGAGCCTAAGTTTTATCCCTTGATTTACCTACCTTGAATGACTGATCCTAGTTAGCTCCATTGAGCCTTTAGTCTTTTCTTTGCTAGCCACAAAATGAGATTAATCCTTTCTTTTATTTGTCTTGAATGTGATCCAAAAACTCCTAAGCGCTTATATGAAATTGCAAAGAATTTGAGGAGTGAGAACTGGAATAAGAAGGAAAATAGTAGTTGTGGGAGTTGAAGAGAAGACTAGAGGGGCACTTGTTTAAAAATGAATAAGAGTTAGTAGGGAGTAAAAGAAGAAAAGATCCAAAAAAAAAAAGAAAATTTAACAAAATTGCTCAAGTACTCTGTACTAACAACTTAAGTGTGCCTAATGAGATGGGGAAACAAAAGAGAAAAATGGGAGTAGAAAAGTATAAAGGTGAAGTAGGAGGATGGAAATTCCTAAGGAAAGTGTGATGTATTAAAAGCGCTTAGGGAAGATAGTCACTATTACTGGCCATAATAGTACCTACCCGCCCTTAGCTTACATTACAAACCATTAGCTCCTACTTGATCTTACTTTTGAACATTCTTAAATTAGTGGAGTAAAATACTAAGGGCAAGCTTATGGGTCAATACACGTGACAAGTGAATTCTTTGTGAAAGTGAGCTTATTTCATATGCATAGACCCATAAATGTTCCAAATTTGAAGAATCGTGAGTGAGAAATAGGTAACTCTTTTGTTGTGACTGCACATGTTTGATGAAGGATAAGATTCATGTCGGATTTCTTGATCAGTTGATTTGCATGAGGTTGTTGAGATTGAGAGTCGATTCTTGAGGCTAGGAAGTCTTTACTTAGTTATATTTTATTTTAATGATTAAATCTTGCATGTTCTATTTTTAACTTGCCATCTAAAATAATCAGTGTGGCCTTACCTTGAATTGTCTTGCTTCAATTAGCTATTTGTGAGTCTTCATGTGCATGAGATGGAATGGAGTTGTTCGAGGACGAACAAGGCTTTAAGTGTGGGTAGTGATCTTGGGCATAATTACGTGCCCAAGTGCTATTTTATAACTTAATTAAGTCATGTTTGTACATTTAATTAAGTATATTCTCATGTGATTTTTATGTGCATAAATTGACCAATGTGATTAGCCTTTATTTTGTAGGTATATTATGCCAAGGATGAGGCTAAATATGATGTTCAAGGCACAAGGGAGAACAATGGAAAGAATAGCAATTAAAGGCAACATGGCATGTCAAAGGGAAGGCTGGCCACGCTAGGCAGCATGCCATGTTGTGTGTGTGTTGCACCCAACGCCGCGCCCAGGCTGCACGCACGAGGAGGCTGCAAAGATATGCCATGCACGATAGGCCATGTGCCACGACAAGCGCATGGCACGACCAGCAGCGTGCCACACCGGGCGACGCACAGGTGCCTCGCACAAGGCCTGCCGAGAAGATACAATCCGGTGGGCATCCGTGTTTGCTCCATGGCACGGAGGCAAATTGGGGCGTCCAGCTCCGTGCCATGGAGGCAGTTCATGGAAGGCCAAAATTCTAATTTTTCAACTTACTATAAATTAAAATCGGAGCTCTAAAAATCATTTGTCACGAAATATTTTTGGAAAACAGTAAAGGAGCAAAGGGAGAACGGAAGAACTCTACCTAGGGTTCCTTATTTTTATTTCTCTTTTAATTATTCTTGTAAGTACTCTAAGTTAAACATGTTCTTGAGTATTTGTACGAACATGAGTAGCTAAAACCCTTTCTCTAGGGTTGAGGCTATGTAAGATGATTGTAAATGCATGAATTCGTCATTGGTTTGAGTTTTAGTTGTTGTTTTGTCCTCCATTCTTCATTATTGTTGTTTTTATGCTTGATCACCATGAAAACAAATGCGTTAAGCTTGGGTAAAAGCTCGAAAGAGTAACCCTAGGCTAGAACATGAGAATGTAGGGAGCAAGTTCTTACCTTTATGATAGGATTCGCAATTAGGATAGAAATTAAACCTAATTTTCCTTGCTTGGTTACTAAAACGGGATAAGCTAGACACCAACTTAGAATTATCATATCACCACTCGTAGAATTAGTTGTGAAGCTAAGTTTGGTTAAATGATTAGAAGTACGAAAGTGCATAATCAAGGGTGCAAACTCCGTAAACCACATCCATGTAATTAATTTGCTCACGAATTAGGACGTCACATCCCCGCTCAACGATGTAGGTGTGAGACTAATTTGTCGTGCTAGAGGCTCGAAAGACCATGAACACAGCATTTTTAATTACGTGAGACAACAACTAAAGTTTTCATACTCGAACCATTGAGAATTGTAGCATTGCATAATTATGAGGCCTTAACTCTAGTTGCTTCTTATATTGTTTCTCAAATATTTTGTGATCACCCCCTAGACTTAATTATAATTTCTCAAAAACTTCTATAATCAATACTTGTGAAGGTTAACCTTACACGTGAACTTGATAATTCACTGAATTGGTCCAGTCCCTGTAGGTTCGACATCCGACTCTTAAAAAGAGCCATTGTATTACTTGTATGACCGCGTGCGTTGGGGCGCAACAATGGACACACCTTGAAGGTGACTTCCTCACTTCCAACTCGAAATTATAGCTCTCCAAGCTCCACATCCACCACAGCTCTCCTCATAGGTAACAATGGTCTTCCCAAAATAATGGGAACCTCTACATCCATTTCACAGTCCAAAATAACAAAATCAGTCGGTAGAATAAACTTGTCCACTCTTACCAACACATCTTCTAACACCCCCACCAGTCTTTTTATTGATCTATCATCCATGAGCAGCCTCATCGATGTTGGCTTTGTGCTTTCGAGTCCTAATTTCTTGAAAATGACCCAGGGCATCAAATTTATGTTGGTGCCAAGATCATATAGAGCTTTTCTAAACACACACATCCCAATTGTACATAGGATTGTGAAAGCTCCTGGGTCCTCCAGTTTGGGGGCAAGATTACTCATCAACACCACACTACAATGGTGCATTTTCTCTCCACTACCTGCATCAACCACCTTTTTCTTCTTCAACAATTCTTTCATAAACTTTGCATAACCGGGAATTTGCAGTAGGGCATCCACTAACAGTATATTTATGGAAAACTTGCTAAACATGTCAACAAACATTTTCAACTGACCATCCTTCTTTTTCTTGGCCAACCATTATGGATAAGGAGGTGAGATTATTGATTCAACCTTGTGATCAATTGGGTCCTTCATTCCCGCCTCATCTTCGTCAGCATGTAAGAGGATTTCATCATCCTTTTCCTTTCCTTCCTCATCAATCTTTTCTTCATTCCTTGGAGTCATTGGCATTTTGTCGACTTCATCTTATTCATCTGATTTAGGGTTATCAACCGCATTAGGCTTCACTGGGGCATCTCCAATCACCTTGTCACTCCTTGTGACAATAGCTATGCATTGACCATCTTTCTTTGAATTAGGCATTGTGTCACTAGGTAGTGTTTCCTTCATCCGGGGGTTCATTTGAGCTGAGTGATTCATTTGGGCCTTAGAATGCTTGATGAAGGCGGAATGTTAACTCACTCTTTGGGCAAGGTTAGACACCTCCCCTCTTAATTATTTCACCCTACTCTCGGTCGACTCAACCTTCTTCTGAACTCTCAATAAGATTTCTTCAATTTTCGAGTTACCCGCATCACTCACGCCCGGCTGATTTTGGGGATTCCCAATCTTTGGAGGGGGAACATATGGGTTCGAACTCCGATGATAGCAATCACCCTCTTGGTTTGGCTTTATATTATGCCACCTTTCATTCCTTTCAGGCCATCCTTGTGGCTCACGATTTCTCCAACCTTGGTTGTCATCCTTTGGGCGCCATAGGCCTTGGTTTGCTCCTTGAATTCCAGGTCGAGGAACTCCCATCTAGTTGCCCATGTATTGACATTCTTCTTCATATCTTCGCGGTGATGACTCTCCCTCATATTGTAAGGGACCTTGCATTCCCACAGCATTCACCACCTTGGGCCCTGCTTCCATCACGTGTTTTGTTATCAATTCTAGTTGTGTCATCATCTTGGCAAGATTCTCATCCCGCTCTTCATCCCTTTTTTGCAACTCAGCGGCCAATCCACTTGAGCTGATTTTATGAGTGGACACATTTGTTTCTCTCGTGTGCCACGCCCTATTGGTCTTTATCATTCTGTCTAGGAGGTCTTTGGTCAACCCATATATTTGATCCATAATAGAACCACCAGGTAGGTTGTTGGCCACGGACTTGTTGATTGAATCAAGGGCTCTGTAGAAGCTTTGGAGAAGCACTCCATCCAGCAATCCATGATTTGTGCAAAGAGCAACCTTCTGTTTAAACCTTAACCATGCCTCTTGCAAAGGCTCTCCCGGTTCTTGCCTAAAATTTGTAATATCATCCCTCGGCTGAAGCATATTTGATGGAGGGAAAAAGAGGTCCAAGAAGGCCTCGATTAACTCCTTCCATGAAGTAATACATCCCAAAGGGAGTTCCTCTAGCCACATTGTTGCCTCCCCCGTCGGTGAAAAAGAAAAGAGTCTCAACTTGATTGACACTTGATTGATATTTGTTATGTTGAAGGGCTGGCATATTTCCAAGAAGCTTCTCAAATTTCGATTCGCGTCTTCGCTTGGTTTTCCGCCAAAGAGCCCCTTCATTTGCAACAAGTGCAGCATGGTGCTTGTGAAATGAAATACTGCATTTCCTACCGCCGGTGGTAGGTGAATGGCTCCCGCAACTCCCGTTATTACCGGATTATCTTCATCGTGTTCCATGTTACCTTCTACCGAGCTATCCCCTGCTTGGAAGTGATGAATCATTTGGTTATGAGATCCTAACAACACAGCCAACTCACGTCAAGTAGCTACGATGCAAAACTATTTCAACTTAACAATCAACACAAGAATATCAAGTGCTAGTCCCCGACAACGGCGCCATTTTCGATAACGTCTAAAATATATCCTTCATGAAAAGAATATACACGGCTGAAGTATCAAAACAAGTAACCTAACGAGTGTCGGGTCGAATCCCACGAGGAATAAGGAATGATAGTTACAAGTGTCGGTTGAGAAATTGACTTTAGCTTGCACCACGTAGATTTAATATAAAAACAAATAAAACGGGGGGTTAAAATTTGCAGTGAATTATATTGGGTGAATGAGTGAAATAAAATAGCAAGATCAGTTAAGTTGTCAGCAAGAGTGTGAAAGACTAGAGGTGCAGTGTAGATGAAATATTAACTAGATCGGGGCATGCCAGGTCATCTTATGAGTTCAACAAGTGTAAATAACCTTGGGAAGTGGGTAATTACAACTTTTCAGCCTTCTAATTCCCTCTTACTAGAGTTTTGTCAAACCTCTAGTTACGATTTAGCTCAATCTGATTTGATTTGGATTAGCAACTGCACTAATTTCTAGCTATTAGCTGCTAATAAGGATGAGAATACAATTTCAGCTATTTCTAGCCCAATTTCACAATCTCTTATCCATACCCACTATAAGTTCTCTTCTGATACTTAATTATTCTTTTACAAGCAACAATCAAGCAAGAATAAATAGACCCATATCATAATCAATGGACCTTCCTTTATAGATTGAAGAGAATCTAATAGATTTAAATTATTTGAACAATATAAAGATGACTCTAGTAATACCCAATCTAATTAAGTATTCATCATCACACACTCTAGTTAATGATTTAGCTACTCATAATTAAGAAATTCAAAAACACATTCATCAATAGCTTCATTGAATTTAATAGCAAGAGTATAAAAATCAACTTCACAAGATAGTCTTCAACAATAGTTGAAACTTACTAGTACAAAGAAGAAATAGAGCAGAGTACTTTTTCCAAATTTACCAATCAAAATCTCCCTACTTCAACTAAGAGAATGTTCTCCAGCTAAAAAGGGAAACAATGATGTGATATATGTTTTTCCTCTCTCTCAATATCTCTATTTCTATCTCTTTTTCTGCCTCCTCCCCAGTACAAAGTACTTTTTCTTCTATTTATACCCTAAAAAGTACGAAACTCTTTATCTCTTTTCCCGTGTTGGACAATTATACCCCTGCGCACCATTCTGGAATCGGCAGAGGCACCGGTGGTTCACCGGTTCCAATTCGTGAACCGCCGGGTATCTTTTTTGGGCCTTTACTCACTTCCAGTGAACATTGGCGGTTCACCCGGTGTTCCGCAGATTACAATCCGTGAACCGCCGGATCTTCAAGCTATTTTCCAGAACTTCGGGTGTCCTTTGGCGACTGGACTAGTGAATCATCGCTGGTCATTCGCGAACCGCCGGTTTTTATCTGTGATTCGCCGATTTACTCTCACTCCCTTCTTTTTTTTCTCCATTTTGTCTCTTTTCTTCACATTTAGTCATCTGCAAACAACAAAATCAAAAAGGTCATAAAATCCATAGAATCAACTCAAGAACTAAGCAAAAACTCATATTTTGGAGCCTAATGAGTTGGTAAATTACCAAGTTATCATTGTGTTGGGCCTAAGAGGCTAGGTACACCTACTGAGCGATGTGTAGTGTATAAGTTGGGCATGTCAGATGCTATACAACCTGATCAAGAAGCAAGATATAATCATAATGTGCCTATGGGGCTATATTATGCTCACAGAGCAATACAAAGTCGTGGGCGACTATACTGAGGCCTGCAGAGCCATTTGAAGTCTAGTTCCCTTACCAACTTCCCTTATGCTTGAGTTGGCATCACTAACCCTCAGTAGAGCCTCATGCTCAGAGTGTAGTTACAGGAGCCCAAATGGCTCAGACATAGTTGCAGGATCCTAGAAGGCTCGATCACAGTTCTAGAGATCAATTATACCTTAGTTACAGGTTGTCTACGAGTCTAAAGTGATACATATAGGAGGAGTATATAGTTTTATTGCACTTACCAGGCTTATGGGGGCCAAGGTAGGTTATTCTGTATTGTTTGTACCTTCCAAGCTTATGGGGGCCAGCTTAGGTTCTTGTTTGTATATTTGCTTACAGATACAGTTTATGAATGTACAATCATATAGCTTAAGTTCTTGTTTGTATATTTGTCTACTAGATGCTGTCTATGGTTGTGAAATCATACAGATTAACTTCTGCCCCTTTTCGCTGCTTACTTTCAGTTCCTTATCAGCTTTCATTTAGTTATAATTTTTTTGCCTTACATATTCTGTACATATTGTACTGACGCTCATGCGTGGGGCACTGCATACTTGCCTGCAAGTTCCGACAGACAGGTTTGGAGATCTCCTTAGTAGCAGCTCAGATCCAACAGGTTGGTTGGTTCCTTTCTTTTGGAGTTTCCATATATTAGAGGTTTGCCTGTCTTTTGATGCATACTTTTGGGTAGGCGGGGCCCCTGTTCCGACCAATATTTTATTCTTAGAGGCTTGCAAACTACAGTTTTGGGTTAGACATGCACTAGTGACCGCGTGGGCCCTAGTTGTGTTATCTGTTAGCATCCTTGTTGACTTATATATATGTATTGTGTGACTGCTACCTTTTGTTTTTGTTAGCCCACATAGGATGATATTATTATTGCAACTGTTGGGTTAGCTGTTTTTGCAAAGGTTTGTATTGTGGCCTTATCGACCTGAGGCTATGGTTTGAGCCGAGACATAGTTGTTTTTTTTCCTTGATATGTGTTGATGGCATGCACTAGAAGTGTATGTGTCCAGCCATATCAGCTCAGAGTCCAGTGTGGCTTTAGGTGCCAGTTACGCCTCCCAAGGTGGGGCATTACAATATATATAGTAGTGGGAAATGCCCTTCTATCCTACGTGGGTCCAAATTACACAAGATTAAAAGAATTAGTTTTATGGTAGCTTATGGCGCCGTGCGCCAACCAGATCCGGTTGAACTTCTTTTGAAGTTTTGGCTCTAGGGCAGCGTGCCAGGCATAACACCAACTTGATTTTTCTCAAAAACTCAATTAAAGTTTCTCTAATGCTCTAAACCTTCCTTGTTAGCTCACTTTGGGTTGATTTCCATTATATTTTTCTATAAAAACATCTAATCACATTTGTTAGCTCATTATCAAGAGTTTTCAATATAAAATATGCAATTATAAGTGAACATACTTCTCAAAACAAGGTTAAAAATGGGTATAATACAAAAAATAGGCATACAAATGCGCCCAAGATCAGTGTTCATATTGATATCTTCACTGATCACAAAAGTTTATAGTATGTATTTAAGTAGAAAGAGTTGAATCATAGATAGATAAGGTGGCTTAAATTACTCAAAGATTATGATGTGGATATTCTCTACCCCTCGAGAAAGGGGAATGTAGTCACCGATGGACTTAACTGACTGTCCATGGGAAGTTTGGCTCAATGTGAAGAAGATAAGAAGGAAATGACGAGAGACATTCATAGATTGGTAAGCTTAAGAGTCAGACTCTGCCTCTAATGATGGTGGTATGGTTATTCAGAATAGCGCTAAATCGTCCCTAGTAACTTAAGTTAAGGAAAAACAAGACAATGACGCCATCTTGCTCTAGATGAAGGATAAGAATCCACAAACATAAGACTATCATTTTTGAAAAAGGGAGAGATGGTACACTCAGGTACCAAGGCAGATTATTTATTCTAGTTGTGAATGGATCTTGAGAAAAGATTATAGTTGAGGTGCACAATTCGAGGTATTTCATTCATCCTGGTTCACAAAGATGTATCATGACTTGAGGGATTTTATTGGTGGAACAACATAAGAAGAACATAGTGAATTTCGTGGCAAAGTGTCCTAATTATCAACAGGTTAAGGTAGAGCACCGAAGGCCAGGTAGTTTTGCACAAAGTATAGGGCTTCCCATTTGGAAATGGAAAATGATCAGTATGAACTTTACAACAGGTTTACCATATTCATTTAGAAAGCATGACTCAATTTGGGTAGTTGTGGATCAACTTACAAAGACAACTCACTTCTTACCGACTCCATAGAAGACTATGTCAAGTTGTATATTCAAGAAATTATCAGGTTGCATAGGACCCCATTGTCCATTATTTTCTATGAGGGTACTTAGTTCGTCGCTCATATTTGGAAGTCCTTTCAGAAAGGGTTAGATATGAACGTAAACCATAGTATTTGTTTCCATTCCTAGATAGATGGCCAAGCGGAACGCATAATTCAAACACTTGAAGACACGTTGAGAGCTTATGTGCTAGATTTCAAAGGTAAATGGAATAATCATTTGCCTACCATAGAGTTTGCTTATAATAATAGCTACCATCCCAGTATAAAAATAGCACCATTCTAGCCTTATAGAAGCAACGGTGTAGATTTATGATTGGATGGTTTGAGGTTGATGAAGCAGACTTATTAGGTCCAAACTTGGTCCACTAAGCCATGAAAAAGGTTAAGCTAATCTAAGAGCTAATAAGGACAACTTAGACACTCCAAAAGTCTTATTTCAGTGTCCAACAAAGGGACTTGGAGTTTGATTTTGGTGGTCGGATGTTCTTGAAATTATCGCCTGTAAAGGGCGTTATCCGATTTGGAAGAAAATGGAAGCTTAGTCCCTGATATATTAGTCCTTATCAAATTTTGAGATGAGTTGGAGTTTCCTATAGAGTTAGCTTCAGTACATCTAATATTGCATATGCCCATGTTGAAGAAGTATATGGGAGGTTCATCCCTTGTTCTCCCTATCGAGAGTGTCAGTGTAAAAGACAGTGTGACTTATGAGGAAATTCCTATGGAAATCCTTGATCTCCAAGTTCATGAGTCGAGAACCAAAGAGGTAGACTTTGTGAAAGTACAATGGAGGAATAAGAATATTGAAGAGTCTATATGAGTGTCACAACCTGAGTTGGGACCCTAGATCGAGACACGGGACCTAGAACCACGAATAGCTCCAAGTCGATCCATGACCTGAACATAGAAATTAAAGAGCATATATTAAAGTGGATCTGATAATTGAAACATGAATAAGCAAAAGTATGAATAACATAATAATCATAAATTGAGTCAACGCTCGACAAAGCTAAAAATCTACATAATGTTTGTAAGCCTATAAACTGTCTGATGAGTTGATGGGACAACACCCAAACTAGCTCGCTAAAGTCTAAAACTGAGATAACATAATTAAATGCCAAACTGAATATCCTCGGAAGATGAGTACTCACCAATAATGGGAACTGAGCTGAACTACAGGGAAAGCTGAACTAACGGCAGAACTGAGTCTAACCGCTCGGACCTGTATCATGAAATGATACAGCATAGAGTATGCGATCAGTCATTGAAATGTACTGAGTATGCAAGGTAAGTAAAATATGCTGAGTAAATATTAACTGAAATTATGCACATAAATATAAATCAGTATATCATGAGAGTAAGGACTGCATGCTGAAATCTGAATTTGAAACATGTATATTCATAAGCTGAATATCATATCTGAATAGAATGACCCAAAGCTAAAAAATAAAATCATATGACTTGTCATAGTTGAAATCATAAGTAAAAGCTCGTAAACTAATCATTGGGTCAAACCTGCTATAAAACATAATATCATAAGTCATGAACATAAATAACTAAAATCATGAGGAATAATGGGAGACTCGTCATAACCGACACTATCACGGTAGAGCTTATGTGATGCCCCAACTATCACACTCAACTGAGCAGAGCCGTCCAAAATCTTGCTAGGGCTAAAGACACTACCATGATATCGATATCAAGCTAAAGGCCTTTTATCGGTGGGGAAAAATCTCAAGGGAGATCCCAATGTAAATATATAAACCTATGTTGGCGCGTAGTTTTGAGACCGGGGAACCTTGGAACCTCAAGCCTACTCGGTGCTGGACATTACTCCCAAAAATATGCATAGTGCTCCCATCATTTTTCAATGAAGCTGAAATAATAATCACATGCATAGTCTGAAATCTGAACATGGGGAGTCTTGAATCTAAAACATATCTTAAGTTGTAGTGGGAATCTTGACTCCAGAACATATGATAAACTGATCTTATTAGCCTTGGCTAAATCATGAAAATATACTTAAATTGTGTGGGTTTGTCCAAATCTTAAAATCATGCATACTTGAAATAGACCTTTATAAGTAACAATCATGGATTCATACATGGATAATTTATAAACATTCATTCATGTTAGATATCTCATCATACTTGAAATCATGAATCATAAACTTGACTTTTCATAAAACTTGCATAATATGGCATAATTTCTAATAACTTGAAATAATGAATTTATAATCAAATTGTGTATAAAATCTACCCATAAATCTTAAAACATGCTTTGGAACATGAGGAGAATTGATCCATAGACATATCATAGAGAATTTCATAAAGTTGGGTTAAAATCCTATAAGATCATATACTTGAATTAGAACTTGAGAAGAAATTTGGGCATAAGAGTGAAAGAAAACTCTCATTCATAGTCCTACATACTTGGGTAAACGAATTCTCAACTTGTCTTTGGCAACCCAAGAGAATTGGGGAAAAATTGAGAGAATTTCTGAATTGATCTTCCAAGAGAATTCAAAGTTTGCATGCATGGAAAGCCTAATGAGACATGGGCTAAACCCTCTTAAAATACTCCTTTAGGGATTAAAATGACGCAGTTTAGAATTTAGGAGCTTAGGATTTACGAAAATATCCTTAATAAATTTGCAAGAAAAACTGCACTGCCAGTTGCTATGACTCGTACCACGAGTCGTACAATCTTTCCATGACTCGTGGTTTGCTCTCGTGGTTAGCTAGTCTAATTTCTCCCACCCTTTGAAGATTTCCACGATCGCCTATCACGAACCGTAACTCCCTACTATGAATCATACAACCACTTGTATAACCAACACCTGAAAAAATCCAATGTCTTGCTATGACTCCTAACCATGAGTCGTACCCACACACTAGAGGGTGAACTTCTGGATCTCCATCACGGGTTATCCTATGACCCATACAACCACCTTATGACTCGTACGATGAGTCGTACTAAGAGAAAACTTCCAGATTTTCTGCTGAAATATACTTCAAATTTCAAATTTAGTCTTAGGAACTTTTGGGGTATTACAATGGGAGGCCAAAGATGACATGAAAATAAAGTACCCATATTTGTTCCTTGAATAAGAATAAAATTCTTAAATTAATCCTAATCTTATTCGATGATTCGATTAATTCACGTCCTATGTTTAATGCTCTATCATCTGTGAAACTCATTCCTTATGTTATGATATGTCGTAGGAACTCATGACTTATGCTTTGCTCTCTAGGTATAATAAATCACTCTTACGTCATGTCTATTCTAAGTATAAATGTCTCTTACAACTGGTGCCTCTAACTCCATTTTTAGAAATGTTACCAAATTCTCTTATAAGGAAAATGCCTATAATGATGATCGAAGATAAACACAAGTGTTGGAATAATTCTTTTCTCCATGCTTTAAGAAAGGCCAAGAGAAGTCATGCGTATGTTTCTTACGTATTCCTTCACATTATACATTATGTAATGTCCAGTGAGGCTTATGATGATGTTTCTGATTAGCTAGCAAAGGATTGAGAATTTGTGATAGCTCCATTTACAAAGGAAACTCTATCTAAATTTTTAGAAAATCCCAGAGTTAGATTCATTTATGCTCCTAACTTTCATTTGAGGACGAATGATCCCAAGAGGGAGATATTGTAACATCTTGTACCTTCATTCTAAGAACTGAATGGTACAACACATAGTTTCATATGTTTTAGGACCTTGGTATGCCTAAGAAAGTATTAAGGAAGTTCGGAGTTGATTAGAAATTAAGAAGATTAATTTTTGAGACTTTCACCAAAAACGGATATGAGGTATGATCCTAGAATTAAATATACAGACCGTACTTAGAGACTAGCATCGTATATGGGCTAGGAGATGGAGAATATACTTCCTACCATGTGGAAACCACATATGGACTGTACATGAGAATTACGGTCCATATCTTGGCCTTAAGTGAAAGGGTAGGCATGTACGAAGAGAAGTGTGAAGAGTATGTAGAGTTTTTAAGCAAAATCCAACTTCAAACAATCACATCTCCCAAACTATGAAGTATTTTTGGGTGTTTTACCCACTAAATTAAATCTCTACAAGTCTAGTTTTTAATGCATTCAACCATCCATAAATCGAGTTCAGAGTAAAACGATATTAGCGTTTTACTAAAGCACTGTCAAGCTATTATGGTCGATCATATACGAATCACAAATGAATTTTGTTGCCCGTATGTGGACGCTTACGATCGTAAGTAATTAAAAAGTGGATGGGCACTTAAGGGGTGCGATTAGTGATCCCTACATGCGGCTGCAAGTGAATTATGTGGTCCGATGGGCCAAAACTGGTCATTAGTCAAAATTTCCAAATTTCTTTAAAAGTAGATTTTTGAGTTTTTTTCTCACTTCTCTCATTCTTGCTCAACCCAACAGCCCCCAAAAGCTCTCCCAACTCCTCTTAAGGCTAGGTAAGTCTTCTCCGTGAGTTATTAATATAAACACATAAATTTCTATATGATTCTAATATCCATCCTCCTTCTAAGGTTAGTGAAATCAAGAACTCGCCTCAAGTTCCAAGATCAAGTTCTCCTTGAAGTTCTTCTCCAACGTTAGGGTTATGATTGAGGTAAATTGGAGGGATTAAACATATGTAAGTCCATTTCTATGTGTGAGACATCATTTTTCTTTCCAACACCATTTTTTTAATACCCATAAAATTGATTCAAATGAATATTTATGGTTCATATTGAAATATTGATAATTTCTCATGATAAATCACTAGGACTTCATGAATCCTTATGAATTCCATTATGTCTCATTTTACAAATATCTTATGCTTATTCGTAAAATTTGGTCTAAATTATAATTTTGCCATTTTGTCAAAATATGAACTTTACACTATTATGAATGCTTTTTATAATTACTCACCATGATTATGACTTATGAATTTCCTAGAATGTTTATATTGTCTTACCCTATGATTTCTCCATGGTTATCCCATCGAATATTGCCTAAATTATGGATATTCCCTCTTTAACAAAGTACAAACTTTATGTTATCGTGATTTGGCTTCTTTCCATGAATTATGATATTTGATTATGTACGATTGTCATCAAATCCAATACACATGAATTGCACTATGATTTATGGACTTTTAAGCTATCTATGATTTATGAACTTCTAAGACGAATCATGACTTATGATTTTAATCCTGTGGGCTAATTTAACATGAACTAAATGGAGTAAAATAGTTAACCGAGAAGGCATGAGTTAACTTATGACAAGTGTTTGAAACTATAATTTTCTAACATAGATTTGGATCGTACCGTTGGATTAGACATATCCTCCATGTTGCCCAAAAAGGCATATTATAGATCCTTTTCTAGCAAATCATGACATGTATGGATCGTACCCGACAAGGTATGATATGACTTAGCTGATCAGAATGAGATCACACTCCATATACTCACGTGGTGGTTTATGTTGCTTATACTATTAAACTCCCATAATAAACTGTTAAATGGTGAAACACGAACGTCGAGGTTGACCTATGATTGATTTAAAACTTATTTGTTTTTTTAATAAATATGACTATGGTTCTTGAGCTGTCATTCTACTTTAGTTATGCTTCACGTTTTATTTTATCATATTACATACAACACAATCCATATGTACTTATGTCCTTTTTTCCAGGGGCACTGCATTTTAAATAATGCAGACTCAGGTACTTAGACAAGCGGACGAGCAACCTATTAGGACATATTTATTATGTTATTGGTGAGACCCTATTGCTTTTGAGGCGTTTCATTATTTTAGCTTTTCTAGTTTTATTTATAGGTATGCCAGGGGTCTTGTCTTGGTAAGACAGTTATTCTTATGTTAGAGGCTTCACAGATTAGACGAGTCTAGTACATTCATTTATGATGTAAACTTGGCAACTCTTATATTATGGAATATTGTTTTTTTGATTTTTATGAAAGCTTGCACGAGACTTCGTCTTTTCATTTAAGAATTCTACGCATGAAATGAATATCTTTCACTATCTTCCCCATGTGTTATGGATTATATCATTTAGTTGTTTGCTCGGGCAATTTAAGACATTGAGTGTCAGTCTCCCCAGGGTCTAGGCTCAGGCTATGACAACACCACCTTCTTGGGAAATCGGTAGGTAGTTTTATTGGTTGAATAGGAGAAGAGAGCCATAGGAACAGAGAAATTTGAATTGGGTCGTAGGTTATTGAGTCATGGATTTATTTGGGTATTCAATTGAATTGGGTAATCGAAATGCAATTTGGGGGAATCTATTAATTGAAGGATAAATTTAAAAAGTTTCATAACGACGAGGGTAATTTTGGCCAACTAGTATTATGAAGGATATATGTGGAAAATATAATAAAATATAGGGGTAAATTTAGACCTTTTCCCCTTCAAAATAATACTCAGTGATTTCAAACAAAACTAGTGAACTAAATTTCACAAATTAAGTCTCAATCATAATTAAAGTCGACTTAAAAAATCAACCGCGGGTCCACATAGTCATACCCCAAGACCATAGTTAAGTTTGGTTTTCTCATAACTCTACCAGTTTAAATATATATTTTTGGACTTGCATTTAGAGTCCATTTAGGTGTTCAAATAATTATTTTAGTGATTCTAGGTTTTATGACTTAAATCCCCAGTTTTACTAATTAAATTTCACGTTTAAAAGGTAAATCCAAGAAAAATTCATGATATAACTCAAGGATATATTCAAATCCCTTACACCAAACTTGTAGAGAATCTTTTCTCAAACCTCTCAAATTGAGTTCTCAAAGTCTCAAAATGGTGAAGAATGAAACGAACTTGTAAAATCCGGTCTTTTATAATGTTTACTGATTGCACTTATGATTTGGGTCACATGTCACGTGCCCATCACACATCCACGATCTTGTGTTGTTGGCGTGCGTCACTCAAGCATTATACATGTATCTTTGCCTATGCTATGAGCTTGCAATGCACACCCTATAGTTTTTTAGTTTTTCTTCAACTAGCACCAATGATGCTGAAACTCACCCTAGCCCCTTGGGTCCCAACCAAATTACTCTAAAAAGTACTAAAATATAATACAAATATTTTACAAAGTCTTAAAATATGAAATAAAGTGCAGATACTTAAAATGAAGGATTGAATTTGTTACACCCCGTAAGTTCTTGACACTTAGTTGTCATATTCGCATGTTAGTTAAGAGTTTTAGAATGTCATACATGCGAGAAAAGGGTCCGGGGAGAGACCGGACAAACGCCAAGTTGGAGCATCGCAAGGCAAATGCGACTTATAAATCGCATTCGACAAATGCGACTTAAAGGCCCAAAGTATACAAGGCTCCCACTTCGTTTTAAATCATTTTCTCTTTATATAGTTTCCAGTTAACGAACAGAAATAGAGGGGAACGAAGGGTTTGATTAAATTTCCTTCCTTTTACACCGTCAAACGCAGTCCAAACTCGAATTAACTTCGGGTAGCGAAGTATAAAGCTGCCGGGAGCATTCCTGTGGAGTTAGTTTCGCGAAATTCGGCCAGCGAATCGTCGTCACGCCGAGCAAAGGTAAGTGGAATTGCTCCAAACTAGTGTTAATATACTCCCAGCATTAAAGTGAGTATTTCTCCCTTCTAGACCCCCAAGAAATAGCGAGTTTTCAGACGTTCTTCGATAAGTCGAAGAATAGGCAGTAGGTATAGCCATAATATGGTTTATTTCAAAACTAATAGTAGAATTAATTCTATTCTTTCGTGAATATGAATACAGAAATAGCTGAATACTAGCCGAGCTATGCCAGTTAATCAGAAAGTCGGCAGTTGAGGTATGTAAAGCCAGTTTCTTTTGGCAAGCTAGTAGTTCTAGTATAGCAAAATACTACGAATTTCAGTAGAGTGTTTCAGAAGTCGTATATTATGTTCAGTATGAAATTTAGTAAGCATGTTAGAAATATAATACAGTGTTCAGCATGAAATTCAGTAAAACAGTATAAGTCCCAGCAGAATATTCCAGAAATATTATTACAGATTCAGTATATATATATTACATGCGGTTATTGCTATCTGTGGAGACATGATTGTTCTGTGTTGGGCACCCTTAGAGCTTCCGTGACCGCCCCAGGGTTAATAGTTGTGTCGACTCGCCCGCTAGAGGATGAGAATACATCGCTCTACGGAGTGGCATGTCGTCCGCCAGAGGACGAAGATGGGATGCAGATCCCCAATAGTAGGTTGATCAGCACTATACCAAACCTCTTGTCGAGCACTTGCGCCCGGGGTGCAGATTACAGTTTTCAGATTACAGATTTCAGATTTCAGATTTCAGATTTCAAGAGTCCTCCAGACTCAGATACAGCTATAGTCAGGGGCCCAGCGAGCCCAAGTTGCATACCCAGGGGGCCAGCTGGATGCTCATAGTTACTAGGTGGATGGTATGACCTGGGTAGGGGTATATAAATTGTGTGTTGGTTGGTACCTTATGGCTTATGGGGGCTGGTAAGGTTCTTGTATGCTATGTTGTGTTAGTTATTAATAGATAGAAAGAGACTTCCTGTTATCAGGTATGACTCTTACTCTCTTCAGTAAAGTTACGCTCTTTTCAGTCAGTCTCAGCCTGTCTCCTATTACTTCAGTATTTATCAGTATTATTGTTTGCTTTCAGTTATTTTCAGTTATTGCTTCATACTCAGTACCAGTGGTACTGACGCCCGTTTTGGGGCGCTGCATTACTTGCCTGCAGGTACTTATAGACGAGGAGCAGATCCCTCGTAGTTCCAGCCAACGTACAGAGTTCTTCATCTCCTGTCATCCGGAGCTTGACAGCTAAAGGTTTTACTTCCCTTTTTGTTTGTGCAGTATGGGTAGGCCGAGGCCCTGTCCCGATCATCTTATTATTCTTAGAGGCTTGTGGATTGTATATTCCCTGTGGTTAGTTGTACCGGTCGTGTGGGGCCGTGTGTTTGTTTTTAGTTTGCATGTGATGGCCGTGTGGGGCCTTGTTCAGTTGTCAGTTGGTGACCTTGTCGGTCACAGATCAGTTCCGCACTTGATTATACTTTTTAGTGATAACTAGTCAGCATGGTGGCCTTGTCGGCCCACATAGGTTCCCTTATGCTCAGTTGTTCTGGTTAGCTGTTATATTCCTACAGGTGGCTATAGGCCTAGTCAGCCGGAGGCTGTATTTACAGCCGTTATATAGCCCGTTGTTTTCATAAATCCAGAATTAGAGCCAGCCTGGCACCAGAAGTGCTTAGGCTCAGTAGTCCAGCAGTCCAGGTCCTAGTAGGGCACCAGGTGCCAGTCATGCCTCCCAAGGCGAGGTGTGAAAAACTTGGTATCAGAGCAAGTCGTATCCTAGGGAGTCTGCAAGCCGTGCTAAGTAGAGTCTTGTCTATGGATGTATTGTGCACCACATACCATAGGCAGGAGGCTGCAAGGCATGATAGGATGGTTACTCTTTCTTCATATTCAGTCGTGCCATAGAGCAGTACAGTATAGGGTTGAGTCCCTAAAGCTTATTATACTCTTTATTTACAGATAAAATGTCAGATCAGTGACATCCTATCACAGGCATAAGATTGGACATAGCAGCGGGAGAGGGCACCAGCAGGATGCCTCAGCCTCGTTTAGAATTAGCCCGATCTGAGCGCGATACAGAGGCATCGTCCCTACCTTCTCAGCAGTCTCCACCCTATCAGGAGCCACTCGGGACGACACCACCTCCAATAGTTCCTATACCTACACCATTTGACCAGGAGGTCAGGAGTGCAGTAGTTATGTTAGTGCAAATGATGGCTACTCAGCGCCAGTCAATTCCACCTACAGCGGCAGAATCATCAGGTGGTCTTGGTAGTTCGAGAGTCCGAGAATTCCTAGCACTAGGTCCCCCATAATTTACCAGGACAGATCGAACAGAGGACCCCCAGGACTTCCTGGATCAGATGCAGAGGATTTTCTAGGTAATGCATGTTACATCTACAGAGTCAGTTGAATTGGCGATATTCCGACTGCGGGATATTGTTGTGTTGTGGTATGAGAGTTGGGAAAGGTCTCGAGCGAGAGATGTTGCCCCTCCGACCTGGTCCATCTTTCAGAGGCTTTCCTAGACCGTTACCTGCCACGAGAGATCCAACAGGCCCGGATGGACCAGTTCTTACACCTGGAGCAGGGGGCGATGAGTGTTTGAGAATACGCTCTGCAGTTCGATTCTTTGGCCCGCTATGCTCCGGCCTTTGTAGACACCATGCCATCCAGAGTCCACCGGTTTATTATAGGGCTGAACCCAGAATATATTGAGGCCTGTATGACAGCTACTTTGCGGGAAGATATGGATATTGCTCAAGTGGTGGCTTTTGCTTAGACTATTGAGGGCCTCAAACAACGGCAACAGGATAGCAGAGGAACAAGTCAGGAACAGCACCGCAGGGATAGGTCAGATGAGTTACAGGGGGAGATTCAGAGAGGGCCTAGGCCACGGTTGTCAGATAGGCCACCTAGACCCCCGCCTCCATCACAGCAGCAGAGGGGTTGATTCAGTCGTTGAGGACAGTCAAAGTCCGGTGGAAGTTCTCGAACAGTAGATTCACCCCAGCAAATGAGGGCAGAACAGAGCAGGTATACACCACCACTTTGCCCTATTTGCAGTCGACGCCACTCTAGAGCTTGCAGATATGGCCCCACAGGGTGTTATATATGCGGACAGGAGGGTCATGTGATGAGAGATTGTCCAGCCAAGGGTCAGGGTGACCGGGATAGACAGGACAGGGCATCAGCAGGGTCGCGAGCTCCAGCAGCCCCGGCAGGGCGCAAGCGCTCAGTTTCAGCAGGCAGAGGCCGAGGCAGATCAGGGGCCTCTAGTTTAAGCGTGGGCCCAAACCGTACCTATGCATTACCAGGGAGACAGGATTCAGAGGCGTCTCCATATGTTGTGACGGGTATGATGACTATTTCCTCTTGATCTTGGGCAGATTTATATGCCCGAGTGATACTCAAAAGTATCATTTGCGCCTTGTTTATCTAGCAATGTGTATACATTTTCATGTAATTGGTAATAAAATGTGAATTTATACTAACCAACATAATTAGCATTGTTTTGTAGGTAAAATGTGATTTCGAGAAGCTAAAATGCATGTTGGACGATATCGGAGTTGGACTTGGATGCGAGCAAGGGACAAGGCATTGGACAGCTTGATTTAAAGGGGCTCCGCGATGGAGTCGTGTCACGCTGCCATCGCGGAGGCATTCTGCCTGGAGGGTGAAAATTCACCATATTTCCAGTGGAGGTCCGCGTTTGCTCCGTGGCACGGAGCCAGTGCTCCGCGACGCACGCCGTGCCATGTTGAGCTTGAATTACCGGACCCCCAGTTCCAGTGAGGGTCCGCGTTCACAGCGTGTCACGGAGGCAGTGCTCCGCGATGCACTCCGTGACACGTTGCTCATTATTTCGGGAAAAATTCCCACTAGTATAAATAGAACATTTAAGTGTATTTTTCATAATTCAGACTTAGTGGAGCAAGGACGTGGGTTACAGGCAGTTGAGGGATGAAAAGTTCAGGGTTTTTTCTCTCTTTCTTTCTTCTCTAATTCAATTGTTTGTATGATTAACACTCGTTTTATGATGATTAATCCACAAATGAGTGGCTAATTCCCTTCCTTGCTGAGGTTATGAACACTTGTGATGAATTTTGATTATTAATTATGGTTTTTCATCTTTTTCTTCCATGTTGTTCTATTAATTCTTGTTTCTACTGCATTGGTGTGTGGCCTACATTAATGTACATCTAAAAAGTCCGATTTCACTCGAGAGAGCACGAAATTGGAAAGTTGTGAATTAATAGGATATTGTTCTTTACTTGATTTGGAAAAATTGAGTTTTGATGAACCTTCAGGATAGAAATATACCTGAAAGTCGTATTAGTCAATTTAGAAACCGGAATTGTATGGCTAGAACATGAATTGCATTTGATCACAGAAATGTAGACGGATGGTTCATGATTCTTAAGTGAGATTAAATACGAGAGTTTTAATCTCTTGGCAAATGTTCTTGGCTAGCAACTGGAATAAAAGATTAACCAATTTATGATGATAATCAGTTTCATTACATGTTCTTTAACCACGGCATGCTCTTATTCATAGTCCAAATTCAAAGTAGATAATTGTTCATAGTTTTAGTATAAAATTTATAAAACAAATTATTCATTTTTTGGTTATTTAGTTGTCAGCATATTTAGAAGTAAAAATATAGTATACTTGAGCAAATTGCACTTATCCCAAGTCTCTGTTGGATCAATGTTTGGCTTACTAAAGCCACTTACTACTTGTTCGACCACGTGCACTTGCGTGTCGGTTTTATAACCCCAAAACCAACCAAACAAGTGTTTGGCGCCGTTGCCGGGGACTTGGCAATTGGTGAATTTGTTTTAAGTGTTAATTTACTGTATTTTCATTTTCTTAAGTGTTGACAACTTGGTCTTAGCCTGTATTTTGCAGACTTAATTGCTGTGAACACTGGCAAGAGACAAAGAGTTGGTGGAATCTTATATAGAGCCAGAACGTATATTTCACAGTAAACGGAGAGAAGCTCTACAAAGGAAGCTGCAGTTGCTCAGACAGACCATTATGGAGCAACAGAATCCACCGGTTGTAAGGGCAGTGTTAGTGCCCGAAGAAGCAGCAGCAAGGCCGGTTCGCGAGGTGGCAATCCCACATGCCAATAATGTTACATCCAGTATCCGCAAACCAGATCCTGGAGGGAGATTTGAACTCAAGCAAAATATGGTGCAATTGTTGCACACAAGCGGGCAATTTACCGGTCTCCCTCATGAAGACCCACAACAGCATCTCCAAAACTTTTTGGAGATAAGTGACACTTACATACCTGCTGGAGTGTCACCTGACTATGTTCGGCTTACATTATTTCCATTCTCATTACTCGGAGAAGCCAAGAGGTGGTTGAAAACTGAGCCACCAAATTCTATTTCAACGTGGGATGATCTTGCACGGAAGTTCTTGATAAGGTTTTTTCCCTCTGGTAAAACAGCAAGACTTAGAAGTCAAATTCTAAGTTTCAAACAGAGGGAGGGAGAAAATTTATATCAAGCCTGGGAGAGATTTAAATCCATGTTGCGGGACTGTCCTCATCATCATCAGTCCAATGAGGTGTTGGTGCACACATTTATTGAGGGTTTGGAACCCCACACCAAAATATTGCTAGATTCAGCAGCTGGAGGGCAAGCGCTGGAAAAGACTTATGAGGAGCTGTATACCTTGCTAAACCGGATTTCATAGGGCAATCCAGAATGGAATGCTGATTCATCACGAGGTGGGGCAAGGAAAGCAGCAGGAGTGCTTGAAGTGGATGGGTTTACAGCTATCGCTGCACAGATAGTTGCCTTGCAAAATCAATTGAACAACCACTTCAGCAACATGACTTTGAACCAGCCTTTAGCTCCAGTTAATGCAGTCCAGCAATTGTGGTGTGAAGTGTGTGGAAGCAGTGAGCACTCAGCTGAGTGTTGTGGAGCCAATCCTGACTCGGTAAACTTTATGGGTAATGCACAAAGAAATCACCAGCAGTATGGTAGTAGCTACAATTCAAATTGGAGGAATCATCCTAATTTTTCATGGGGTAGCAACAACCATCAAGGCCAAAGTTCGGGTCAGGGTGTGCAAAGGAATCAAGGAGGGCAACAGAACTACCAATCTCAATTCAGAAATAACAATGCACCTCCTCCACCACCATCACCCAGCATTGAGGAGATGTTCAAGACCATGATAGCTAACCAAGCTCAATTGCAGGCTGACTATGTGAAATTGGCAGCCGAAGTGAAAAACAATCAGTTAGCTACCAAGGCTCTTGAGTATCAATTTGGGCAATTTGCTAGTGCCCAAAATACAAGGCCTAGAGGAGGACTGCCAAGCGACACGGATCCGAATCCCAAGCAGGTAAATGCAGTGACCACAAGGAGTGGTTTGCAGCTGAAGGAGGTGGAACCAGAAAGACCACCTCAACACTCGGGAGCAGCAGAAGTTGAGGGGGAGCAAAGTTCGGAAAGGGGGAAGACCAAAGAAGCTGAATCAGAAAGACCTCCACCCCCATTCCCTCAACGACTCAAGAAACACAAAGAGGAGGCGTGTTTCAAGAAATTCATGGAGGTGCTTAAACAGGTACATGTTAATTTACCTCTTGTTGATATCTTGCAAGGAGTGCCTAAATATGCCAAGTACATAAAGGACATCGTGGCCAACAAAAGTCGATTGACTGAGTATGCTACGGTGGCTTTAACTGAGGAGTGCACTTCCCAGATCCAAAATAGACTGCCCACAAAGTTAAAAGACCCTGGAAGTTTTACTATCCAACTTACTATTGGGCAGAGCATCCGAGCTCGTGGATTGTGTAACCTGGGGGCAAGCATAAATTTGATGCCATCTTCGGTATTCAGAAAGTTGGGTTTAGGGAGTCCTAGACCCACAACGGTAATATTGCAGTTGGCGGATCGATCCTTAGCTAGGCCGGATGGCATTGTTGAGGATGTTCTAGTGCAAGTTGGCTCCCTAATTTTCCCGGTAGATTTTGTCGTGCTGGATTTTGAACCAGACGCGGAAGTCCCATTTATTTTGGGACGACCCTTCTTGGCAACCGGGAAAGCATTAATCGACATAGCTGCGGGGCAACTGACAATGTGAGCACACAACAAGGTAGAGGTGTTCGATGTGTATAAAGCACCCAAGCTCCCGATGGTGCATGAAGAACTCTCCGTGATCAATGTGATTGATCATGGTAATGCTAAGCAGATGGAGGATGCCCGAGAGTTAATGGGAAGACCACCAGATAGGTGTAAGCACTACTGGGGGGAGGACAGTGATCGAGAGAAATCATCCATCACCCTAGCAGACAATTGAGCTTAAATGACGTCGAGTCGCGACGGTAAACCACGCGCTGCACGGGAGGCAACCCGTGAAAATTTTTTCTTTCATTTTGCAAAGTGTAAATAGATTTTTCTTTTTCTTTTTCTTGATTGATTACAAAATTTTTCGTTTCAGTTAGTATTTTTATTTTTAGTTAGGTGAAACCTATTATTCTAACCAATTTTATTTAGTGAGATGATTTTCAGGTCAAACGGAGAAAAATGTGCACGGAATCGTGAAGGAAAAGTCGAGGTATGAAAAATTAATAAAATGTAGAAGACAGTGAGCTGGGGCGATAGCTCCGTGTCACGGAGGAGGACCTCCGCGTTACCCTCCGTGACACGTTGAGGTATAACCCGGAAATTTTAAAAAATTTCCAGTATGCTGTCGTGATGGCTCCGTGTCACGGAGGCAGTGCACCGCGATGCACTCCGTGACACGTTGCCTTGTATATCGCAACGGGTCACACCGGGTTGCCGGGTGACCCGCGTGTTTTTCTACCTTTTAAACCCCGAATTCTTCCCTTTTCCCCTCATTTTCAATTTCCTCCGTGACCAAACATCCCAAAACCCCTCTCCCATCAACGTGCCACGGCTTAAGGCAACAATTTACCGAGTTTTCTTCGATTATTCAACTACAAGGTATGTTTTCCGATTCCCTCTCAAGTTTTTGTCGATTTTCTTTGATTTTAAGCATGGGAGGTGAACTAAATCGCCCTAAGTCGAAATTAAGCATGAATTCGAGTTATTTGTTGATTGATAATTATTCGGAATGTCGTTATGATTGGTTGAACTTGTCGATTGCATAAAGTATTCGAATTTGATTGCGAAAATCAATTCTAGGGCTTGTTGTTGAATTTGAAGTTGGAAATGGGTTGAAATCATGAAATTTATGCTGGGTCGTACGTGTTGACTGAGATGAGTCGTTGTACAAAGTGTTAGGATGTTAATAGACGACGAATTCTCGGGTTTGGGGGAAATGTTGAAAATTGTTTGTATTTGGTTGGTTGGATAGGTTAATGTATATAAATTTTTGTTGTTATTTTTGTTTCTTCATTTTTCTTTGCTAAGTGCGAGGGTTAAAATGTTTGCGATGGTAGTGATTGTGATTAGCTGTACGAAGTCTGAGTAGTACACAAAAGTTATACCGTCGAATTTCCTTTTTGAACGCACTAAGCATGATTGTATAGCTGGTTGTTTGATGTAAATAAAGCTATTCTTGCCGTATTGTTGTAACTGTAGCTAAGGACTAAGTGTAGGGTAATTTAGCGTAACCTGACCTTAGCCGAAGTTAATATTTATTTAGCTTAACATTGCGATTGTTGACATGTGTTGACAGGCAAAATGGCAAGCCAGCAAGATAAAGGGAAGGGTGCATCAACTTCAGGCACCGAAAGAAAGCGACTCAGACTGGGCACAGCAGTCCCAGCAGCACCGGCAGTTCCACGCGGCCAGCGCCGCCAATATGGAACAAGATAGGTGACGGACGAGGGGAAAAAGTGGTACGCAAAGCATAAAGAGAACAAATATTTCCCCGAGGAGCATATAGCACGGGAGCCATTGGCACAGGAGTTCCCCAGAATAGTTCAACAGATAGAGGCAGCGGGGCTAAAATTCATATTTGAGGAGCCTAAAGAATGCAACCTGCATTTGGTTCGGGAGTTCTATGCCAACTGGAACCCGTCAATCCGAAGCCACACCATCAAAATCAGAGGGCAGATAGTCACTCTGGAGCCCCACCAGCTCAATGCCATCATAGGAGCGCGGGACACAGACGCCCACGTCCTCAGACAGCTGAACATTACCCCAACGTATGCTGACATCAGACGCATACTGTGTGGGGCCGGATCTACAGCTAGATGGAGCAGGCACAAGGAAAGGGGCTACCATCAGACTCTGCCATATTCTCAGATGAACAGGGAAGCCCGTATTTGGCTGAAAATAGTCTGCTCTTGCCTCATCCCGGGGGTACATATGACTGATGTAACCCGGGATCGTGTTTGTCTGGTGTACGCCCTGATGAAAGGGCTGGAGATAAATGTCGGGGCGGTTATCATATCCGCCATGAAGAGAGCCCGATTGCACCAGGGGCACAAGTATGGTTTCGGTGGACTACTCACCACCTTTCTCAGGTGCCTCGATGTAGAGGAGGAGGCCCTCAATTATATCTCGCAGTTGGAGCGGCGGGCCTTGGATGTGACTAAAACTAAGGCTCCCGACACCACCCACGGGCCAGTGCTGACACTTGGCGAGCGACACACTCGTGATGACCAGTATATGGCGCGGATGTATGGGATGTAGATGCTCCAGCTCAGGATAGGTGGGAGGCCGGCGACGGAGGAGGAGCTATGGCAGCTCGAGCTAGATTACCTATTTGGCGAAAACGCCAGGGCTCTATGCGGAGTAGGGCCAGCCTTTGTAGAGCCCACTGATGATGACGTCCCCACGGACGAGGAGACACATCGGGAGGACTCCGATGTGGAGTCCGATGATGACGACGGAGGCGACTCGGACATGGGAGATGAGGCAGCAGCACCTGATGAAGAAGTGGAATACTTTGACTGATCAGGGAGTTCCACCACCCGATTATGTGCTATTTAATTTTTGTGAACACTGGGGACAGTGTTCGGATTAAGTGTGGGGTGGGAGTAGTTAGGTGGTGGGCTGGGCTGTTTTGTTTGTATGTTCTCCTCTGTTATTTTGTATGTTGTGTTTCCCTGTGTTTGTGAATTTTCAAACTGTTCTGTATGTGAAAATATTTGTGGAATTGATGTGTGTTGTTGAATGTTGACAGTTGATTCTGTAAATATTTTAATTATCGAAATGATCGATATTTTTAAAAAAAAATTTGATGTTCATATTGAAAATATTTTGTAAATAATTTTTCTATCGAAATGATCGATATTTTGCAAATTTTTCAACTTTTTAATTTTGGGTTTCTCGGCGTTTGTTTTCGGTTCTTTTACCGAGAATGGTCCCATTGAACCGAAGTCATAGTTAGTGATCGTTCCCTATGATGGATGGATGACGATCGTCTTAAGGGAAATGTAGTCGGTAGGAGTAGTTTATTTTAATTAATTTTCAGTTTTTTTCTTGGTGGATTGCATCCAGGAACCTATAGTTACTATATGGTTGCGAGATTTTGGTTGCGTGTTGTACATAATATTCAAAATGCAAAGGTGATTCGTATGAAAGCATGCGATTTTGTAAATATGTTGAGATACCTGGGCTGTAGAGTTTGATTCGGTGTGATTGAGGCTTAATGTTTGAATTTGTGTAATTAGCTGATTGAAGAGTCTGTGAATACATCTTGAATCGAGCATGTGCATAAAGTGTGAAGTGAGGTGTTGATATTCCATGCTATTGTGAAGTGTCTAGAACTTGCCTGGTGTGTGTACAAAACGAAATGAAGGAGGTGTATTGTAGGAAAGGATGTAGGCATTTCTTTGTTTTAACCGAGAGTTTCTATTTTTTCTTGTCATACTCCCCCTTTCTGTGATTGTATACCCTAGTCAGCCCTTTGAGCCTTTATCCGATTATTTCTTTCTTTTGTCCAAAAAGTGTAAACCGAGCTTAATTTTTTCTTTTCATTAGCCGTAAAGTCTATACAAAACTCTTAAGTGCTTAAGAAGAGAAAATAATGCTCCCAAAGTGTCAAAGAGTGAGAATGGTGAAAAGAAGAAAAGCAGAGTGATGAAAGGAAAGAAAAGGGTGAAGGTGCACTTGCTATAAATAAACGATAATGAAGGTGCATGAATAACCTTTGTTATTGTGTCAAGTGTGCTTAATGAAATGGGCCATACTAAAGTAAATCATCAAGAATGGGATGATGAAAAAAAAAAGAAAAGAGAGAAACAATGTCCATGAGTTGATGGGAATGTGTTGAAAAGGCGCTTAAGGATGCTAGTGGTTATTATTGGCTAATCCAATATTTACTAGTTCCATAGCTTCCATTACAACCCATTAAAGTCCTACGTGATCTTACATTGCATTTCTTTATATTAGTGGAGTAATACACTAAGGGCAAGCTTATGGGTCATGACATGATGCATGTGAAGTCTTTTGGGAGAGAGAGTGAAATTGTGTTTACATGCCCCTGCTTGAATGATTGTGAGTCATATGAGCAAAAAGGGGAAGATTCTCTTGAGTTGTGAGGGCACATGCTTGATGAAAGATTGATTTTCGTGTCGGATATCTTGATTAGCTGATTTGCATGAGTTTGCCCATATCGAGAGTCGATTCTTAAAGTCTAGGAAGTCTTAATGTATTGAAGGTCATTGCAGTGATAAGACCATGCATGTTTTCTTGATGATTTGCAATATTGAATGATCGGTATGACCGTTGCTTAAATTGTCGCACCATAGTAGCGAGGGTGGGATGTAAATTGCATGAATTGTATGTTTGTTGTTCGAGGATGAACAAGGATGTAAGTGTGGGGTAAGTGATCTTGGGCAGATTTATATGCCCAAGTGATACTCAAAAGTATCATTTGCGCCTTGTTTATCTAGCAATGTGTATACATTTTCATGTAATTGGTAATAAAATGTGAATTTATACTAACCAACATAATTAGCATTGTTTTGTAGGTAAAATGCGATTTCGAGAAGCTAAAATGCATGTTGGACGATATCGAAGTTGGACTTGGATGCGAGCAAGGGACAAGGCATTGGACAACATGATTTAAAGGGGCTCCGCGATGGAGCCGTGTCACGCTGCCATCGCGGAGGCATTCTGCCTGGAGGGTGAAAATTCACCATATTTCCAGTGGAGGTCCGCGTTTGCTCCGTGGCACGGAGCCAGTGCTCCGTGACGCACGCCGTGCCACGTTGAGCTTGAATTACCGGACCCCCAGTTCCAGTGAGGGTACGCGTTCACGGCGTGTCACGGAGGCAGTGCTCCGTGATGCACTCCGTGACACGTTGCTCATTATTCCGGGAAAAATTCCCACTAGTATAAATAGAACACTTAAGTGTATTTTTCATAATTCAGACTTGGTGGAGCAAGGACGTGGGTTACAGGCAGTTGAGGGACGAAAAGTTCAGGGTTTTTTCTCTCTTTCTTTCTTCTCTAATTCAATTGTTTGTATGATTAACACTCGTTTTATGATGATTAATCCACAAATGAGTGGCTAATTCCCTTCCTTGCTGAGGTTATGAACACTTGTGATGAATTTTGATTATTAATTATGGTTTTTCATCTTTTTCTTCCATGTTGTTCTATTAATTCTTATTTCTACTTCATTGGTGTGTGGCCTACATTAATGTACATCTAAAAAGTCTGATTTCACTCGAGAGAGCACGAAATTAGAAAGTTGTGAATTAATAGGATATTGTTCTTTACTTGATTTGGAAAAATTGAGTTTTGATGAACCTTCAGGATAGAAATATACCTGAAAGTCGTATTAGTCAATTTAGAAACCGGAATTGTATGGCTAGAACATGAATTGCATTTGATCACAGAAATGTAGACGGATGGTTCATGATTCTTAAGTGAGATTAAATACGAGAGTTTTAATCTCTTGGCAAATGTTCTTGGCTAGCAACTGGAAGAAAAGATTAACCAATTTATGATGATAATCAGTTTCATTACATGTTCTTTAACCTCGGCATGCTCTTATTCATAGTCCAAATTCAAAGTAGATAATTGTTCGTAGTTTTAATATAAAATTTATAAAACAAATTATTCAATTTTTGGTTATTTAGTTGTCAGCATATTTAGAAGTAAAAATATAGTATACTTGAGCAAATTGCACTTATCCCAAGTCTCTGTTGGATCGATACTTGGCTTACTAAAGCCACTTACTACTTGTTCGACCACGTGCACTTGCGTGTCGGTTTTATAACCCCAAAACCAACCGAACACCTCTCACCCTGCTTATGTATTAATTGATCCGGGATCTACCTTATCCTATGTTACCCCATTAGTGGCTCAAAAGTTCAGTATTGTACCAGAATTGCTTCGGCAACCCTTTTCAGTATCTACACCCGTCGGTGACTCTATTATAGACAGAAGGGTTTATCGAGGGTGTATAGTAGAGGTTGCTAACCGTCAGACCATAGCAGATTTGGTAGAGTTAGAAATGGTTGATTTTGACGCCATTATGGGTATGGATTGGTTAGCTCCATGCTATGCCAATGTAGAATGCTGGACCAAGACGGTCCGATTCCACTTTCCAAGGGAGGCAGTACGAGAGTCGAAGGGCAGTACAGCTACGCCAAAAGGTAAGTTTATTTCCTATCTTCGGGCAAGAAAGTTGATAGCCAAGGGGTGCATTTACCACATTGTCAGAGTTCAGGATGTTCGGGTAGAGCCTCCGACTCTCCAGTCTGTTCCAGTGGTTAATGAATTTCCCGATGTATTCCCAGATGAGCTACTTGGTATTCCCCCAGAAAGGGAAATAGACTTTTCAATTGATTTATTATCAGGCACTCAGCCCATATCAATTCCCCCTTATCGCATGGCTCCTGCTGAACTCGGAGAACTAAAGGAGCAGTTGAAAGATTTGTTAGACAAGGGCTTTATCAGGCCGAGTACTTCACCTTGGGGTGCGCCAGTTCTGTTTGTAAGAAAGAAGGATGGTTCCCTCCGCATGTGTATAGACTATCGACAATTGAATAAAGTTACTGTCAAGAATAAGTATCCGCTTCCCAAGATAGATGATCTGTTTGATCAGTTACAGGGAGCTAAATATTTCCCCAAAATTGACTTAAGGTCCGGATATCATCAGGTTCGGGTTCATGAAAGGGAAATTCCAAAGACTGCCTTCAGGACCAGATATGGCCATTTTGAATTCTTAGTCATGTCCTTTGGGCTGACGAATGCTCCGGCCGTGTTTATGGACCTGATGAACAATATTTTCAGACTATACCTGTACTTTTTCTTGATAGTGTTTATTGACAATATTCTGGTGTATTCTCGCTCAAAGGCAGACCACCAGGACCATTTGTGGACAGTGCTCCAGATTCTCAGGGACCGTTAGCTATATGCCAAGTTCTCGAAATGTGAATTCTAGCTTAATTCAGTAGCCTTTTTGGGTCATATCATGTCGGATGCTGGTATACAGGTAGATACCCAGAAAATAGAAGTAGTAAAAGCATGGCCCAGACCTACCACTCCGACCGAGGTACGCAGTTTCCTGGGGTTAGCAGGGTACTACAGGAGGTTTGTTGAAGGATTTTCCACTTTAGCAGCACCTCTGACTAAACTGACGCAGAAGGTAGCAAAATTTCAGTGGACTGAGGCATGTGAGCAGAGCTTCGAGGAATTAAAAGACAGGCTAACATCAGCTCCAGTGTTAGCATTGCCAGAAGGTACAGAAGGTTATGCAGTTTATTGTGATGCTTCGGGTGTTGGGTTAGGATGTGTGTTGATGCAGCATGGTAAAGTAATTGCTTATGCTTCCAGACAGCTGAGGAAACATGAAAAGAACTATCCTACCCATGACCTGGAATTGGCCGCAGTGATTCACGCCTTGAAAATTGGCAACGTGCCACGGCAGGCAGGCTGCGCGACAAGGGTCGTGACATGCCCTCAAACGCACTGCACAAGCAGTGTGACACGCTGCCAATGCAGCCATCTTCTGCTTGGCGACTGTTTTGATTTCCAGTGTGCCTACACTGAGGCATATTGGCGCGATAACCTCCATGACACGGAGCTATTCCATGCCGGGCATAATTTTGTATAATTCTCATTTACTATAAATAGGTCCCTTAGCTCCTAAAAACATTTAGTCACGATTTATTTCTAAAAAACTACCAAGGAGTGAAGGGAGAAGTGGGAGAACTCACCTAGGATTCATCAATTTCATCTTCTCTTCTACCAATTCTTGTAAGTATGTTACTTTAATTATGTTTTCTTGTAATTATGCGAACATGAGTGGCTAGAACCCTTCCCTCTAAGGTTGAAGCCACAAGATATGATTGTGCATACATGATTTTGTTTTGGTTTTAAGTTATTGATTGTTGTTTTGTCTTATATTCTTAATTATGGTTGTTTTTATGATTGATCACCATGAAAACACACACGTTACACCTAGGTATAAGCTTGAGAAAGTAAACCTAGGCAAGAACAAAGAATGTAGGGAGCAAGTTTGTATCTTACGATATAATTCGCGATTAGGATAAGAAATTATACCTAATTTGCCTTGCTTGGTTCTTAAAACAGGATGAGCTAGACACCAACTTAGAATTATCACATCACCACTCGTAGAAGTAGTTATGAAGTTAAGTTGAGTTAAATGATTAGAGGTATGAAAGTCCCTAATCAAGAGCATAAACCCCGTAAACCACATCCACGTAATTGAATTTCTCACGAACTAGAACGTCACATCCCCGCTCAACGATGTAGTTTTGAGGCTAGTTTGTCGTGTTTAGAGGCTCGAAAGACCATGAACATGCAATTGTAATTATGTGAGACGACAATTGATAATTCCATGCTTAAACCATTACAAAGCTTAGTATCGCATGATTATCTGGCGTTATCCCTAGTTGCTCCTTGAATGTTTTCAGAGTACTTCTGTGACCACCCCTGGACTTAATTAAATTTTATCGAAAACTTCTTTAATCAACACTTGCGAAAGTTAATATCACACTTGAATTTGATAATTAGCTAAATAGGTCCAGTCCTTGTGGGTTCGAATCCAGCTCTTAAAAAGGGCCACTATATTACTTGTACGACCCGTACACTTGCAGGGCATCACCTCTATGGAAATAGGAAGCAGTAAATATGGATTTTGTAGCAGGATTACCCCGCAGCAGGCGTAGATATGATTCAATCTGGGTGATTGTTGACAGACTGATAAAATCAGCTCATTTTCTGCAAGTAAAGGCTACCTTTTTCGCGAAGGATTATGTTGAGTTGTATATCACAGAAATACTCAGGTTGCATGGTGTTCCAGTTTCCATTATCTCCGACAGAGGGGTGCAGTTTACAGCTTAATTCTGGCAATCATTTCAGAGAGGCTTGGGGATGCAGGTTAACCTGAGCACAGCTTTTCATCCTCAGACAGATGGGCAGGCAGAACGCACCATTCAAACGCTTGAGAATATGTTGCGAGCATGTGTGTTGGATTTCGGAGGTAACTGGGATGAACATTTACCACTCATTGAGTTCTCCTATAATAACAGTTACCATTCAGCTATTCAGATGGCGCCTTGTGAGGCATTATATGGGCGAAAGTGCAAATCTCCAGTTGGTTGGTTTGAGGTAGGAGAATCAGCATTGATTGGGCCAGATATCATTCATCAGTCAGAGGAAAAAGTAAAGCTTATCAGAGAACATTTACTGACTGCTCAGAGCCGCCAGAAATCGTATGCTGACGTGTGGCGCAGAAACTTGGAATTTAATGTGGGTGATTGGGTGTTTCTAAAAGTTTCGCCGATGAAGGGTGTAATGAGATTTGGCAATAAAGGCAAGCTTAGCCCGAGGTTTGTTGGGCCTTATCAGATTCACCGAAGAATAGGCCAAGTGGCATATGAGTTAGACTTACCTCCAAAGTTAGAATCTGTCCACCCAGTTTTCCATGTATCAATGCTAAGAAAGTGCATAGGAGATCCCTCCAGAATTATCCCAGTCCAAGATGTTTAGGTTATAGAGGAGTTGGCCTATGAAGAAGTTCCAGTAGCCATACTAGACCGGCAGATCCGCAGATTAAGAACTAAAGATGTTACTTCTGTCAAAGTATTATGGCGTAATAGGAATCGAGAGGAAATGACTCGGGAAGCAGAAGAAGATATGAAAGTCAGATACTCTCAGTTATTTCAGACTTAGTTAGTCAGAGGTATGTTGATATTGCTGTTTTATGAGTTGCTTTATATTCATGTGGATGAGTGAGATGTTGACTTCAGTTTATTATGTAATGGATGCTATAGTATTATATGGAGTACCTGTATTGGACTTTTTTGCATTTCAGGATTTTTGAGATAGTCCATATTATAGGGGAAACTCTGCCGAAATTTTTCCAGAAAAGGTAGAGCAAGTTAAAATTTCTATAAACGGAAGTTAACGTTCGAGGACGAATGTTCTTAAGGGGGGAAGGATGTTACACCCCATAAGTTCTTGACACTTAGTTGGCCTATTCGCATATTGGTTAAGAGTTTTAGAATGTCATACGTGCGAGAAAAGGGCCCGAGGAGAGATCGGACAAGCGCCAAGTCAGAGCGTCGCAAGGCAAATGCGACTTATAAATTGCATTCGACAAATGCGACTTATAAATCACATTCGACAAATGCGACTTAAAGGCCCCAAGTATATAAGGCTCCCACTTCGTTTTAAATCATTTTCCCTTCATATAATCTAGTAAACGAAAAGAAGCAGAGGGGAACGAAGGGTTTGATTAAATTTCCTTCCGTTTACACCGTCAAACACAGTCTAAACTTGAATTAACTTCGGGTAGCGAAGTATAAAGCTGTCGGGAGCATTCCTGCAGAGTTAGTTTCGCGAAATTCGGCTGGCGAATCATCGTCACGCCGAGCTAAGGTAAGTGGAATTGCTCCAAACTAGTGTTAATATACTCCCAACATTAAAGTGAGTATTTCTCCCTTCTAGACCCTCAAGAAATAGCCAGTTTTCGGTCGTTCTTCGATAAGTCGAAGAATAGGTAGTAGGTATAGCCATAATATGGTTTCTTTCCAAAATAACAGTAGAATTAATTCTATTCTTTCGTGAATATGAATACAGAAATAGCTGAATATTAGCCGAGCTACGCCAGTTAATCAGAAAGTCGGTAGTTGAGGTATGTAAAGCAGTTTCTTTTGGCAAGCTAGTAGTTCTAGTATAGCAAAATAGTCCGAATTTAGTAGAGTGTTTCAGAAGTCGTATATTATGTTCAGTATGAAATTTAGTAAGCATGTTAGAAATATAATACAGTGTTCAGCATGAAATTCAGTAAAACAATATAAGTCCCAGTAGAATATTCCAGAAATATTATTACAAATTCAGTATATATATATATTACATGCGGTTATTGCTATCTGTGGAGACATGATTGTTCTTTGTTGGGCACCCTTAGAGCTTCCTTGACCGCCCCAGGGTTAATAGCTGTGTCGACTCGCCCGCTAGAGGGTGAGGATACGTCGCTCTACGGAGTGGCATGTCGTCCGCCAATGGACGAAGATGGGATGCAGATCCCCCATAGCAGGCTGATCAACACTATACCACACCCCCTATCGAGCGCTTGCACCCGGGGTGCAGATTACAGTTTTCAGATTACAGATTTCAGATTTCAGATTTCAGGAGTCCTCCGGACTCAGATACAGCTATAGTCAGGGGCTCAGTGAGCCCAAGTTGCATACCTAGGGGGCCGACTAGATGCTCATAGTTACTAGGTGGATGGTATGACCTGGGTAGGGGTATATAGATTGTGTGTTGATTGGTACCTTATGGCTTATGGGGGCTGGTAAGGTTCTTGTATGTTATGTTGTGTTAGTTATTAATAGATAGAAAGTAGACCGCCATGTTATTAGGTACGATTCTTACTCTCTTCAGTAAAGTTACGCTCTTTTTAATCAGTCTCAGCCCGTCTCCTATTACTTCAGTATTTATCAGTATTATTGTTTGCTTTTAGTTATTTTCAGTTATTGCTTGCATACTCAGTACCAGTGGTGCTGACGCCCGTTTTGGGGCGCTGCATTACTTGCCTGCAGATACTTATAGACAAGGAGCAGATCCCTCGTAGTTCTAGCCAGCATACAGAGTCTTCAGCTCCTGTCATCCGGAGCTTGACAGCTAAAGGTTTACTTCCCTTTTTGTTTATACAGTATGGGTAGGGCGGGGCCCTGTCCCGACCATCTTATTATTCTTAGAGGCTTGCGGATTGTACATTCCCTGTGGTTAGTTGTACCGATCGTGTGGGCCCGTATGTATGTTTTTAGTTTGCATGTTATGGCCGTGGTGGGCCTTGTTCAGTTGTCAGTTGGTGACCTTGTCGGTCACAAATCAGTTCAGCACTTGATTATATTTTTCAGTGATAACTAGTCAGCATGGTGGCCTTGTCGGCCCGCATAGGTTCCCTTATGCTCAGTTGTTTTTGTTAGTTGTTATATTCCTACAGGTGGCTATAGGCCTAGTCAGCCGGAGGCTGTATTTACAGCCGTTATATAGCCCGTTGTTTTCATAAATCCAGAATTAGAGCCAGCCTGACACCAGAAGTGCTTAGGCTCAGTAGTCCAGCAGTCCAGGTCCTAGTAGGGCACCAGGTGCCAGTCATGCCTCCCAAGGCGGGGCGTGACAGAATTATTACATAATATTTTGTATTCACCAAAAAATATTAAAATTATTTTTAGTCGTAACGGAACCTTGTTCAGACACCATGATCTCTAAATCTATATTCAAGATCACATGGTGTTTTGATGATTGACAAATACTGTACATGTGAAGATCTATATATGCAATAAAGATTGAAGACTAAAGAATGATGTGCAAGAACCAGGCGCTTAACAGATCTCCAAAAGAAAATGAAGAAGCTAGCAACATTGTAGGGGAACTAATCAGAGAACCTGTTCATCTGACAAAGCTTCATAATGTTTGAAGAAGTTGTTTTCTTGTGAAATAAGAAACCTTGGAGAACTGTAATTAGCCTTAATTCATTTCTATAAGGAACTGAAAATCAAGACAAGAAAAGCTACATACATTATGCACATGGAATTAGCTTAGGATTGGGAGAAAGAAGCCCGACGTGTGAAGAAGATTCAAATCAAGTAAAAGTAGGATTGGATTCTTGGAGAGACTTGAACCAATTCTTGTTTGGATTAAATAACTATAAGGCGACTATTTCCTCCTATATAAATAACACGACATAAAACTTTGGAACTTGACCATATTCAAAGAGAGAGACGTCAGAGTGAGAAGAGTTCTACACAAAGAGTCTCAAAGAAGAAGCAACTGCTACAACCAAAGAACCTAGTCCTATCAAGATATATCTATACAGTTCTTATATTGTAATAGTTAGTTTCTTTGTGCGGTTTCAAAATAAGATCTTGATTACTTTCTTAGTTGATTGTAGTATGTGTTGTTTTGTATTGTAAGGGACTTTAACTATGTAGACTCAGTGAAGAAGAGTAGATAAGAGGGTAGAAGCAGGGACTGTTGAGAACAGTTCCCTAGGTGTACAAGGACCATTACAATCTTAAATTGCACGAGTTTAATGAAGAGTTTAGAAAAATTCTATAGAGATAGGTCGTGATTTTTCCTCCTTCGAGCAAAGAATTAGAAGAAATTTGAGAGATCAAGGCTAGACAAGAGCTAGACTAAATTGTCCTTCAATAACTCTCTACCATGTATGATCTTCCCAGGCAAACAAAGACTGAACAACCAAACCAAGAAATTGAATAGGGAGATTTTATCAATTATCTCTCATGAATTTCTATCTAAAGATAGCATACTAGGGTAACCTTAGTGGTCAACAAATTATTCAATTCAGATATTATTGCCTTATTTGATACATGTGCGGATCTTAATTGCGTTCAAGAAGGTCTCATCCTAGCTAAGTACTTCGAAAAAAATTAAAGAAACCCTTACAGCTGCTAATGGAAATAGATTAGGGATTAGTTATTAGCTCTCTGATGTCAAAGTAAGGACTTCCGTAGGAAATTTTACTTTATCAACTTTCACATCATTCGTACTGGTAAAAGACATAACTAATCTAGTAATATTAGGCACTCCTTTCATTAAAGAAATAATTCCATTTAAGGTCAACCTTCAGGGAATTGAAATTAAGTTAAACAATATTTTTCTTTCTTTTGTCAAACCCTCAATCAAAAAAGTCTTGTCTACCTTGAAGCATAAGATAGTCCAAATTAATTTTCTGAAAGAAGAAGTAGCTTTTCATAGGCTGCAATAGCAGCTCTAAGAACCCTCTCTCCAATCTAAATTCAAGTTCCTAGAAACAAAAATACAAAAGAAACTTTGTGCAAATTTATTCACAACCTTTTGGAATCAGAAAAAATATATGGGTAAGCTTCCTTATGAACCTGACATTGACGAAAAAATAACTCCTACAAAAGCTCTTTCTACACAAATGAACATGAGCTAACCATTCATTATCAAAAAAAAAAAATCAATGATCTCCTTAATAAATAAATCATTTCTCCAAGCAAATCCCCTTTGAGTTGTGCTGAGTTTCTTGTTTAGTCATCAATGACAAGCCATTGAATTCTACCCGTCATTAGATTAAGTATCATATTCCTAACAAAAAAGATTTACTCCAATGACTTCATGTTGCCAGGCTTTTCTCAAAATTTAATTTAAAATATGATTTTTGGCAAATTCAAATTGATCCAAAAGATCGATATAAAACTTCTTTTACAGTACCATTTGGGCAATATGAATGGAATATTATACCCTTTGGACTAAAAAATGCTCCTTTAGAATTTTAAAAAATAATGAATGATATTTTAATCCCATTTTAAAATTTGTTATTGTCTATATTGATGATGTTTTAGTATTCTCCACTGGCATCGATAAACATTTCTAACATTTAAGAGTTCTTTTCAATTAGATATGCACATATACAACATAATCAAATATGAACAAGTACAACATTTATCTGAAATGCATGAACATAAATCTAAAATTAAATATGCATGATAAAAACTCCAACTTGTGATATAATGTGCGCAACATTTATTTATGATTAAGAATACCCCAAATTGTTCAATTTGATCACTCTTTTTAGGTAACTAGTATTTATTTAAACAACATTTGTTTGATTGTACAAACTAAAGGTGTATGAAATATGAATAGGATTTTTCATGATGTTTGATCTTTTTATATAACTTTAACATTGGTAGAAGATCGGTTTCAAGCATATTCGGAGTAAATCGTATTAATTTTTTGTAACTTTTACACACAACTGTATTATTTGTCACATTTCAAAAATAGTCAACTTTTATTAAAAAATATAATGAACATTTATTATAAATTTATTTAATTTTATAATTTATGAGAATCTATTATATTGATGGAAGAAGAAATTGGGATTGGGAGTCGGTGTCGAGAAGAGATAAAGATAAATATATTGATGCGCCTGATTTTCACTTACTTATTTGATAGTAAATTAAAAGGCAAATGTCAAAAGTTATGTTTCGATTATCTAAATTTTCATCGAATTCGAATTATCATACGATCTAATTATAAATTTTATGATAATCATTGAGTATTCATTTTTCATCCCTTTTTACCATATTTTTACATTTGATAGGTAATACTTATCATATTTTCTTTCTCTTAGTTTATTTTGTTTATTGTTTTTTCAATCATTCATTTAATATTTTTTAAAAAAAATATATATAATTTTACATTTTAATATATTTTTCATTATGAAAATTTAATCATCTTAACTCACAAGTTAATGTGGTTCTTTCTCTTTTTTCTTTTCTTTTTTTAATGACTGTGGTGGTCGAGACAGTTGCATGCACCTCGATTAATTTCACAGGATATTTGCCACCTCCGATCAGTAACACGTATCAAGTAACTTTGTATACCAAGGTTAGAACAAATGAAGAATTTTTTCTCTTTTTTCATCGCTTATCTTTTTTAGTTTTATTTTATTTTGTATGATAAGGATATAAATGAGTGTAAAGAATTTATATAGTTGACCCCAACTTGTTTGGGGTTAAGGTATAATTGATATTGTTATTTTATTTAAAATATTTCTTTTATCTTAAAATTTGGTACATGTAATTTTAAGCAATTTGTCATTAATTAGTGAAGCACCTAACTAACTTTATTAAAATCAACTTGAATTCATAAGTAATTCTAAGCAATTTGTTATAAGTGAAGTGTCTAATTGACTTTTATTAGTATTAACTTGATCTTATGAGAGTGCGCTATGTATATATTTAGTAAGAAAAATATTTAACATCATACCTTTTTAATAAGTTATGGACTTGCTTCTTGAAGGATAGTCTCCTTGAGGACATCTTCATTGAAATTTATAATAGTTGTCACATTAAATATGTAAAAGTTGCACTATTATATGAATGAGCAAAAAGTGTATAGATCCATGCACATTGTGTGCTCTCTATTTGCAGATTAGCACTCAAATTTCAAATCTGCATCTTTGGTTTTTTTTTTCCCCTTCTTTTCTTGTTTTTCTATTATTCCTTTTAATTAACTTTTAAAAAATATGAATAAAAAAAGTGAGACAAGATTTGATCATGCCATCTAAGCAACTCATCCACCTATATACCTTGCCAAGTGGGAACCCATGTGGACACCTGCAATAGTCCTTGCCCCCACAAAGCTCCAAGTATCATACATGGAAGAACATGTAGACTATTCAATTGTTCTCAACAAAACTTTTACAATCGCAGAAAGAAATTCAATTTGGCAATAATGGATAACTAGAGCTAAAATTCTGATACTGCTATGCAAATTATCATGAATGATGATAATCTTTTATTCACCAAATGTATGTTATTTTAAATATACTATTTGTTCGGATTGTTATTTAAATTTTATTATATTATATATTAAATTTATCATTATGTTATATAATGATGAAATTTTTTATTTTATATAACAATTGATTTAGTTAATTGCATCATTATCTTATTTTTTTTTCACTTTGCCTTTGCTTGTTATTTAGCGGTTTTATTTTATCCTTTATCTTATATTTTTAATTATAATTTTATCCTGTACCATATTTTTCTTTATAATATGATAACCAAAGAGGTTTTACAATTAAAAGAAGAAAATAAAATATTAAACAAAATATGAAATAACAAATAAGTAATGAAATTTTCAAAATTTATAGTTACGATATAATAATTGCATTTATAGCAAAACCTCATTATAATAGTCTTTGTTTAAAAATTTTATAGTTATTATAGTGAAGTGTTGTTATATATATATGTGTATATATATACTGACATTTCATATTTATATCTCATTAAGCTGTTAAAAGAAAAAATACGCAAAAAATCAGTTTAATAATTTTGTGTACAAAGAAGAAGGAATATATTTGTTAATTAATTTAACAAATTTTTTTTAAAAGAGTATGAAGGTAACAAAAACAAACACCGATAGACTTTCCTTTGAAATTATGGCAATAATTGATAAGTTCCATTTAAATACACTTTCTTCTTTTAGATATTCACACTTGAATTTACTATGTCCTTACACCAGTGATGATTATATTTGATGATTATCATAAATATTTTAATATTTTATTTTTATACATAATCTATTTTTTATAAAATAATATTTAAGTATAATTATTATAGAGAGATAATTAAATTTTATAAAAAATGTATTGCTACAATAAATGTCATTGATATTGTAAGTAGAATGTTGTAATAGAAAAATAAAATATAATATAAAAGAATTTATTATAAAAAATATAAATTATTAATAAAATATTATTAACGAGATTCTACCTGCCTCCTATATTATACTCACTTTATTTTAGAATAAGTGGTGTTTTACCTAATCAAGAAGACATTAATGATGTTTTTTTAATTTTATCCTTATTTAAATGGAGAGAGTTTTACATAACTAAGAAAATATTATAAGATTATATATATTTTTAAGATATTTATAAAATAAATAGATAAAAATATATTTTATTTTTTAAAAATAAATAATTTTCTTAAAGAGTATGCTCAAATTAAAAATAAGTAGAAAATAAGGAATATAACGTAGCATTATGATTCAAAGTTCCAACAAGAGCATTCACATTTTTTTTTTCCTTCTCTACATCAGGGGGTCCACCTTTTCCAGGAAAGGAAAAAAGAAAATAAAGTTAAAACTCAAAAAAGAAAAAAAAAGAAAAGAACAGAGACAGAGAGAAAAGAAAGCTCCTCTGTTCCAGAGTGGTCAGTTCTCCCTCTATGCTTGTAATATAACAAAAAACAATAGAAAAAGAAACAAAAATATTGAATGAAAATATTCAAAACCCTTCTCCTAAGTCTTCTCTTTCTATTCCCCTCTTCACCAAATACAATTACTCTCTTTTCCCTCTTTCTCTCCTCTCTTTCTCTCTCTCTAAACATATAGACACAGTAAACATAATATATATATATATATATAGAGAGAGAGAGAGAGAGATAGAGGTATATATATAGGAATTTGTGGGGTTGGAGGGGGGTGGTGAAGAAGATGAGTAGCAACAACAGTGGAGTTGGAGGAGCTAGGGTTTCAATCCCTAGCAGTGTGAGGAAAACGATCCAGAACATAAAGGAGATCACTGGGAATCACAGTGACGATGAGATATATGCAATGCTGAAGGAATGTTCTATGGATCCCAATGAGACTGCCCAAAAACTCCTTTTTCAGGGTGAGTTTTGCTCTCATTGCTTTCTCTGTTGTATCTTTCTCTAAACATACACATGTATAGCTGTGTGTCCATGTTTATACTGGATGATATGGGTTTGATCTTGCTTTCATTTGGGATCTCTTTTCGGTCTTGATTACTCTATACAGTTAGTTCTGGCCAGATATGTTTGTTTCTATTTATTCCCTTGAATATTTGATATTTTGATGTATTCCTTCTTTCAGCTTTCTTTATTTTTTAACTTGTGTTCTTGTTGCATGAGTCTCATACTTATTTGGTCAGTTCTAAATTGGGTTTCAATGGTCGACTTTATCCGGGCTGTTAAAATTATCTTGGGCATATATATATATGTGTTAAAAGATGTCTTTAATTTGTTTTGGTGCTCCATGCTGCTTTCCCAGAATCCCATTTGTATAGACAGAGATGGCTCCACCTTCCCAGAAGAATTTTTTTCCTGCAGTTACATTGACAGAACCTCTAGTTTCAGCCAACTGTGAATTTGACTTAAAAAATCATATTTTTTAGTATTGGAATGAATTGAGACCACAACAGAATGGCCAGAAGGAATTCATAAAGCTGGTACCAACAACTTGTCCCCCCCAAAAAAAAAAGAAGAGTCGTTCTCAACTAGTTTGAGATTGAGACACAGTTGATTGGCGATATATGTTTAATTTCTGTTCAAGATAACATTTTGTAGTTATCTTTTGTTATCGAGAAGGTTTAGTCAAACTTCTCATCCTCTATTTGGTGCACGGCAGAGTTGTCCATGTACTTTGTATTTAATAGTAACTATGCAATTAATATGACTGTCGGTTCTTCTTTCTTATTTTCTTCATTACATTTATGATGGTTGGTTCGGATGGCTTCTTTTTGAAAGAAATCTGAACCTTCAAATCACAGGAGCATAAAATTTTGCTTTCTGCATCTTCTTGTCTTGCTGATTTTTAGATAATCTTATATATGTGAACCAGTAACCTAGGGAAAAAAGATTTGTCTAAGCCACTTCGTTTCTTTTTGTCCAAGTTGCTTTTATTTTTGTCTAAATCACTTCCAATTTCCTGGTAACAAGATTAATGGCAATTTATACGCGTGCACGTAAAAGATGCCTAGATTGATCTTGTTTATGTGTTCTTTTATTTTCTATTTTGATATTCTCTGAGATTTTCGTTTAAAAGCTACAGCGATTGTGTATTGCCACAGCAAGGCTCTTCTCATTGTTGCCTACCTAGCAATTGCAATATAAAATTTATGTTCTCCTTACTCATCTAATTGAGGGATTATTTACAGATACATTCCATGAAGTAAAAAGGAAACGCGACAGAAGAAGAGAGGTACGCTTAGTTACTGATTTGCATGCTTACAATGCTCTCTACAAAGACCCGTAGGACATTAATGTTTTCTGGGTGGGGGATTTGCATAATAAGGTCTCAGCTGATTCTAGGTGCCAAAAGAGCTTAATGTGGTGCACACACATATTGACAAGTAATTATACTAGCTGATGCAGATTCATGGAATCAATGTTGAACATAGGGTGGTGAAGCAATTTATTGCCCGACACTAGAACAAATACAATGAACCATCTCAATCAGACCTCTTGCTAAGATAATGCTGTTCAGCATGTGTTAATGCCTTCTTTATTTAACCACTTTCATCTAAGTTACAACTTATCTGGTTGATTTGCTGAAGAAAATCACGTACTTCTATGATGCATATAATATCCATTTGGTTTAATCAACCTGATTAATGCAGTAAAAGAGGGAATGTGCAAATAGGCATGAGCACCTTGGTTGAATTGGTTCTTTTTTGGCTCATGGACCCCATGAATGTCAAATGAATTTCTTTTCTGGTAGAATTCCATGCTATAGTTCAATTTTGGTATCCATTTTGCTTTAATTGCTTCACATTTTTCTCTTAAGGACCCAATAAATCTAGTGTTGGCTGACATGCTTTCTTGGCCTTTCATGTGCTATTTCTGTATTATTATAACTTGAGTTGCCTTTTTTGCAGAATTTGAACAAGGAGTCTGCTGAGCCAAAGTGGAAACCAGCTATGCAGGGGAGGGTGAACAAGGGGAGTAGGGGAAATTTCACTTCTCGCCATGTCTCACTTGGTAAAGATCCATTTTGTTATTATTTTCTCTGACCTGTGATGTCTTATGCTGCTGCCGAACCTTGTGATTGCATATTTGGCATTTTTCTGATATTTTCATTTTTGTGTTCTTTTTTAATTGCTTGACCTGCTTTCCTTTTTTATTTCATTTGCCCTTTTTTCCAAATGACAAAAGGTTGTCATCTCTAAGAAACCAAATTAATACTACTTTATGTTATTGTTATCTTGATGCCGCTTCTAATCAGCAATCACACATTTTGCTTGATATATCTAAGCACATTACAAGTTGCCCCAAAGTTATACTTATTCATACTTTTTTAAAAAAAAATGTCTTTGCACTAGCCAAACAGTAACAAAGAGGATTGATATTCTGTCTTTTGGGTCACTTGTAGGCTTTGAATAATGAGCGCAACTTAGTGAAACCTTTTCCTTTACCTTGAGAGTATTTTCACTATATCTTTCAGTTTGAGTCTTATGAGCCCCTCTTTCCCTATCCATTCATAATTGATTGTGTATGTGTTTGGGCAGATGCTGGTGGTGGAAGGAGCACGGGATCTGATAAGGAAAATGGAGCCAGTCATGTTTCTGGAAAGAGTGTCAACCCATCTTCCATGCCTACTGTTGAGGGGAAGAACACTTCAAGGTGTTATTGATGTTTCTGGATTTTGCTCTGTTTGTGTGCATTATGGCATATGGATGCTCCTTGAATTGCCAGTGTTGTACCTATTCAGATTACAAAATGTGATTTACTTTTTTCTATACATTGTATGATTTCAACTATTTTTGTAGCCTAATTCTTTTTCTCTCTTTTCGGCTCATCAAGTGCCAGAGCCAATGGGCCAGGTGTTGTAGCTTGTGGGAGTAACAGTGTTGTACATGATGCACATGCATCCGCAGGAAGAGGGATTAAGCAATCTGAAGCCACTGCAGGTGCTGTCTCTATTAATTCAGAGGAACCTCTGCAATCTGCAAGTCATGATGCGAACAGAAGCCCTAGAGTGTCCGCGGGAACCAGGGATATGATTCGACAGAAGATGCCAAACATCAGCAACCCTTCAACATCCTTGTCAGGAGCTTATTTTTCAGCGTCTGATCCTGTTCTCTTGCCATCTCATGATTCACGACCCCCTGGTGCAGTAGGCACAATCCGAAGAGAAGTCAGTGGCCAGCGTGCTCCATTTGAACATGTCCCTTCTAACTCTAATGGGAGCAAGACAGCCACTGGTAAGCCTATGAAGACTGTTTAGAAATTTGTCCTTATTTTTCAACAGTCTTGATACTGTTGTATCATCATTAATTTATTGTCGTTGTTTGGGGTGGTGGTGGTGGTTAGGAAGACAGACTAATTTCTCATCCAGTTAATAAGCTCATGTATTTGTTTCTGCCTATGTTTGGATAGCGGTTTCTGACTCTAGAAGTTCAATTGTGCAAGTAAACATGTCAAGCAAATACCAGGGGCCTGGGAAGAATCAGCTTCCGGAGTCCCCACAAAGTGCTTCTTCGGCTCAGGGTGTTTCTTCTCTTAGTAGGCCTACATCTAATTATAACAACCGATCACCACTGGTTGGGCCACAAAAAGGTAAAGTACTTAAACATGTTCTATAATCTATACATTAGTATATTGTTTTCTTTCCCCCTCCACAAAAGATTCTTTTAATTGATATTGCTGCTGCAAATGTTACTAATGGTGCTTACTTGATGATTGAAGTACTCATTTTCCCTCTAATGATGTGTTCAATATTTTTCTACCTTTTATTTTTTATTTAGTAAGAAGTTTCAAACCTTTCTGTATTGATATTTCTAGAGCTGAGTGAATGTTTTTCTCCAGTTGGTATTTTTGTTGGTCCAGCTGGAGAGAGATAAAAGGTCATTTTGTATTCTCATTTGCAGTTTCAATTTTCTTCTTCTGATTATCTGCATTTTTTTGGTTTGTATTCTCCTCCTTGTGTCTATAGTCCTAGTTGGGGGCCATGCACCAGTAATATTTAATTTTCCAAAGTAGAATGGTGGATTGCAACTGATGAAGCCATGGAACTGGTACTTGCTTGAGTGTGCTGGTTTACTGTACAAGTTGGTATTGTAGTCTTAAAGGTCAACAACACCCCCCCCCCTCCCCCCCAAATAAAAATAAAAATAATAATAATAAAAAAAGATGGTCGTTTCAAGATGTTATAATCTAGTCTCTAGAAATGACTCAATAGTTACATTGTTTGAGGCTTTAGATTGTTATGATACTTTTGCTGTTTGTTAAAATTTATTTTATATGTTAAATGGAAGAGAATAAACAGATGAACTCTGGAAATTAGGGTTTCTTACTTGAATATTAGAACATACTGCCATGCCTAAAACCTTGTCCTCCGCATTTCACTACAGCTGGTCCTGGTAAGGAATGGAAGCCAAAGCCTACAAACAATAATATTGCTCAGGTTTCTGCTACATCTGCTGCTGGTTCATCTGATGTCTCTACAGTGTCTGCTGAAGTCGATACTCAACCGCAGCCTCTAGGTGTTGATGTTGAAATAAAGGAAGGGACTTTGGAACTGCAGCAGAAGTTAGAAAAATCACACATTTCAGATATTCAGCCTGTCATTATCCCTAACCACCTTCATGTACCTGAGGCTGAAAAACTTGGTTTCTGCTTTGGAAGTTTTGAAGCTAGTCTGGGTTTAGGAGTGAGCATTAACAATGCTGCTGAGAGTGAAAAGACTCCATCACTCTCTGGAACTTCTGAGGGTATTGAAGAAATGACAAATGAGCAGTTTTCGAGGTCTGTCATCTCACTTCTTGCTTCCCTCAATTGCCCTGTAACTTATGAAAACTCTTGGGTTGCTCTCCTTTTAGCCTAGGAATCAAGGATTAGGATGAATACTATCAGTATATTCACCAGTTTATTTTAATTAACATGGGATTATTTGGAATGTCCTGTTTTTGTTGTTTTATATGACACTGCAAATAGAAGAGAAGTGCATATAATTAATTGATTGATCCCAATGTATGTAGAAAGAGCTTCCTCCAGTTTGGGGTGTATACAGACCTTACATAACATACTTTATGCACTTATAGGGGGTATGAGGGAATGGTTTGTCTGGAAGTCCAGTTTTGTGGTAATACTAAACTGGATATTCAAATAATACACTTCCAATATTTTGAAGATTGAAAAATTTTAGTTACTGAAATTGTTCAGTGATTTGTTCATTCTCTAGATTCTCATTGCTCAGTCTTCAATTTTCCAGACAGTTGCCAGCTGCATGTGGTTTTGGCAGGGATTTCGGAAACATTCCAAAAACTAAAACCTAGAGTTGTTTGATTTGAAAAAACATGAAATCAACTTGGCCTGGTTTTGGAAAACCAAAAGCCAACGATTGATCTTTTTCCTTAGCAAAATCTGACTTTGAAACCAATCTTCCAAACCAACCCTTACCCAAACATACATCTTTGTTCCATAACCTAAGAGCTACTTTGCTTTATTGATTTATAGAATATCTTTTACCTTTTGAAAATACAACTTTCATCCATAACCATTCCCAATTAATTTCTTGTGAATCAAACCCAAAAACCAATTCCAAATGCGTGGTCTTTTATCTATCTTCTGCATTGACCTTGTTTTCTTTTTTTAAAGCAATTTGGGCTACATCTGGAAAAAGTTTGAGATTATTTTTTCAGGAAAAATAGCTTGTTGAAATTGAGACGTGTTGGTAGGTGTAGCTTCTATGAGAAAAGATATTGTGGAATTGAGTGTTCTATGAGGAGAATCAGAGTTTCTTTCAATTAATATGTAAAATGTTTCTTTGAACTACACCCTCAAACCGCAACTTCAAAACACAGTTTCTGGATTTTTTATTTTTCTTTTTTGTCAAAACTTCTTCTAAATCTTAAAAAACTGTGAATTGAATTATTCCCACAAATTTTGAAAATACATTTCTTGGACAGGAGCCAGTAATTCTATCTTTCAGAGAAATTCTTGAAGGTTGAGACCTAAAGTATCTTGTTCAAAATGTCTTTCTTCTTTTATCTTTTAAGCGCTTTCCGTGTTTCAAATATTTTCTGTGCATGTGAACTTATTGCCTGTAGTCTTGTAGTTTAGATCTTGATGGAATCTTTTATATAACACTTGACTGATGCATGATTAGATATATACTTCATTTGTAGCACATTCACATGTTAACATTTTTATTCTTATGAGTGAATGCAGTGATCAAAATCCATCAACAACTGCAGAGGGTGCAGATTGTGCTGATCAATCTCTGCCATCAGGTGGGCTGGAGAATTTGTCTGCAAAGCCAGAAGATGTCTCATCCTCTGTTCCTGAGTACAGTGAATCTAAGCAAGAGACTCTGCAAAGAGGCCATCAGTATTCAGTTGTTCATACGTCCCCAAACTATAGTTTTGGTTTTGTGCCACCAACATTAGGCAGTCAGCTTGCACCCTTTGAAAGCTCTGAATCACAGTCTCATGATATTTCTCGTCTTCCAAACTTTGTTGTAAGCCTTCATCCTCCGATGTTCTTTTCCATATTCGGTGATTTTATTGGTTCTGAAGCTTCAAATTCTTAATTTATGTATAGAAAGTTGCAAGCTTGTAAGTAAATATCCATAGTTAGATGAACACCTTGTTGAAGACTTGTAATGCGTTGTTACTGTTGGTTTCACCTCACTTATGAGTGGCAAGGTCCTGGAATCTCACACTTTTTGGAGTTGTTCTGGGGTCTATGTTAATGTTGAATGTAGGGACTATCTGACTTTAAATAGTAAATATGGTTGTTCGGGATGATTTGACATATTCCAAGAAGTTTGCAACCATGTGGAATCGATTCATAACTGATTCATCAAAATTTAGTTGTCATAATCAAGAATTGTTAAAATGAATCATTTGTTCCTCTAGGTTCAGCAACCAATTGACCCAACAAGCTACTATACCCAGTTCTACCGCTCCAGTGCTGATGGTGATGGCCGCATTTCACCTTTTCATTCAGCGGGGGTTTCTACCAAGTACAACGGCAATCTTGCAGTTGTGCCTTCACAAACTTCTCAATCTGCTCAAGAGGTTTGAAAGTACTATATCAAGTAGTATGTTCTATTGTTTGTATTACTCTATGCAGGAAAATATAAGAAGGGGGGGGGGGGGTAATTATGCACTCGACACCTTCTCCCGATGCTTCTCTTCCCTTCATTGCATCAACAGAATTTTGTCTCTTGTACAATAATGAGTTCCTCTGCTCTGCTTTCCTAACTTGTCCATTGATTAGTTTCCTTTAGTAATGACGTGTCTAGCCTAGACGGAAGGTTTGTGTTTCTGCTAAATACCCTTAAAAGCTCTCTTAACCACATGTATTGGTGGAAGTCATGATTATTATCATGGTTGCAGTTCAGCAGGGTTGAGTTCAATCTCTCTAATTGGTTGATTTTTTAGCTTGATGTAATGGAAAAGGAAGCTGTTTACGTGAAGTTATATGATTACTGATCAGTATTCTTCAAGAAATTGTTATAAAAATAGATATTTCTGGAGTATTTTAAAATCCTTTTAATACACTATACATTATTTGCGTAGTGTAGCAAACACTATCCAAACCTTTTGGAATTGCATTCTTAGAAACTTGAGTGATATTTGAGCAAATGTTTTCTAAGTTCTGTAAGTGTATTCTGATGCCTACTTTTGCTGTTCAATACTGCCATGTTACCAATTTTCTATTCACTAGAAGATTCATGCTAAATGGTATGAGTTTTCCCATTATGTTGCAGTGAACCACCAAGTATAGTGTAAATCTATTCAAGATAGCTTTTGACAATCTGCAGTAAGGTCATGTGTGTGGTGCTAGCAGCCCCTTCTGTATTTATGACTGAACAAACTTTATTTTAGTTCTTCTGGTGGATTTCGTGCTTTCATACTCTCCACAGAAGTATGCCACATGCATTTGTTAATAATTTTCACAAAATGATAGTTTAATTTTTGGGTCAGTTGTTTGATTTACAACTTGCTAACTTCAACTAATCTCAACAGTAAGGTACTCCTTGTTGATATGCATTTAAAATGATTTGCAGGGAGGGAATGCTTTCGTTTTATCTACTGCGGCTCCAACGTCACTTGCAACTCAAGCTGCTGGGCTTATGCAGAGTTCAGCAGCTGTAACTCAGCAACCTCTCCCTGTATTTCGACAAGCTACAGGGATGCATTTGCCTCATTATCCTCCAAATTATATCCCATATGCTCACTACTTCTCTCCATATTATGTTCCGCCAACAGCCATCCATCAATTCTTAAGTAATGGTGCATTTCCCCAGCAAGCTCAGGCTGGTAGTGTATATCCGCCTCCACCAGCTGCTGCTGCCAGATATTCACTCTCACAATATAGGCCAGGAGCTAATGTAGGAAACTCGACACACATTGGACTGCCTGGGACGCATGGGCCATATGGTTCCTCTACATCCAACTATAACCCTAGTTCAGCTACAGGAGGTGGAAACCCTGCTTCCAATGAGGATCTTTCTGCTTCTTCGTTCAAGGATGGTCAACAACAGGTATATCTTGTGTTTAGTTTAAAATATATATTGACATTATCTTTTTCACTGTTGAAACATTTACTTGACATTATTCACATCATCTCTGAACTTTTTGAACGGGGAAAAGTGGAGATTGTATTATGATGAAAGATCACCCCTTAAGATCAGCAGCAAGGGGGTGCTATCCCAAAGATGAAGGAGAAAGAGAAATGAATAATAGGGTCTATATTGATTTACCCCTAGTGAGAAGATATCATTCTAACCTTGCCAATAAAGTGAAAGAAAAACCATGTAAAAATTATCCATTATATCAAAACTTGAAATTCTTTGAGCAGAATGATAAGGGCCTAAAACTGATGAAACTAGTTCTAAATTTGTAGTTGATAATTATATGATTATTAAGCCATATACTAAATGATAACTATAAATATTCATTTGCATATTGTCTTCTACGACAGTATGTATGCTGGAGAAACTTGGTGCTGATGGATCTGCGCCTTGGGTTTTTTGGGGGGAGGGCGGAGGGTCTCGTGTGTATATGAGGTTAGACATTGTACTCAAGAAATCTTGAGGCTACTTCTTCTCTTAAAGCACCTCTAAAATATTTCCTAAATCTCCTCCCCCTGCAGTTGGACTGATCTACTGCAGACCCTGATTCTTTTAACTTTTTGCTGCTACATTGGCAGGGGCGGATTTACCTTTACCCGAGGGCTGTCACATGACACTGCTTTGTCGAATTATTTTACTAAATATACATATATATAAATAATAAAAAATGAAAATATAAGGTACAAATACTAAAAGGACACTGCTTATTTACAAAGTTGTGCATTGGCTTGATGGTTAGGTACTCCCTCTTTCATGTAGAAGGTCATGGGTTCAAGCTCACTTAGCCTCATTTTTTAAAACTTTTTTACTCTTACTCTTTCATTTACTCATCTTTTAAAATTGTGACACCACTTATGAAGAATTCTGCGTACGCTACTATATATTGGAGAAGCCTTATTGATACTTGGAGCATTTTGTGAATGTCTATATCTCTCAGAGGAAACTGCACTTGTGTTTATATTTGTTATTATCTTTTCACTTTTTTTAGTGGTCAGCAGTGTGCATATCAGTGTAGTGATAGTCAAGAGCTAATTATACTCTGCCTTGCATTTATATTTGCATTTGCAGTTTTCAGAGTTTTACATATAACATTGTGTGTATTCCATAGTATATGCATGTGCATGTATGTGTGTGTGTGTGTGTGTGTGTGTGTGTGTGTGTACGCCCTTGTAGGGTTGTGTATACTTCGCCAACATTTTAAATTTTTCTTTGCGTTTTTCAAGGTTGTGGCAAACTAGAAATTGGTGTTGCATGGCAGTCCTTTCGAGGAAATTTCTTGGATCCTCTTGTTCTTGCGAGGGTGTCAAGTAATTTTCCTTTCCGACACCTTTGCTTTTGAGTGAGACAACCTGATGGTTATTGGGCTTGTACAGTGAAATTGAAATGGCATGTTCCTCTAGTCTGTCTTGAAGGGCTTCTCCTCTTTTGTAACTGACATATTTTCTTTCATTTCTGAATGTAATCATGAGTAAGCTTTTACTATGATATACTCTTCCGACTTATATAGTAAACTAATTTGTATATTGTTTGCTTTAAGTTTTGTTTCGGCTGAATAATTTAATGTGTAACCTTGATACAATGCCCAACTCTATAATGGTATCCAAAATATAGATGATTATTCTGAAATAGACTCGTTATTTAGGGGGTGTGAGCTCATAGGTCTCTCTTGGCTGTGTTTATCATATCTTTTCTGGGTTTGTACTTTATTTATGTGATTTAAAGATGTGGAACAATTTTGTTGTTGCAGAGTGAGGGCTCAGGTGTGTGGATTACTCCAGGTCGAGATTTATCCAGCTTGCAAGCAAGTTCTTTTTATAATCTACCCCAAGGTCAAGTGGCTTTTACTCCCACACAACCTGGCCATGGAAACATTGCTGGTCTTTATCATCCAGCACAATCAGTGACACCACAGACTGTTCACCCACTTATGCAACAGTCGCAGACGATGGCTGGTCCAATTGATATGGTTGGACCGACAGCCACTGTCTATCAGCAGCCTCAACATTCTCAAATTAACTGGCCGAGCAGCTACTAAGGAGCTGGTCCTGCCATTTGTAAACCAGAAAGAAAATGAGATTCTTGATTACAATTTTGGGGTTACAATTAGTTTGGAGATGGAGGAAGTATCCAGCACGTGCCTAAAAGACAATCACTGTGCAGGTTGACTGTAAATCTATTAGAAATGCCCCTCCCTGAAAAAAAAAAAAGAAAAAAGGCGAGGTATCTCTTTTCTTGCTTGGGATTGAGGATTCAAAGGGTAAATCCTCCTGTAACGAATAGTGACGGTCTTTAGTTTGAGGCAGGTATAAGTGAATCGGTTTTCCATTACATTTTGTTAGCCCGTCGATAGTTTTCAGTGATAACTCTTTTCTTTTCGGTCATTTTTTCACATTTCTTTCCTATATATCCTTCTTTTTGGTAAGTTAGGACTCTTTAAAACAATGAGGGGTTTAGGGAATTTTCATACATATTCTTGCCATTTTTGTTCCAATCTTGTTATTCTGTAAAGTTAGTTTTGACATTTAAAAAGGGTGTACTTGGACTATTGTTATTGGTGCTTGGCACAAGCCAGATGCTGATTCAGTTTTGCATGTGGGGTAAATTGATATAATGCAGCTTTTAAAGCGCTTGTTGAAAATTATGAAGTCTTGCATGTGCCCAAGATTTTCTGTGATGTATAACTTTTCTTTATTTATCTTGAGTTTGCTTTTTCCATTATTCAATACAATGTGCATAGCCATGAAGTAAATTGGGGGAGGGGTCCTGAATGCGTCTTTTATAGAAGAATTTACTGGATTAGTTAAGATGGTGGACATCCAAACGCACATGACAAACTATGGCATTCAATGCCCTGTTTGATCTCGAGGATTCATATTGAAACTATCAAAGCATTACTGATCTTATTGCTATTTTAGCGGGTAATGTGAAGATATATGGATCCTAGTTTCTTGTCTATGTTTGGTACCTCCAGATACTCTCTCAGGACCAACTTCTTTTGGTAATCCGCTTCACTTTATCTTTGTTATTGTTGTCTGGCTGTTAGGATAGATGAATAAAGCACTTTTCATTTGACGGTAGGTGCTTGCAGCTTACTCTGCTAAATGAGCCTTCAGTGCTTGCTTCCCTAGTTCATAAACACTATGGAATCCCCTCACAGTTGGCAAATCTATCACAATCCTACAAGTATGTCTTTGCTAAGATGACGATTTCTGAATAGATGACAATCTTCTTCATTAATCCTTGGCAAGACTCCGTATTGAAGAACGAACCTTGTAATATGGCAGCCAACACACACTCGGATAAATTATAGCTATTGTCCAGAATCACTAATGAATAAAGCTTTGTTTCCAGCTGTGTAATTTCATGATTTTATATAGTGGTAGCAGAATTGAGTCATTCGCATAAATATTTTAATTTTTTGGTGGTCTTTAATTTTTGTCCCTTAAATTTGTGGTTTTTAATTTTCGCCCTTCGACACTTTAAGTGATATAAAAGTGGTAAAAAATGCCCTTAACAACAGTAAATTTTTTTTGTGAGGCAAAAAAAATAATTTGTAAGACATAAGTTTTGACACAAGTTATACCTCAATGTATAAATTCACACAAGTTATACCTCAGGGTGTAACTTAGTAGCATGAAATTTTCCTTGGGCATAAGTTTAGTACCATGAACTTGTACTTGGCAGAAGTTCAGTAGCATGAACATGTACTTTGGACTTTGCAGCAGAAGTTCAATAACATGAATTTGTGTCTTGGGTATAAATTCAGTAGCATGAATTTGTATCTTGGGTAGAAACTCATTAGAAGTTTAGTAGGATGAACTTGTCTATAGAGACAAAAATCTAGTAGCATGAATAGGGATGACAATGGGGGGAGGGGAGGGATGCGACAAACCCGCAAAGATTTTAACCCGCCCCGCCCCATATTAACCCGCCGCACATAAACTCATAACGCATAATTTGCTAATTTTTATGTAAAAAGAACTTTTTTGATTTATATTGTAAAAAAAAAGTCACCGATACATAATTTCAACTAATATAAATGTTTATTGCTAAATAATTTAAATTCACTCTCCATACTTTTAAATCATAGGGCGTATTTGGTATGAAGGAAAATATTTTTTAATAAAATTTTTTCTAGGAAAATAAGTTTTTTCTTACTAATTTTTTTGGTTCGGTATGCAAGTAAAAAATATTTATATATAAAATCCAAGACAAAACTATGAGGATGGGATAAGGTGGATGGTTGTGATGGTAGGAAGGAGATAATGTGATGTCACGCCCCACCTTGGGAGGCATGACTGACACCTAGTGCCACACTGGAATCTGACTGACTTGGTTAGGACTATGCACGTTTGGTGCAAGCCTGCAACCCAATTCAAGAAAACAACAGGCTATATCTCGGCTGTAAACACAGCCCCTGGCCGACAAGGCCGTACAACCACCTATAAAAGAAAACAGCTAACCAGAAACGGGTAATAGCAGGGAATCCTATGCGGGCCGAAAAGACCACTATGATGTCTAGTTATAACTGTAAAGTAAATCCAGTACTAAACTAAGTTATGACCGACAGGGCCGCTAATTAAAAGCTAAACAAGGCCCCACAAAGACAACACGTAAAATAAAGCATTCACGGGCCCTACACGGCCAACAACAACTAAACCACAAAAAATCTGAAACAATCTGCAAGCCTCTAAGAGTGATATAATGGTCGAGACGGGGCTCCAACCTACCCATAAACTGTACAATCAAAAGAGTAAACCTTCTAACTGTTAGCTCCGGAGGAAAGGAGCCGACTGCACTGCTAATCCTGGCTGGATACTAGGAAGGTCCTGATCCGCGTCTATCCGCACCTGCAGGCAAGTAATGTAGCGCCCCAAGAAGCGCGTCAGTACAATATGTATCAAATATGTAAAGCAGTAACTGTAACTAACTAAATGAACTAAAAGGAAACTGAAAGTAACTAAACGAAAAGAATAGAGATACTACTTGAGTAGCTGAACTTCCTGCTGTCTAATCTATCAGTAACTAATGCAAACAAGAACCTTACCTGGCCTCCATAAGCCAGAAGGTACAACCAGCACAGAATAGCCCGGGCCCCCATAAGCCCTGGCGAGTACACTTCAATCTATATACCTCTAACAAGGTCACACTGAGTCATTTAATAACTATAACCGTCCTACCAGTCCCCTGGGTCTGCAACTGAGCCCGCTCGGTCCTTGAACTGTAGCCGTGTCTGAGTCTAGTGGACTCCTGATATCTGCACCCTAGGCACTAGGCTCGACGGGGGTGTGGTGCCGATACGACATATAATAGTCCAGCCGTGGAATGGACTGTATGAGGCCCTTGGACCCCATCTTCGTCCCTCCTGGATGGTATACCGCTCCTTGGAGAGACGTCATCTAGCCTTGGCAGGCGTCGACACAGCTAGTAACCCTGGGGTTGGTTATGAAAGGCTATATAGGGCAAAGTCAATCTCAAACTAATCATAAGTACTAGTTTCAACTAATAGCAATAGCTAATCAAAATAGGTATACTTCTGGCTCTCTTACTGGGATTCAAACTGTATTACAATGCTATAGAAACTAACTTGCCGAAGGAATTCACCTTAACATACATCAATCGTCGCTTTCTGATTAACTGGCAAGTTTTGATTCGTATTCAATAGCCCTTTCCAATTGTAATTATATTACTGGGAGAATGAGACTAGTTTCAATACTAAATTCGACAGAAACTGATAACTTATAATACTAATATTAACTAAACTTCAACTTAACGAAATACGGCCAAAAACATATAATTTTTCGAGAGTTCAGAAGGGAGAAATGCTTACCTGAAGCCTGTGACTATATAGGAATCAATTTGGACCAATTCTGACAACTTCTACTCAGCGGAGTTACGATTGGCCGAGAAAATTTCAAGAAAATAACTTCGTGGTAATGCTCCTTGCAGGCTTAGAACACAATACCTGAAGTTAATTTGAGTTTGGACCGCATTTAGCAGCGTAATCAGAAGAAATTTAGATGAAAATCGCGGGTTCTCTCTTTTCTTGGACAAGGATATGTTAATATGAAATAAAATCAATTGAATCCACTTAATATACATATAACATTTGGGTGGTGGACAGGGGGGTCCGTTTTACGGCCCCCAACGCGGTGATTTACGGGCATGTCATGGCGCCCAACATGGAGGGAGGGGGTCCATGACACGCTGCCCCTATTGCAGCCTGCTCCGGCCTTCTCCCTCGCTACCTAGATTCCACGCTCGTTCGACCTTTCCTCGGGCCTTTTCTCATGCGTGTCGCACTCTAAAACTCCTAACTAACGTACGAATACGCCAACTAAACGTTAGGAGCTTATGGGGTATAACATTCTCCCCCCTTAGGAACATTCGTCCTCGAATGTTAACTACAACCTACATGAGTTTAACTCTTTTAACTATTATTCTGGAAAAATTTCAACAGAGTCTCCCCTGTAATATGGACTATCTGAAAATCCTAAAATGCGGAAAAGTCCAATACATGCATTTCACATAACACTATAACAACTCTTTCATAACAAGATTGCAATCAACTGAACAGTATATGTGACATAAATCATAAAACAACAATTGAGTCAACAACTTTACCTTAACTACATAGTCTGGACTAAGCCTAGAACAAATGAGGATATCTGGATCTCATGTCGTCCTCGGCTTCCCAGGTCATCTCTTCTCTATTCTTGCTTCTAAATAGTACCTTAACAGAAGCGACATGTTTGGTTCTCAACCTACGAACCTGCCGGTCTAATATGACCACTAGAACCTCTTCGTAGGTCAATTCCCCAATAAATTTGGACATTCTCAACGGCACAACTCGGGATGGATCCCATAAGCACTTCCGTAACATCTACATATGAAAGACCGAGTGAACAAATTCTAACTCTGAAGGCAAATCTAGCTCATATACCACCTGGCATATTCTCTGGAGGATTCGATACGGCCTAATAAACCTCGGGCTAAGCTTACCCTTTTTACCAAACCTCATCATGCCCTTCATTGGCGAAACTTTCAGAAATACCCAGTCGTCTAGATTGAATTCTAGGTTTCTATGCCATACCTCAGTGTAAGATTTCTGGCGGCTTTGAGTTGTCAGCAAGCGCTCTCTGATAAGCTTCACTTTCTCCTCTGACTGATGGATTATGTCTGGTCCAATTAACCCTGATTCTCCGACCTCGAACCAACCAATTGGGGACTTGCATTTCCGCCCATATAAGGCCTCATAAGGCGCCATCTGGATTGCTGAATGATAACTGTTATTATAAACAAACTCAATAAGGGGTAAATGTTCATTCTAGCTTCCCTCTAAGTCTAGAACGCACTCCTATAACATATCCTCGAACGTCTGAATTGTATGTTCTGCCTGCCCATCTGTTTGTGTTATACCCCGTAGAATTTCCGGCACCTAAATGACCTATTCGCACATTGTTTAAGCATATTTGAAGGCCATACGTGCTAGAGAAAGGCCCGGGAAAAGATCGGACGAGAAACCTGTCGAACCATCGCGGAAGGAGCCGAAGCAGAGCCCCTCCGCGATGGCAGCGTGTCACGGAGGTGGAGCCTCCGTGTTGGCTCCGTGACACGTTGGCCTTGTCCAGGCCCAAGTATATAAAGCCCCACTTCGGTTTTAAATGATTAAACCCTTATAAAATTCCAGAAACAGAGAGGAAAACGCACGAGAAGGGAAAGGAACGAAGAAGTAATATAATTTTCGTCCGATTACGCTGCTAAACGTTGTCCAAACTCAAATTAACCTCAGATACCGAGGTATTTAGCAGCAGAGAGCATTCCTACGGATTTAGTTTCGTGAAATACGGCCGACGAATCGTCGAGCTACCGAGCTAAGGTAAGTGGAATTGCTCTAAATTAGTGTCTATGTGTTCCTAGCTGTGAAGTGAATATTTCTCCCTTCTGGACCGCTGAAAAATAGTGAGTTTTCGACCGTCTTTTGATAAGCCTAAGTTTAGGCTATAAACTATATCGAAAGTGACGTTGCTCTTTACAATAAAGCTGTATTTAGTATTAATTGACATATTTATGAATGCAGTTGAGAGGAAATAGTTGAAGTACCGACCGAGCCTCGTCCGACAACGGATTGTTCGAGGATAAGGTATGTAAAGTTAGTTTCCTCGGCAAGTTAGTAAGCTCGGTATAGTAAAGTAATTTAAAGGCCAGCAGAATATTCAGAGGTCATGTGTTATGTTTATTACGAATGTTGGTACGATATTAGAAGCATCATGTTATAATTAGCGCGAAACTTGCTAGCACGATATAGATTCTGTGTTGGTTGTACCTCCCGGCTTATGGGGGCCGGGTAAGGTTTGTGTGTGCTATGTTATGTTATGTTATGTTATGCCATGTTACGTTAGATACGAGTAGATCGGCAGTAGAACGATACGTCTCCAGGTATGACTCCTACTCCTTCCAGTATAATTAAGAGAAGGTATGACTTACATTATCAGACAGTTAATCTATTCCTTCCTACTTCAGTTTCATCAGTTATATTGTTGTTTTCAGATATTTCTTTCAGTTATTGCTTTACATACTCAGTACCAGCGGTACTGACGCCCGGTGGGGCGCTACATTACTTGCCTGCAGGTACTCATAGACGAGCAGGCGATACCGCGTGATTCCTGGCAGGGATCGAGTATTCAGCTCCTATAATCCAGAGACTGAATTCCAGAGGTGTATTTCATTTTCTTTTGTTGTATAGTACGGGTAGGTCGGGGCCCTGTCCCGATCATTTCTATTGTTATTCTTAGAGGCTTGCAGTCTGTATATATTTCCCTGTGGTCAGATGAGCCGGTCGTGTGAGGCCGTGCAGTTGTATAGCTGTTAGTACTTGTGTTTCCTTTATGTTGGCCGTGTGGGGCCATAGTTCGACAGTAGTTGTGACCCTGCCGGTCACGTAGCTATCCAGTACTTCATGGTTAAGTTATAGATAACTAGACAGCATGGTGGCCTTGTCAGCCCGCATAGGTTTCCCTATATTGACATGTTTCTGGTCAGCTGTTAGTACAGGTATAGGAGGCTATAGGCCAATGGGCCGGGGGCTGTGTTTACAGCCGTTATATAGCCCTTTGTTTTCAGAAATGTGAGTTAGAGCCAGCCAGGCACCAGATGTGCCCAGGCTTAGCAGTCCAGCAGTTCAGGTCCTAGTAGGGCACCAGGTGCCAGTCATACCCCCCAAGGCGGGGTGTGACAAACTTGGTATCAGAGCAGGTCGTATCCCCGGGGAGTCTGCAAGCCGTGCTAAGTAGAGTCCTGTCCATGGATGTGTTGTGCACCACATACTATGGGTAGGAGGCTGCAAGGCATGATAGGATGGTTGTCTTTTATTCTTATTCAGTCGTGCTGTAGAGCGGTACAATATAGGGTTGAGTCCCTAAAAGCTTACTATATTCTTTGGTTACAGATAATGTCAGACCAGCGACATCCTATCACAGGTCGGAGCTTAGATGTTGCAGCAGGGGAAGGCACCAGCAGGATGCCTCACCCTCGTTTAGAAACAGCCCGATCAGAGGGCACTACGGAGGCATCGTCCCAGCCTTCTCGGCAGTCTCCACCACATCAGGAGCCGTTTGGGGTGACACTACCTTCAGCAGTCCCTATACCGACACCTTCTGACCAGGAGGTTAGGAGTGCTGTAGTTATGTTAGCACAGATGATGGCTGCTCAGTGTCAGCCAATGCCGTCTACAGTTGCGGAGTCATCAGGAGGGCCCGGTAGTTCGAGGGTCCGAGAGTTCTTAGCTCTGAATCCCCTACAGTTTACAGGTACGGACCGGACAGAGGACCCTCAGGATTTTCTGGATCAAATGCAGAGAATCTTCAGGGTTATGCATGCCACGCCTACAGAATTAGTTGAATTGGCAGCATTTCGGTTACGAGACATCGCTGTGTTGTGGTATGAAAGCTGGGAAAGATCCCGAGGGAGAGACGTTTCCCTTCCGATCTGGTCCAGCTTTTCAGGAGCTTTTCAGGATCATTATCTGCCGCGGGAGATTCGACAGGCCCGGGTAGACCAGTTCCTACATCTGGAGCAGGGGGCCATGAGTGTTCGAGAATATTCCTTGCGGTTTGATTCTTTGGCTCGATATGCACCGGCCTTTGTTGATACCATGGCATCCAGAGTACATCGCTTTATCATGGGGTTGAATCCAGAATATGTTGAGACTTGTATTACGGCCACACTACGAGAGGACATGGACATTGCTCGAATTCAGGCAATTTCCCAGAATATTGAGGGCATCAGACAGCGACATCGGGAGATCAGAAGGGTCAATCAGGAACAGCGTCGCCGGGACAGGCCAGTTAAGTTATAGAGGGAGGCCCGGGGAGGACCCAGGCCACGATTGTTAGACAGGTCGCCCAAACCCCCGCCTCCGCCACAGTCGCAGGGGGGTAGATTCAGCCGCAGGGGGCAGTCAGAGACTGGTAGAGGCTCGCAGATGGCAGATTCACCATTACAGAGGAGGGCGGAGCAGAGTAGGTATACCCTACCACTTTGCCCTATATGCAGTCGACGCCATCCTGGAGCATGCAGGTATGGTTCCACCGCATGTTATATTTGTGGCCAAGAAGGCCATTTGATGAAAGATTGCCCAGCCAGAGGCCGAGAGGACCGAGATAGACAGGATAGGGCATCTGCAGGGTCACGAGCCACAGCATCCTCGACTGGGCGCAGGCCCTCAGTTTCAGCAGGTAGGGGTCGGGGCAGATCAGGGGCCTCCAGTACAGGTGCGGGTCTAAGCCGCACATATGCTTTACCAGGGAAGCAAGATTCAGAAGCGTCACCTGATGTTGTGACATGTATGCTAACTATCTGCTCACACCCTGCTTATGTGTTGATTGATCCAGGGTCTACTTTGTCCTACATTACTCCATTTGTGGCACGAAAGTTTAGTATTGCACCAGAATTATTGCAGCAGCCCTTTTTAGTATCCACGCCCGTCGGTGACTCTATCACAGCTAATCGAATCTACCGCGGGTGTACAGTAGAGGTTGCTGACCGTCAGACCACAGTAGATCTGGTCGAGTTAGAAATGATAGACTTCGATGCCATAATGGGTATGGATTGGTTAGTACCGTGTTTTGCCAACATTGAATGTTGGACCAAGACGGTCCGATTCCACTTCCCAGGAGAAGTAGTGCGAGAGTGGAAGGGCAGTACCGCTACGCCAAAAGGTAGGTTTATTTCCTACCTTCAGGCGAGAAAATTGATATCTAAGGGATGCATCTACCATCTGGTCAGAGTTCAGGATGTCCGAGCAGAATCTCCGACACTCCAGTCTGTTTCGGTAGTGAATGAATTCCCTGATGTGTTCCCAGATGAGTTACCTGGTATTCCCCCAGAAAGGGAAATAGACTTTGCTATTGACGTTTTACCAGGTACTCAGCCGATATCAATTCCTCCCTATCGTATGGCTCCTGCAGAACTCAGAGAATTAAAAGAGCAGTTGAAAGATTTATTGGATAAAGGTTTCATTAGGCCGAGTACTTCACCGTGGGGTGCGCCAGTTTTATCTGTGAGGAAGAAAGATGGCTCGCTCCGAATGTGCATAGTTTATCGGCAATTAAACAAAGTTACAGTAAAGAACAAGTACCCGCTCCCTAGAATTGATGACTTATTTGATCAGTTGCAGGGAGCCAGATACTTTTCTAAGATTGACTTGCGGTCCGGATATCACCAGGTCCGAGTACGTGAGAGAGATATTCCTAAGACAGCGTTCAGGACCCGATATGGACATTTTGAATTACTAGTCATGTCCTTTGGGTTAACGAATGCCCCGGCAGTCTTCATGGACCTGATGAACAGTATTTTCAGACCTTTCCTAGACTTGTTCGTGATAGTATTCATTGATGACATTCTGGTGTATTCTCGCTCTGAAGTAGATCACCGGACCCATTTGCGGACAGTGCTCCAGATTCTCAGGGACCGCCAGCTGTATGCAAAATTTTCTAAGTGTGAATTCTGGCTTAACTCAGTGGCCTTTTTAGGGCATATCGTGTCGGATGCTGGCATACAGGTAGACAAGCAGAAAATAGAAGCAGTTAAGTTATGGCCTAGGCCTACCACTCCGACTGAAGTTCGTAGCTTTCTGGGGTTGGCAGGATATTACAGGAGGTTCGTTGAAGGGTTCTCGACTATTTCGGCACCCCTAACCAAATTGACACAGAAAGCAGCAAAGTTTCAATGGACAGAGGCATGCGAGCAGAGCTTCCAGGAACTGAAAGACAGATTAACCTCCGCCCCAGTATTAGCATTGCTGGAAGGCACAGAAGGTTATTCAGTCTATTGCGATGCGTCAGGTGTCGGGTTAGGTTGTGTGTTGATGCAGCATGGTAGAGTAATTGCATATGCTTCCAGACAGTTGAGGAAACACGAAAAGAATTACCCTACCCACGACCTGGAATTGGCCGCAGTAATCCACGCCTTAAAGATGTGGAGGCATTACCTGTACGGCGTCCATGTTGATATTTTCACAGATCACAAGAGCCTACAGTACATCTTCACTCAGAGGGAGTTGAATCTGCGGCAACGCCGCTGGTTGGAGCTGTTAAAAGATTATGATGTGAATATTCTCTATCACCCGGGAAAAGCTAATGTTGTAGCAGATGCCCTGAGCCGTAAGTCAATGGGAAGTTTGGCGTATTTGCGACCTGAGAAACGGAAGTTAGCCAAAGAAATTCATCAGTTAGCTGGTTTAGCCGTTCGAGTAAAGGAAACAGAAAATAATAGAGCAGTAATTTAGAATTCTGCTGTGTCATCATTAGTTACAGAGGTAAAAGAACGACAGTACGAGGACCCTGATTTAGTCCAGCTCAGAGATAGAATTCAGAAAGGTAAGGAGTCAGATTTTCAGATAACTGAGGATGATGTGCTACGCTGTAAGGGCCGTCTCTGTGTCCCGAATGTTTTAGGGCTTCGCGGGAGGATCATGCATGAGGTACATTACGCTCGCTATTCCCTTCATCCAGGAGCGACGAAGATGTACCACGACATCAGAGACATCTACTGGTGGCCAGGTATGAAAGCTGAGATCGCTGAATTTGTATCTAGATGTTCTAACTGTCAGCAAGTGAAAGCAGAGCACCAGAAGCCGGGCGGTTTGACGCAAGATATAACGGTGCCTATGTGGAAATGGGACATGATAAACATGGATTTTGTAACAGGGTTACCCCATACCAGACGCAAAAATGATTCCATTTGGGTAATAGTTGACAGGCTAACAAAATCAGCTCATTTCCTGCCGGTGAAAGCTACCTTCTCGGCTGAGGACTATGCCGAATTATATATCAGAGAAATAGTTAGATTGCATGGAGTGCCGGTATCCATCATTTTAGATAGGGGAGCACAGTTTACAGCTAGGTTCTGGCAGTCGTTCCAGAGAGGTTTGGGAACGCAGATTAACTTGAACATTCCATCCTCAGACAGATGGGCAGGATGAACGTACAATTCAGACGCTCGAAGATATGCTATGAGCGTGTGTGCTAGATTTTGGGGGTAGCTGGAATGAGCATCTTTCGTTAATTGAATTTGCTTATAATAATAGCTATCATTCAGCCATCCAGATGGCGCCTTTCGAGGCGTTATACGGGCGAAAATGTAGATCGCCGGTGGGATAGTTTGAAATAGGAGAATCAGCATTGGTTGGCCCAGACATTGTTCGGCAGTCAGAGGAAAAGATAAAGCTTATCCGAGAATGTTTACGGACTGCTCAGAGCCGCCAGAAGTCTTATGCAGATATGCGGCGCAGAAATCTAGAATTTGCGGTAAATGACTGGGTATATCTGAAAGTGTCTCCAATGAAAGGGGTAATGAGATTTGGCAAGAAAGGCAAGCTTAGCTCGAGATTTATTGGGCCATATCAAATTCGGCAAAGAATAGGCCGAGTTGCATACGAATTGAACTTGCCTCTGGAGTTAGCATATGTTCACCCAGTATTCCATGTCTCTATGTTAAGGAAGTTCGCAGGGGACCCTTCTACAGTAGTTCCAGTTCAGGATGTCCAGGTCACAGAAGAGTTAGCATATGAAGAGGTTCCCGTAGCTATCTTAGACAGACAGATTCGCAGGTTGAGGACTAAAGATGTTGCGTCTGTCAAAGTATTGTGGCGTAACAGTAACCGTGAGGAAATGACGTGGGAAGCTGAAGAAGATATGAAAGCCAGATACCCTCACCTATTTCAGGCCTAGTCAGGCGACAGGTATGTCCGTATTATTACTTATGCAGTACCTTATAGTTGTATGTGTGTGAATGAGAAAGATTGATACTTAGTTATCTAGTGGATCTTAAAATATTATGTGCAGTGCCTGTGTTGGACTTTTCTGCATTTCAGGTTTTTGCTATAGTCCATATTACAGGGGAACTCTGCCGAAATTTTTCTAGAAAGTAAGTTAAGTAGTCCTCCAGATAGCAGTGTACATTCGAGGACGAATGTTCTTAAGGGGGGGAGAATGTTATACCCCGTAGAATTTCCGGCACCTAAATGACCTATTCGCACATTGTTTAAGCATATTTGAAGGCCATACGTGCTAGAGAAAGGCCCGGGAAAAGATCGGACAAGAAACCTGTCGAACCATCGCGGAAGGAGCCGAAGCAGAGCCCCTCCACGATGGCAGCGTGTCACGAAAGTGGAGCCTCCGCGTTGGCTCCGTGACACGTTGGCCTTGTCCAGGCCCAAGTATATAAAGCCCCACTTCGGTTTTAAATGATTAAACCCTTATAAAATTCCAGAAACAGAGAGGAAAATGCACGAGAAGGGAAAGGAACGAAGAAGTAATATAATTTTCGTCCGATTACGCTGCTAAACGTTGTCCAAACTCAAATTAACCTCAGATACCGAGGTATTTAGCAGCAGAGAGCATTCCTACGGATTTAGTTTCATGAAATACGGCCGACGAATCGTCGAGCTACCGAGCTAAGGTAAGTGGAATTGCTCTAAATTAGTGTCTATGTGTTCCTAGCTGTGAAGTGAATATTTCTCCCTTCTGGACCGCTAAAAAATAGCGAGTTTTCGACCGTCTTTCGATAAGCCTAAGTTTAGGCTATAAACTATATCGAAAGTGACGTTGCTCTTTACAATAAAGCTGTATTTAGTATTAATTGACATATTTATGAATGCAGTTGAGAGGAAATAGTTGAAGTATCGACCGAGCCTCATCCGACAGACGGATAGTTCGAGGATAAGGTATGTAAAGTTAGTTTCCTCGGCAAGTTAGTAAGCTCGGTATAGTAAAGTAATTTAAAGGCCAGCAGAATATTCAGAGGTCATGTGTTATGTTTATTACGAATGTTGGTACGATATTAGAAGAATCATGTTATAATTAGCGCGAAACTTGCTAGCACGATATAGATTCTGTGCTGGTTGTACCTCCCGGCTTATGGGGGCCGGGTAAGGTTTGTGTGTGCTATGTTATGTTATGTTATGTTATTCCATGTTACGTTAGATACGAGTAGATCGGCAGTAGAACGATACGTCTCCAGGTATGACTCCTACTCCTTCCAGTATAATTAAGAGAAGGTATGACTTACATTATCAGACAGTTAATCTATTCCTTCCTACTTCAGTTTCATCAGTTATATTGTTGTTTTCAGATATTTCTTTCAGTTATTGCTTTACATACTCAGTACCAGTAGTACTGATGCCCGGTGGGGCGCTGCATTACTTGCCTGCAGGTACTCATATACGAGCAGACGATACCGTGTGATTCCTGTCAGTGATCGAGTATTCAGCTCCTGTAATCCGGAGACTGAATTCCAGAGGTGTATTTCATTTTCTTTTATTGTATAGTACGGGTAGGTCGGGGCCCTGTCCCGATCATTTCTATTGTTATTCTTAGAGGCTTGCAGTCTGTATATATTTCCCTGTGGTCAGATGAGCCGGTCGTGTGAGGCCGTGCAGTTGTATAGCTGTTAGTACTTGTGTTTCCTTTATGTTGGCCGTGTGGGGCCATAGTTCGACAGTAGTGGTGACCCTGCCGGTCACGTAGCTATCCAGTACTTCATGGTTAAGTTATAGATAACTAGACAGCATGGTGGCCTTGTCGGCCCGCATAGGTTTCCCTATATTGACATGTTTCTGGTCAGTTGTTAGTACAGGTACAGGAGGCTATAGGCCAATGGGCCGGGGGCTGTGTTTACAGCCGTTATATAGCCCTTTGTTTTCAAAAATATGAGTTAGAGCCAGCCAGGCACCAGATGTGCCCAGGCTTAGCAGTCCAGCAGTTCAGGTCCTAGTAGGGCACCAGGTGCCAGTCATACCCCCAAGGCGGGGTGTGACAGTTTGAGGGTGGAAGGCTGTACTCAGATTAACCTGTGTTCCCAAGCCTCTCTGAAATGACTGCCAGAATATGATTGTGAATTGTACTCCTCTGTTCGAAATGATAAATACTAGAACACCATGTAATCAATCTATTTCCCTGATGTATAACTCGGCATAGTCCTCGATTGAGAAAGTGGTCCTGACTAGCAGAAAGTGAGATGACTTTGTCAATCTGTCAACAATCACCCAGATGGAATCAAATCTGCGTATGGTACGGGGTAATCCAGTCACAAAATTCATATTGATTGCCTCCCATTTCCACATAGGCACTGCTATTTCCTGTGTCAATCTGCCGGGCTTTTGGTTTTCTGCCTTTACCTGCTGGCATTTAGAGCATTGTGCTACAAATTCTGCTACACCCCTTTTCATTCCCAACCACCAGTAAATCTCTTTTATGTCATGATACATCTTTGTTGACCCTGGGTGAAGAGAATAACGAGAATAATGTATCTCTTCCATGATCTGCTGGCGATGTTCTACCACATCTGGAATGCAGAGGCGACCTTTACATCTCAAGACCCCGTCTTCGGTTACCTCAAAAGCTAATACTTCCCCTCGCAGAACTTTATCTCTAAGCTGAACTAGGTTAAGATCTTCATACTGCCACTCTTTTACTTCTACAACCAGGGATGATACTGCAGTATTCTGAATCACTGCCCCACTATTTCCCGAGTGTACTATTCGAACCACCAAACTTGCTAACTGGTGCAACTCTCGAGCCAGCTCCCGCTGTTCGGGCCTCAAGTGCGCTAAACTCCTCATTGGCCAATGACTAAGGGCATCTGCTACAATATTAGCCTTCGCTAGATGATACAAAATTTTCACGTCATAGTCTTTCAACAGTTCTAGCTAGCAACGCTGTCGTAGATTCAACTCTTTCTGAGTGAAAATGTACTGGAGGCTTTTTATGGTCAGTGAAAATATCTACATGGATGCCGTACAGATAGTGCCTCCACGTTTTCAAGGAATGAACTACTGCATCTAACTCCAGATCGTGGTGGGGTAATTTTTTTCGTGCTTCCTCAGCTGCCTCAAATAATAAGCAATTACCTTACCATGTTACATCAGAACACACCCTAACCCAACACCTGAAGCATCAGAATACACTGTATAACCTTCTTCTCCTTCTGGAAATGCTTGTACTGGCGCCAATATCAATCTGTTCTTCAGTTCTTGGAAACTCTGTTCACACGCTTCAGTCCAGTGAAATTTAGCCGCTTTCTGAGTTAACTTGGTCAAAGGTCGAAAACCCTTCTACAAATCTTCTGTAAATCAATGTGTAAATCAAATACATATAAAAGAATTCGAAACTACTTGTGTTCAAGTAGATAGATGATCATAATAAAAGCTAAAAAGGAGTTATAGAAATCCATAATGAAGATTGAAATTGTTCACTACTTGCTATAATTAAAGCTCAAAACATGAGTTGCAAAAGACTTGTTTCCAGATCCCAAACAACTATACTTGAAGAAAAATATAATTATGCTAAAGCACTTGATTTACATAAGTCCTAAAGTGATTCTTAAATATGAAAAAACAATTGCATCTTTATCGAGCCACTTTTATATTTAATGAAGCAACATTTTTCAACTTTATTTTGGCACTTGCAATTATGTCTCTATGATGCTGAATTTGGGAAGCGGTGATAGCTTTTTTTCCTTTTCATTTGAGATCATGAGGTGATGATGCAAATCAAGTTGCATCAAGGCCATTCATAAGGAGCCAAGCTCGAGACCTCCAAATTCTACAGGGACTATTCATAAGAATACAGGTGCTTGAGCATACTTTGATGCCAAGCACGGGATTCTATGCTTTGATGATTGCTTGAGAAGAAGGAAGGGAAGCCTAATTTTCAAACTAGGGCTAACATTGCAATTTATACAAAAACCACTTTTGGGCTATTTTTATAAGAAACTAGCATAGACTATAAATAGATGAGCTTCACTTATTTTATACTTAGTTTTTAGATGAATATTGAATTGTCTTCTCTTTAGAGAATTGAGGGCTTGGTTGAAGCTATTGTAAAGACTTGTTCAAAAAGGTGGATTGCAAGATTAATTACAATTCCTTGAGGTTCATTTAATAGTTTAGGTGCTTGGTTGGAATTTAATAGAAAATTTTGATTTCTATAATCATTATTGTCTATTAATTTTCATATCTATGTCTAACTATATGTTTATTCCTTATTCTTAGTTAGAATTTCAATTTTCACATTTTGATATTGTATAAATTGGTATCAGAGTTTGAAATAGATTTGTTCCCACAAATCTAGTCTTGATTTTTTTGCAAAAAGAAAATGAAAATTCATCAAAATTCTAAAAAAATTCACTTTGATTCATGTTTTCTTGCTATTTTTGACACTAGATTTGCATTCCCTAATGTTATTTGAGTCTAAATTCAAAATTTCAAATTGTTTGGAGTTGAAAAGAAGAATTCATTATTGTTGAGATTTAAGGTTTCATGAACTTGAAGAACTTGAAGATGGGTCCGGTTCAGGTGGAATTCGATCTTAAAAAGTATTGGAGTTTGTTCTCTAACTTGGAAAGAGACCACTTCTAAAATTTGAGACTATCCAAATAGATTTGAAGGGTGTTGTAACGTCCAAACTACACTCCTCTTAATGAGAGAGTATACACGGTCGTTGCTCAAAATAAATATTTTCGACGGATGTCGGGGTCGAATTCCACAGAGACTAGTGAATGATTTGCGCAAGCGTTGTTTAGGAAATTTGAATTAACTCCCAACAATCAAGGGAAATAAAACAGTAAATTTTTGGGGGGAAAATGAAGTCAACAGTATTGTGGATTCTAAATTATCTAGCCAAGATAGCAAAATAACCAAAATTATAGACAATGATGAGTGTAGACTAGAGGTATGGTGTGGATGGGGTATTAATCAAATAAGATATGCTAGATCATCAAATCATTGCAAATAAGTGTAAATAACTTTGGATGAGATGGTGCCCTATGTTTTTCAACCTCATGGGCGCCTTTTTCTCGAGTCCTTTCAAACTTCAAGACACAATTCAATCAGCCCAATAGAGTTTGGGTCAATAGCTGAACTATTTCTATCCATCAGCTACTAATTAGGATTGTGAATATAGATTTTGGCTATTTCTAGCCCAACACCAAACCATCATATCTATTCCCACCATCAAATTCTCTCCCAATACTTAATTCTTCTTTTTCAAGATGAAATTAAGTAAGAATACTAAACACACATTTGCAACTATGGATCATTAATAATTTATAAATTGGAGAGAATTCAACAGATTTACACTAATTAAGCAATATTAAGATAAATCTAGCAATACCCAATCTAATTAAGCACCCATCACCACACACCTCTAGTTGATGATTTAGCTACTCATGATTAAGAAACTAAAGAGTATATTCATTAATAAACTTAATAATTTCATTACTAAGAGCAAGCAAAATCAAACTCAAAATATGTCTGCAACAATGATTATACCTTTCTAAGGAAGAAGATGAAAATAGGAAAAACAATATTCAAAAGTCTCCTCCTATGGGGTTCTTCTCTCTACAAAGCCAAAGGATTGTTCAAAAAGCTGAAAGTTTTGTATGGAGTACTTTATTCTAGACTATATACAAAAATAGGGCAACCAATCTCCTCTTTTTTGGTGCTATACGTAATTGCCCATGTTCACGCATTTTTTCACTTGCGGCGGAACCGGCGGTTCGCCGGTTGCACCTCCGTGAACCACCGTTCATTTCTTTTGCGATCCAGTGATTGTTCTAGGACCATTCGACAATGTCGTCGGCGGTTCGCCAGCTTCTATTCGTGATCCGCCAATAAATTTTCTCCTCGGTCCAGTAAAATCCAGCACCTGTCGGTGATTGCACCGGCTAGTCGCCGATTAATGTCCGCAGCCGCCGGTTGCATTTTCTCCTTAAACCAGTGGTTACCTGCGTTTGACTGATGTTTCATTGGTGTCCTCCGATGGAGCATCGTTTTTCACCTGATTTCATTCTTTTTACTCCATCTCTTACTCTTTCTCATCAAATTAGATACCTGCACATAAAAAGGCGAAAGGGGCATAAAATTCATCTAAATGACTTGAAAACTAAGCTAAAGCTCACGCTTAAGAGCCTAGTGAGTTGGTAAATTACCAACTCATCAAATCCCCAAACTTGAACCATTTCTTTTCCTCAAGTAATGCAATTCTTATCAGTTGAGAAACATGCCACTCCATAAGAGTTTATGTATCAATGACCACTTAGTCCATAACAACCCAAAAATGCTCACCACTCATAGAAAAAGAGAAGCAAATTCCCCTAAAAAAATATATGAAAAAATTTCAAGAGGCAACCATGTTTCAAAGGCATGATTTACAAAAAATTTTATTTTGCAAGACAAAGGTATTAACTTATCCAACAAAACACACATAACATCTCAATTCATAATCACCGTACATTCAGAGTTTGTCTTAGAGCTCGCACTACTCATGCCTCAATCACACCTTTACCTCAATGCAAGTGTGTCCACAAAAGGGAATGATGCCACTCACCCAAGAGAGAATCCCCTTTTCATAAATCAATGCACACATAAGGGATTATAGAAAAAGATAATCACACTCACTCTCCCAAAAGAAATCTTCATTTTCATGCCCCGCCTTGGGGAGTATGCCTGGCACCTGGTCCCTACTAGGGTATGGATTGTCTGACTGGACTTATGCACTTTTGGTGAAAACTTACTTCCCAATTCTAGAAAACAATAGGCTATATCTCGGCGGTGAACACATCCCCCGGCCGACAAGGCCGCATAGCCACCTATAAAATAAAACAGCTACCTAGAAACATATAATGATAGGGAGTCCTATGCGGACCGAAAAGACCACCATGATGTCTAGTTATGAATGCAATGAAAATCAAGTGACTTATACATGCTATAGCCGACAAGGCCACTACTCAACAACTAAACAAGGCCCCACACGGCCGTCATCACAAAATGAAACATACATCTAGGCCCCACCCGACCAACAATAGACTAACCACAGGGTACGGTGCATCTGCAAGTAGTTAGGAGTAGAATAGTGGTCGAGACAGGGCCCTGACCTACCCATAACCTGAAAAATAAAAAAAATAGACCTCATAACTATTAGAACTAGTGGAAGGGAGCTAACTGTGCTGCTAATCCTGGCTGGAAGCTATGAAGGTCCTAGTCTGTGCCTAGCTGCACCTGCAGGCAAGTAATGTAGTGCCCACGGAGTGTGTCAAAACAATATGTACCGAATATGTAAGGCAATAAGGTAATAACTGAATGAGAGCCGAAGAATGAAAATAATCATACAGAAAGGTAAGAGTTTAACCTAAACAGTCTCTCTGTCTGTAGTGCTTAATTAACAAGGTACACATATATACAAACAAGAACCTAACCGGGCCCCTATAAGCCTGGAAGGTACAGCCCATACAAGAATAACCTACCTGGGCCCCCATAAGCCTCGTTAGGTACAAGCAATATACGTTCTACTATCTGGTTACCAATGATCGTAGTATACTGTAACTCAAAATGGCCCTCACAGCCTAGATTTAATAGAACTCACTGTGGCCCTCACGACCTTACTCTACTAAAACTCGTTATGGCCCTCGCGGCCTCAGTAGAATAGGACTCGATATGGCCCTCGCGGCCTTAATACAAGAGAACTCAATATGGCCCTCGTGGCCTCAGTAGAATAGGACTCGATATGTCCCTCGCGGAGTCAATATAATAGAACTCAATATGGCGGTCGTGGCCTCAGTATAACAGAACTCAATATGGCCCTCCCGGCCTCAGTACAACAGAACTCGATATGGACCTCGCAGCCTCACTATAACAGAACTTAATATACTACAACAACTAATCGCAATAGATATGCCTTTGACTCTGTTATTGGGACTCAAACTGTTTTATAACACTCAGGGAACTAACTTGCCGAAGGAGTTCGCCTTAACATACCTCGATTGTCGCTTCCTTAGAACTGGCGAGTTTCAACTAGTATTTAAATAGCCCTTCCTAACTAGAATCGTATTACAGAGAGAATGAGACTAGTTTCAGTACTAAATTTAGCAGAAACAATAACTTATAATACTAATATTGACTATACTTCAACTTAACGAAACACGGCCAAAAATGTATAATTTTCCAAAAGAATTCAGAAGGGAGAAATACTTACTTGAAGCCAGTGATCGTATAGAAACTAGTTTGAAGTCATTCTGACAATTTTGACTCGGTGGGGTTACGATTTTCCAGGCAAATTTTACGAGACTGACTCCGTAGTAAAGCTCCTTATGGCCTTAAACTTCGATACCCAAAGTTAATTTGAATTTGGACGGTGTTTCACAGCGTAAACGGATGAAGATATATTAGTTTTCTCGTCCTTTACTCTCTCTGCCCGAAGGTATATATATATATAAAATAAAACAATTGAAAGCAACTCAATATATATAACATTTGGGCGGTGGACAGGGGGTCTATGGCATAGATCCCATCGTGGAAAATCACGGACATTCCATGAATCCCAACGCGCCAGGGAGGGGTCCGTGACATGTTGCCCCTCTAGCAGCCTGCTCCGTCCTTCTCCCGCGCAACCTTGATTCCGTGCTCGATCGGCCTTTCCTCGGGCCCTTTCTCGCATGCATCGTACTATAAAACTCTTGACTAACATACAGATAGGCCAACTAATCGTTAGGAACTTACGGGGTGTAACATCCTCCCCCCTTAGGAACATTCACCCTCGAATTTCGTATACAGGAGTTTAACTGCTCAGCTATTATTTTGGAAAATTTTTGGTAGAGTCTCCCCTATAACATGGACTATCTAAAAACCCTGAAACGCAAAAAAGTCCAACACAGATATTTCACAGAACACTGTAATAACTCTTCCCCAGCTAAGAGAGAGCCAATCAAACAGTGCTAATAACATAAGTAATAAAATAACAACTAAGTAACAATACTGTTCGGTGCTTTGTTGGGTTATAAAAACCGACACGCAAGTGCACGTGGTCAAACAAGTAGTAAGTGGCTTAAGTAAGCCAAGTATCGATCCAAGGAGACTCTGGATAGGTAAAAATTGCTTAAGTATACTATATTCTATCTCACTTCTGTATATGCTGACAACAACATAACCAACAATTGAAAAGTTTGTTTTATAAATTATGTACTAAAACTACTAACAATTATCTACTTTGAATTTAAACTATGGTTATGAGCATGCCAAGGTTAAGAACATGTAATGAACTTGATTATAATCATAAATTGGTTAATCTTTCTCTTCCAGTTGCTAGCCAAGAACATTAGCCAAGAGATTAAAACTCTCGTATTTAATCTCACTTAAGAATCATAAACCATCCATCTACATTTCTGTGATCAAATGCAATTCATGACCTAGCAATACAATTCCGGTTCCTAAATTGACTAATACGGCTTTCAAGTATATTTCTATCAGGAAAGCACATCAAAACCCAATTTTCCCAAATCAAGTTAAGAACAATACCCTATTAATTCACAACTTTCCAATTTCGTTCTCTCTCGAGTGAAATCGGACTTTTTAGATATACATTAATGTCGGCCACACACCAATGCAGTAGAAACAAGAATTAATAGAACAACATGGAATAAGAAGATGAAAAACCATATAATTAATAATCAAAATTCATCACAAATATTCATAACCTCAGCAAGGAAGGGAATTAGCCACTCATTTGTGGATTAATCATCCTAAAACAAGTGTTAATCATACAAACAATTGATTGAAAGAAGAAAGAAGAAGAGAAAAACCCTGAACTTTTTCGTCCCTTAACTGCCTGTAACCCACGTCCTTGCTCCACCAAGTCTGAATTAATTAAAAATAAGCCTAAGTGTTCTATTTATACTAGTGGGAATTGTTCCCGAAATAACAAGCAACGTGTCACGGAGTGCATCGCGGAGCACTGCCTCCGTGACACGGCGTGGACGCGGACCCTCTCTGGAAATTTGGGGTCCGGGAATAAAGCATCAATGTGGCACGACATGCAACGCGGAGGCTTGCCTCCGTGCCACGGAGCTGTTGCGAGGCTCCACTAGAATTTGACTATTATTTCACCCTCCAGGCAGAGTGCCTCCGCGATGGTAGCGTGACACGACTCCATCGCGGAGCCCCTTTATATTGTGCAGTCCACTGCCTTTTCCGTGCTCGCATCCAAGTCCAACTCCGATATTGCTCCAACATGTATTTTAGCTCCTCAAAATCGCATTTTACCTACAAAACAATGCTAATCATGTTGGTTAGTATAAATTCACATTTTATTACCAATTACATGAAAATGTATACATATTGCTAGATAAACAAGGCGAAAATGATACGTTTGAGTATCACTTGGGCATATAAATCTGCCCAAGATCACTTACCCCACACTTAAATCCTTGTTCGTCCTCGAACAACAAACACACAATTCATGCAAATTACATCCCAACCTTAGCCACTATGGTGCGACAATTTGAGCTACGATCACACCGATCATTCAATATTGCAAATCATCAAGAAAACATGCACGGTCGAATTCTGCAGCCTAGGTATCTCAACATATTTACAAAACTGCATGCTTTCATACGAATCACCTTTTGCATTTTGAATATCAAGTACAACACGCAACCAACATTTCACAACCATATAGTAACTACAGGTTCCGTGATGCAATCCACCAAAGAAAAAACTGAAAATAAATTAAAATCACTACTCCTACCGACTACATTTCCCTTAAGACGGTCGTCATCCATCCATCATAGGGAACGGTCACTAACTATGACGTCGGTTCAATGGGACTATTCTCGGTAAAAGAACCGAAAACAAACTCTGAGAAACCCAAAAAAAATAAAAATTGAAAAATTTTGCAACACATCAATCATTTCGATAGAGAAAAAAATAAATTAAGAAAAATATTTACAAATTTTTTTACAGATTTACAGACTTAGCTGGCAACAACAACATTCCACAACACACATCAATACCACAAATATGTACAGATACAGAACAATTTGCAATTCACAAACACAAGGAAACATACATACAAAACAGAGGAAAGCATACAAGCAAACCAGCCCAGCCCCAGCACCTAACTACTCCCCACCCCACACTTAAATCGAACACTGTCCCCAGTATTCACAAAAATTATAAATCACAAAATTTGGGTGGTGGAACTCCCTGATTAGTCAAAATATTCAACTTCTTCATCAGGTGCTGCTGCCTTATCGCCCATGTCCGAATCACCTACATCGTCGTCATCGGACTCTACATCGGAGTTCTCCCGACGTGTCTCCTCGTTCATGGGGACATCATCGTCAGTGGGCTCTACAAAGGCTGGCCCCACTCGGCATAGAGCCCTGGCGTTTTCGCCAAACGGGTAATCCAGCTTGAGCTGCCATAGCTCCTCCTCCGTGGCTGGTCTCCCACCGATCCGAAGCTGGAGCATTTGCATACCAAACATCCGTGCCATGTACTAGTCGTCACGAGCATGTCGCTCGCCAAGCGTCAGCACTGGCCCGTGTGTGGTGTCGGGGGCCTTAGTTTTGGTCACGTCAAGGGCCCTCCGCTCCAACTGCGGGATGTAGTCCAAAGCCTCTTCCTCGACGTCGAGGCCCCGTAGAAAGGTGGTGATTAGTCCCTCGAACCCATACCTGTGGCCCTGGTGTAGTCGGTCTCTCTTCATGGCGGATATGATGACTGCCCCAACATTAATCTCCAGTCCTTTCATCAGGGCATACACCAGGCAAACCCGGTCCCGGGTCACATCAGTCATGTGCACCCCCGGGATTAGGCACGAGCAGACTATCTTTAGCCATATTCTGGCCTCCCCGTTCATTTGAGAATACGGCAGAGTCTGGTGGTAACCCCTTTCTTTATGTCTGCTCCATCTGGCTGTGGATCGAGCCCCACACAAGGTGCATCTGATATCGGCATATGGTGGGGTGATGTTCAGCTGGCGGAGAACGTGGGCGTCTGTGTCCCGCGCTCCGATGATGGCATTTAGCTGCTGGGGTTCCAGAGTGACTATCTGCCCTCTGATCTTGATTGTGTGGCTTCTGATTGCCGGGTTCCAATTTGCATAGAACTCCCGGACTAGATGTAGGTTGCATTCCTTGGGCTCCTGAAATATGAAGCTGAGCCCAGCTGCCTCGATCCCTTGCACTATGCGGGGGAACTCCTGTGCTAGTGGTTCCCGTGCAATATTCTCCTCGGGGAAGTATTTATTCTCCTTGTGTTTGGCATACCACTTCTTCCCCTCATCAGTTACCCATCTAGTTCCGTATTGGCGGCGCTGGCCGCGCGGAACTGCTGGTGCAGCTGGGACTCCTGTGCCCAACCTAAGTCTTTTTCTCCCGGTGCCTGAAGTTGATGCACCTTTACCTTTATCCTGCCTACTTGCCATTTTACCTGTTAACACAAGTAAACAAGCGCAATGTCAAGCTAAATGAATATTAACTTCGGCTAAGGTCGGGTTAACTAAGTTTACCCCACACTTAGTCCTTAGCTACAGTTATGATACTACGGCAGGACAAACTTTATTTACACCAAAAACTAACAACTATACAATTCATGCTTAGTGCGTTCGCAAAGAAAAATTCGACGGTATAACTTTAGCGTACTACTCAGACTTCATACAGCTAATCCCAATCACTACCATCTCTAGCAATTCAACCATCGCACTTAGCAACTAAAAACAACGAAACAAAAACAACAACAAAAATTCTATATACACACGAACCTATATAATCAACCCAATTTGAACGATTTTCAACATTTTCCTAAAAACCCAAGAATTCGTCGTCTATTAACATTCAAACAATATTCTACAATGACTTATCTCATTCAATACATACAACCCGGCATATAATTCACAAATTTAACAAGTTACCAATTTCGATTTCAACAACCAAGCCCTAGAATTGAATTCCGCAATCAAATTCGAATCATTCACACAATCGACAAGTTCAAACGCTCATTACAACATTCCGAACATTTATCAATCAAGGAATAACTCAATTTCATGCTAAATTTTGACTTGGGGTGATTTAGTTCGCCTCCCATGCTTAAATTCGAATAAAATCGACAAAAACTTGAGAGATAATGGGAAAACATACCTCGTAGTTGAAGAACCAAAGAAAACTTGAAAATTCTTTGCTTTATACCGTGGTACGTTGATGGGCAAGGGAATTTTGGGTGTTTGGTCGCGGAGAAGTGTAAAAATGAGGGAAAAAGGGGAAAAATCGAGGGTTTAAAATGAAGAAAACACGCGGGTCACCCGGCAACCCGGTGTGACCCATCACAATTTATATGGCAACGTGTCACGGAGTGCATCGCGGTGCACTGCCTCCGTGACACGGAGCCATCGCGACAGCTTACTGGAATTTTTGAAAATTCCAGATTACACTTCAACGTGTCACGGAGGGTAACGCGGAGGTCCTCCTCCGTGACACGGAGCTATCGCCCCAGCTCACTGTCTCTGCATTTTATTAATTTTTTCATACCTTGCCTTTTCCTTCACGATTCCGTGCACATTTTTCTCCGTTTCACCTGAAAATCATCTCACTAAACAAAATTGGTTAGATTAATAGGTTTCACTTAACTAAAAAAGAAATAATACTAACTAAAACGCAAAAAATTTTGTACTAAATCAAGAAAAAGAAAAATAAAATAAAATCTATTTACACTTTACAAAAAAATGAAAGAAATTTTTTTTTTCACGGGTTGCCTCCCGTGCAGCGCCTGGTTTACCGTCGCGGCTCGACGTCCTTTACGCTCAATTGTCCGCTAGGGTGATGGACGATTTCTCACGATCATAGTCCTCCCCCCAGTAGTGCTTACACCTCTGCCCATTTACTAAGAACGTGGCACTCCGATCTTCTTGCCACAATTCTACAGCCCCGTGAGGGGTCATTCTTACCACTTCAAATGGTCCCGACCATTTAGACCTTAGCTTTCCAGGAAACAACTTCAATCCCGAATTGAAGAGCAAAACTTTCTGTCCCGGCTCGAAAATGCGATGCACCACATGCTTATCATGCCATCTTTTGGTTCTCTCCTTGTAGTACTTAGCACTCTCATAGGCATGCCAGCGGAACTCATCAAGTTCACTGAGCTGCATTAGTCTCTTTTTGCCCGCCAGCTCTGAGTCCATATTTAACTTTCTGACAGCCCAGAAAGCTCGGTGCTCTAACTCCACCGGGAGATGACATGCTTTGCCATAGACCAATCGGTATGGTGAGGTTCCAATCGGTGTCTTATAAGCAGTTCGGTAAGCCCACAACGCATCATCGAGTTTGCTTGACCAATCATTTCGTTGTGTATTCACCATTTTCTGAAGAATCTGCTTCACCTCCCTATTTGACACCTCTACTTGCCCACTAGTTTGGGGGTGGTATGCTGTTGCCACTTTATGACGCACCCCATACTTGGCTAGCAATTTCTTGAAACTTGCATTGACAAAATGAGCCCCTCCATCACTGATAATTGCTCAGGGTGTCCCGAACCTTGTGAGGATGTGTTTTTTCACAAACTTCGTTATTACCTTGTTGTCATTTCTGGGGCAAGCTATTGCTTCCACCCATTTTGACACATAATCTTCAACCACCAAGATGTAACGATTACCAAATGATGGTGGGAATGGACCCATGAAGTCAATGCCCCATACATCAAAGGGCTCAACTTCCAGTATATTCTGCAAAGGCATCTCTTGTCTTCTGCCAATGGATCCTGTACGCTGACACCTATCATACATTTTGACATATGCCATAGAGTCTCTGAACAGTGTTGGCCAAAAGAAACCTGACTGTAGAACCTTGTGCGCTGTTCTCTCGCCTCCGTGATGTCCTCCATACAATGAAGAATGGCAGCCCCTCAGCACTTCTGCAATCTGACTCTCTGGGATGCACCTTCTCATTACCTGATCTGGTCCCTATTTGAATAAATATGGTTCATCCCAAACATAGTGCCGACTATCATGCCGCAATTTCCTTCTTTGCTGGTCTGTTGCCTCAGGTGGATATACTCCGCTCACTAGTAAGTTGACTATGTCTGCATACCAGGGAACTTCAGCTTCTCCAACTACCAAGAGTTGCTCATCGGGGAATTCTTCATTTATGTTATCACTTTCCATCACATGCGACCGACTTTCCAGTCGTGATAGGTGATCTGCTACTTGGTTCTCGCTCCCCTTTCTGTCTCTGATCTCAAGGTCGAACTCCTGCAACAATAAGATCCATCTAATCAATCTGGGCTTAGCATCCTTCTTGTTGAATAGGTACCGAATAGCTGCATGATCGGTGTACACCACAACTTTCGAACCCACCAAATAAGACCTGAATTTGTCAAATGCAAACACCAAGGCTAGCATCTCTTTCTCTGTGACTGTGTAATTGCTTTGGGCCGTATTCAGTGTTTTGCTTACATAATAAATAGAATGGAAAATTCTATTTTTTCTTTGTCCCAATACGGCTCCCACAGCCACATCACTGGCATCACACATCAGCTCAAATGGTTGTTCCCAGTCAGGAGAAATAAGTATTGGTGCTTCTATCAATTTCTGCTTCAACTTTTCGAATGCTGTAACACACTCATCATTCAACTCGAACTTTACCTCTTTTTCTAGCAGTCTGCATAGTGGTCTAGAAATGTTGGAAAAGTTTTTGATGAATCGTCTGTAGAATCCTGCATGCCCAAGAAAACTGCGCACACCTTTCACTGACACTGGTGGTGGCAACTTTTCAATAACCTCGATCTTAGCACGATCGACTTCCAACCCCTTTTTAGATACTTTGTGGCCAAGGACAATCCCCTCCTTCACTAAGAAGTGGCATTTCTCCCAGTTTAATACAAGGTTGGATTCTTCACATCGAGCCAGCACCCTGTCAAGATTCTGCAAACAAGTAGCAAACGAATTACCGAAAACAGAAAAATCATCCATAAATACCTCAACAAAATCCTCAACCATGTCATGGAAAATAGCCATCATGCATCTCTGGAATGTAGCGGGTGCGTTGCATAACCCAAACGGCATCCGCCTGAAAGCATACGTCCCATAAGGACAGGTGAAAGTAGTCTTCTCTTGATCCTCCGGAGCTATGGCTATTTGGTTATAACCAGAGTACCCATCAAGAAAGCAATAATACTCCTGTCCTACCAACCTATCAAGTATTTGATCAATAAAAGGGATGGGGTAATGATCTTTCCTCGTGGCTTCGTTTAGCTTTCTGTAGTCCATACAAATCCGCTAGCCTGTGACGGTTCGAGTAGGGATCAACTCATTTTTCTCGTTGGTGACTACAGTCATCCCCCCTTTCTTTGGAACACATTGAACGGGGCTGACCCACTCACTATCTGAAATTGGGTAAACCACACCTGCATCAAGCCACTTGATTATTTCTTTCCTTACCACATCCTTCATTGCTGGATTAAGTCTCCGTTGCGGCTGAACGGTTGGTTTGGCTCCTGTCTCCATGAATATCCTATGTGTGCAGAAAGCTGGATTGATACCTTGAATGTCAGACATTTGCCAACTCATTGCTTTCTTCCTCTTTCTGAGGACACCCAATGCTGCCTTTTCCTGTGCCTCCGTCAAGTCTGCAGAGATGATAACTGGCAACGTCTCCCCCTCCCCCAAAAAGATATATTTTAGATGGGGAGGCAATTCTTTCAGCTCCAGCTTCGGTGCCTCCTCAACGGATGGTTTCGGCAAAGGCTCTAGAGATCTCATCAATGATTGAAATTCCTGTCTCCTCGGATGATTCTGTGCTCCATTCAACAATTGTACCTTTCCACACGCCTCTCTATCCCCAAAATGATCAGAGTGTGTCAACGCTCTTTCCAATGGGTCTTGAGATTCAACAATCTGTCTAATTTCTTCATGCTCAACCACATTAATTTCCGAAAGTTCCTCATTTATAACTGGCAGCTTCATGGCTTTTAACACATCAAATACCTCTACCTTGTCATGCTCTCGCATTGTAAGTTGACCCGCAGCTACATCGATTAATGCTTTCCCGGTTGCCAAGAAGGGTCGTCCCAAAATAAATGGGACTTCCGCGTCTGGTTCAAAATCCAGAACAATAAAATCTACCGGGAAAATGAGGGAGCACACTTGCACTAGAACATCCTCAACAATGCCATCTGGCCTAGCTAGGGATCTGTCTGCCAACTGCAAGATTACGGTTGTAGGTCTAGGACTCCCTAGACCCAACTTTCTGAATACCGAAGATGGCATCAGATTTATGCTCGCCCCCAAGTCACACAATCCACGAGCTCGGATACTCTGCCCAATAGTAAGCTGGATAGTAAAACTTCCAGGGTCTTTTAGCTTCGTGGGCAGTCTATTTTGGATCCGGGAAGTGCACTCCTCCGTCAAAGCTACCGTGGCATACTCAGTCAAACGACTTTTGTTGGCCACGATGTCTTTAATGTATTTGGCATATTTAGGCACTCCCTGCAAGACATTAACTAGAGGTAAGTTAACATGTACCTATTTAAGCACCTCCATGAATTTCTTGAAACATGCCTCCTCCTTGTGTTTCTTGAGTCGTTGAGGGAACGGGGGTGGAGGTCTTTCTGATTCAGCTTCTTTGGTCTTCCCCCTTTCCGCACTTTGTTCTCCCTCAACATCTGCTGCTCCTGACTTTTGAGGTGGTCTTTCTGGTTCCACCTCCTTCAGCTGCAAACCACTCCTTGTGGTCACTGCATTTACCTGCTTCGGATTAGGATCCGTGTCGCTAGGCAGTCCTCCTCTGGGCCTTGTGTTTTGGGCACTAGCAAATTGCCCAAATTGATACTCAAGAGCCTTGGTCGCTAACTGATTATTTTTCACTTCGGCTGCCAATTTAACATAGTCAGCCTGCAATTGCGCCTGGTTAGAGATCATGGTCTTGAACATCTCCTCAATACTGGGTGATGGTGGTGGAGGAGGGGCATTGTGATTTCTGAATTGAGATTGGTAGTTCTGTTGCCCTCCTTGATTTCTTTGCATACCCTGACCCGAACTTTGGCCTTGTTGGTTGTTGCTACCCCATGAAAAATTTGGATGGTTCCTCTAATTTGAGTTGTAGCCACACACTTCACACCATGTTTGCTGGACCGCATTGACTGAAGCTGAAGGCTGGTTCAAATTCATATTGCTGAAGTGGTTGTTCAATTGATTCTACAAGGCAGCTATCTGTGCAACGATAGCTGTAAATCCATCCACTTCAAGCACTCCTGCTGCTTTCCTTGCTCCACCTCGTGATGAATCAGCATTCCATTCTGGATTGCCCTGTGAAATCCGGTTTAGCAAAGTGTACAGCTCCTCATAAGTCTTTTCCAGCGCTTGCCCTCCAGCTGCTGAATCTAGCAAAATTTTAGTATGGGGTTCCAAACCCTCAATAAATGTGTGTACCAACACCTCATTGGACTGATGATGATGAGGACAGTCCCGCAACATGGATTTAAATTTTTCCCAGGCTTGATACAAATTTTCTCCCTCCCTCTGTTTGAAACTTAGAATTTGACTTCTAAGTCTGGCTGTTTTACCAGAGGGGAAAAATCTTATCAAGAACTTCCGTGCTAGATCATCCCACATTGAAATAGAATTTGGTGGCTCAGCTTTTAACCACCTCTTGGCTTCACCAAGTAATAAGAACGGAAATAATGTGAGTCGAACATAATCAGGTGACACTCCAGCGGGTATATAAGTGTCACTTATCTCCAAAAAGTTTTGGAGATGTTGTTGTGGGTCTTCATGAGGGAGACCGGTAAATTGCCCGCTTGTGTGCAACAGTTGCACCATATTTTGCTTGAGTTCAAATCTCCCTCCAGGCTCTGGTTTGCGGATACTTGATGTTACATTGTTGGCATGTGGGATTGCCACCTCGCGAACCGGCCTTGCTGCTGCTTCTTCGGGCACTAACACTGCCCTAACAACCGGTGGATTTTGTTGCTCCATAATAGTCTGTCTGAGAAACTGCAGCTTCTTTTGTAGAGCTTCTCTGCGTTTACTATGAAATATACGTCAGGCTCTATATAAGATTCCACCAGCTCTTTGTCTCTTGCCAGTGTTCACAGAAATCAAGTCTGCAAAATACAGGCTAAGACCAAGTTGTCAACACTTAAGAAAATAAAATAAAAATACAGTAAATTTACACTTAATACAATTTCACCAATTGCCTAGTCTCCCCGGCAACGGCGCCAAAAACTTATTCGGTGCTTTGTTGGGTTATAAAAACTGACACGCAAGTGCACGTGGTCAAACAAGTAGTAAGTGGCTTAAGTAAGCCAAGTATCGATCCAAGGAGACTCTGGATAAGTAAAAATTTCTTAAGTATACTATATTCTATCTCACTTCTGTATATGCTGACAACAACGTAACCAACAATTGAAAAGTTTGTTTTATAAATTATGTACTAAAACTACTAACAATTATCTACTTTGAATTTAAACTATGGTTATGAGCATGCCAAGGTTAAGAACATGTAATGAACTTGATTATAATCATAAATTGGTTAATCTTTCTCTTCCAGTTGCTAGCCAAGAACATTAGCCAAGAGATTAAAACTCTCGTATTTAATCTCACTTAAGAATCATAAACCATCCGCCTACATTTCTGTGATCAAATGCAATTCATGACCTAGCAATACAATTCTGGTTCCTAAATTGACTAATACGACTTTCAAGTATATTTCTATCAGGAAAGCACATCAAAACCCAATTTTCCCAAATCAAGTTAAGAACAATACCCTATTAATTCACAACTTTCCAATTTCGTTCTCTCTCGAGTGAAATCGGACTTTTTAGATATACATTAATGTCGGCCACACACCAATGCAGTAGAAACTAGAATTAATAGAACAACATGGAATAAGAAGATGAAAAACCATATAATTAATAATCAAAATTCATCACAAATATTCATAACCTCAGCAAGGAAGGGAATTAGCCACTCATTTGTTGATTAATCATCCTAAAACAAGTGTTAATCATACAAACAATTGATTGAAAAAAGAAAGAAGGAGAGAAAAACCCTGAGCTTTTTCGTCCCTCAACTGCCTGTAACCCACGTCCTCGCTCCACCAAGTCTGAATTAATTAAAAATAAGCCTAAGTGTTCTATTTATACTAGTGGGAATTTTTCCCGGAATAACAAGCAACGTGTCACGGAGTGCATCGCAGAGCACTGCCTCCGTGACACGGCGTGGACGCGAACCCTCTCTGGAAATTTGGGGTCCGGGAATAAAGCATCAATGTGGCACGGCATGCAACGCGGAGGCTTGCCTCCGTGCCACGGAGCTGTCGCGAGGCTCCACTGGAATTTGACTATTATTTCACCCTCCAGGCAGAGTGCCTCCGCGATGGTAGCGTGACATGGCTCCATCGCGGAGCCCCTTTATATTGTGTAGTCCACTGCCTTTTCCGTGCTCGCATCCAAGTCCAACTCCGATATTGCTCCAACATGCATTTTAGCTCCTCAAAATCACATTTTACCTACAAAACAATGCTAATCATGTTGGTTAGTACAGATTCACATTTTATTACCAATTACATGAAAATGTATACATATTGCTAGATAAACAAGGCGAAAATGATACGTTTGAGTATCACTTGGGAATATAAATCTGCCCAAGATCAAATACCATCTTAACTGTATAATCTGAGTCAATCCTGGAACAAGTGAGGATATCTAGACCTCATGTCATCCTCAGCTTCCTAGGTCATCTCTTCTTTATTTCTATTCCTCCACAACACTTTAACGGAGGTCACATCTTTAGTCCTCAGCCTTCGAACCTGCCGATCTAATATTGCAACTGGGATCTTCAGTGACCTGAATATCTCCAATTGGTACCACTGGGGACGGGTCACCTATACACCTTCGCAACATAGATACGTGAAATACTGGATGAACAAATTCTAATTCTGGAGGCAACTCTAATTCATATGCCACTTGGCCTATTCTTCGGATGATCTGATACGGCCCAATGAATCTCGGGCTAAGCTTGCCTTTCTTACCAAATCTCATCACACCCTTCATCGGCGACACTTTAAGGAATACCCAGTCATTCACATCAAATTCTAAGTCTCTGCACTGTAATCGGAGTAGGAATTTTGACGACTCTAAACTGTTAGTAACTGTTCTCTAATAAGTTTCACTTTCTCTTCTGACTGGTGGATCAGGTCTGCCCAACTAACCCTGTTTCTCCTACTTCGAACCACCCAACTGAGGACCTGCATTTCCGTCCATATAATGCCTCATAAGGTGCCATCTGTATGGTAGAATGTTAACTGTTATTATATGCAAACTCAATAAGGGGTAAATGCTCGTCCCAGCTGATCTTGGGCAGAATTATATGCCCAAGTGATGCTCAAATGCTCTATTTCGTCTTGTTTATCTATCATTATTTGTACATTCTCATGTGATTTGTAGTTAAAATGTGAATTTATACTAACCAACATGATTAGTGTTGTTTTGCAGGAAAAATGTAATTGTAGGAAGCTAAGTTGCATGTTGGTGAAAATCGGGAATAGACTCGGAAGCGAGCAGTGGAAAAGGTCAAGGAAAAGCAGCAAATAAAGGGGATCCGCGATGGAGCCGTGTCACGCTGCCATCGCGGAGGAAGTCTGCCTCGGGTGGGTTACTTGGACAAATTCCAGTGAAGGTCCGCGTCGGGGCCGTGGCACGTTGGCCAAGCCCCACGTTGCACGCCGTGGCACGTTGGCCATATTTACCTGGAACATGAAATTCCAGTGAGGGTCCGCGTTTGCACCGTGTCACGGAGGCAGTGCTCCGCAATGCACTCTGTGACACGTTGCTTGTTATTCCGGGAAAAATTCCCACTAGTATAAATAGCACACTTAGGTTTATTTTTAATTATTCTGACTTAGTTGAGCAAGAACGTGGGTTACAGGCAGTTGAGGAGACGAAATTCTTAGGGTTCTTCTCTAACTCTTTCTTCTTTATTTCAATTGTTTGTATGATTTATACTCATTTGATGATGTTTAATCCACTAATGAGTGGCTAAATTCACTTCTTGCTGAGGTTAAGAACATTTTTAGTGGAATGTAATTGTTGATCATTTTGGTTTTTCATCTTTTCTTCCATGGTTGTTCTATCAATTCTTGTTCTTACTGCAATTAATGTCTGACCAATGTTAATGTATATCTAAAAAATCCAATTTTATCTTGAAAGAGAAAGAAATTGGAAAGTTATGAATTGGTAGGATATGATCTCTTCTTAGTTTGGGAAAATTGAGAATTGATTTACCTTCAGAATAGAAATATATCTGAAAGTCGTATTAGTCAATTAAGGAATCGGTTTCGTATGGCTAGAACATGAAATTCTTTTATCACAGAAATGTAGGTTGAAGGTTCATGATTCTTAAGTTGGGTAGAATACGAAAGTTTCTATCCATAGGCAATAATTCTTGACTAGCAACCGAAGGAAAGATTAACCAAATTGTATCGATAAATTACTTCCCTGCATGTTCGTTTTAGCCTCAGCTTGCTCATTACTATAGTTCAAACTCACCTTATAATTTTGTTTTAGATTAGTATAAATTAGGAAACAAACTCTTCAAAATCTTCTTTAAACTGTTGTCTGCATTTTTAGAGTTAGAGTTCATTAACACTCAATTCGATTATTACCTTGGTTCAGTCCCTGTGGGATAGATACTTGGCTTACTTAAGCCATTTTACTACTTTTTTGACCACGTGCACTTGCGTGTAGTCGCTGAAATACACCGAACAAGTTTTTGGCGCCGTTGCCAGGGACTGGCAATTGGTAAAATTGTTTTCTTAAGTGTTAGTTTACGATTTTTATATTGTGCTGACAACTTGATCTTAGTCTGTCTTTTGCAGATATTGAATTCTATTGAACACTGGCAAGAGATAAGGAGCTGGTGGACTCATACTTAGAGCCGGAAAGACAATTTCATCGTCAAAGAAACAATCCTGGAGCAACAACAGAATCCACCACTTGTAAGGGCAGTGTTAGTGCCCGACGAAATGGCAGCTAGGCCGGTTCGCGAAGTGGAAATCCCATATGCTAACAATGTCACATCAAGCATTCGCAAACCTGAGCCAGGAGGGACGTTTGAGCTGAAATAGAATATGGTGCAATTGCTGCACACCAGCGGGCAATTCACAGGTCTCCCTCACGAGGATCCACAACATCATCTCCAAAACTTTTTGGAGATAAGTGACACTTACATCCCCGCTGGAGTATCATCTGATTACGTAAGGCTTACATTGTTTCCATTTTCACTATTGGGAGAAGCAAAGAGGTGGTTGAAAGCTGAGCCACCTAATTCCATCACCACTTGGGATGATCTTGCAAGGAAATTCTTGATACAGTTCTTTCCATTTGGGAAAACAGCAAGACTTAGAAGTCAGATTCTAAGTTTTAAACAAAGAGACGGGGAGAATCTGTATCAAGCCTGGGAATGATTCAAATCCATGTTACGAGATTGTCCTCACCATCACCAGTCTAATGATGTGCTGGTGCAAACTTTCATAGAGGGTTTGGAACCCCACACAAAAATTTTGCTAGACTCAGCAGCTGGGGCACAAGCATTAGAAAAGACTTATGAGGAGCTGTATACTTTGTTAAATCGTATTTCGCAGGGAAATCCAGAGTGGAATGCGGACTCTTCTAGAGGAGGAACAAGGAAAGCGACATGAGTCTTGGAAGTGGATGGGTTTACAGCTATCGCTGCACAGATAGCTGCGTTGCAAAATCAACTCAACACCCACTTCAGCAACATGAGCTTAAATCAATCTCAAGCCCCAGTTAATGTAGTGCAGTAGATTTGGTGTGAAGTATGCGGTAGTAATGAACACTCAACTGAGTGTTGTGGTGCAAATCCAGATTCAGTGAACTTTGTTGGTAATGTACAGAGAAATAATCACCAACAGTATGGCAACAACTACAAGTCTAATTGGAGGAATCATCCGAATTTTTCCCGGGATAGTAACAGCCATCAAGGGCAGAGTTCGAATCAGGGTGCACAGAGAAATCAAGGAGGGCAGCAGAACTATCAGACTCAATACAGAAGCAACAATGCACCTCCACCACCACCATCACCCAACATTAAGGAAATGTTTAAAACAATGATAGCTAACCAAGCTCAATTGCAGGCTGACTATGTGAAGTTGGCGGCAGATGTAAAGAACAATTAGTAGCTACAAAGGCGTTGGAGTACCAATTTGGGCAACTAGCTGGAGCTCAAAACACCAGGCCAAGAGGAGGACTACCAAGTGACACTGAGCCGAATCCCAAGCAAGGAATGTAGTGACCATAAGGAGTGGTTTACAACTCAAGGAGGTGGAACTAGAAAGACCACCTCAGCAGTCGGGAGCAGTTGTGGAAGAAAGCGAACACGATGATGAGATGGGGAAGAAAAAGGAAGCTGAATCAGTAAGACCACCACCCCCGTTCCCTCAAATATTAAAGAAACACAAGGAGGAAGCGTGTTTCAAAAAGTTCATGGAGGTGCTTAAACAGGTACACATTAATTTACCTCTTGTTGATGTTTTGCAGGGAGTGCCGAAGTATGCGAAATATATCAAGGACATCATGGAAAACAAAAGCAGATTGACAGAGTATGCTACGGTGGCGCTTACGGAGGAGTGAACATCTCGGATACAGAACAGGTTGCCAACAAAGCTCAAGGACCCTGGGAGCTTTACAATTCAAATCACAATTGGGAAAAGTATCCGAGCTCGTGGACTATGCGATTTGGGAGCGAGCATTAACTTGATGCCGACATCGGTATTCAAGAAGTTGGGGCTGGGCAGTCCTAGACCAACTACAGTGATGTTGCAGTTAGCGGATTGTTCTTTGGCCAGACCAGATAGCATTGTGGAGGACGTGCTGGTGCAAGTGGGCTCCCTTATCTTCCCGGTAGATTTTGTTGTGCTGGATTTTGAGCCGGATGCGGAAGTCCCATTTATTTTGGGACGTCCTTTCTTGGCAACCGGGAAAGCTTTGATTGATGTAGCCGCAGGGCAGCTAACCATGCGGGCGCAAGACAAGGTGGGGTATTTGACGTGTACAAGGCCACGAAGCTTCCGGCCGTATATGAGGAGCTTTCAGCAATCAACGTGCTTGATCAAGCAGATAATGTTCATATTGTTGATTCTCAAGATCTATTGGGAAAACCACCGATTGAGGACACCCCGCACGGGGCAGTGGAGTTGTGGCAAGAAGATCGAAGTGCCACGTTTGTGGTTAATGGGCAGCGGTGTAAGCATTATTGGGGTGAGGACGTTATTCGAGAGAAAACGTCCGTCACTCTAGTGGATGATTGAGCTTTGATGACGTCGAGCTGCGACGGTAAACCAGGCGCTGCACGGGAGGCAACCCGTGAAATTGTTGTCTTAGATGAGTAGAATTTGTTTAGAAAAAGAAAAAAAAAGAAAAGAAATTAAAAATAAAAACAAAAACAAAAAAAACATTTTTTTCATTAGTGTTTGAAACCTATAAATTCTAACCAATTTCTTGTTGTGAGATGATTTTCAGGTGTAACGGAGGGCAAAAATGCAAAGGATCGCAAAGGAAAAAAATCGAGGTGAGTAAAAAATTAAAAGTGGCAAAACAGTGAGCCTACGCGATGGCTCCATATCACGGAGGGGGTGCTCCGCGTTACCCACCGTGACACGTTGAAGTGTTATTCGCGACGGGTCATACCGGGTCGCCGGGTGACCCGCGCGAAAAACCTTCTTTTTAACCCCGAAAACACCCAATTTTTCCCATTTTTCACTCCCCTCCGCGACAAACTCCCCAAAATCCCCCCTCCCCCAACATTACACGGACCTGGATCAAATTTTCTTCAACTTTTCTTCAAGTTCATCGAATTAAAGGTACGTTCTTGGACTTAACATCAAATTTTGCCGAAATTTTCAATTTTTGAGCATGTGAGGTAACTAAAGCTTGCCCTAAGTGTAAATTGAGCATGAATTCATTTAAGTTATTGTTGATTGATGTTCGTAGTATCATTATTATTGTATGAACTCAATAAATACATGTTTGATTGAATTTGTACAAAATTGGTAGCTAGGGTTGGAATTTGAATAGGAAGAACCTAAATTTGGTTGAAAATTTGAAAATGATTGGGTTGTGCATGTTGGGTGATGTAAATGATGTTGTGAATATGGATGAATATGCTAAATAAACAAGGGAATTTTCGGGAAAATGAAATTGGTGAATTGTATAGGTTGTTGTAGAGAAAAAGTTTGGCTAAGTGCTATGTGATGTAATGAAATCGATGGTGAAATTGTGATTAGTTGTATGAAGTCTGAGTAGTACTTAGTCATTATTCCGTCGACTTATCTGAATGCACGAGGCATGTTGGTTGATAAAAATTGGAATGGAATGATTGTCTTGCCGAATTGTTTTCATTGTGGTTAAAGATTAAGTGTGGGGTGGCCTAACTCAACCCAACCTTAATTGAAGCAAATTTTTGACTTGAATAACATTGGGACTGTCTGTTTGATTTGACAGGAATGATGGCAAGCAGGCAAGACAAAGGAAAGGGCGCATGTACATTAGGCGCCGGGAGAAAAAGAATTAGACTGGGAACGGCAGTCCCAGCAGCACCAGCAGTTCCACGCGGCCAACGCCGTCAATACGGAACCCGATGGGTGATGGACGAAGGGAAGAAATGGTATGCCAAACATAAGGAAACCAAATACTTCCCTGAGGAGCACATTGCAAGGGAGCCACTTGCTCAAGAATTCCCCAGAATAGTACACCGAATTGACGCTGCCGGGCTGAACTTCATCTTTGAAGAGCCCAAGGAGTGCAATCTCCACTTGATTCGGGATTTCTACACAAACTGGAACCCGACACTCCGCAGTCACACCGTCAAGATAAGGGGGTAGGTTGTCACCTTTGAGCCCCACCACCTAAATGGCATATTAGGGGCGCGGGACATAGACGCCCATGTACTCCGGCAGCTGAACATAACTCCACCCTATGCGGATATCAGACGCACTCTGTGTGGAGCCCGTTCGACAGCACGATGGAGCAGGCACAAGGAGAGGAGCTATCATCAGACGCTACCCTACTCTCAAATGAATAGGGAAGCCAGGATTTGGCTTAAGATCGTGTGTTCCTGCCTGATCCCGGGGGTGCACATGACAGATGTCACACGAGATCGTGTGTGCTTGGTTTATGCCTTGATGAAAGGGCTGGAGATTAATGTTGGGGCGGTGATCATCTCTGCCATGAAGAGAGCCCGTTTGCATCAAGGGCACAGGTACGGGTTTGGTGGTTTACTGACCACATTTCTGAGGGGCCTTGACATTGAGGAGGAGGCCCTAGACTACATCCCGCAGATGGATAGGTGTGCCTTGGACGTCACCAAAACTAAGGCACCCGACACCACTCACGTGCCAGTTCTCACACTAGCTGAGCGACATGCTCGAGATGATCGGTATATGGCCCGTATTTTCGGGATGCAGATGCTGCAGTTGAGAATAGGCGGGATGCCAGCAACAGAAGATGAGCTGTGGCAGCTCGAGCTAGATTAACCCTTTGGCGAAAATGCCAGGGCTCATGCCGAGTGGGGCCTGCTTTTGTGGAGCCTGTTGATGATGATGTCCCCACGAATGAGGAGACACGCCGCGATGACTCAGATGTTGAGTCAAATGAGGATAGCGGGGGCGATTCAGATATGGGGGACGAGGCAACGACACCTGACGAAGAAGTTGAATACTTCGATTGATCAGGGAGTTTCACGACCTACTTCTGTGCTATGTTGAATTTGATGAACACTGGGGACAGTGCTCAGTTTAAGTGTGGGGTGGGAGTAGTTAGGTGCCGGTTGTTTTGTTGTTGTTTATGTTCATGTCTTGTTGTTGTGCCTGTGAAAAAATTGTGACCCTGTGATTTTGTGAGTATGATTTGTATTGTAATTCGGTGTGTAATGAATGTTAAGCTGTTGTGTGCTGTGTTGAATTGTTGTTAGCTGGTTGTGTAAATATTTTTTTCCCTATCGAAATTATCGATATTTTAAATTTTTTTTTAAATTTTTTTGTTGAATTTTTTATGATTGAGTTTCTCGGCCTTTGTTTTTGGTGCTTTTACCGAGAATAGTCCCATTGAACCGAAGTCGTAAATAGTGACCGTTCCCTATGATGGATGGATGACAACCGTCTTAAGGGAAATGTAGCCGATAGGAGTAGTTTTTTTTTCTTTCTTTTATTTTCTTTCTTTTGGTTGTTTCCCAAACGTGTCGCTACTTTATGGTTCGGAATTCTTGTTGCGTGTTGTACATGATATTAAAGATGCAAAGGTGATTCGTATGAAAGCATGAAATTGTGAAACATGTTGAGATACCTAGGCCATAGAGTTCGATTCGGTGTGATTGAGGCTTAATATTGAATTCTTGTAATTAGCTGATTGAAGAATCTGTGAATAAGTCTTGAGTTGAGCGTGTGTAATGAGTGTGAGGTGAGGTTTTGATTCTTCCATGCTATTGTGATGTGTCTAGAACTTGCCTGGTGTGTGTACGAAACGAAATGAAGGATGTGTAGTGTAGGAAAGGATGTAGGCATTTCTTTGATTAAACCGAAAGTTTTTTTTCTTATCATACCTACCTTGAATGTACATCCTAGTTAGCCCCATTGAGCCTTTAGCCTATTTTTTTTCTTTCACTGAAGAGGTAGAAACTGAGCTTAATCCCTTCTTTTCATTCGCCGTGATTTGATCCAAAACTCTTAAGCGTTCAAGAAAAAAATAATTTTCCCACAGCGTCAAGGAGTGAAAAGTGTGAAAAAGAAAGGAAAAGCAGAAGTGGTGAAAGTGAAGATAAGGTCAAGGGTGCACTTGCCGAGTATAAATAAAATGAAGATGTATAACTAATCTTTGTTATTAAGTCGAGTGTGCTTAAAGAAATGGGAACAAAAATAAAGAAAGAATTCAAGAATGGGAGGATGAAGGAAGAAACAATGCTCATAATGATGGTGGGATGTATTGAAAAGCGCTTAAGGAGGCTAGTTGCTATTATTGGTTAGCCCAGTATTTACTAGTTCCTTAGCTTACATTACAACCCGTTAAGTCCTACGTGATCTTACATCTCGCTTTCTTATATTAGTGGAGTAATACACTAGAGGCAAGCCTATGGGTTATGACATGATGCATGTGAATTCTTTGGGAGAGAGAGCGAAAATTGTGTTCATATACCCCTACATGTAATGCTTTGGAATCATATGATTGAAAAAGGGGTAATTCTCTTGTGTTGTGAGGGCACATGCTTGACGAGTGATTGAAATTCGTGTCGGATGTCTTGATCAGCTGATTTGCATGAGTTTGCCGAGATCGAGAGTCGATTCTTGAATCTAGGAGGTCTTAATGTGGTGAATGTCATTGTGTTTATGAGACTATGCATGTTTTCTTGATGATTTGCTATATTAAATAATCGGTATAACCGTAGCTTGAATTGTCGAGCCAAAGTAGCTGTGGATGTCAATTGCATGAGATATGAGATTATTGTTCGAGGACGAACAAGGTTTTAAGTGTGGGGTAAGTGATCTTGGGCAGAATTATATGCCCAAGTGATGCTCAAATGCTCTATTTCGTCTTGTTTATCTATCATTATTTGTACATTCTCATGTGATTTGTAGTTAAAATGTGAATTTATACTAACCAACATGATTAGTGTTGTTTTGCAGGAAAAATGTAATTTTAGGAAGCTAAGTTGCATGTTGGTGAAAATCGGGAATGGACTCGGAAGCGAGCAGTGGAAAAGGTCAAGGACAAGCAGCAAATAAAGGGGCTCCGTGATGGAGCCCTGTCACGCTGCCATCGCGGAGGCAGTCTGCCTTGGGTGGGTTACTTGGACAAATTCCAGTGAAGGTCCGCGTCGGGGCCGTGGCACGTTGGCCAAGCCCCGTGTTGCACACCGTGGCACGTTGGCCATATTTACCTGGGACATGAAATTCCAGTGAGGGTCCATGTTTGCACCGTGTCACAGAGGCAGTGCTCCGCGATGCACTCCGTGACACGTTGCTTGTTATTCCAAGAAAAGTTCCCACTAGCATAAATAGCACACTTAGGTTTATAATTAATTATTCTGACTTAGTTGAGCAAGAACGCGGGTTACAGGCAGTTGAGGAGACGAAATTCTTAGGGTTCTTCTCTAACTCTTTCTTCTTTATTTCAATTGTTTGTATGATTTATACTCATTTGATGATGTTTAATCCACAAATGAGTGGCTAAATTCACTTCTTGATGAGGTTAAGAACATTTGTAGTGGAATGTAATTGTTGATCATTTGGTTTTTCATCTTTTCTTCCATGGTTGTTCTATCAATTCTTGCTCTTACTGCATTAATGTCTGGCCAATGTTAATGTATATCTAAAGAAATCCAATTTTATCTTGAAAGAGAAAGAAGTTGGAAAGTTGTGAATTGGTAGGATATGATCTCTTCTTAGTTTGGGAAAATTGAGAATTGATTTACCTTCAGAATAGAAATATATCTGAAAGTCGTATTAGTCAATTAAGGAATCGGTTTCGTATGGCTAGAACATGGAATTCTTTTATCACAGAAATGTAGGTTGAAGGTTCATGATTCTTAAGTTGGGTAGAATACCAAGTTTCTCTCCATAGGCAATAATTCTTGACTAGCAACCGAAGGAAAGATTAACCAAATTGTATCGATAAATTACTTCCCTGCATGTTCGTTTTAGCCTCAGCTTGCTCATTACTATAGTTCAGACTCACTCTATAATTTTGTTTTAGATTAGTATAAATTAGGAAACAAACTCTTCAAAATCTTCTTTAAACTGTTGTCTGCATTTTTAGAGTTAGAGTTCATTAACACTTAATTCGATTATTACCTTGGTTCAGTCCCTGTGGGATCGATACTTGGCTTACTTAAGCCATTTTACTACTTGTTTGACCACGTGCACTTGCGTGCAGTCGCTGAAATACACCGAACACCAGCTCCCTCCAAAGTCTAGCACACAAAACATATCCTCGAGTGTCTGAATGGTACGCTCTGCCTGGCCGTCTGTCTGGGGTTGAAAGGCTGTACTCAGATTAACCTGCATCCCCAAACCTTTCTGAAATGACTGCCAGAATCTAGCTATAAACTGTTCTTCTCTATCAGAAATAATAGATACTGGAACACCGTGCAATCGGACTATCTCTTTAATATACTAACTCTGTATAGTCTTCAGCTGAAAATGTAGTCCAAACTAGTAGGAAGTGAGTTGATTTCGTCAATTTGTCAATGACAACCCAAATAGAGTCAAACTTACGTCTAGTACGGGGTAACCCTGTCACAAAGTCCATATTAACTTCTTCCCGCTTCCTATATTTGTATAGTCATCTCCTGAGTTAATCCGCCAGGTCTCTGGTGCTCAACCTTTACCTACTGACAATTAGGGCACTGCGCTATGAATGCGGCTACATCTTTCTTCATTTCGAGCCACCAGTATATCTCTTTTATGTCCTGGTACATCTTCATCGAGCCAAGATGAAGAGAGTAACATGAGTAGTGTACCTCTGCCATAATCTACTGGAGGAGCCCTGCCGCATCTGGAATGCATAGGCGATCTCTGTACCTCAATACCCCATCTTTGGCTACCTCAAAAGCTGCTAGTTCGCCCTGTCGAACTTTATCTATGAGCTGCGCTAAGTGAGAGTCCTCATACCACCGTTCTTTTATCTCTACCTCCAGGGATGATACTACTGTATTCTGAATTATGGCTCCACCATCCCCTGAATCTATTACCCGAACTGCTAAACTGGCTAATCGATGCAACTCTCGGGCTATCTCCCGCTTTTTTGGCCTCAAATATGTTAAACTCCCCATAGATCGGCGACTGAGGGCATCTGCTACAATATTAGCTTTCCCTGGATGATATAAGATGTTCACGTCATAATCTTTTAGCAACTCTAACCAATGGAGCTGTCGCAAATTCAACTCTTTTTGCGTAAAAATATACTGGAGGCTCTTATTATCCGTGAAAATATCCACATGTACACCATACAAGTAATGCCTCCATATTTTTAGAGCATGAATCACCGCAGCTAACTCCAGATCATGGGTGGGATAGTTCTTTTCGTGCTTTCTAAGCTGTCTGGAGGCATACCTTCTCATGTTGCATCAGGACACACCCCAACCCGACGCCTGAAGAATCACAATACACGGCATACCCCTCTGAACCTTCTGGCAATTCTAACACTGGTGTCGACATCAACCTATTTTTCAATTCTTGGAAACTCTGCTCACAGGCTTCGTTCCACTGAAATTTTGCTACTTCCTGAGTCAATTTAGTCAAGGGCGCTGATAGGATAGAAAATCCCTCCACGAACCTTCTGTAATACCCGACTAGACCCAAAAAACTACGAACTTCTGTGGAAGTGGTAGGTCTGGGCCAGGTCTTTACTGCCTCTATTTTCTGTGAATCAACTTGAATACCAGCCTCTGATATGATGTGGCCCAACAAAGCTACAGAATTCAACTAAAACTCATATTTAGAGAATTTCGCATATAGTTGGTGATCTCTGAGGGTCTGAAGTACTATTCGCAAATGACCCTTGTGTTCTGCTTCTAAGTGGGAGTGCACCAAAATATCATCAATAAAAACGATCACAAACAAATCTAAGTATGGCCGGAAGACACTGTCCATTAAGTCGATGAATACTGCTAGGGCATTTGTCAACCCGAAGGACATAACTAGGAACTCGAAATGACCATACCTGGTCCTAAAAGCCATCTTCGGGACATCCTTCTCCCACACTCGAAATTGATGGTATCCGGATCTCAGGTCAATTTTAGAAAAATATTTCTCCCCTTGCAGCTGATCAAACAATTCATCTATCCTGGGAAGCGGGTATTTATTTTTGATAGTCACTTTATTCAACTACCGATAATCTATGCACATACGGAGAGAGCCATCTTTTTTTCTCACAAATAGAACTGGTGCACCCCACGGTGACGTACTCGACCTGATGAAGCCTTTATCTAACAAATCTTTCAGCTTCTCTTTCAATTCCCTCACTTCAGCTGGAGCCATTCGATATGGAGGGACGGATATAGGCTGAGTATCTGGCAGCAAATCAATAGAGAAATCAATTTTCCTTTCTGGAGGGAAGCCAGGGAGTTCATCGGGGAACACATCTAGAAATTCATTAACCACTGGGATGGACTGAAGAGTCGGGAATTCTGCTTGCGTATCCCGGACTGTAACAATATGGTAGATACAACACTTTGCTATCAACTTCTTTTCCCTAAGATAGGATATGAACTTACCCCTTGGCATGGCTGTACTACCTCTCCATTCTCGCACTATTTCCCCTTGGAAGTGGAATCGAATGATTCTAGCCCAACATTCTACAGTAGCATAACACGGTACCAACCAATCCATGCCCATAATTACATCAAAATCAATCATCTCTAACTCTATTAAATCTGTTAAAGTCTGACGAGCCAAAATCTCTACTATACAACCCGGTAAATTCTCTTAGCAATAATAGAGTCATATACGAGTGTAGATACTTAGAAAGGTCGCTGAAGCAATTCTGGCACTATATTCAAACTTTCGGGCTACTAACGGAGTAACATATGACAAGGTAGAGCTCGCATCTATCAAAGCATAAACTGAGTGAGAAAATACATCTAATATAAAGTTGGAGACCTGTGTTTTTGGTAAACATTCGCCCGGGCCTGGTCACTGCGACCCCCTTTGTGAGGAGGCACCCCTTCTCCCGAAGTTACGGGGCTATTTTGCTGAGTTCCTGTCACAACATCTGGCGACGACTCTGACTCTTGTCGCCCTGGTAGTGCATATGTGCGGTCCTGGCCGCTACCTGAACTAGATGCCCCAGATCTACCTCAGCCCTTGCTAGCTGGAGCTGAGGTCCACACCTTACAGGGGGTGCTGGGGCATACGAACCTACTGAAGACCTGTTCTGCTGATCTTGGCTACTCTGGCGTCTAGTCGGACAATTTCTCATCATATGACCCTCCTTCCCGCAAGAATAGCAGGCTGTGGAGCCATACCTACACCTCCCCAGGTGCTGCCTGTGGCAAGTACTGCATTGTGGCCCCGGTAATTCTGTCTGATTTGGTCCTCTCTGATGCTGTGAGCCTGATGCCCGTGAACTCTCACCGGAACCTGACTGTCCACGATGATCTGATCTGCTACCCTGCTGCTGCTGGAAGGGGGCCTGGGCAGCCTATCTGATAAGTGAGGCCGGTGTCCACCCAACAAATCTGTCTGAAAGTCTACAGGCCTACCTCTCCGATGCTGCTCCTGACCTTCCCTCTCCATGGCATACTAACACTGCCTGAGCTCCCCTATATTCTGAGAAAATGCCTGTACTCGTGAAATATCCATATCCTCTCACAATGTGGCCGTAATACATGACTCCACATACTCTAGCGCAAGTCCCATAGTGAACCGATGCACCCTAGCTGGCATGGTGTCAACAAACGAGGGCGCATACCTGGCTAAGAGTCAAACCTCAATGCATATTCTCTGACGCTCATTCTGCCCTGCTCTAGGTGTAGGAACTTCTCTACTCTGGCCTGCCGGACCTCTTGGGGTAGGTAATGATCTACGAAATCCTCAGAGAAAACAGACCACATAGGTGGAGGTGAATCTCTACCTCGGGATCTTTCCTAGCTCTCGTACCACAAAACTGCTACATCTCGCAGTCGGAATACCGCTAGCTCAACTGATTTGGTAGATGAGGCATGCATAACCCTTAATATCCTCTAAAACTGATATATAAAATTCTGGGGATCCTCCTTACGATCGGAACCTATAAACTATGGGGGACTCAAAGTGATAAATTCACGAACCCTCGAGCTATCAGACCCCTCAGTGGGCTCAGCGATAGCTAGTACTACTGGCGAAGGCTGACGCTGGGCAGCCATCATCTGAACCCAAGTATAACATGCACCTCTAATCTCCTGATCTGATGGTACTGGAATAGATAGGGGCGGTACTGGTGTATCTACTGCCCGGGTGGGCTCTGAGTGTGATGGTGAGTGTTGGGGAGATCGAGGGGATGTCTTCTTGTTGCCCTAAGACCGAGTCGACTCTGACTGCGGCCCTCTAATGGTACCCTCTCCTACCATTATATCTAAATCTCGACCAGTCGCAATCCGTCGTGCATTTGACATTTTTCTCTGTAAAAACAAAAACATAAGCTTAGGGGATTACCCTATACAACTCAGCTCTATAGCACGACCGGATGAGAAAGAAGAGTAACCACACTATTATGTCTCGTAGCCTCCTGTCTATAGACTGTGGTGCACAACACATCCATCGGCAAGACTCTACTTGACACGACTTGCAAAATCCCTGGGATACGACCTGCTCTAATACCAAGTTTGTCACGCCCCGCCTTGGGGGGTATGCCTGGCACCTGGTGCCCTACTAGGGTCTGGACTGATCTGGCTGGACTTATGCACTTCTGGTGCAAACTTACTTCCCAATTATAGAAAACAACGGGCTATATCTCAGCTATAAACACAGCCCCCGGCCAACAAGGCCGCATAGCCACCTGTAAAATAAAAGAGCTACCCAGAAATAGATAATGATAGGAGTCCTATGCGGGCCGACAAGACCACCATGATGTCTAGTTATGACTACAATGAAAATCAAGCGACTTATGCATGCTATAGATGACAAGGCCACTACTCAACAGCTAAACAAGGCCCCACCCGTCCGTCATCACAAAATGAAACATACATCTGGGCCCCACTTGGCCACAACAAACTAACCACAGGGTCTGCCAGCCTCTAGGAGTAGAATAGTGGTCGAGACAGGGCCCTGACCTACTCATAACCTGAACAATAAAAAAATAGACCTTCTAACTATTAGCTCCGGAGGAAGGGAGCTAACTGTGCTGCTAATCCTGGCTAGAAGCTACGAAGGCCCTGGTCTATGCCTAGCCGCACCTGCAGGCAAGTAATGCAGAGCCCATGGAGGGCGTCAGAACAATATATACCGAATATGTAAGGCAATAAGGTAATAACTAAATGAGAGCTGAAGAATGGAAATAATCATATAGAAAGGGAAGAGTTTAACCTGAACAGTCTCGCTATCTGTAATGCTTAATTAACAAGGTACACATATATACAAACAAGAACCTAACCGGGACCCCATAAGCCTGGAAGGTACAACCCATACAAGAATAACCTACCTCGGCCGCCATAAGCCTCGGTAGGTACAAGAAATATACGTTCTACTATCTGGTTACTGACAATCGCAGTATAATATAACTCAAAATGACTCTCACAACCTAGATTTAATAGAACTCACTGTGGCCCTCACGACTTTACTCTACTAAAACTCGCTATGGCCCTCGCGGCCTCAGTAGAATAGGACTAGATATGGCCCTCGCGGCCTCAATATAAGAGAACTCAATATGGCCCTCGTGGCCTCAGTAAAAGAGGACTCGATATGTCCCTCACGGCCTCAATATAACAGAACTCAATATGGCCCTCGCGGCCTTAGTATAACAGAACTTAGTATGGCCCTCGCGGCCTCAGTACAACAAAACTCGACATGGCCCTCGCGGCCTCAGTATAACAGAACTCAATATACTACGACAACTAATCGCAATAGATATGCCTTTAACTCTCTTATTGGGAGTCAAACTGTATTATAACACTCTGGTAACTAACTTGCCAAAGGAGTTTGCCTTAACATACCTTGATTGTTGCTTCCTCAGTAACTGGAGAGTTTCAATTGGTATTCAAATAGCCCTTCCTAACTGGAATCGTATTACTGAGAGAATGAGACTAGTTTCAATACTAAATTCAGCAGAAACAATAACTTATAATACTAATATTGACTATACTTTAACTTAACGAAACACGTTCGAAAATGTATAATTTTCCGGAAGAATTAAGAAGGGAGAAATACTTATTTGAAGCCTGTGATCGTATAGAAACTAGTTTGAAGTCATTCCGACAACTTTGACTTGGAGGGGTTATGATTTGCCAAGCGAATTTTATGAAATTGACTCCATAGTAAAGCTCCCTACGGACTTAAACTTTGATACCCAAAGTTAATTTGAATTCGGACGGCGTTTTGCAGTGTAAACGGATGAAAATCTCTTAGTTTCCTCATCCTTTACCCTCTCTGCCCGAAGGTATATATATAAAAAAATAAAACAATTGAAAGCAACTCAATATGTATAACATTTGGGCGGTGGACAGGGGGTCCATGGCACGGACCTCATCGCGCCAAAACACGAGCATGCCATGGAGCCCAACGCGCCAGGGAGGGGTCCGTGACACGTTGCCCTTTTGGCAGCCTGCTCTGGCCTTCTCCCGTGCAACCTCGATTTCGTGCTCGATCAACCTTTCCCCGGGCCCTTTCTCGCACGCGTCGTACTCTAAAACTCTTGACTAACCTACGAATAGGCCAACTAAATTTTAGGAACTTACACGGTGTAACATTCATGCACATAATTCGACCCATAGGCTTGCCTTTCATATGATTTTCCATTAAATGTAGAGTAACCATACTCAAAATTAATTAGGACTTGTGGGTCATGATGAAGTCTAGGGGTAATGGTAGAACAATTATTTGGCTCTAGTGACTAGATCCTCTCTAATGCCTTTATGTAAACACTTTCACCTTTTCATCTAACCTTCTATGTTACTCCACCTTATTCCTCCTTTTGCAACCATTTCCCTCTTCTATTGCTTAAAAACCTTCTTTGTAGTTCCTTTGGCTATCACATTAAGCCTTGTCTAAGAAAGAGGTAACATCATTTCACTTTTCTTTTCTCTTTTGGTACCTTAATGTTCCTCAGCTCATCATTCCATTCTTTTTTTCTCACAAATTGGTGCTACCTCAAATTTAGGTTTATTATATATCCCCATTTCTTGAGACCCCCAAACTTAGGTTCTTTGCCTCTTTCGCACTAATTTTCTTATCTCTTCCTATGTCTTTGGTCTTTCAACCTCCACTTTTCTCATTTGCTCAACACTAGCAATTAGGGAGGATGGGTGTCAAGAAGAGGGGATCAAAAAAGGGCATTGGCTTGTAATGTGGTTCCAAGAATAAACAGTTCAAAAGGGATCAACATTGGCTAGTAAAGGAAGACATTTTCGGAAGTCATTTTGAGTAGAGTGGCTAGTTAAATGAAAGCCTAAAATCATGTTCTAAGTGCAACTACATATAGGATTTCTCCTTGAGTCACACTTAGGGAAAGTTCTAGACAAGAAGAGATGTATGAGATTCACAAAAATTCTTACCACATGAGGAATCACACCTAAAGAGTCCACAAAAGTCATTATCATCACAAGATTTTGATTTAAGGCATTAGAGCATGCGAATTCATAAGCCTAATAGGGAATCTACAATATATGATATAAGAGTGCTATATTTCTCATTTCCAAAGCCCACTTCTCATTTCTCATTTTCATGCCACATCTCAAAATTTTGGTGGTACCTCTTAAAACAGCTCCACAGAAGACTAAAGAAAGACATGACATTTTTCCTTAAGAGAGTCACCTCACAATCTATAATCGGAATGTGCCAACCCAGTTTGAAAACAAAAAGAAAAGAAAAATAAAAAAATGCTCCCTGATAAAGAACCTTGATGTGAAGAAAACCCTTAGAGTTTGATTAATATCTACTTTTACACAGGTGAACAACAAGATTTATAATAAAAATTTGGATCACAAAGCAACATTTGGCAATTCGAAACGAAGACCCATTTTAACAGTACTAATGATACTCCATTTCATTGGGTTGCATCAAGGCTCAACATCCATCCAGAATAAGATATACACTCCCCTCCCCAACTTCAAATAATGCATTGCCCCTAATGTAAAGAGAAAAGACAACAAGTCGAAAGGGACTCCTGAAAGAATTGGTGATTGGGACGAGGGACCAAGGAGTACGTGGCTTAATCAAAATGCCAAGAAGTAGTTTCCTATGTAGATGACATCAATGGATTAGGTGGGAGTTCTAGTGGTTTTCATGGTCCGAGAACAACCTACTTATCTGGAATGGTTCGGAGCTCATGATATGAAGTGGTGTCCACTTCGTCAGGTTTCCAAGACGGATCTACTTCTTTCATAGTGAGCATTGAAGAAGGTGGTGGTCAGCTATGATATATGTCTTTATCAGATACAATTTCTGACAAACTGTCATACTCCACCCACCAATAATCCGACGGGCTTTTGGGTGCCTTCAGGCTGGGATGTTGTTCGGTGCTGTGGTGACTACACGCAAGTGCATGTGGTCGAACAAGTAGTAAAGTGGCTTATTTCAACCTAAGTATCGATCCCACAGGGACTGAACTACGGTATTAATTAACTTAAACGTCAGTGAACTCTATCTTTATGAATACAGACAACCAAATAAATAATGTTTTGAGAGTTAAAGTTTACTACGTGATAAAAATCTAAGTTAATATTATAATTTGAGTCTGAACAATAGCAATGAGCAAGTTGAGGTTAAAACAAACATGCAGGGAAGCAATTTATCAATTCAATTCAGCTAATCTTTTCTTCGGTTGCTAGTCAAGAATTATTGCCTATGGATTGGATCTTTCGACTCCTATCCAATTTAAGAATCATGAACCTTAATCTACATTTCTGTGATAAAAGAATTTCATGCTCTAGCCATACATAACCGATTCCTTAATCGACTAATAAGTTAAGATATATTTCTATTCTTAATGTAAATCTTTTCTCAATTGTTTTACAGCTAAGAAAAGATCATATCCTACTAATTCACATCTTTCCAATTTCTTTCCTTTCCAAAATCAAAATTGGATTTCTAGATATACATTAACATTGGCCAAACATTAATGCAATAAAAACAAGAATTGATAGAACAACCATTGAAGAAAAGATGAAAACTGAAATGATCAACAGTTACATTCCACTACAATTTTTCTTAACCTCAGCAAGAAGTGAATTTAGCCACTCATTTGTGAATTAAACATCATCAAATAAGTAGAATTCATACAAACAATTGAGATTAAAGAGAAAGAGAAAGAGAAGAACCCTAGAGTTTTCGTCCTCTCAACTGCCTGTAACCCACGTTCTTGCTCAACCAAGTCAGAATGTTTAAAATAAAACCTAAGTGTGCTATTTATACTCTTGAGAATTTTTCCCGGAATAACAAGCAACGTGGCACGGAGTGTATCGCGGAGCACTCCCTCCGTGCCACGGGGGTATCGCGGACCTTCACTGGAACTTGAGGTTCCAGGTAATTACACTCAACGTGACACGGAGTGCATCCGGAGCACTGCCTCCGTGTCACGGAGGTAATGCAAGCCTCCCCTAGAATTTGGCAAAATTAATTCATCCGAGGCAGAATGCCTCCGTGATGGTAGCGTGACACGGCTCCATCGCGGAGCCCTTATTTTTGCTGCTCTCCCTTGTCATTTTCCACTCCTTATTTCCAAGTCCATTCCCGATCTTCACCAACATGTATATTAGCTTCCCAAAATTTTCTTTTACTTGCAAAACAACACTATTCATGTTGGTTAGTATAAATTCACATTTAACTAAAAATCACATGAGAATATACATAACGATAGATAAACAAGTCGAAATGAAGCATTTGAGTATCACTTGGGCATGCAATTCTGCCCAAGACCAGATGTCACTGTAGCTGATTCAGGAGGGTTCAGGTGGCCGGAAGGTAGAGGCCCCATGAGTGTAGCCACATCCTTCCTCAAAGCAATCACATCACTTTCTAAGACCTCAACTGTAGCACAGAGACCCCTCAACTTATGTCTAGCAGGTTGCATGGCTTTCTTAATGGCTTGTTGGATCATGGAAGGGATGGTTTTTGCTAACTTTACAATTTGACTCTCATGCACTTGGTCCATTTGTGTGATTTTTAACAAGTCATTTGGCTTGGAGGAGGTGACCGCAACTGCTTGGGACTAGCCATAAGTTGTGCTAGAGAGCATAGAATGTGGTGGTTGAATCATGTCCCCCATTCCTCTAGGCCATTTTAAGGCTGGGGAATCTTTATCAGTTTTGGTATCCAAACCAATGACCTAAATAGAGGGCATGAAGCACGCAAGCACAACATACTCAAAACTTTACGATATGGTAATGATATTGCCTGCTGCTTGGCCTTTCTTTTGATTTGATCTGCAATGATTTCCCCAACATTGATATATGTATGATTCATAATGTAGGCGACAAGAATTGCAACCTTAATTAGGACTTGTGTTGTATTCTGTGAAGGGATTAACCTAGAACATACCAAATCTAGCCACATACGGGCTTCAAATTTTATATCACGATGATGAATCAGACCCTTGGAGTGCCACGACCCGAACGAAGGCCCGAATAGTAACACGGGATAAGGAGCCCCGAGAGACCCCAAGTCAACCCATGGCATAAGCATACATCGAACTTAATCACGAATTGAATAACCATCAATACAATCATAGTGGAAGTCTAACTTGAATATAAAATCAGAATATAAATCCGAAGCTAAATATATACATATGTCTAAATAGCCTCTAATCATGACGAGTTGATGGGACAAGACCCCAAATAACTCAACAAGCTGAAACTGAAATACATAAAGAAAAGATGGATAGTCTAGTCCTCGGAAGATGAGGACTCACCAATAAAGAAACGCTAACTCCGATAAGTTGACAAGAGCGGGGCTGAAGCTGAGAGCCAGGTCCTGTATCATGAAAAAATACAACATAGAAGTATGCGGTCAGTATGTGGAATGTACCGAGTATGCAAGGTAAGTAAAACCGCTAATGTAAGTAAAATCATTTAAAGACAATGCATTAATTAAAGCATAACATTGGAAAATTGAGAGTAGGACTTGCGTGCATTCTTTCTAAAATCATGACCTCTTCATAACATGATATAACATGCTTCATAACATCATAATAGAATCATTGACTCAAAGTTGAATTCGGACATTTATAATTAAAAGTTGAACATTGAGCCAAACCTTCTTTAGAACATGCATTTACATAAATCTCATAAGTAATGAATATGCATATCTGAAATCATGAGAAACAATGGAAGATTCGCCTTTTAACAGACATACCACGATAGAGCTTACGTGGTCCCGACTATTACACTCAAGTGGGCAGAACCGTCCAAAACCTTACTAGGGCTAAGGACGCTACCATGATATCGATATAAAGATGAAGGCCCATTCGGGCAAGGGAAGCTCACAAGAGAGGTCCCAAATCATATAATAGTATCAACCTACATTGGCGCGTAGTTCTGAAGCATAGGGTGATCGAACCATAGCCTACTCGGTGCTAGAAAATACTCCCAAAGACATGCATATGCTCTACATCGTATATAATGAAGCTCAACATCATCTATTGAAGAAGCTCAATAATCAAATACATCTCAAATATGAAATCATGCATATGAGAAGCTTTAGTTCAAAACATACCACAAGCTGAAAACATACTTGGGAGCCTTTGCTCAAAAACCATGTAGTAAGCTATGCATAGGAAGACTGAACTCAAAACATACCAAAAGCTAGAATATAAATTTGGGAGTCTTCACTCCAAAACAATATGGTAAGCTTAGTTCGGGAAAATCATCATTTAAACTTAACATGTGGGCATCGCCCAAAGCTTCATCATACTTAGATATACTCAATTCTCATCGAAAACAAAATTATAAACATGGGTAGCTTCAAATAATGCTTTTCATGATAAGATCTCACCAATATTAAATATACTTCACAAATCTCACTTTTCATGATCATCTCATTAATGGGCTTCAACATTCATAAGGCTAGAATTAAAATTTTAATTGAAATCATTATAAAATTAGCCCATGCTTCTCAGTTTGATAATAGAATCATAAGTAATTTATACCCATGTATAGAAATAGATAACTTATGCATTTGGGTAAAACCCCCATAGATCAATCATAGAATTTCATACTTTTTAGAGAGGGATTGGGCATGGATGTGAAAGAAAACACCCACTCATAGTCCTACATACCTGATGGAGACTGAATCTTACTCTCCCTTGAATTCCCAAAAAGGAGTTGAAAGAAATTGAAGAAGAAAATCTTGACTCACCTTACTATCACTCTTCTATTCTCTTGCATGCATGAATGAAGACTTTAGGATAATTTTCCCATCTAAAACCCACCTTTCATAGGCTAAAACGACGTAGCTTAGGTTTTAGGAACTTAGGAATTATGAAAAGACCCTTACTAATTTCGCAGGAAAAGACTGCCAGGAGGTCCCAACGAGGGACCTAATGACTCGTCCTCACTGGCCACGACTCGTTGCCTCAATCCGTGATGTACACTGATAAAAATTCATCAGGGGACCCCACAAATCGTGGGGCTGACCACGATTCGTGGTCACCACCCGTGATTCCTGTTCGGTGGTTTGCTATATGGGTTAAAATCGACACGCAAGTGCATGTGGTCAAACAAGTAATAAAGTGGCTAAGTAAGCCAAGTATCGATCCAAGGAGACTCTGGATAAGTAAAATTGCCTAAGTACACTATATTCTTATCTTACTTCTAATTATGCTAACAACAACGTAACCAACAGTTAAATAAGTTTTTGTTTATAAATTATATATACTAAAACTATTAACAATTATTTACTGTCAATTGAAACTATGGATATGAGCATGCCACGGTTAAGAACAAGAAATTAATTTGACGATAATCACAATTTGGTTAATCTTTTCTTCATGTTGCTAGCCAAGAACATTAGCCTAGAAATTAAAACTCTCGTATTTAATTTCACTTTAGAATCATAAACCATTCGTCTACATTTCTGTGATCAAATGCAATTTATGACCTAGCACTACAATTCCGGTTCCTAAATTTACTAATACGGCTTTCAAGTATATTTCTATCAGGAAAGCACATCAAAACCCAATTTTCCCAAATCAAGTTAAGAACAATACCCTATTAATTCACAACTTTCCAATTTCTTGCTCTCTCGAGTGAAATTGGACTTTTTAGATGTACATTAATGTCGGCCACACACTAATGCAGTAGAAACAAGAATTAATAGAACAACATAGAAGAAGAAGAAGAAAACCATATCATTAACAATCAAAATTCATCACCATTGTTCAAAACCTTAGCAAGGAAGAGAATTGGCCACTCATTTGTGGATTAATCATCCTAAAACAAGTGTAAATCATACATACAATTGATTGAAAAAAGAAAGGAAGAGAAGAAATCCCTTAGCTTTTTCGTCCCTCAACTGCTTCTAACCCACGTCCTTGCTCCACCAAGTCTGAATTAATTAAAAATAAGCTAAGTGTTCTATTTATACTAGTGGGAATTTTTCCCGGAATAACAAGCAACGTGTCACGGAGGTCAACGCGGAGCACTGCCTCCGTGACACGGCATGGACGCGGACCCTCTCTGGAATTCCAGGGTCCGAGATTATAGCCTCAACGTGACACGGAGGCCAACGCGGAGGCCTATCTCCGTGCCACGGAGCTGTCGCGAGGCCTCACTGGAATTTGCCAATTAATTTCCCCTCCAGGCAGTGTGCCTCCGCGATGGTAGCGTGGCACGACTCCATCGCGGAGCCCCTATACTTTGCGCATTCCAATGTCTTTTCCATGCTCGCATCCAAGTTCAACTCTGATATAATTCCAACATGCATTTTAGCTCCTAAAAATCATATTTTCCTGCAAAACAAATGCTAATCATGTTGGTTAGTATAAATTCACATTTTATTACCAATTACATGAGAATATGTACATATTGCACAACAAACAAGGCGAAAATGATACGTTTGAGTATCACTTGGGCATATAAATCTGCCCAAGATCACTTACCCCACACTTAAATCCTTGTTCGTCCTCGAACAACACATACATAACTCATGCAAATTACATCCCAACCTTTGTCACTATGGTGCGACAATTTACACTACGGTCATACCGATTATTCAATTTTTTTGCAAATCATCAAGAAAACATGCATGGTCTTACAATGCAATGACCTTTCATACATCAAGACTTCCTAGACTTTAAGAATCAACTCTTGATATCGGCAAACTCATGCAAATCAGCTAATCAAGATATCCGACACGAAAATCAATCTTTCATCAAGCATGTGCCCTCACAACTCAAGAGAATCTTCCCCTTTATGTTCATGCAACACACAAACATTCAAGTAGGGGCATGTAGAAATTAATTTCACTCTCTCTCCCAAAAGAATTCACATGCATCATGTCATGACCCATAGGCTTGCCCTTAATGTATTACTCCACTAATATAAGGAAATTCAATGTAAGATCACGTAGGACTTTAATGGGTTGTAATGGAAGCTATGGAACTAGTATATATTGGATTAGCCAATAATAGTCACTAGCATCCTTAAGCGCCTTTTCAACACATTCCCATCGACTCATGGATATTGTTCTTCTTTTTCTCTTTTTCATCATCCCATTCATGCTTGTTTACTTTTGTATGGCCCATTTCCTCAAACACACTTGACACAACAACAAAGGGTTTTCATGCACCTTTATTATCATTTCATTATACCAAGTGCCTCTTCAACCTCTTCTTTTCTTTCTTCACTCTGCTTTTCTTTTCTTTCCACTCTTCTCACTCTTTGACACTTCGGGAAAATTTTTCTTTTCTTCTTAAGCGCTTAAGAGTTTTGTATAGACTTTACGGCTAATGAAAAGAAGGAATAAAGCTTAGTTTATACAATTTTGGACAAAAGAAAGAAATAATCGGCTAAAGGCTCAACGGGCTGACTAGGGTATACTGTCACATAAAAAGGTAGAGTATGACAAGAAAAAAATAAAAACTCTCGGTTAAACAAAGAAATGCCTACATCCTTTCCAACACTACACCTCCTTCATTTCGTTTTGCACACACACCAGGCAAGTTCTAGACACTTCACAATAGCATGGAATAACAATACCTCACTTCACACACTTCATGCACATGCTCGATTCAAGATGCATTCACAGACTCTTTAATTAGCCAATTGCATGAATTCAAAAATTAAGCCTCAATCATACCGAATCAAATTCTACAGCCTAGGTAACTCAACATATTTACAAAATTGCATGCTTTCAAACGAATCACTTTTACATTTTGAACATCAGTTACAACACGCAACGAAATTTTGCAACCATAAAGCAACTACAGGTTCATTGATGCAATCCACCAAAGAAAACCTGAAAATAAATTAAAATCCTACTCCTACCGACTACATTTCCCTTAAGACGGTCGTCATCCATCCATCATAGGGAACGGTCACTAACTATGACATCGGTTCAATGGGACTATTCTCGGTAAAAGAACCGAAAACAAACTCCGAGAAACCCAAAAATAAAAATCAAAAATTTTTTGCAAAACATCGATCATGTCGATGGAAAACTATTTACAAAATATTTTGATAAGTGCAAAATATTTTCGCAAAAATTTTGAAAAATATCGATCATCTCGATATACAGAAATGTTTACAAAATATTTACCTTGGCAACCATAACTTTTCACAACACACATCATTAACCACAAAAAAATATATACAGATACAACACAAATCAGTTCACAACAGGGAAACATAAACATACATACAAACCAAGGAAAAAGCATACAGCAGATTAGCCCAGCCCCAGCACCTAACTATTTCCCACCCCACACTTAAATCGAACACTGTCCCCAGTGTTCACAAAAATTAAGATCACAAAATTTCGGGTGGTGGAACTCCCTGCTCAGTCGAAATATTCGACTTCTTCATCCGGTGCTGCTGCCTCATCGCCCATGTCTGAGTCAGGTCCATCGTCGTCATCGGACTCCACATCGGAGTCCTCCCGACGTGTCTCCTCGTCAGTGGGGACATCATCGTTAGTAGGCTCAATGAAGGCTGGTCCCACTCGGCACAATGCTCTGGCGTTCTCGCCAAATGGGTAATCCAACTCCAGCTGCCATAACTCTTCCTCGGTGGCTGGTCTCCCACCGATCCGTAGCTGAAGCATCTGCATGCCAAACATACGTGCCATATACTGATCGTCACGAGCATGTCGCTTGCCCAAAGTCAGCACTGGCCCGTGTGTGGTGTCGGGGGCCTTAGTTTTTGTCACATCGAGGGCCCTCCGCTCCAACTGCGGGATGTAATCCAAAGCCTCTTCCTCGACATCGAGGCCTCGGAGGAAGGTGGTGATGAGTCCACCGAACCCGTATCTGTGGCCCTGGTGTAGTCTGGCTCTCTTCATGGCGGATATAATGACCGCCCCAACATTAATCTCTAGCCCTTTCATAAGGGCATACACCAAGCAGACACGGTCCCGGGTCACATCCATCATGTGAACTCCCGGGATCAAGCACGAACACATAATTTTCAGCCATATTCTGGCCTCCCTGTTCATCTGCGAATAAGGCAGAGTCTGGTGGTAACCCCTCTCCTTATGTCTACTCCATCGAGCTGTGGATCGAGCCCCACACAACGTACATCTGATGTCAGCGTATGGTGGGGTGATGTTTAGCTGGCGGAGAACGTGAGTGTCTGTGTCCCACGCTCCAACGGTGGCATTAAATTGCTGGGGTTCCAGAGTGACAATCTGCCCTCTGATGGCCGGGTTCCAATTTGCGTAGAACTCCCGGACCAAATGTAGGTTGCACTCCTTGGGCTCCTGAAATATAAAGCTGAGCCCAGCTGCTTCAATCCTCTGCACAATACGGGGGAACTCCTGTGCTAGTGGTTCCCGTGCAATATGTTCCTCCGGGAAGTACTTGCTTTCCTTATGCTTAGCATACCACTTCTTCCCTTCCTCGGTTACCCACCTTGTTCCGTATTGGAGGCGTTGGCCGCGCGGAACAGCTGGTGCAGCTGGGACTGCGGTGCCCATTCTCATTCTTTTCCTCCCGGTGCCAGAAGTAGAAGCACCTTTGCCCTTATCCTGCCTACTCGCCATTGTACCTGTCAATATACATAAACAAGCACAACGTTAAGCTAAATACATGTTAACTTCGGCTAAGGTCGGGTTACACAACGTTTACCCCACACTTAGTCCTTAGCTACTTTTACAAACTATGGCAAGGATAACTCAATTTACACCAAAAACAACAACTATATAATTTATGCTAAGTGCGTTCACAAAATAATTTCGACAGTATAACCTTTAGCGTACTACTCAGACTTCATACAGCTAATCCCAATCCTACTATCGCTAGCAATTCAACCATCGCACTTAGCAACGAAAACAACAAACAAAAACAACAACAAAAACATTCTATATACATACGAATCCAAATAACCTAACCAATATGAACAATTTTCGCATTTTCCCCAAAAATTCGAGAATTCGTCGTCTTTTACATTCAAACAATATTTACACGACTTATCTCACTTCACAAACACACCCCGGCATCTAATTCACCAAGTTATCAAGTTACCCAATTCAATTTCAACAACCTAAGCCCTAGAATTCAATTTTACAATCAATTCCGAATTATTCACGTAATCGACAAGTTCAAACACTAATAACAAAATTCCGACATTCATCAATCACAAATAATTCAATTTCATGCTCAATTGCTACTTTGGATGATATATCTCACCTCACCTGCCCAAATTCGACTAAAATCGCCAAAACTTAGAGAGAAATGAGGAAAACATACCTTTACGTTGAAGAACCGAAGAAACTTGATGATTTCTTTGCTTAGTGGCGTGGCACGTTTATTGGGGAGGGGGGTTTGGGTGTTTGGTCGCGGAGAGGACAAGAAATGGGGAGAAAGGGCAAGAAAATCGGGGTTAATTTAAAGAAAAACACGCGGGTCACCCGGCAACCCGGTGTGACCCGGCACCAAATATAAGGCAACGTGTCACGGAGGGTAACGCGGAGCCCCTCCTCCGTGACACGGAGCCAACGCGTTGGCTTACTGGAAATTTTAAAAATTCGGATTTTACCTTCAACGTGTCATGGAGGGTAACGCGGAGCCCTTCCTCCGTGACACGGAGCCAACGCCCCAGTGCACTGTCTCTTCATTTTAATTATTTTTTCATACCTTGCCTTATTCTTCCCGACTCCATGCATATTTGTCTCCGTTTGACCTGAAAAATCACCTCACTAAACAAAATTGGTTAGATTAATAGATTTCCCTAACTAAAATGAAAAATATTAACTAAAACAAAAATATATCCCAAATCAAGAAAAGAAAAATAAAAATAAAAATTATTTACACTAAAAAAAAAAAAGAAAGAAAATATTTTTCACGGGTTGCCTCCCGTGCAGCGCCTGGTTTACCGTCGCGGCTTGACGTCCTTTATGCTCAATTATCTACTAGGGTGATGGACGATTTGTCATGATCCTTGTCCTCCCCCCAGTAGTTCTCAACCTTATCAGGTGGCCTTCCTATTAACTCTCGGGAATCATTTATTCGATTAGCGTTCCCATGATCAATCACATTGATCACCGAGAGTTCTTCATTCACCGTCGGGAGCTTAGGTGCTTTGTACACATCGAACACTTCGACCTTGTCATGTGCTCGCATTGTAAGTTGACCCGCAGCTACGTCAATTAATGCTTTTCCGGTTGCCAAAAAGGGTCGTCCCAAAATAAATGGGACTTCAGCATCTGGTTCAAAATCCAGAACAATAAAATCGACCGGAAAAATAAGGGAGCCCACTTGCACTAGAACATCCTCAACAATGCCATCCGGCCTAGCTAAGGATCTGTCTGCTAGCTGCAAGATTACTGTTGTAGGTCTAGGACTCCCCAGACCTAACTTTCTGAATACCGAAGATGGCATCAGATTTATGCTCGCCCCCAAGTCACATAATCCACGAGCTCGGATACTCTGCCTAATAGTAAGCTGGATAGTAAAACTTCCAGGATCTTTCAGCTTCGTGGGCAGTCTGTTTTGAATTCGGGAAGTGCATTCCTCCGTCAACGCTACCGTGGCATACTCAGTCAAACGACTTTTGTTAGCCACGATGTCTTTAATATATTTTGCATATTTGGGCACTCCCTGCAAGACATCAACAAGAGGTAAATTAACATGTACCTATTTAAGCACCTCCATAAATTTCTTGAAACACACCTCCTCCTTGTGTTTCTTGAGTCGTTGAGGGAACGGGGGTGGAGGTCTTTCTGCTTCTGCTTCTTTGGTCTTCCCCCTATCAGAACTTTGTTCCTCCTCAACTTCTGCTGCTCCTGACTTTTGAGGCGGTCTTTCCGGTTCCACCTCCTTCAACTGTAAACCACTCCTCGTGGTCACTGCATTCACCTGCTTCGGATTAGGATCCGTGTCGCTAGGCAGTCCTCCTCTGGGTCTTGTATTTTGGGCACTAGCAAATTGCCCAAACTGATATTCAAGAGCCTTGGTCGCTAACTGATTATTCTTCACTTCGGCTGCCAATTTAACATAGTCAGCCTGCAATTGTGCCTGATTAGCGATCATCTTTTTGAACATCTCCTCAATGGTAGGTGATGGTGGTGGAGGAGGGGCATTGTGATTTCTGAATTGAGCTTGATAGTTTTGTTGCCCTCCTTGATTTCTATGCATACCCTGACCAGAACCTTGGCCTTGTTGGTTGTTGCTACCCCACGAAAAATTTGGATGGTTCCTCCAATTTGAGTTGTAGCCACTACCAAACTGCTGCTGATTTCTCTGTGCATTGCCCACAAAGTTAACAGAATCAGGATTTGCAACACAGCACTCAGCTGAGTGCTCACTGCTACCACACACTTCACACCACATTTGCTGGACCGCATTGACTGAAGCTGAAGGCTGGTTCAAGTTCATATTGCTGAAGTGATTATTCAACTGATTCTGCAAGGCAGCTATCTGTGCAGCGATAGCTGTGAATCCATCCACTTCAAGCACTCCTGCTGCTTTCCTTGCTCCACCTCTTGATGAATCTGCATTCCATTCTGGATTGCCCTGTGAAATTCGGTTGAGCAAAGTGTAGAGCTCCTCATAAGTCTTTTCCAGCGCTTGCCCTCCAGCTGCTGAGTCTAACAAAATTTTAGTATGGGGTTCCAAACCCTCAATAAATGTGTGTACCAACACCTCATTGGACTGATGATGATGAGGAAAGTCCCGCAACATGGATTTAAATCTTTCCCAGGCTTGATATAGATTTTCTCCCTCCCTCTATTTAAAACTTAGAATTTGACTTCTAAGTCTGGCTGTTTTACCAGAAGGGAAAAATATGATCAAAAACTTCCGTGCTAGATCATCCCACGTTGATATATAATTTGGTGGTTCAGCTTTTAACCACCTCTTGGCTTCACCAAGTAAGGAAAACGGAAATAAGGTGAGCCGAACATAATCAGGTGACACTCCAGCGGGTATATAAGTGTAACTTATCTCCAAAAAATTCTGGAGATGTTGTTGTGGGTCTTCATGAGGGAGACCGGTAAATTGCCCGCTTGTGTGCAATAGTTGCACCATATTCTGCTTTAATTCAAACCTCCCTCTAGGCTCTGGTTTGCGGATACTAGAATGTACATTGTTGGCATGTTGGATTGCCACCTCGCGAACCGGCCTTGCTGCTGCTTCATCGGGCACTAACACTGCCCGCACAACTGGTGGATTTTGTTGCTCCATAATAGACTGTCTGAGCAACTGCAGCTTCTTTTGTAGAGCTTCTCTACGTTGATTGTGAAATTCACGTTCAGGCTCTAAGTAAGATTCCACCAGCTCTTTGTCCCTTGCCAGTGTTCACAGAAATCAAGTCTGCAAAATACAGGCTAAGAACAAGTTGTAAACACTTAAGAAAATAAAACAAAAATACAGTAAATTTACACTTATCACAATTTCACCAATTGCCTAGCCTCCCCGGCAACGACGCCAAAAACTTGTTCGGTGGTTTGCTATATGGGTTAAAACCGACACGCAAGTGCACGTGGTCAAACAAGTAATAAAGTGGCTAAGTAAGCCAAGTATCGATCCAAGGAGACTCTGGATAAGTAAAATTGCCTAAGTACACTATATTCTTATCTTACTTCTAAGTATGCTAACAACAACGTAACCAACAGTTAAATAAGTTTGTTTATAAATTATATATACTAAAACTATTAACAATTATTTACTGTGAATTGAAACTATGGATATGAGCATGCCAAGGTTAAGAACAAGTAATGAATTTGACGATAATCACAATTTGGTTAATCTTTTCTTCATGTTGCTAGCCAAGAACATTAGCCTAGAAATTAAAACTCTCGTATTTTAATTTCACTTTAGAATCATAAACCATTTGTCTACATTTCTGTGATCAAATGCAATTTATGACCTAGCACTACAATTCCGGTTCCTAAATTGACTAATACGGCTTTCAAGTATATTTCTATCAGGAAAGCACATCAAAACCCAATTTTCCCAAATCAAGTTAAGAACAATACCCTATTAATTCACAACTTTCCAATTTCTTGCTCTCTCGAGTGAAATTGGACTTTTTAGATGTACATTAAAATCGGCCACACACTAATGCAGTAGAAACAAGAATTAATAGAACAACATAGAAGAAGAAGAAGAAAACCATATCATTAACAATCAAAATTCATCACCATTGTTCAAAACCTTAGCAAGGAAGAGAATTAGCCACTCATTTGTGGATTAATCATCCTAAAACAAGTGTAAATCATACATACAATTGATTGAAAGAAGAAAGGAAGAGAAGAAATCCCTTAGCTTTTTCGTCCCTCAACTGCTTCTAACCCACGTCCTTGCTCCACCAAGTCTGAATTAATTAAAAATAAGCTAAGTGTTCTATTTATACTAGTGGGAATTTTTCCCGGAATAACAAGCAACGTGTCACGGAGGTCAACACGGAGCACTGCCTCCGTGACACGGCATGGACGCGGACCCTCTCTGGAATTCCAGGGTCCGGGATTATAGCCTCAACGTGGCACGGAGGCCAACGCGGAGGCCTATCTCCGTGCCACGGAGCTGTCGCGAGGCCTCACTGGAATTTGCCAATTAATTTCCCCTCCAGGCAGTGTGCCTCCGCGATGGTAGCGTGGCACGGCTCCATCGTGGAGCCCCTATACTTTGCGCATTCCAATGTCTTTTCCATGCTCGCATCCAAGTTCAACTCCGATATAATTCCAACATGCATTTTAGCTCCTAAAAATCATATTTTCCTGCAAAACAAATGCTAATCATGTTGGTTAGTATAAATTCACATTTTATTACCAATTACATGAGAATATGTACATATTGCACAACAAACAAGGCGAAAATGATACGTTTGAGTATCACTTGGGCATATAAATCTGCCCAAGATCAATTCCCACTGTCCAAAACTCCTTACCAAGCATCCAGTCTAGGCCACGGGTGACCTCAAGAGTCGTGTGGTCTTAACACGACTCGTGGTCATGCTCGTGGTCTTCCCCAGACCATGCCACCTCCTTGCTTGACCATGAGTCACTTCACGACTCATGGTCACTCCTCATGGGTCACCTAACGACCTGTTCTGTGACCTGGTGCAGAGTTTCAATTTTTCTTCGTTTCAACTTCGGGTCTAAACTTTGGGCTTCTGGGGTATAACAATATCTCCCCCTTGGAAACATTCATCCCCAAATGTTGGAAAACATACATAAAAGGCAGAAACATACAATCATTCTGTGCAAATACTGATCATTTAAGCTAAAAACTGATGGAATGACTACCTCCAAAAAGAACTACAATAATGAACTGGATCCAGGCATTACATACCTTTACCATACCATAAAACAAACTTGCACACATGAACTGAACACAGAAACTAATTAGAGTATTAGGGCAACAACTGATACCTCAACTGAAACTGAGCCGGTAGGGAACAGGTGAGGGTATTTAGCCATCATATCTACTTCGGCCTCCTACGTAGCTCCCTCAACATGCTGATTTCTCCATAACACCTTTACTGAAGCTACTTCCTTGTTCCTTAGCCTCCGAACCTGATGATCCAATATTTCCACTGGAACTTCCTCATAGCTAAGGCTATCTTTTACACCAAAGCTGTCCACCGGGACTACTAGAGCTGGATCTCCCAAACATTTCTTCAAAAGCGATACATGAAACACAAGATGCACGAAAGATAACTCTGAGGGAAAGTCCAACTCATACGCTACCTTACCAACTCTTCTCATAATCCGGTAGGGACCAACATAACGGGGACTGAGTTTTCCTTTCTTCCCAAACTGCATAACTCCCTTCATGGGAGATACCTTCAGAAATACCCAATCGTCCACCTCAAACTCCAGATTTCTCCTTATCACATCAGTATATGACTTTTGACGACTCTAAGCAGTTTTCAGCCTGTCCCTTATCAGCTGAACCTTCACCATAGCCTCATGAACCGAATCTAGCCCTATCATAGCTGCCTCACCAACCTCAAACCATCCGATGGGCGATCTATATCTCCACCCATAGAGAGCGTCGAACGGTGCCATTTGGATACTAGAGTGATAGCTATTATTGTAAGCGAACTCGATCAGGGGCAAGTGATCGTCCCAACTACCTTTAAAGTCCATCACACAAGCTCTCAACATGTCTTCAAAGGTTTGAATTGTCCACTCTGCTTGACCATCCATTTGCGGATGAAATGCTATGCGGAGTTTAACCTGAGTCCAGAGCCCTTTTTGAAAAGACCGCCAAAACTGAGAGGTAAATTGAGTACCTCGATCTGAAATTATAGACAAAGGCACTCCATGCAATTGAACCAACTCCTAGATATACAGTTTGGCATAATCCTCCATCGAATCCGTGGTTTTGATCGGTAGAAAATATACAACATTGGTCAATCTATCTACGACAACCCAAATAGAATCATAGTGTTGACGAGTACGAGGTTGGCCTGTAATGAAATACATATTAATCTCTTCCCACTTCCAAGTGGGAATGCAAATATCCTGAAGTATGCCTCCTGACCTTTGATGCTCGACCTTTACTTGCTGACAATTCGGGCACTTGGCTATGAATTCTACAATATCCTTCTTCATGCCATTCCACCAATATGTTTCCCGCAAATCATGATACATCTTGGTGGCACCTGGATGAATAGAGTAGTACCTAGTTCCATGAGCCTCATGCATCATCTGACTCCTCAAATCATCGGCATCCAGAACATATAAGCGACCCTGGTACCGCAGCACACCATCTCCCCCTTGGGAGAAGACGTCCACCTTCCGACTTCGAACGACTTCTTTCAGCTTTACCAAAATCGGATCCTCATCTTCTCTAGCTTTCACATCAGTCACCAAGGACGATTCTAACTCGTTCTGGACAACAACATCATCATCGGTTGAGTCGACCAACCTAACTCCCAACCTTGTGAGTCGATGTACATCGTTCACCAACTCCTTCTTTCCTTCATCCACATGGGACAAACTCTCCATAGAGAGCATACTAAGTGTGTCCGCTACCATATTAGCCTTACCCGGATGGTAAAGGACACTCATATCGTAGTCCTTGAGTAGCTTCAACCACCTCCTTTGCTAAAGATTGTGATCCTTCTGAATGAACACATATTGTAAACTCTTGTGATCCGTAAATACATCCACGTGGACCCATACAAATAATGTCACCATATCTTCAATGCGAATACCACCGCATCCAATTCAAGATCATGGGTCGGGTAATTCTTCTCATGGATTTTTTACTATCTTGAGGCATATGCTATCACTTTCCAATGCTGCATCAACACACACCCAAGTCTGATCCTTGAAGAATCGCAATACACCATGAATCCATCGGTACCCTCGGGTAGGGTCAACACCAGTGCTGAAGTGAGCCGAGTCTTCAACTCTTGGAACCTCTTCTCACAAGCCTTCGACCATTGGAACTTTTCCTTCTTCTGAGTCAATTTGGTCAAGGGTGCTGCAATGGATAAGAAACCTTCAAAAAACCTCCAATAGTAGCCAGCTAAACCCAAGAAACTCCAAAAATCTGAAGGACTCACCGGTCTAGGCCAGTTTTTCACCGCCTCGATTTTCTGAGAATATACCTTTATGCCCTCACTCTATACCATATGGCCCAAAAATGCCATAGAGTCTAACCAAAACTCACACTTGCTAAACTTGGCATACAATTGGCGATCCTTGAGAGTTTGAAGCACTACTCTCAAATGAGCAGCATGCTCCTCCTCGCTCCGAGAGTATATAAGGATGTCATCAATGAACACGATCACGAACATGTCCAAATATTGCTTGAACAACCTGTTCATCAAGTCCATGAAAGCAGAAGGATCATTCAATAATCCAAAAGACATAACCACAAACTCATAATGGCTATACCGCGTCCCGAAGGCTATCTTCGGGATATCACTCTCCCGAAATATGAGCTGATGATACCCGAACCTGAGATCTATCTGTGAGAAACACTTGGCACCCTAAAGCTGGTCAAACAAATCATCAATGGATACAGATTCTTGATGGTGACTTTGTTCAATTGTTGATAGTTAATACACATGCGAAGAGAACCATCCTTCTTTCGGACAAAGAGAACTAGTGCACCCCATAGAGACTAGCTCGGTCTAATGAAACCCTTATCTAACAAGTCTTTCAACTGCTCTTTCAACTCCTTTAACTCAACTAGAGCCATCGGGTAGGGTGGAATAGATATAGGCTGGATGTCGCGAAGAAGATCTATACCAAAATCAATCTCATGCTCGGGAGGAATTCCCATTAAATCATTAGGAAAGACCTATGAATACTCACATACTTCTGGTACGGACTGGATAGTTGGGGTCTCGGACTCAACGTCCTTAACCCTAACTAGATGGTACATACACCCCTTTGAAATCATCCTCCAAGCCTTTAGTAAGAGATAAAACAACCTGCAGGCACAAGTGAACCACCTCTCCATTCTAAGACTGGCTCACCCGGAAATCTGAACTCTACTACCTGGGTTCTACAATTAACTGAAGCATAACATGAAAATATCCAATCCATGCCGAGAATAACATCAAAATTGATCATGGCCAACTCTATAAAATCTGCTGAGGTGACCTTATGAAGGACTGAGACTGGGTAACCTCTATACAGCCGTCTAGCTATAACCGAGTCACCTACTGGAGTGGAAATTGAGAAGGGTTCTGATAATACTTCGGGACTGACTCCGAAGCTAATGGCCACATAAGGTGTCAAAAAAGACAAGGTAGCCTCCGGATCTAATAAGGCATAAAAATCAACATAGAATACTCATAACATACCAATGACCACATCTGGGGAGACCTCCTACTCCTGACGGGATGCTAAAGCATGGAATCTGTTCTAGTGCTGACTACCAGTTGTACGAGTAGATTCCCCCTGATGTGCTGAGCGTGAGGGATGGGATGTCGAACCAGAAGCTGGTCCATGGCCCCCATACTAATCTTGTCTCGCTGTTGGACAATCTCTGAGCATGTGTCCAGGCTGTCCACACCCAAAACAAGCTCCTGAACCTGCCAAGCACTGACTTGAGTGCCCTCGACCACATCTGTGACAAACTGGGATGCTAGAATCTGCAGGTCTGTTGCTCTGATCCCTCGAGCCTGACCCCTATCCTCTCTGATCATGTCTGGGCCTGGATGGCACACTCAATGCCGAAGATACTGGGGTTGGTGATCTCTGGTGGGCCTACTGTCGGTGCCCACCACCGGACCTCTGCTGAGAGAATCTATGGTCCTCGGTCCTGGCCCTTTTGGCCTCCTCTCTCAAATGCACCCCTCCATCTGCTGGGCGTACAACACTATCTGTGGGAAATCCATGTCGTGATAGAGCATAGTGGTCCTACAATCCTTGTCCAAATAGCCCGCTACTCTATGGATGAATCTACTCACTCGCATCCTCTGATCGACTACCACCTCTGGGGCATATTTCGATAGGTGAGTGAACTCAAGGGCATACTCTTGTATAGTCATTCTCCCTTGCTTCAAATTCACGAACTCAGCTGTCTTCAACTCCCTTATCTCCCAAGGGAAGAAACTTTTCAAAAATGCAATATGGAACTTTTCCCAAGTGACCGGACCTGCTCTTGTGACCCTGCTATCCTTCCATTGGCGAAACAAGATGTGTGCGACCCCTTTTAGCTGATAAGAGGCCAACTCGACACACTCAACCCCATTCACCCCCATGACTTGGGTGATCTTGAAAATCTTATCTATGAACTCATATGGGTTCTCATCTACCTTAGACCCAAGGAACTCTGGCGGGTTCATCCTCAAGAAGCCTCTAACTCGAGCCGCCACTGTCTTTCCATTTTACAGAACATGTGCAACGGCTTGTTGATTGACTTGAGTGGTCAAGGCCTGTGCAAGTATCTGAATAGCGGCTCGAAACTCAACATAGGCAGCTGGCTTCGGTGCCTGGGTCTCCTGAACTGGTGGGGCTTACTGATTCCCATGACCATTGCTATCCTCATGGTCTTCACCATCTCCATTCCTCCTTTCATTCACTCTTCGAGGAGCCATAATTCTGCAATCATGAATAGCAAGAATTAGAAGGATAGAAAGACTTTTCATCGCACGACATAGATCATGAAAGAAGGAAACATTTCCTAAACGTCTAGTAGCCTATTTGTCATAAGTGTGGCACGCTTCACACCCATGAAAAAGACTCTACTTAACGTGGCTTTCAGACAACCTAGGATACATCAAATCTTTGGCTTTGATACCAAGTTTTTCATGATCTGAACGGAGGCTCGGACCGTAACATAGGACAAGGAGCCTCGTGAGACTCCAAGTTGACCCATGGCATAAGCATACATCTAACTCAATCACGAACTAAATAACTATTAACTTGAATATAACATTAGAATATCAAATCCGAAGCTGAATACATACATATGTCAGAATAGCCTCCAATCATGACGAATTGATGGGACAAGACCCCAACTAACCCAACAAGCTGAAACTGAAATACATAAAGAAAAGATGGATAGTCTAGTCCTCGGAAGATGAGGACTCACCAATAAAGCAATGCTAACTCCGATAAGCTGACTAAGAGCGGGGCTGAAGCTAAGAGCTGTGTGCTGTATCATGAAATGATACAACATAGAAGTATGCGGTCAGTATGTGGAATGTACTGAGTATACAAGGTAAGTAAAACAACTAATGTAAGTAAAATCATTTAAAGAAAATGCATTAATTAAAGCATAACATTGGAAAACTGAGAGTAGGACTTGCATGCATTCTTTCTGAAATCATAACCTCTTCATAACATGATATAACATACCTTATAACATCATAACTGAATCGATCGACTCAAAGCTGAATTCTGACATTTATAATTAAAAGCTGAACATTGAGTCAAACCTACTTTAGAACATGCATTTAAATAAATCTTATAAGTAATGAATATGCATATCTAAAATCATGAGGAACAATTGGAGATTCGTCTTTTAATTGACATACCACGATAGAGCTTACGTGGTCCCGACTATTACACTCATGTGGGCAGAGCCGTCCAAAATCTTACTAGGGATAAGGATGCTACCATGATATCGATATCAAGCTGAAGGCCCATTCGAGCAAGGGAAGCTCACAAAGGAGGTCCCAAATCATATAATAGTATCAACCTACATTGGCGCATGTTTTTGAGGCATAGGGTGATCGACCCATAGCCTACTCAGTGCTAGACAGTATTCCCAAAAACATGCATATGCTCTAATTCGTATATAATGAAGCTCAACATCATCTATTGATGAAGCTCAATAATCAAATACATCTTAAATACGAAATCATGAATTTGAGAAGCTTTAGTTCAAAACATACCACAAGCTGAAAACATACTTGGGAGCCTTTGCTCCAAAACCACGTGGTAAGATATGCATAGAAAGACTGAACTCAAAACATACCATAATCTAGAATATAAATTTGGAAGTCTTCACTCCAAAACAATATGGTAATCTTAGTTCGGGAAAATCATCATTTAAACTTAATATGTGGGCATTGCCCAAAGCTTTATCATACTTAGAAATACTCAATTCTCATCAAAATCATAATTATAAACATGGATAGCTTCAAATCATGCTTTTCATCATATGATGTCATCATTATCACATATACTTCACAAATCTCACTTTTCATGATCATCTCATCAATGGGCTTCAACATTCATAAGGCTAGAAATAAAATTTTAATTGAAATCATTATAAAATTAGCCCATGCTTCCCAATTTGATAATAGAATCATAAGTAATTCATACCCATGCGTAGAAATATTTAACTCATGTATTTGGGTAAAAACCCCATAGATCAATCATAGAATTTAATACTTTTTAGAAAGGGATTGGGCATGGGTGTGGAAGAAAAGACCCTCTCATAACCCTACATACCTGATGGAGACTGAATCTTACTCTCCCTTGAATGCCCAAAAAGGAATTGAAAGAAATTGAAGAAGAAAACCTTGAATGGCCCTTTGATCACCTCTCTATCACTCTTCTATTCTCTTGCATGCATGAATGAAGACTTTAGGATAGTTTCCCCCTCTAAAACCCACCTTTCATAGGCTAAAACGATGTAGTTTAGGGTTTAGGAACTTAGAAATTATGAAAAGACCCTTACTAATTTCGTAGGCAATGACTGCTAGGAGGTCCCAAGAGGGACTTAATGACTCGTCCTCATTGGCCACGACTCGTTGCCTCAATTTGTGATGTACACTACCAAAAATTCATCAGGGGACCCCACGAATCGTGGTGGCTGACCACGACTCGTGGTCACCACCCGCGATTCCCACTGTCCAAAACTCCTTGGCAAGTATCTAGTCCAGGCCACGGGTGACCTCATGAGTCGTGTGGTCTGATCACAACTTGTGGTCATGCCGGTGGTCTTTCCCAGACCATGCCATCTCCTTGCTTGACCACGAGTCACTTCAGGACTCATGTTCACTCCTCATGGGTCACCTAACGACCCGTTCTGTGACCTGGTGCAGAATTTTAGTTTTTCTCCATTTCAACTCTCAGGTCTGATCTTTGGACTTATGGGGTATAACATGGAGATGGCCCACTATGGTTGATCACTCACAATTATGCTAACTACCCATCGAATCTGATCTTCTTTATCTTCCACCTTCATGTGGAACATTGAATTTGGTTGGATTGGGTCAGCCCAATAGAGGGAATTGATTGCTTCTGTAATTATATGCACCTCTTGCCCATGCACCCATACAAACGACATGCATGGAATTGTATCTATTTGGCCTTTATTGTTTAAGATGTTTTTCCGCGCTCTGTATGATGCATAGACTCTCACACCAACTCAGGGAAGTAGGGGTCGACAAGTATGGTGAATGGACCCCAATCTCGCATGCCAATCTGATAGTAAATATTAGGGAAATCAATTTTGAAAGACTCCACCTCAAATTGAGTTTCTGCATGGATGGACCGCTTCTCCTTGAAGGACACATAATACTCTTCCATTCCAGCCAGCCCAAAGAGAATATGCGCTATACGCTGGGCTTCATCAGATGGTAAGCTTTGTGCAGCGATGTTGATCATCGGTGCTTTTCATGTGCTAATCCATCTGGTTATAGACATGATGCTGCTGACTAAGGTTAGCATTATGCACAGATTCAAGAGAACACTCAGAACATTGGAGAACAAACGATATCCAAAGGGGAAGTAGTGAAAAGGTTACCCAGGTGACACCAACGAAACATCAATAAAAGGAAGATGTGAACCTGCAAAGCACCGATGAACCGCCAGCATGAACCAGTAAGTTGGGTATAGACCTTAGTCACCGGTGTCCCACCGGCAAATTGCTTCTCTTGAATTGTGAAACACCGATGAATTATGGGTTCATCATAGAAGTCAGAATTCTGTAATTGAACCTACGTTGCACCGACGATTCATTGAACATGGCCGATGGTTCACCGATGGGTTGCCTCCTACTCAATTGAACCAAAATGTTTCTCTATAAGCCTTTACACTAACAAATTTCATTCAAATTAACAATTACAACTCTCCCTTAAGAAAATTGTCATCCTATCTATCATCAAGCAAATTGTGAAGGCGGCATATCCGGGGTTACTCAGACTTTACCCCAAAATTGAAAAAGCAAACCACACATCACTAAACAAAACATGAGGCAATCAAATAAAAACAAAAAATCATCAATATCTACTCTAATCATGCATAATTATGGATGTTCATTCTGAATTAGTGCATAAGCTAGGAAAGTCATATCAAATTGAGAGGTGATAATGAGTGAAGTGGACTTTGCACTTATGCTCACTGATGGTATTTCTTAATTTGTGGGAATATAGGTGAGGTGAGAATGGAAATGGGGAGAGATATTTAAATGTGAAGAAAGGGGAAAGTGAATGGGTAAGAGGGAGGTGGATAGTAATGGAGGTTAGGTAGGAAAAATGGTTTGTTGGGAATATGAGAGATTGTGGGAAAGAGGGAAAGTGTGGGTTATTCGGTCAAAGGCTGATCAACATTTTAATAAGACCAAAACCCTTGATCGGGGCATACTGGTGATCGCCAATGGAAGCCAACGATCCGCCTATGTGTACGCCAATGAGCATTACTTGTGCAATTCTTCTGATTCAGAACAGGCGAATGCCTGGAGGCTCACGGATTGACACCGACGATTCACCGGGTGAGACACTGATGTATGACTACTTCCAGTTATACTGGTTGAGACCGGCATCTTGTTGGCGAGTCGCGTATTTGTAGTGGTGATTCTCCGGTTGGGTCACCAAACTCACACCTAACTTCCAGGTATATTGACTAGAGTCAGCGATTTGACGACATTTCGCAAAGTGATATCTGCGTCCCGCCGGCGAGTCGCCAATTGCCTCTCATCTTTTCCCTTATTCAGCTTATCTCATGTGGTAAGGCAGTGCCCTATGCTTTCGCACCGGCATTCCACCGGGGTTGGCACCGATCACGCATCAATCCTTCATTGACTTGAATTGCATTTACCAACAAAAATAAAAAACAACAATGCATCAAAATATTTAAAGAGAATAGAAAATAAAAATGGTTGGGTTGCCTCCCAAGAAACGCCTTAGTTAACGTCATGTCACGACGGAGGTTCCTTTTGTTTTATGGCTAATCTAGGTACATGACCTCTGTTCACCCAACATCCTCCAACACTCCCAAGTACCTTTTTATTCCTTCGCCATTCACCTTAAAATTTTCCCCAGTTTCTCCTTGAAGCTCTATGGCACCGCTCCGTAAACTTGGGATACCTTGAATAACCCTGACCATTTAGATTTGAGTTTCCTTGGGAATAATCTCAGTCGTGAATTGAACAACAACACCCAGTCCACTGGGGCAAAACTTCTCTGCAAAAATTTTTGGTCATGATAATCTTTCATGCGGGCCTTGTAAATAGCCGCATTCTCATAAGCCCTCATTCTGAATTCATCTAACTCATGCAGATTTTCTACTTGCCCTTGGACGACTCTCCCCCACTCAAGGTTCAAGCTCTTTAATGCCCACAAGGACTTATGTTCTAACTCAACAGGGAGGTTGTAAGATTTTCCAAAAACAAGATGATATGGAGACATTCCAATTGGTGTCTTGAATGTAGTCTGATATGCCCACAGGGCATCATCTAGCTTCTGAGCCCAATATGTTCTATTCACATTGACTGTTTAGTCAAGATCGATTTGATCTCCCAATTTGAAACTTCTACTTGGCCACTGGTCTGTGGGTGATAAGGGGTGGCCACTTTGTGCTTCACACCATATCTGGATAACAAGGTGATGAATAGTCGGTTGCAAAAGTGTGATCCTCCATCACTAATGATTGCTTTACGAGTGCCAAACCGAGAGAAAATGTGCTTCTTCAAAAAGGCTGTTACACTCCTTCCTTCGTTGTTGGGTAATTCTATAGCTTCTATCACTTAGAGACATAATCAAATACCATCAAGATGTACGTATTTCCATAAGAGCTCACAAAGGGTCCCATAAAATCGATCCCTCACACATCAAACAATTCAACTTCTAAGATTGGTGCCAACAGAAGTTCATGCCTCCTTGAAATACTCCCTGTTCGTTGACACCAATCCCATTTCTTCACAAAGTCATAGGCATCCTGATGTAGGGTAGGTCAATAAAACCCACACTATAACACCTTTGCAGTTGTCCGAGCACTCCCATAATAGCCCCCAACAGGTGAAGAATGGCAAGCCTCTAGGATTGGTACCATTTCCACTTCTGGGACACACCTTTGTATTAGACCATCCGCAACAACAAAAAAGGTAAGGTTCATCCCAATAAAACTTCCGAACATCATGCATGAACTTCTCCTTTTGATGAAAGTTTAAACCCTCGGGTATGATGTTGCTTTCCAAATAATTAGCAAAATCTGCAAACCACGGCGTTAAGTCGTGGGTTGCGGCTAGAATATGTTCATCAGGGAAGTTATCATTTATCTCCTTATGTTCTCCCAGCTTACCACTTGTCTTTAGGCGTGATAGATGGTCGGCCACTTGATTCTCACACCCCTTACGATCCTTCGCTTCAAAATCGAATTCCTGCAACAACAGAACCCACCTAATAAGCCCGGGTTTAGCATCTTTCTTGACCATCAAATATCTGAGTGCTGTATGGTCCGTGTGCACCACCACTTTGGTTCCCAGCAAATATGCCTGAAACTTCTCAAATGCAAACATGACAGCGAGTAGCTCTTGTTCAATCACCGTATAGTTTTTTTATGCGTCATTTAGGGCTTTGCTAGCATAGTAAATGGGGTGAAACATCTTATCTTTTCGCTGACCCAGGACTGCCCCTAATGCTACCCCACTGGCATCACATATGAGCTCAAAGGGCTTTGACCAATTAGGTGCCGTAATGATTAGAGAGGAAACTATCCTTTCCTTCAATTCCATAAAAGCCTTCACACACCCCTTATCGAAATTGAACTTTGCCTCTTTTTTTAATAGTTGAAATAAAGGATGAGCTATCTTGGAGAAGTCCTTAATAAAATGATGGTAAAATCCCGCATGCCCGAGGAAACTCCTAATACCCTTCACTGTGCTTGGTGGAGGCAGCTGAGCAATGACGTTGATCTTAGCTTAGTCTACCTCAATTCCTTTCTCAAAAATTTTGTGTCCCAAAACAATCCTTTCTTTCACCATGATATGACATTTTTCACAATTAAGGACCAAGTTTGTCTCCTCACATCTCTTTAATACCTATTCTAGTGTGCCATAGTAATGAGCATGCTGAGGCTAAAATAACATGCAGGGAAGCAATTTATTGATACAAGTCGGTTAATCTTTCCTTCGGTTGCTAGTCAAGAATTAATGCCTATGGATTAAAACTCTCGTATTTAACCCAACTTAAGAATCATGAACCTTCCACCTACATTTCTATGATAAGAAGAAATTCATGTTCTAGCCATACGAAACCGATTCCTTAATTGTCTAATACAACTTTCAGATATATTTCTATTCTGAAGGTAAATCAATTCTCAATTTTCCCAAACCAAGAAGAGATCATATCCTACCAATTGACAACTTTCCAATTTCTTTCTCTTTCGAGCGAAAACCAGATTTTTTAGATGTACATTAACATTGGCCAAACATTAATGTAGTAAGAACAAGAATTGATAGAACAACCATGGAAGAAAAGATGAAAAACCAAGATGATCAATAATTACATTCCACTACAAATGTTCTTAACCTCAGCAAGAAGTGAATTTAGCCACTCATTTGTAGATTAAACATCATCAAATGAGTATAAATCATACAAACAATTGAAATAAAGGAGAAAGAGATAGAGAAGAACCCTCAGATTTTTGTCCCCTCAACTGCCTGTAACCCACGTCCTTGCTCAACTAAATTAGAATTATTAAAAATAAACCTAAATGTCCTATTTATACTAGTGGGAATTTTTCCCGGAATAACAAGCAACGTGTCAGAGAGTGCATCGGGGAGCATTGCCTCCATGACACACCACAAACGCGGACCCGTATTGCAATCTTGTCTCCAGCTCTTACTCCTCAACGTGCCACGGCGTGCAACGCGGGGCTTGGCCAACGTGCCACGGCTCCAACGCGGACCTTCACTGGAATTACATGTTCCAGGTAATTATGTCCAACGTGCCACGGAGGCAACGCGGACCTCCACTGGATCTTGGCCTATTTTACTCAGCCGGGGCAGAATGCCTCCGCGATGGCAGCGTGACACGGCTCCATCGCGGAGCCCCTTAATTTGCTGCATTACCTTGGCCTTTTCCACTGCTCGCTTCCGAGTCCATTCCCGATTTCTCCCAACATGCATCTTAGCTTCCTAAAATTACATTTTTCATGCAAAACAACACTAATCATGTTGGTTAGTATAAATTCACATTTTAACTACAAATCACATGAGAATGTACACATATCGATGGATAAACAAGACGAAAAGAAGCATTTGAGTATCACTTGGGCATATAATTCTGCTCAAGATCACTTAACCCACAGTTAAAACCTTGTTCATCCTCGAACAATAATCTCACATCTCATGCAATTGGCACCCAATCATAGCTACTTGGGCTCGACAATTCAAGCTATGGTTATACCGATTATTTAACATAGCAAATCATCAAGAAAACATGCACAGCCTCATCAATACAATGACATTCAACACATTAAGACCTCCTAGACTCAAGGATCGACTCTCGATCTCGGCAAACTCATGCAAATCGGCTGGTCAAGACATCCGACACGAAATTCAATCTCTCGTCAAGCATGTGCCCTCACAACACAAGAGAATTTCCCCCTTTTCACTCATATGATCTCAAAAACATTACATGCAGGGGCATATGAACACGATTCCGCTCTCTCCCAAAGAATTCACATGCATCATGTCATGATCCATAAGCTTGTCTCTAGTGTATTACTCCACTAATATAAGGACGAGTGATGTAAGATCACATAGGACTTAACGGGTTGTAATGTAAGCTAAGGAACTAGTAAATACTGGACTAACCAATAATAGCAACTAGCATCCTTAAGTGCTTTTCAATACATCACACCAACATTATGGGCATTGTTTCTTCCTTCATCCTCCCATTCTTGAAGTCTTTCTTTATTTTTATTCCCATATCTTTAAGCACACTCGACTTAATAACAAAGATTAGTTATACATCTTCATTTTATTAAATTCGGCCAGTGCACCCTTGACCTTTTCTTTACTTTCACCACTTTCACTTTTCCTTTCTTTTTCACACTTTTCACTCCTTGACACTGTGGGAAAATTATTTTTCTTGAGCGCTTAAGAGTTTTGGATCAAATTCACGGATAATGAAAAGAAGGGGTTAAGCTTGGTTTGTACCTTTTCGATGAAAGAAAGAAAAAATAGGCTAAAGGCTCAATGGGGCTAACTAGGATGTACTATCAAGGTAGGTGTGATAATGGAAAACTTTCGGTTAAATCAAAGAAATGCCTGCATCCTTTCCTACAATACACATCCTTCATTTCATTTCGTACACACACCAGGCAAGTTCTAGAAACTTCACAATAGCATGGAAGAATCGAAACCTCACCTCACACTCATTGCACATGCTCAACTCAAAACTTATTCACAGACTCTTCAATCATCTAATTACAAGAATTCAATATTAAGCCTCAATCACACCGAATCGAACTCTATGGCCTAGGTATCTCAACATGTTTCACATTTTCATGCTTTCATATGAATCATCTTTGCATCTTTAATATCATGTACAACACGCAACAAGAATTCTGAACCATGAAATAGCGACACGTTTTGGAACAACCAAACGAAAGAAGATAAAAGAAAGAAAAAAAACTACTCCTATTGACTATATTTCCCTTAAGACGGTTGTCATCCATCCATCATAGGGAACGGTCACTATTTACGACTTCGGTTCAATGGGACTATTCTCGGTAAAAGCACCAAAAACAAAGGCCGAGAAACCCAATCATAAAAAAATTCAACAAAAATTTAAAAATATCGATAACTTCGACAGAAAATAAAAATATTTACACAACCAGCTAACAACAGCTCAACACAACACACAACAGATTAACATTCATTACACACCGAATTACAATACACAACATACTCACAAGATCACAGGGTCACAATTTTTTTTCACAGGCACAACAACAGAACATGAACATAAATAACCACAAAACAACTGGCACCTAACTACTCCCACCCCACACTTAAATCTAACACTGTCCCCAGTGTTCATCAAATTCAACATAACACAGAAGTAGGTGGTGAAACTCCCTGATCAGTCGAAGTATTCAACTTCTTCATCAAGTGTTGTTTCCTCGTCCCCCATATCTGAATCGCCCCCTCTATCCTCATCTGACTCAATATTTGAGTCATCGCGACGTGTCTCCTCATTTGTGGGGACATCATCATCAATGGGATCCACAAAAGCTGGCCCCACTCAGCATAGAGCCCTGGCATTTTTGCTAAAGGGGTAATCTAGCTCGAGCTTCCACAGCTCATCTTCTGTTGCTGGCCTCCCGCCTATTCTCAACTACAACATTTGCACCCTGAACATGCGGGCCATATATTGATCATCCCGAGCATGTCGCTCGGCTAATGTGAGAACTGGACCGTGAGTGGTGTCGGGTGCCTTAGTTTTGGTGACGTCCAAGGCACGCCTATCCATCTGTAGGTTGTAGTCTAGGGCCTCCTCCTCGATGTCGAGGCCCCTCAGAAATGTGGTCAGCAAACCACCAAATCCGTACCTGTGCCCTTGATGCAAACAGGCTCTCTTCATGGTGGAGATGATCACCGCCCCAACATTAATCTCCAGCCCTTTCATCAGAGCATAAACCAAGCACACACGATCCCGAGTGACATCTGTCATGTGCACCCCCGGGATCAGGCAGGAACACAGGATCTTAAGCCAAATCCTGGATTCCCTGTTCATTTGAGAGTAGGGCAGTGTCTGATGGTATCCCCTCTCCTTATGCCTGCTCCACCGTGCTGTAGAACGGGCTCCACACAGAGTGCGTGTGATATCTGCATACGGTGGAGTTATGTTCAACTGTCGGAGTACATAGGCGTCTGTGTCTCGTACCCCCAAGATTGCATTTAGGTGATGGGGCTCAAAGGTGACTACCTGCCCCCTTATCTTGATGGTGTGACTGCGGAGTGTCGGGTTCCAGTTGGCGTAGAACTCCCGAATCAGGTGGAGATTGCACTCCTTGGGCTCTTCAAAGATAAATTTCAGCCCGGCAGCGTCAATCCGGTGTACGATTCTGGGGAATTCCTGTGCCAACGGCTCCCTTGCAATGTGCTCCTCGGGGAAGTATTTGTTCTCCTTGTGCTTTGCATACCATTTCTTCCCTTCGCCCGTCACCCATCGGGTTCCGTATTGACGGTGTTGGCCGCGCGGAACCTCTGGTGCTGCTGGGACTGCTGTTCCCAGTCTAATTCTTTTCCTCCCTGCGCCTGATGTAGATGCGCCCTTTCCTTTGTATTGCCTGCTCGCCATTGTTCCAGTTTAATCAAACAGATAGTTCCAATGTTATTCAAATCAAAATTAGCTTCGATTAAGGTTGGGTTAAGCTAGGCCACCCAACACTTAGTCCTTAGCCACAATTAGGACATTACGGCAAGACAATTCTCACTTTCCAATTTACAAAAAAAACAACAACATGCCTCGTGCATTCAGAAAATTTGATGGAATAAATTCTACGTACTACTCAGACTTCGTACAACTAATCAAAATATCACTATCGATACCATTTCATCACATAGCACTTAGCAAAAACTTCTCTCAACACAACCTATGCAATTCACCAATTTCTATGCAATTCAACAATTTCATTCTCCCGAAAATCCATCGTTTATTTAGCATATTCACATCAAGCACAACACAATTCACCTCACCCAACATGCCCAACCCATAATTTTCACATTTCCAATCATATTTAGTTTCTTCACAATCAAATTCTAACCCTAGCTACATATTTCACGAAGATTCGATCAAGCATGTATTTATCGAGTTCATACAATCAAAATGATACTACGAACATCAATCAACAATAACTTAAATGAATTCAAGCTCAATTTACAATTAGGGCAAGGTTTACTCACCTCACATGCTCAAAATCGAAAAAATTAGTCAAGAATTGAGATGAAGTTAAAGAACATACCTTTAATTCGATGAAATCAAAGAAAAGTTAAAGAAAACTTGTGCCTAGGTCCATGTCACGTTGGGGAAGGGGGGATTTTTGGGTGTTTGTCGCGGAGAGGATGAGAAATGGGGAAAAAATGAGGGAAATCGGGGTTAAAAAGGAGGATTTTCGCGCGGGTCACCTGGCGACCCGGTGTGACCCGACGCGATTAACACCTCAACGTGTCACGGAGGGTAACTCGGAGCACCCCCTCTGTGACACGGAGCCAATGCGGAGGTGTTCTGGAATTTTAAAAATTCCAGAATTACACCTCAATGTGTCACGGAGGGCAACGCGGAGGCCCTCCTCCGTGACACGGAGCCATCGCGCAGGCTCACTATTTTGCCACTTTTTATTATTTTTCTCACCTCGATTTTTCCTTTGCGATCCTTTGCATTTTTACCCTCCGTTCAACTTGAAATTCATCTCACAACAAGAAATTGGTTAGAATTCATAGGTTTCAACATAAAACACAATTTTTGTTTTTATTTTTATTTTTCTATTTTTCTCTTTTCTATTTTTTTTCTTTCTTTTCTACTAATTCTACTCAAGTATTACAACAATTTCATGGGTTGCCTCTCGTGCAGTGCCTGGTTTACCGTCGCGGCTCGACGTCATTGAAGCTTAGTCATCCTCTAGGGTGACGGACGTCTTCTCTCGACTACCGTCCTAACCCCTGTCCTGCTTACGCCGATGCCCATTAACTGCGACCGTCGCATTTCGATCCGCTAGTTGCAAGATCACTGTCGGTGGTCTAGGACTGCCTAGCCCCAATTTCTGGAATACCGATGTAGGCATCAAGTTAATGCTCGCTCCAAAATCGCATAATCCGCGAGCTCGGATACTCTGCCCGATTGTAAGTTGAATTGTAAAGCTCCCAGGGTCTTTGAGCTTTGTGGGCAACCTATTTTGTATCTGGGAAGTGCACTCCTTCGTAAGCACCACCGTAGCATACTCCGTCGACCTACTTTTGTTCGCCACGATGTCCTTGATATATTTTGCATACTTCGGCACTACCTGCAAAACATCAACAAGAGGTAAATTAATGTGCACCTGTTTAAGCACCTCCATGAACTTTTTGAAACATGCTTCCTCCTTGTGTTTCTTTAATCTTTGAGGGAACGGGGGTGGTGGTCTTTTTGGTTCAGCTTCCTTCTCTTTCCCCCTATCATCATTGTGTTCCCTCTCATTCTCCACTGCTCCTGACTGTTGCGGTGGTCTTTCTGGTTCCACCTCCTTGAGTTGTAAACCACTCCTTGTGGTCACTGCATTCACTTGCTTGGGGTTGGGGTCACTGTCACTCGGAAGTCCTCCTCTTGGCCTGGTGTTCTGAGCTCCAGCTAGTTGCCCAAACTGGTACTCCAACGCCTTTGTAGCTAACTGATTGTTCTGTACATCGGCTGCCAATTTAACATAGTCAGCCTGCAATTGATCTTGGTTAGCTATCATCGTTTTGAATATTTCCTCAATGCTGGGTGATAGTGGTGGAGGAGGTGCATTGTTGCTTCTGTATTGCGACTGATAGTTCTGCTGCCCTCCTTGATTTCTCTGCCCCCCCTGACTCGAACTCTGCCCTTGATGGCTGTTACTACCCCAAGAGAAATTCGGGTGACTCCTCCAATTAGAGTTATAGTTGTAGCCATACTATTGGTGATTATTTCTCTGTACATTACCAACAAAGTTCACTGAATCAGGATTCGCGCCACAACACTCAGCTGAGTGTTAATTACTGCCGCACACTTCACACCAAATCTGCTGCACTACATTCACTGGGGCTTGAGACTGATTCATGCTCATATTGCTGAAGTGGGTGTTGAGTTGATTCTGTAACGCAACTATCTGTGCATCGATAGTTGTAAAACCATCTACTTCCAAGACTCCTACCGCTTTCCTTGTTCCTCCTCTAGAAGAGTCCGCATTCCACTCTGGATTTCCCTGCAAAATACGGATTAACAAACTATACAGCTCCTCATAAGGTTTTTCTACTGCTTGTCCCCCAGCTACTGAGTCTAGAAAAATTTTCGTGTGGGGTTCCAAACCCTCTATGAAAGTATGCACTAGCACATCATTGGATTGGTGATGATGAGGACAATCCCGCAACATAGATTTGAATCTTTCCCAAGCTTGATACAGATTCTCCCCCTCTCTTTGCTTAAAACTTAGAATTTGACTTCTAAGTCTTGCTGTTTTACCGGATGGAAAGAACCGTATCAAGAATTTCTTTGGAAGATCATCCCAAGTAGTGATGGAATTAGGTGGCTCAGCTTTCATCCACCTCTTTGCTTCTCCCAAAAGTGAAAATGGGAACAATGTAAGCCTGACGTAATCGGATGACACTCCAGCGGGGATGTAAGTGTCACTTATCTCCAAAACGTTTTGGAGATGTTGTTGTGGATCCTCGTGAGGGAGACCTGTGAATTGCCCGCTGGTGTGCAGCAATTGCACCATATTCTGTTTAAGCTCGAACCTCTCTCCTGGCTCAGGTTTGCGAATGCTAGATGTAACGTTGTTAGCATGTGGGATTGCCACTTCGCGAACCGGCCTAGCTGCCATTTCCTCGGGCACTAACACTGCCCTTTCAATTGGTGGATTCTGTTGTTGCTCCAGGATTGTCTGTCTGAGCAACTGCAGCTTTTTCTCTAGAGCTTCTCACCTTTGACGATGGAATTGTCTTTCCGGCTCTAAGTGTGAATCCACCAGCTCCTTGTCTCTTGCCAGTGTTCAATAGAATTCAATATCTGCAAAAGACAGGCTAAGATCAAGTTGTCAGCACAATATAGAAATCGTAAACTAACACTTAAGAAAATAGTTTTTACCAATTGCTAGTCCCCGACAATGGCACCAAAAAATTGTTCGAGTATTTTTAAATGACTACAGCAAGTGCACGTGGTCGAACAAGTAGTAAAATGGCTAAAGTAAGCCAAGTATCGATCCCACAGGGACTGGACCGAGGTAATAATCGAATCAAGCGTTAATGAACTCTAACTCTAAGAATGCAGACAACAGTTTCAAGAAGATTTCGGGAGTTTGTTACCTAATTTATACTTATCTAAAACAAATGTACAAATTGAATCTGAACTATAGTAATGAGCACGCTGAGGCTAAAATAACATGTAGGGAAGCAATTTATTGATACAAGTCGGTTAATATTTCCTTCGGTTGCTAGTCAAGAATTATTGCCTATGGATTAAAACTCTCGTATTTAACCCAACGTAAGAATCATGAACCTTCCACCTACATTTCTGTGATAAGAAGAAATTCATGTTCTAGCCATACGAAACCGATTCCTTAATTGACTAATACGACTTTCAGATATATTTCTATTCTGAAGGTAAATCAATTCTCAATTTTCCCAAACCAAGAAGAGATCATATCCTACCAATTGACAACTTTCCAATTTCTTTCTCTTTCGAGCGAAAACTGGATTTTTTAGATGTACATTAACATTGGCCAAACACTAATGCAGTAAGAACAAGAATTGATAGAACAACCATGGAAGAAAAGATGAAAAACCAAGATGATCAATAATTACATTCCACTACAAAGGTTCTTAACCTCAGCAAGAAGTGAATTTAGCTACTCATTTGTGGATTAAACATCATCAAATGAGTATAAATCATACAAACAATTGAAATAAAGGAGAAAGAGATAGAGAAGAACCCTCAGATTTTCGTCCCCTCAACTGCCTGTAACCCACGTCCTTGCTCAACTAAATCAGAATTATTAAAAATAAACCTAAATGTGCTATTTATACTAGTCGGAATTTTTCTCGTAATAACAAGCAACGTGTCACGGAGTGCATCGCGGAGCACTGCCTCCGTGACACGCTACAAACGCAGACCCGTACGGGAATCTGGTCCTCCAGCTCTTACTCCTCATTGTGCCACGGTGTGCAACGCGGGGCTTGGCCAACGTGCCACGGCTCCAACGCGGACCTTCACTGGAATTACATGTTCCAGGTAATTATGTCCAACGTGCCACGGAGGCAACGCGGACCTCCACTGGAAATTGGCCTATTTTAATCATCCGGGGCAGAATGCCTCCGCAATGGCAGCATGACACGGCTCCATCACGGAGCCCCTTAATTTGTTGCATTACCTTGGCCTTTTCCACTGCTCGCTTCCGAGTCCATTCCCGATTTCTCCTGACATGCATCTTAGCTTCCTAAAATTATATTTTTCCTGCAAAACAAGTCTAATCATGTTGGTTAGTATAAATTCACATTTTAACTACAAATCACATGAGAATATACATATATCGATGGATAAACAAGACAAAATGAAGCATTTGAGTATCACTTGGGCATATAATTCTGCCCAAGATCACCTCCGGTGCAATAGAGTTTTGATTGTACCCCGAGTATCCATCCAAGAAACAATAATATTCTTTCCCAGCGAAATAATCTAGCATTTGGTCAATAAAGGGTACCAAGAAGTGATCTTTCTTTGTCCAGGAATTTAACTTACGGTAATCCATGCAAACTCTCCATTCGATAATTGGGCGGGTTTCGATTAATTCATTCTTTTCATTTGGGACAACCTTAATGCATCCTTTTCTTGCCACACACTGTACAGGACTTACGCAACTGCTGTCGGCGATAGGATACACAACTCCTATATCTAACCATTTAATAATTTCATTCTTGACCACCTCTTGCATAGGTGGATTGAGGTGTATTTGATGCTCGACTGACGGGATACAATCCTCTTGAAGATTAATCTTGTGAGTGCAAATCCTTGAAGGAATACTGATGATATCATCTATCGACCACCGTATGGCTCGAATATGTCTTTTCAACACTAATATGAGTTTTTCTACCTGTTTAGGAGTGAGCTTTGCTGAAATAATGGCCAGGAGTGTCACATTTTGCCCCAATTATCCATATTGCAAATGGGTAGGTAATGGTTTGAGCTCCAAACTCAGGGGTACAATGATGGATGGTTGTGACGGCGGGGTTGTCCGATTTTTGAGGTCGAGATGTAGTTTCCTCAGTTGGAAGGTATAAGTTCCTAGCCCTTTGCTCACTTGACACACCTCCTCTAATTCTTCACTACTCAAGAAAAGGTTAGCAAACGTTTCTTCCAAAATCTCTTCTTTCATCTCCCATCCAAATACTTCTTCATCCATGTTCACTTGGGGTGGTGAAACTTTCGTTTCCTTTGCTACTTGTTGAGCTGCCACTTGAAATGCTAACACATTCATTCTGTCCTCTAAATGTTTTATTGCCACATCATGAATTTTAACTGTTGTAGTGAGGTCCAACAATTCACTCTGCAATTCCTGAATTCCTAAATTAGTTGAAATAACTTTTTCAAACACCACCTCAAGACTGCTTTCCATGCGTGATAAGAGTGAATCATCACTTCCTTGACTACTCATTTCAGCTAAACAGACATCGTTCCGACCTTGATTTTCATTATAAGAATACCCATAGCCTTGATTGTCTTGGTGGTATCTTATATGAAAACCCTTCATATAATTCGTTAACAGCTCTATTTGTTCATCATGACCAGCAACACTGTATCTTTTCTTCCCTCTCTGTGACACATCTTATCCATCAGTTTGAGGGTCTCAAAATAAGGTTCCCCCCTTGGGTTCTCGTAATAGCCTTTCAAAGGGACTCATTAGCATTTCAATAATCACACACGACACCAACTTTAGCACTAAGATAAAACTAACCGAGGTGCAAGAACAATTCAAGTTAACAGTCAACACAAGGATATCAAGTGCTAGTCCCCGATGACGATGCCATTTTTGATAACGTCCAAACTACACTCCTCTTTATGAGAGAGCATACACGATCGTTGCGCAAAACAAATATTTTCGACGGATGTCGGGGTCGAATCCCGCAGAGACTAGTGAATGATTTGTGATTGTTTAGTAAATTTGAATTAACTCGCACCACTTAAGGAAAATAAAACAGTAAATGTTTTGGGGAAAATAAAGTCAACAATATTGTGGATTCCAAGTCAGCTAGCCAAGATAGCAAAATAACAAAAATTGATAGACAATGATGAGTGAAGACTAGATGTGTGGTGTAGATGGGGTCTTAATCAAATAACTATATGCTAGATCATCAAATCATTACAAATAAATGTAAATAACTTTGGATAAGATGACGCCCTATGTTTTTCAACCTCATGAGCGCCTTTTTCTCGAGTCCTTTCGAACCTCAAGACACAATTCAATCGGCCCAATAGAGTTTGGGTCAATAGCTGAACTATTTCTAGCCATCAGCTACTAATTAGGATTGTGAACATGGATTTTTGTTATTTCTAGCCCAACACCCCACCATCACATCCAATCCCACCATCAAATCCAATCCCAATACCTAATTCTTCTTTTTCAAGATGAAATTAACTAAGAATACTAAACCCACATTTTCAACTATGGATCATTAATTATAAATTGGAGAGAATACAATAGATTTACACTAATTAAGCAATATTAAGATGAATCTAGCAATACCAAACCTAATTAAGCACCCATCATCACACACCTCTAATTGATGATTTAGCTACTCATGATTGAGACACTAAAGAGTATATTCAATAATAAACTCAATGATTTCATTACTAAGAGCAAGCAAAATCAAACTCAATATATGTCTGCAATAATGGTTATACCTTGCTAAGGAAGAAGATGAAAATAGTAAAATCAATATTCAAAAGTCTTCTCAAATGGGGTTCTTCTCTCTACAAAGCCAAAGAAATGTTCAAAAAGCTAAAAGTTCTGTACAGAGTACTTTCTTTTAGACTATATACAAAAATAGGGCAACCAATTGTCACGACCCGAACATATGCCCTGATCGAGACATGAGACAAAGAACCTCGAGAGGCTCCAAGTTCACCCATGGAATGAACATGACATCTAAAGTCAACATAATAAAGCGAAAGTCTAACATATATAATATAGTGGAAGTCTGAAAACAACATAACATCTGAATACATAACACAAGGCTAAAACTGAATACATGCTATGTCTGGAAAGCCTCTATTACTGATGATTTGATGGGACAAGACCCCAACAAAATCACTATAGTTTGAAATTGAAAACATAACCATAGATAACAAAATGTCCTCGAAGGATGAGGACTCACTAACAACTCGCTAAACAGGTCTGAGGAACAAGCAAGACTGAAGATGCGGATGAGACTGAACCCTCTAGCCTGTATCATGAGAAAATATAGCATAAAGTATGTGGTCAGTACGTGGAATGTACCGAGTATGCAAGGTAAGTAAAATGTACAGTTAAAATACATAAGAGTATATAAGAATAGGATAGCATGAACGAAAAGTAACTATCATAACATAAAATGAGGGCTCAAGGTTTTCAAACCATTCATAACTCATTTGTTATAAAATCATAGAAAAACTTTGTGGAAACTTTACTTGAGCCAAAGTAGCATAACATAACAATGCATTAAAACACGTGGAACAATGGGAGGACTCGTCATAACGGACACCATCATGATAGAGTCTAACATGATGCCCCAACTATCTTTCTCAAGTGGGTAGAGCCATCCCAGGCTTGCCAAGAAAGGGATGTGCGGTATGTGATATCACGAACAGGGGATCCATTAATATTTTGATATATATAAACCTACAGTAGCATGTAGTTCTGAGACACCGGCGTATGAACGCCGGGCTAATCGATGCTAGACACTGCTCCAAAAACATGCATATTAAGACTCTTATAGTTACCGTAAAATCATTCATGAAGTTCTTGGACAAATAAATAATAACATCATTGATCCCCATTTAACATACATGTTTAGCTATGAATAAGGGCCCATGAATTGGCTAAGAGTCATAAATCCATAAATCATGAAATCCATGCATACTTGTAAAACATGTATAAACTTGACATTTCATAAATCCATGATAAGTACTTGAGAGAAATTAAATCATAAAGCATAAATCATAATTGGATTAATTAAGATCAAGATTATAGTGAAATCATAACTTGACTTTTCATAAAACATACATAATTGGGCATAACTGGATTTAAATTCAAATCTATAAAATTATATTCAAAATAGTCATAAGATCTGCCCATATATAATAAAATAAAATTTAATACATGAAAGGAATTGACCCATGGGTAGATCATTTAGAATTTCACAAGAATTGGAATAAACCTCATAGATCATGAAACTTGAATTCTAGAATTTAAATCCATGGAATCGAGACAAATTTAGGGCATGAAAATGAAAGGAACTCTATTCCATAGCATCACATACCTGGGTAAATCTGATCAACACTCTCTATTGAAAGCCCAAGGGAAATTGAAGGGAATTTGGAGAGATTCTTCAAACTTGATCTCCAAGGAAAACTATAAGTTGCATGCATGGGATTGATGAGGCTTAGAATAGGTTTAACACTCTTAAAACCCTACTAACTGGGCTTAAAACTACATAGTTTAGTACCTTAGGGCTTAGGGATGACGAAAATACCCTTAATGAAAAATCTGAAAAAACTGCACTGCCAGTGACAACGACCAGTACCACGGGTCGTTACTGGTTTCGACGAGTCATTAATTCTCTCATTGCTTCACCCCACTTTTCGGACCCAAGTATGCTACCACGATCGGTACCATGAGTTGTACGTAGCTCCCATGACTCGTGGAAACAATTTATTGTCACAACTGCCTACCTTCTGGATACCTTTCCAATGGGACCATCCAATGACTCGTCCTTCGGAGAAAGAGTCATCCTGTGATTTGTGCCACCCCATTTTAACCAGGACCATCCTCCCAACGACCCCCTTACAACGACTCGCTACATCGACTATAGGTCTTTCTGAGACCCGTTAGTTCCAAACCCATTTTCACAGATTCTCACTACGATCCCTCCAATGAGTTGTTAGACCCACCAACAACCCGTACAACGAGTCGTTCTGAGAAAAAATCTCAGATTTTCTGCCACTTCTCATTTTAAATCCCGAGTCTACTCTTAAGCATTTCCGGGGTATTACAATATCTCCCCCTTAGGAACATTAGTCCTTGAATATGGGTGAACATACTGAAAAGTTGAGAAATTCAACTAACATGCAAAATACTGAACATTTAAGCTAAAAACTGATGGAATGACTAACTCCAGACTAGAATACATGACTGGACTGAATTCATGAATCACACACATATACACTGACATGAAGGGAACTGGAAGACATGAATTGAACATGAAATTAAATAGAATACTTAGGAGAAAAATTGATATCTAAAGCTGAAACTAAACCGGAAGGAATAGATATAGGTGTCTAGCCATCATATCTGCTTTGGCTTCTCATGTAGCTCTCTCAACACGCTGATTCCTCCATAAAACCTTGACTGAGGCCACTTTTTTTTCTTAGCTTCCAAACCTGATAATCAAGCATTTCCACCGGAACCTCCTCAGAGTTGAGGCTATCCTTCACACCTATACTCTCCACCAAAAAAACCAAAGTCGGCTCACCCAAACACTTTTTAAGAGCGATACATGGAATACTGTATGAACTGAAGCCAATTGTGAGGGCAACTCCAACTCATAGGCCACCTTGCCAACATGTATCACAATTCGGTATAGACCAATATAACAGGGACTGAGTTTCCCTTTCTTTATGAACCTCATCTCTCCCTTCATAGGAGATACCTTCAGAAACACCCCATCATCAACTTCAAACTCAAGCTCCCTCCTTACATCCGCATAGGACATTTGGCAATCATGAGCTATTTTCAACCTGTCCCTTATAAGCTGAACTTTCTCCATGGCCTCATGGATTGAATCTAGTCCTATCAACGTAGCTTCACTGACTTCGAACCAACCAATAGGCATTTTACATCTTCGCCCATAGAGATCCTCAAATGGAGCCATTTGAATGCTGTAATGATAACTATTGATATATGTAAACTCAATGAGAGGCAAATGATCATCCCAACTACCCTTGAAATCAACAACACACGCTCTCAACATATACACAAGAGTCTTAATGGTCTGTTCAGCCTGTCCATCTGTTTGTGGGTGGAATGCTATGCTGAGCTTGACCTGAGTATCAAGTCCCTTCTGAAACGATCTCCAAAACTGGGAGGTAAACTGAGTACCTCTATGTGATATGATGGAAAAGGGCACTCCATGCAACTAGAATAACTCCTGAATGTATAGCTTAGCATAATCCTCCAATGTGTTGGTAGTTTGACCGGTAGGAAATGAGCTGCCACAGTCAACCTGTCCACAACCACCCAAATAGAGTCATACTGTCAGTGTGTATGAGGAAACCCTGTAATGAAGTCCATATTCATTTCCTCCCACTTCTAAGTAGGAATACCGATGTCCTGAAGCATACCTCCCGGTCTCTGATGCTCAACCTTCACTTGTTGACAATTCGGACACTTAGCCACAAACTCTGCTATGTCTTTCTTCATGCCATTCCACCAATAGACTTTCCGTAGGTCATAGTACATCTTGGTGGCACCTGGATGGATAGAATATCTGGAACCATGAGCTTTGTGCAATATCATCTTCCTCAAGTCACCAGCATCCAGGACACACAAACGACCCTGATATCGAAGCACACCATCTCTCCCTTGGGAGAAGACCTCCACCTTCTGATTTCAAACAGCTTGCTTCCTTCAACTTTATGAAAATAGGATCCTCGTCTTGCTTAGCCTTAAGATTGGTCACTAAAGATGATTCTGATCCATTCTAAACAATGACACCACCATCCGTCGAGTAACAAGACGAACTCCTAATCGTGCAAGTCGATGCATATCCTTCACCAACTCTTTCCTTCCCTCATCTATATGAGATACACACTTAATAGAAAGCCTAATGAGAGTGTTTTCCACCACATTGGCCTTGCCCGGATGATAAAGAACACTCATATCATAATCCTTAAGAAGCTCCAACCACCTCCTCTGACATAGGTTTAGATCCTTCTGGGTGAACACGTACTATAGGCTTTTGTGGTCCATAAACACATCTACGTGGACTCCGTACAGATAGTTTCTCCAAATCTTCAAGGAAAAAACTACCGCCGCCAACTGAGGTCACGAGTTGGGTAATCCTTTTCGTGGACCTTCAGCTGCCTGGAAGCATAGGCTATAACCTTACCGTGTTGCATTAGTACACAACGAAGGCCAATCCTCGAAGCATCACAATATACCACAAATCCATCGTACTCTCAGGTAGGGTCAACACTGGTTCTGAGGTGAGTCGAGTCTTCAACTCTTGGAAACTCTTCTCACAAGCCTCCGACCATTGAAACTTCACTTTCTTCTAGGTACGGTGCTGCAATGGAAGAAAACCCTTCAACGAATCTCCAATAATAACCAGCTAAACCCAAGAAACTCCTGATATCCGAGGGGCTAACTGGTCTAGGCCAATTCTTCACCGCTTCTATCTTTTGAGAGTCCACTTGCACACCCTCACTTAATACACATGACCCAAAAATGCCACTAAGTCTATCCAAAACTTGCACTTGCTAAACTTAACATACAATTGACAATCCTTCAAGGTCTGTAACACCACCCTCAAATGAGCAGCATGCTCCTTCTCGCTGCGAGAGTATATAAGGATGCCATCTATGAACACGATCACAAACATATCCAAGTATTGCTTGAACACCCTATTCACCAAATCCATAAAAGCTGTAGGAGCATTCATTAGTCCAAAAGACATAACTACAAACTCATAGTGACTATACCGAGTCCTGAAGGTTGTCTTTGGAATGTCACTCTCCCGAACTCTGAGTTGTTGGTATCTGGATCTGAGGTCTATCATTGAAAAGCACTTAGCACCCTGAAGCTGGTCAAACAAGTCATCAATACTGAGGAGAGGATACCTGTTTTTGATGGTAACTTTGTTTAATTGCCAATAATCAATGCACATCCGAAGGGAACCATCCTTCTTTCGGACAAAGAGCACTGGTGCACCCTACGAGGATTTGCTTGGTCTGATGAAACCCTTCTCTAAAAGATCCTTCAATTGGTCCTTCAACTCCTTTAGCTCAGCTGGAGCCATTTGTAAGGAGGAATAGATATAGGCTGTGTATCGGGAAGAAGGTCAATGCCAAAGTCAATCTCCCGCTCGGGAGGAATCCCTGGTAAATCATTTGGAAACACTTCTGGGTATTCACACACTACAGGAACTGACTGGATAGTGGAGCTTTCAATTGTAGCATCCTTAAACCTAACTAGATGGTACACGCAACCTTTAGAAATTATCTTTCTGGCCTTAAGGTAGGAAATGAAGCGACCTACAGGCACAACCGAACTACCCTTCTACTCTAGGACTGGCTCACTGGGAAATCTGAACTCTACTGCACGGGTTCTACAATTGATTGAGGCATAACATGCATGTAGCCAATCCATGCCAAAGATAACATCAAAATTTATCATGAATAACTCTACTAAGTTTGCTGAGGTGATTTTCTGAAGGACTGTGATAGGGAAATTTCTATATACCCATCGAGCTATAACTGACACCGACTGGAGTAGAGACTAAGAAGGCTTTTGATAGGATTTTGGGGCTGACTCCGCAACTACTAACAACATAAGGCGTCACGAAAGATAAAGTAGCCCCTAGATCTAACAATGCATAATATTAAAGTGGAGTACTCATAACATACCGGTGACCACATCTGGTGAAGTCTCCTGCTCCTATCGAGATGCTAGGGCATAAAACCTATTTTGGTGCTGGCAACCACCTATGTTGGTGGACACACCCTACTGAGCTGGGTGTGCTGGTGCTGAACCGGTAGCCTGAGCACAACTTCTACCATCACCCTATCTATCCAGGGGACACTCCCGGCGCATGTGGCCGATCTACCACACCCAAAACAGATATCTGATCCCATCAAGCACTCTCCCATATGACTCTTGCAAAACTTCTCATAGACCGAAAAGGTACACTATCTTTGCATGCTCCTCTAGTCCCTCGAACCTGTGGCTATGCTCCTTTGATCACTTATATCTTAGATGGAGCACTAGCTGATGATAGCACTGGAGCTAAAGACCTCTAATGAGACTGTTGGTGATGTTCGCCCCTGACCTCTTGAGAGAACCCATAACTGTCTGTCCTGACCCTCTTGGCCTCTCTCTCTCTCAGATGCATCCACTCCATTTTCTGGGTGTACAGAACCAATTAGGTAAAGTCAATGTCCTGGTGAAGCATAGCGGTCCTATAATCTTTAACCAGGTAGTCTGCTAGTCCGTGCGCAAACCGACTCACCTGAACTCTCGATCAGCCACCATCTCTGGGGTGTACTTGGACAAGCGAGTGAACTCCAAAGCATACTCCTAGACCGTCATATTACCCTGCCTTAGGTTCACAAACTCAGCTGCTTTAATCTCCTTTATCTCACAAGGGAAGAACCAAACCGGAAACGCAGCATGAAACTTATCCCAGCTAATGGAGCCTGCTCCAGCTGTCCTGCTATCCTTCCATTGCCTGAACCAAATGTGTGCAGCCCCTTTCAACTTATACGAGGCTAGATCTGCGCACTCCTCCCTCTTCACCCCATGATATAGGTGATCATCAGCACTTCATTAATAAACTCATGTGGATCCTCATCCACCTTTGACCCAATAAACTCCGGAGGGTTCATCCTCAGAAAATCTATGACTCTTACCGTCGCCGCATTCCCATTTTGAGAGACATGCGCCACTGTTGGTTGGTTGACTTGGGAGGTCAAAGCCTGAGCTAGCATCTATATGGCTTCCCTAAACTCTGCGTGGGCAACCTGCTCGGGTACATGATCCTAAGGGACTGGTGGGGCCTGGTGGTGCTTCTCCGTTGCCATTTTCATGGCCATTTCCATTTCCATTACTTCTTCTGTTAACGCGGCGAGGAGGCATGATTTTGTAAATGCGTATAGCATAATTTAGAAAGATAAAGGGACATTTCATTGCACGACATAGATCATGAAAGAAAGGAACATTTTCCTAAATATTTTGTAGCCTCTCCTTCATAAGGGTGGCGTGTGTTCGGTGTGTTATATGGGTATCTAAACCGACACGCAAGTGCACGTGGTTGAACAAGTAGTAAGTGGCTTTAGTAAGCCAAGTATCGATCCCTCAGAGACTCGGATTAAGTGAAGTTTGCTTAAGTATACTATACTATATTTCACTTCTAAATATGCTGACAACAACGTAACCAAAAAGTGAATAATTTCTTTTATAAATTCTATACTATAACTACTAACAATTATCTACTTTGAATTTAAACTATGGATATGAGCATGCCGAGGTAAAGAACATGTAATGAAACTGATTATCATCATAAATTGGTTAATCTTTTCTTCCAGTTGCTAGCCAAGACCATTAGCCAAGAGATTAAAACTCTCGTATTTAATCTCACTTAAGAATCATAAACCATCCGTCTACATTTCTGTGATCAAATGCAATTCATGACCTAGCAATACAATTCCGGTTCCTAAATTGACTAATACAGCTTTCAAGTATATTTCTATCAGGAAAGCACATCAAAACTCAATTTTCCCAAATCAAGTAAAGAACAATATCCTATTAATTCACAACTTTCCCATTTCGTGCTCTCTCGAGTGAAATCGGACTTTTTAGATGTACATTAATGTAGGCCACACACCAATGCAGTAAGAACAAGAATTAATAGAACAACATGGAAGAAAAAGATGAAAAACCAGATGATTAATAATCAAAATTCATCACAAGTGTTCATAACCTCATCAAGGAAGGGAATTAGCCACTCATTTGTGGATTAATTATCCTAAAACAAGTGTTAATCATACAAACAATTGAATTAGAGAAGAAAGAAAGAGAGAAAAAACCCTGAACGTTTCGTCCCTCAACTGCCTGTAACCCACGTCCTTGCTCCACCAAGTCTGAATTATGAAAAATACACTTAAGTGTTCTATTTATACTAGTGGGAATTTTTCCCAGAATAATGAGCAACGTGTCACGGAGTGCATCGCGGAGCACTGCCTCCCTGACACGCTGTGGACGCGGACCCTCACTAGAATTAGGGGGTCCGGGAATATAACACCAATGTGGCACGGCGTGCAACGCGGAGGCTAGCCACCGTGCCACGGAGCTGTCGCGAACCTCCACTGGAAATTGGTGAATTTTCACCCTCCATGTAGAATGCCTCCGCGATGGCAGCGTAACACGGCTCCATCGCGGAGCCCCTTTAATTTGTGCAGTCCAATGCCTTTTCCCTTGCTCGCATCACAATGTTAATGGATCCCCTCTTTCGTGATATCACATATTGCATGTCCCTTGCCTGGCAAGCTGGGATGACTCTGCCCATTTGAGTGAGATAGTTGGGGCATTATGTAAGGCTCTACCATGATGGTGTCGGTTATGACGAGTACTCCCATTATTCTGCATGTTTGTATGCATTGTTATGCATATGTTACTTTTGCTCAAGTTATGATTTGGTTTTCTCTTATGACTATGATAATGAATGGATTGCGAATGTTTTGAAAACTTTGAGCCTTATGTTACATTTGATATTCACGTTATGATCATGTTGTTCTACTCTTATGATCTTTTATATATTTTAAATGTCTGTTTTAACTACCTCGCATACTCAGTACATTCCACGTACTGACCACATACTTTATGCTGCATCGTTTTATGATACGAGCTCCGACCTTTAGACCCAGAACCGTCATTAGCTCATTTCTCGGAGTTATCATCCAGTTCAGTGGTGAGTCCTCATCTACCAATTACCAATTGATATTAGTTATCCTTTATGTTCAGTTTTTTAGACTTAGAGAGTTAGTTGGGGTCTTGTCCCATTAATTCATCAGTATTAGAGGCTTTTTAGACATAGAATGTAATCAACTTCAGATTCATGTGTATTTATGATTTTATTCTTATTACAGACTTCCGTTAAGTTTACCATGTTGATCCTTCGCTTTTATGATTGAGTTAGATGTTATGTTCATGCCATGGGTCGACTTTGAGTCCCTCGGGGTTCCTTGTCCTGTTTCTCTATCCGGGCCTATGTTTGGGTGGTAACAAACTTGGTATTAGAGCTATAGGTTTGAAGTGTCCTAGGGTATCTGAAAGGCGAGTTAAGTAGAGTCTTTTTCATAGGTGTGCAGTGCGCCACACCTATAAAAAAAAGTCTATGAGGCGTTTAGGTAATGTTCTCTTCTTTCATGACTCTACCTTGTGCCATGAGTTCGACTCTCTCTATTCCTGTAACTCATGCTATACGCATGTTTAGAAACATGTCTTCTCAGAACAACAATGGGAGTCAGTCAGCCCCACCAACTCCAATAGGTCCCATGCAAGTTACGGATGCAGAACTCGGGGCCACCCTCAGAGTGTTGATACGGGCCATGATCACCCAGCCTAACTAGCAGACTATCGCATCAGTGATCCCTACCGGAGAGGCGACAGTTACTAAGGTTCAAGAACTCTCGAAGAGGAGCCCATCTAAGTTTGGTGATTCGAATATAGATGAAGAGCGTAAGGGGAAGGAAAGGAGGAACAAGAGGCACAGGACCAATAACCTTGAGAGTTCCCAGCATGGGTCGACTAGTAGGAGTCGCTCTCAAACCTGTCAGAAGTCTCTAGCTTAAGTTCGTGGATACAAGCCCAGGGTGAGGGAGATTAGTTACCCAGGTGGCGGGAGCCGCGGGAAGAATCACCTAAGAAAGTGTTTAGAAGGTTCAGATGTTTTCTTCTATTGTGGCTAGCCCGATCATAAACATAGAGATTGCCCTTCAGCCAAGCGAGACGACCAGAGAGGCCGTGCCCCGGCCTCCCCTTCAGCGACCCCTTCCAGTTGGCCTTCTTTCCAGAGGAGTGGTAGAAACCACCCGGGAAGGTGTTTGATCATCAAGGATTCTTGCTTTGGGTACGGTAAGCCCGGACACAGACTCAGAGATTGCCCTTCCTTTAGGCCGGGTGACGGTGGAGCCCGTGCCCCAGCTATCAGGTTTGTAACCCCCCCATCTCACCAGCACGGGTTACTAAGAGCAAGTGACAGTCAGCCTCAGATGTAGTCTCAGGTATGTTATAAGCCTTCCTATTGAACCTACCATGATTGCTGGTTCCGAGAACAACTTTACGAGGTACAAGATCTCTTTGTGTATTTAAATATGAGGTTTATTTTGTGAAAGGTAGGGAAATAGTAAGTGAAGGGCCAAGTCAGGTCTTAAGTTTTCTAGTAAAGGAGTTCTATACATAACTTTTGGGGGTAATCAATCCATTCTCATTTAGATGTTGCCCTTATGTTTCACTCGATGCTACGGTTAACTCATGCTTATGTTCAGAACCCTAAGATGATAGGTAATCCCATTAGTTAGTGATCCCAATATTACCCATTCAGCTTCATGTCATGCCCTCCTTACGTATATCGACTCATGTATCCTAGCACGCTCATCTCTATGAACTCAGTCCCTAAGATTTGCTCTATCGGCTCATAAGATCGTGCTAAATCAGGTATATGCCCAACTTAGATTTCTTGAATGATTCGTGCCCATGGTTCCCTTATTCTAAATCCTACGGATGCTTTTTCATGGTGGAAATGATGTTTAATAGGTGTACGTTCAGGATAACTCCCTACCCTACCATTAGTGTCAGGTGTATAGAAGTTCAGGAAGCGCGAGTATTATCCAAGCCTAGAAGTGTAATAACCCACATGGTCATTTTGTGATTTTCGATCCATTTGCCTAAGTTGAACCTTTCCATATCTTTATTTTGTTATTCATGATTTGCAGAGGTAGATGACACCATTCCCGAGATGACCTAATGAAGATTGGGGGAGATTTTTGGTTTTTGGAAGGTTTGAAGTTTGAGGGGTTGACCAAAGTCAACATTTTAGGTTAACGAACTCAAATTTGGATTCTGAAAGCTCTGTTGATTCCAGATGGTGATCTTTGATTTAGTTGGGTAGTTTGCATGGATTTTAAGATGATTCAAGAGTGATTTAAACCTTTGGTTGAATTTATGATCTTTGAGGAAGCTAAGCTTGACCACAGTCAACTTCCAATCAAAACAACCGTATGTTGGTAATTTGATGATTCCAACTGATCTAGAATGGGTTTTATGATTGAATTGCACATTTGGGTTGTGACCAGGGGATTCCGGATGAGTTTTGGGTGGATTTAAATATTTTGTGTATTTGGAATGATCTTAAGCGCAAAAAGGGAAAATCAAAGGTTCGAGACTTCAAAATTCTTAGCATAAATTGTAGGAGTTTGTCTTGTTGACTCGTCGGATGTTGGTGTCATTATTCAGAACGGATCAGAATCATCCTTGGTGACTGATGTAAAAGCTAGAAAAGATGAGGATCCTTGCTTGGTGAAGTTGAAGCAAGTCATTCAGGAGCAGAAGGTAGAGGTTGTATCCAAAGGGGGAGATGGTGTGCTCGATATCAGGGTAGTTGGTGTGTTTCGGGTGTTGATGATTCGAGAGCTGGTTCGGTTGCATGGGGTGCCTTTGTCTATCGTATTAGACAGAGGTACTCAATTTACTTCCCAATTTTGGAGGTCGTTTCAAAAGGGACTTGGTACTCAAGTCAAGCTTAGTAAAGCATTTCATCCACAAACCGATGGTCAGGTGGAGCGAACGATTCAGACTCTCGAGAACATGTTGAAAGCATGCGTGATTGACTTCAAGGGTAGTTGGGATGATCATTTTCCTCTCATTGAGTTTGCATACAATAACAACTACCATTCCAATATTCAAATGGCCCTATTTGAGGCTCTCTATGGGCGGAGATGTAGATCGCCTATTGGCTTGTTCGAAGTTGGTGAAGCTTCAATGATAGGATCAGATTCAGTCCATGAGGCTATGGAGAAGGTCCAGCTAAAATGGGACAGTTTGAAAATGGATCAAAGTCACCAAAAGTCATATGCCGATGTGAGGAGGAGAGAACTCGAGTTCATAGTGGATGATTGGGTATTTCTAAAGGTGTCTCCCATGAAGGGAGTGATGTGGTTTGGAAAGAAAGGAAAACTCAGCCCTCATTATGTTGGCCCCTACCAGATTGTGAAATGGGTTGGAAAAGTGGCATATAAATTGGAGTTAGCCTCAAAATTAGCTTCCGTGTTGTTTTCCATGTATCGCTCTTAAAGAAGTGATTGGGTCATCCAACTCTTGTTGTTCTGGTGGACAGTGTTGGTGTGAAATACAGCCTTAGTTATGAGGAGGTTCCGGTGGAAATACTGGATCGTCAGATCTGAAGGCTAAGGAACAAGGAAGTAGCTTCAGTCAAAGTATTATGGAGGAATAGGCATGTTGAGGGAGATACGTGGGAAGCTGAAGCAGACATGATGGCTAGATAACCACATTTATTCCATACTGGCTCAATTCCAGCTTGAGGTATCAGCTTTTGTCCTAAAACTCTATATAGTTTTTCGTGTTCAGATCATGTGCCCCAGTTTCTTTCCTATATGTGGATGTGTATATGATTCATGAATTCAGTTCAGCCATGTAGTTAGTGTCAGAGTTAGCTGTCAGTTTTCAACTTAAATGATCAGTATTTGAGTATGATGATTGCATTTCTCTATTTTCTGTATGTTTTTCAACATTTGAGGATGAATGTTCCTAAGGGGGAGATATTGTAATACCCTGAATCCCTAAGATCAGACCCGGGAATGAAAAAGAGAAAAACTGAAAATTCTTCACCAAGTCATAGAACGAGTCGTTCTGTGACCCATGGGGAAGACCACGAGTCGTGAGGTGACTCGTGGTGAGGTACTGGACTTGAGTTGAAAAATTGTTGATGGGGTTACCACAGCCATGACCACAAGTCGTGGTCAGACCCCATGATTTGTTGGGTGAATCGTGGTTAGCAGGTAACTAATGATTTGAGGTTTGAGGTAGTGGAGATAACGAGTGGTGACCATGAGTCATGGTCACCGGTAACGATTCGTATGATGGCCCGTTATGAGTTCCAGGTGAAACCTCAACAGTGTACCCAATGATCGATGTAACGACCCGTGGTTGGTCGCAACGATTTGTTAGGTCTCTCGTGGGGATTGACGAGCAGTTATTTTTTGTGAAGTTATTAAGGGTATTCTCATTATTTCTATGCTCTAGGGTCCTATACTACGTCGTTTTAAGCCATTTTCAGGGTGTATTAAGATAGGTTAAGTCATTCTAGCCTATTCTAAACCCATGCATGCAAGTTAGGGAGTTAGAGAAGAGATCAATCTTAAGCCCTTCCAATTCTTCTCAAATTCCTCTTGGGCAATCAAGGAAGTGCAAGAATCAACTTTACTAAGGTATGTAGGATTATGAATGGGTGAATCCGTGCACACCCATGCCCAATCTCTCTTTAAATCATAGAAATTCCTATGTTGTTTCTATGGGGTTTTAATCCAATGCATGAAATTCCTAATTCTTTACATGTGTATGATTTAAAAGAGTTTTATTATTGAATTATGATTCATGGGCAAGTTTTATATTGTTTGCAATTAAAAATCATGTTTCATGCCTTATAAATCAAAATGCCCAATTATGAGAAGTTTATGAAAGTTGAGATTTATGATAAATATTCATGTATGATGAGATATTATTGATGAAAAACATTTTTTCAATTTACCCATGTTTATAATCATGTTTCAAGTGAATTGAGTATTTTCAAGCATATTAAAGTGTGGCAATGCCCACATGTTCAAGAATGATTTATGACTTATGATATGGATTTCATGATTGATCAATTTATGACATTGACCGATTAATGGACCCCTGATTCATGACTAAACATGTATGTAAATGGGGATCAACGATGTTAAATGTTTATTTGGTCATGAATCTCATGAATGATGTTTATGATTTATGTATGAGCCTAATGTGTATGTTTTTGGGAGAAGTGTCTAGCACCGAGTAGCCTGGCATTCAATGGACTATGCCGGTGTCTCATAACTACATGCCACCGTAGGTTCATGTTGATACATTACAATGTTAATGGATCCCATCTTTTGTGATATCAGATACTGCACGTCCCTTGCCTGGCAAGCCAGGACGAATCTGCTCACTTGAGTGAGATAGTTGGGGCATCATGTAAGTCTCTACCATGATGGTGTCGATTATGATGAGTCCTCCCATTGTTCCGCACGTTTTTATGCATTATTATGTTTATTGAACTTTGGCTCAAGTTATGATTTATAAAGTTTTCTCATATGACTATGATATGAATGGATTGCAAATATTTTGAAAATATTAAGCCTTATGTTGCATTATGATATTCACGTTATGAGCATGTTGTTCTACTCTTATGAAATTTTACGTATTTTAAATGTCCGTTTTACCTACCTTTCATACTCAGTACATTCCACGTACTGACTGCATACTTTATGCTATATCGTTTTATGATACAGGCTTCGACCTTCAGACCCAACACCGTCATTAGCTCGTTCTCGGAGTTAGGATCCAGTTCAGTGGTGAGTCCTCATCTCCCGAGGACCAATTGATATTAGTTATCCTTTATGTTCAGTTTTTTAGACTTAGAGTTAGTTGGGGTCTTATCCCATTAATTCATCAATATTAGAGGCTTTTCAGACATTGAATGTAATCAGCTTCAGATTTGTGTGTATTTATGATATTATGCTTATTACAAACTTCCACTAAGTTTACCATGTTGATCTTATGCTTTGATGATTGAGTTAGATGTTATATTCATGTCATGGGTCGACTTGGAGTCCCTCAGGGTTTCTTGTCCCATGTCTCGATCCGGACCTATGTTTGGGTCGTGACAAAAACTTTGTGGAAACTTATCTTGGGCCAAAGTAACATAACATAAAAATGCATAAAAACATGCAGAAAAATGGGAGGACTCCTCATAACCGACACCATCATGATAGAGCCTTACATGATGCCCTAACAATCTCGCTCAACTGGCCAGAGTTGTCCCAGGCTTGCCACGAAAGGGACGTGTATTATGTGATATCACGAAAAGGGGATCCATTAATATTTGGATATATATAAACCTACAGTGCACATAGTTCTAGACACCGGCGTAGTCCTTTGAACACCGGGCTATTCGGTGCTAGACACTACTCCCAAAAATATGCACATTAAGGCTCGTATAGTAACCTTAAAATCATTCATGAAGTTCATGGCCAAATAAATAATAACATCATTGATCCCCATTTAACATACATGTTTAGCCATGAACATGGGCCCATGAATTGGCCAAGAGTCATAAATACATAAATCATAAAATCCATGCATACTTGTAAAACATGTATAAATTTGACATTTCATAAATTCATGATAAGTACTTGAGAGAAATCAAATCATAAAGCATAAATCATAATTGGGCTAATTAATATCAAGATCATAGTGAAATCATAACTTGACTTTTCATAAAACATACATAATTGGGCATAATTGGATTTAAATTCAAATCTATATTTATATTCAAATAGTCATAAAATATTCCATATATCATAAAACATGATTTTATACATGGAAGGAATTGACCCATTGATATATCATTTAGAATTTCACAAGAATTGAAATAAACCTCATAGATCATGAAACATGAATTCTAGTATTGAAATCCATGGAATCGAGAAGAATTTAGGGCATGAGAGTGAAATGAACTCTCATTGATAGCCTCACATTCTTGGGTAAATCTGATCAACACTCCCTCTTGAAAGCCCAAGGGAAATTGAAGGGAATTTGGAGAGATTCTTCAAACTTGATCTCCAAGGAAAACTCTATGTTGTACGCATGGGAATGGTTAGGCTTAGAATAGGTTTAACACCCTTTAAACCATACTAACTGAGCTTAGAACGACGTAGTTTAGGAACTTAGGGCTTAGGAATGACAAAAATACCCTTAATGAAAACTTGGAAAAACTGCATTGCCAGTGACAACAACCAGTACCACGGGTTGTTACTGGTTCCAATGAGTCGTTACTTCCCTCATTGCTTCACCCCACTTTTCAGACCCAAGTCTGCTACCACGACTGGTACCACGAGTCGTACCTAGTTCCCACGACTCGTGGAAACAATCCGTTGTCACCACTGCCTACCTTTTGGAAACTCTTCCAATGGGACCATCCAATGAGTCATCCTTCGGAGCAATGAGTCATCTTGTGACTTGTGCCACCCCTTTTTGACCAGGAAGATCCTCCCAACGACCCCCTTACAATGACCCGTTACATCGACTAATGGGTGGTTCTGAGACCCGTTACTTCCAAACCCATTTCCGCATATTCTCACCACAAGCCCTCCAACGAGTCGTTAGACCCACCAACAACCTATTCAACAAGTTATTTTGAGAAGAAATCTCAGATTTTATATCACTTCTCATTTCAAATCCTGAGTCTAGTCTTAAGCACTTTTGGGGTATTATACCAATCTCCTCTTTTTTGGTGCTAGACGTAATTGCCCCTGTTCTGGCATTTTCTCACTTGTGGCGGAACCGGCGATTGGCTGGTTGCACTCTGTGAACTGCCGTTCATTTTCTTCTACTAACTAGTGATTCTTCTAGGATGATTTGGCGATGCCGTCGGCGGTTTTCTGGCTTCCATCCATGATTTGCCGATTAATTTCCTCCTCAGTCCAGCAAAATCCAGCACCTGTCGGCAATTGACCTGGGGAGTCGCCGGTTGATGCCAGTAGCCGCTAGTTGCATTTTCTCCTCAATCAAGTGTTACCTTTATTTGACCAGTGCTTCACTGGTGTCCTTCGGTGGAGCACCGATTTTCACCTTATTTCATCGTTTTTACTCCATTTCTTGCTCTTTCTCATCAACTTAGAAAACTAAGATAAAGTTCATGCTTAAGAGCCTAATCAGTTGGTAATTACCAACTCATCATGTTGAAATTTTGAATATTTAAAATGTTCTTGAGAATCTTCTTGTGTTCTTAGGGAAGATGAAACAAAAAAGGATACATTTGATCCTAAACGCCAATTGAAAAAGTGGGAAAAGATGTTTTTGGACCCAAAAGGAGTAAATAATAAGTAAACTGGGTCCAAAATTTTTTAAGCTTTCATATTTTCATATTGTTCATGCCTATAATTAGTTCCCATGAACTTTTTTGTGTACTCAGGCAGTGAGCTCTGTGGTAGACCGGTCATCATTCATTCCAACAAACGTAATTCGTTCTCATGTACTATTGCTAAAGGAATCTAATCCAAGTTTGTTCCCACGAACTATACCTAAGGCCATCCCAGTTTGTTCCAATGAACTCCCAGAGGCTAACTTCTTTCACTAGTATAGTATCGGGAACATGCCTATTGGGTTTGTTCCCACGAACTCCACAGATAGCCACAGTTCGTTCTAACAAACCGAGTTCGTTCTCACAAACTTCTCAACCCTTGAATGATTTCAATAATTTCAAATATGATTTTCTTGGTACAAATCTTGCTAAATAGTTTTTTTTCCATTTAATTGTATTTTTGGCTTTAATAACTTAGTTTTAATTAGTAGTTTACCCTACAAAATATTATCAAGTTCTTTACGTCTGACTTTCTTTTGTGCCAATTCTTTCTTGAATTTTTCTCATTTTATTTTCATTGTTAATTTTCTTGACTCAAGTATGTTAGAATTTATTGAGTAGTTAATTGTTCTACCAACAAGATTCTAACCAAGAGTAGAAATTATGCGTCTTGTCAGCCGCTGACTTCAACAAGTTTCAACATGGGTCGAGCCAATGTGAGGTCACTCAAAGGTGTGTAAACTCGAGCAACTTGTGAGTTTGTTTTCTAACTGCTAACTTGTTTTCTTGTTTTTTTGAGTGTCTTTTCATAAGTACTATATCACAATCTTCTAATCTTGGAGCTAAGATAGATGAATTGATAAATTTGTTAGCCAACTTGACTCAAAGGTTAGCGGTTATGGAGAATGAAACTAGGATGATGTCACCTCGAGTTTGTTATAAGGGACATACAGTGAGGCTTCTCATCAAGAATATTGTAATGCCTCAAAAGCCCTAAGATCAGACACGAGAGTTGAAATGGGAAAAGTTGGACATTCTGCACCAGGTCACAAAACGGGTCATTATTGGACTCGTGGGGTTGACCACGAGTCATTAGGTGACTCGTGGTGAAGTACTTTCCTTAAGATTTGGAATTTGTGATTTGAAGTCACCATGTGCATAACCACAAATCATGGTCAAACTCCACGACTCGTTGAGTCAGCCGTGGTTAGGGTTGGAGAAGAATCAGGGATTTTTGGGTAGTGAAGATCACGAGAGCTGACCACGAGTCGTGGTCACCAATGACGATTCGTTAGGTCCCTCGTGGGGACCCTTGGAGGAAAATTGGCAGTGCACTCAATGAATAGAGGTAACGACTCATGCCCAGTAGTAATGACTCGTCTAGTCCCTTGTGAGGACTGGCAGTCTATTTATCCCTGCGAGTTTATTAAGGGCTTTTCTGAAATTCATATGATTCTAAGGCCAAAACTACATCGTTTTAAGCTATGAATAGTGGGTTTTAAGAGGGAAAAATTTATTCTAAGCTATTCCTATTCATGCATGCAAGAGTAGAAGTATAGGGAGGGTGATCAAGGCTAATTCTTCAAGGTTCTTCATCAATTCTTCCTTGGGCAATCAGAGAAGTTATAGAATCAGATCCCTTCAGGTATGTAGGGTTATGAATGGAAGTTATAGAATCAGATCCCTTCAGGTATGTAGGGTTATGAATGGGTGAATTTTTTCACACCCATGCCCAATCCCTCTCTAATTCATGAAAATCTATGAGTTGATTCCATGGGGTTTTAACCCAATGCATGAATTCTCTAAGTGTCATGGGTATCATCTAGGTATGTTTTAATTGATGGATTATGATTCATGGACAAGTCTTATTATGTTTTAAATTACTAATCTTGTTTACTAGTTTTCCAAATTATGATGCCCACTCATGAAGGATTTATGAGTTGAGATTTAGGATGTATGTTCAATTATGATGAATTATTGATGAGAAAATCATGTTTTCAAGCTACCCATGTTTATAATCACGTTTTCAAGTGAATCTCGTTATTTTCAAGCATGTCAAGTATTCGGCAAGACCATATGTTGAAGTTCGATTTATGATTCATGTTAATTAGCTTACCACATGGTTTTGGAGTCTAGACTCCCAATGTTACTCAGCTTGTAGTATGGTTTGAACCAAGGCTCCTATGTATGATTTCAGATTTATTATGTTTATGATTATTCAACTTCATCACTAGACGATGGTCAACTTCGTTGAAAAATGATGGAGAGCATATGCATGTTTTTTGGAGTAGTTTCTAGCATTGAGTAGGCTAAGGGTCAATCAACCCTATGCCTCAGATCTGCGAGCCAATGTAGGTATGTTCAGATTATTCGGGAGCTCCTTTGTGAGCTTTCCCTGCCCCAAGGGGGCCTTCAGCTTGATATCGATATCATAGTAGTGTCTTTATCCCTAGCAAGGCTTTAGATGGATCATGCCCATTTGAGTGTAATAGTTGGGACCACGTAAGCTCTGTGGTATGTCGATTATATGAAAAGTCTCCCATTATTCCTCATATTTCCAGTTATGCAAGTTTATCATTCATGATATATGGTTAAAGAAGGTTTGACCCAATGTTTAGTTTTAGTTTTGATATTCAATTTTCAGCTTTCGGTCATTCGGTTCAGCTATGATATTCATTCATGATTAGATTACGAAAAAATAGCATGCAAGCCCTACTCTCAGACTCTTATTTTGATCATGTTTTATATTGTGCATGTTTTAAATGATTTTGTTTATTTAAGAGGTTTTACTTACCTTGCATACTCAGTACATTCCACGTACTAACCACATACTCTATGTTGTATCATTTTATGATTCAGGCTCCGATCTTCAGACTCAGCCCTGCCACTAGCTAGCTTTCAGAGTTAGCATCAGTACCTGTTGGTGAGTCTTCATCTGTCGAGGGCCCCTCTATTATTCCATTATGTTTGCATATTTTTAGTTTTAGACCTAGAGAGTTAGTCGGGGTCTTGTCCCATCAACTCATCAGACTTAGAGGCTTTTCAAATAATAGATTGTATTCAAATTCGGATTCGTGTGTATTTCTAATTTTGTGCTTATTTTAGACATTCGCTAAGTTTATCATGTTGATCTTCCACTTTATTGATTGAGTTAGATTTTATGTTCATGCCATCAGTCGACTTGGAGTCCCTCGGGGTTCCTTGTCCCATATCTCGATCTGGGCCTATGTTCCTGTCGTGACAAACTTGGTATCAGAGCAATAGGTTTTGAAGTGTCCTACGGTGTCTGAAAGCCACATTAAGTAGAGTCTTTTTCATGGTTGTGAAGTGTACCACACTTATGACGAAGAGGCTACGAGACATTTTGGAAATGTCCCCTTCTTTCATGATCCATGTTGTGCGGTGAAGTGTCTCTCTATCCTTCTAACTTGTGCTATTTGCAATTGTAGAATCACACCTCCCCGTAGAGTAAACGGTTGAAGGAATGGAAATGGAAATAGCCATGAGGATGGAAATAGGGACGAGCACCAACAAGCCCCACTAGTACAGGAGCACCATGCACTGGAGCAGGTTTCCCATGCTGAATTTAGGGAAGCCATCTATATGCTAGCGCAAGCCGTGACCGCCTAGGTCAACCAGTAGGAAGTGGCGCATGTCCCGTAGAACAAGAATGCAGCAGCAACTTGAGTCAGAGATTTCTTAAGGATGAACCCACCAGAGTTTCTTAGGTCCAAGGTGGCGAGGATCCACATGAGTTTATCGACAAGATTGTGAAGATCACCCAGGTAATGGGGGTGAATGAAGTAGAGTGTGCTGATTTGGCCTCATATCAGTTGAAGGGGTTGCACACATTTGGTTTAGACAGTGGAAGGATAGTAGGGCAGCCACGACAAGCCCTATCAATTGGGAGGAGTTTCATGTTGCTTTTCTATATCAGTTCTTCCCCCGTAAGATGAGGGAGATGAAAGTGCCTGAGTTTGTGAATCTAAAGTAGGGTAACATGACAGTTTAGGAGTATTCCTTAGAATTCACCCATTTGTCAAAGTATGCACCAGATCTTGTGGCAGATAAGAGGGCTGAGCCAGTTTGTACATGGAGTGGCGGACTACCTGGATAAGGATTGCAAGACCACCATGATTTATCATGATATGGAGTACCATCAGATAGTGTTGTATGCTCAGTAGATGGATGAAGCCCATCAGAGAGGGAGAGAGGCCAAGAGAGCCAGGACAGATAATTATGGGTTCTCATAGTAGAGGACAGGTAGTGGGCACCGTTAGTAGTCCCACCGGAGATCATCGGCCCTAGCATCTTCATCCATGAGTGTGCCATTCAAACCTAGGCACGATCAGAGGGGATGGGCATCAGGCTCTAGGGGTTAGAGCAGCAGGCCCGCAGATTCCAATATTCCAGTTTGTGACTGGTGTGGCTGAAGGCACACGGGTCAATGTTCCGCAGGTACAGGTGCTTGCTTCTGGAGTGGGAAGCCTGAACACTTGCTTAGAGACTGCCTAGTAGCTAGACAGGGCCATGATAGGGGCTGAGGCCTAGCTTCTAGTTCAGCAGTTCCACAGCCCAGCAGGGGGTATCTACTAGCACAGGTGGCGGTCAGGGCCAAAACAGATTCTATGCCTTAGCATCCCGACAGGAGCAGGAGGACTCTCCAGATGTGGTTACTGGTATATTATGAGTTTTCCATCTTGATGTTTATGCTTTGTTAGATCCAGGGGTTAGTTTGTCCTTTGTTACATCCTATGTTTCTAGTAGCTTCGGAGTCAGTCCCAAAATCTTATCAGAACCCTTCTCAGTCTCTACTCCAGTTGGTGATTCAGTTATAGCTAGACAGGTGTATAGAGATTGCCCGTACTCAGTCCTTCAAAAAATTACCTCAGTAGATCTAGTAGAGTTAGTCATGAACAATTTTGATGTTGTTTTTGGCATGGATTGTCCATTTGCATGTTATGCCTCAGTTAATTATAGAATCCGTGCGGTAGAGTTCCGATTTTCGGGTGAGCCAGTCTTAGAATGGAAGGGTAGTTTAGTTGTGCCTGCAGGTCATTTCATTTCCTACCTTAAGGCCAGAAAGATGATCTCCAAAGGTTGTGTATACCATCTAGTTAGGTTTAAGGATGCGATGTCCGAGACCTCGACTATCCATTTAGTCCCAGTTATATGTGAGTATCCAAAAGTCTTTCTTGATGATCTACCGCGAATCTCTCTCGAGCGGGAGATCAATTTTGGTATTGATGTTCTTCTAAATACGCAGCCTATATCTATTCCTCCTTACAGAATGGCCCTAGCCGAGTTAAAGGACTTGAAGGAGCAGTTAAAGGATCTTTTAGATAAAGGTTTCATTAAACCGAGCAAGTCCCCATGGGGTGCATCGTTCTCTTTGTTCGAAAGAAAGATGGCTCTATTTGTATGTGTATTGAGTTTCGACAATTGAACAAAGTCACCATCAAGAAAAAGCATCCTCTCCCCAGGATTTATGACTTATTTGACCAGCTTCAGGGTGACGAGTGCTTTTCCAAGATAGAGCTCAAATCCGAGTACTATTAGCTTAGGGTTCGAGAGAGTGTCATTCCGCAAACAGCTTTCAGAACTCGGTATGGTGACTATGAGTTTGTAGTTATGTCTTTTGGACTAACGAATGCTCTTGTAGCTTTTATGGACCTAATGAACAGGGTGTTCAAGCCATATCTAGACATGTTGGTGATCGTGTTCATTGATGACATCCTTATATACTCTCGGAGCGAGGAGGAGCATGACACTCATTTGAAGGTGGTGTTGTAGACTTTGATGGACCGTCAATTGTATGCAAAATATAGCAAATGTGAGTTTGGGTTAAACTTTGTGGCATTCTTGGGTCATGTGGTGTCTAGTGAGGGTGTGCAAGTAGACTCCCAGAAGATAAAGGTGGTGAAGAATTGGCGCAGACCGGTGAATCCCTCAGATATCAGAAGTTTCTTGGGCTTAGCTGGCTACTATCGGAGATTTGTTGAGGGTTTTTCATCTATTACAGCACCATTGACTAAACTGACCTAGAAGAAGGTAAAGTTTCAATGGTCGGAGGCCTATGAGAAGAGCTTCTAAGAGTTGAAGGCTCAACTCACCTCAACACTAGTGTTGACCCTACCCGAGGGCATGGATGGGTTTGTGGTTTATTGTGATGCTTCAAGGATCGGACTTGGATGTGTATTGATGCAGCAGCAAAGGTTATAGCTTATGCTTCTAGACAACTAAAAGTGCATGAAAGGAATTACTTGCCTTATGATCTTGAATTAGCAGCGGTTGTATTTGCCTTGAAAATATGGAGACACTACTTGTACGAGGTCCACGTAGATGTGTTTAAGGACCAAAAGAGCCTCTAATATGCGTTTACCCAAAAGGATCTCAATCTTCGGCAAAGGAGGTGGTTGGACCTACTTAAGGATTATGACATGAGTGTCCTCTACCACCTGGGAAAGGCTAATGTAGTAGCAGACGCTCTTAGTAGGCTCTCTATGGAGAGTGTATCCCATGTGGAGGAGGAAAGGAAGAAATTGGTAAAAGATGTGCATAGACTTGCACGATTGGGAGTTCGTTTGGTCGACTCGACAGATGGTTGAATAATTATTCAGAATGGGTCGGAATCATCCTTGGTGGCTGATGTTAAAGCTAGAAAAGACAAGGACCCTATCTTGGTGAAATTGAAGGAAGCTATTCAGAATTAGAAGGTAGAGGTTTTCTCCAAAGAGGGAGATGGTGTGCTTCGATACCAAGGTCTCTTATGTGTTCTGGATGTTGATGATTTGAGAGATCGGAAGTTGCACGAGGCTTATGGACCCAAATATTCTATATATCTAGGTGTCACCAAGATGTACCATGACCTACGAGAAGTCTATTGGTGGAATGAAATGAAGAAGGACATAGCAGAATTTATGGCTAGGTGTCCAAACTGTCAACAAGTGAAGGTTGAGCATCAAAGACCTGGAGGTGTGCTCCAAGATATTAGCATCCCTACTTGGAAGTGTAGAATACCCTAAAAGCCCAAAGATCAGACCCGGGGGTTGAAATGGAGAAAAATAGGATTTCTGCACCAGGTCACAGAACGGGTCATTAGGTGACCCATTAGGATTGACCACAAGTTGTTGAGTGACTTGTGGTGAGGAATTTGACTTAAGTGGAAAAATCATGATTTGGGATCCACGGGCACGACCATAAGTCGTGTTCAATTCCCACGACTCATCAGGTCAGTCATGTTTAAGGGCTATTGAAGGATGAAGTTTGGGTGGCAATGTTCCCCAGGATTGGACACCACGAGTCGTGGTCAGGTGCCACGATTTGTTATGTGAGTCGTGGTTAGTAAGGGGTTCAAGACTCATGACCTTGGGCAGTGAATATCATGAGTGGTGACCAGGAGTCGTGGTCACCCATGATGACTCATTTGGTCCCTCGTGGGCACCCTTTTGAGGAATAATTTGTTATGCCCCGGGAACCCAAGGATCAGACCCGGGAGTCAAAAAGGAGAAAAAAATTGGAAATTCGCACCAGGTCACAGGACGGTTTGTGAGGTGGCTCATTAGGTGGGACCATGAGTCGTGAGGTGACTCATGGTCAGGTTGGGCTTGGCAGAGTATTGGGACGCCACAGGGGTGACCACGAGTTATGGTCAGACCTCACGACTCATGACATCACCCGTTGCAAGGATGGAATGCATGGCTAGGGGTTGAGGCAGTAGGGACCACGGGTGGTGACCACGAGTCGTGGTCAGCCACCATAATTCATGGGGTCCCTCGTCGGGTCCCCTGAGCTTGTTTGGGCAGTAGGCATCACGAATTCTAGCCACTAGTCGTGCCCCATGGAAACAAATCATGAGGTCCCTCGTGGGGACTGGCAACCAAGAATTTCTGCATTTTTAGTAAGGGTGTTTCGGTAATTCCTAAATTTGTAAGGCTAGACTACGTCGTTTTAAGGTGTGAATGGGATCTTTTAAGGGGGTTAAGTTCATGTTAAGCCTCATTCATGCATGCAAGAGTATAGGGAGGAGAATGGAAGGTGATTCAAGACGTTCTTCATCAATTCCTCTAAATTCCATCTTGGGCTAGCAAGGGAAGTTAAGAACCAGATAATCCCAGGTATATAAGGTCATTAATGGGTGAATCCTTCCACACTCATGCTCCTACTCTATGATTTTACTTAAAATTTATCAAAAATTCATGGGGTTTTGTATTTTATTATATAAAATCTAATGATTTAATTATGGGTTTTGTGATTTTGAAATATTATCATAATCTATGGATTTTTACCATCTTTTGAGATTTAAATTGATTATAATATTGTTGATTTTGATTTTCTAAGAAATTAAGCTTAACTATGCATGCCCCATGATGAATCGATTTATGATCTATTATCCCATCGATGTTCTTTACGAGCCTAGCATGAATTATGTTTTAAATTATGAATTCATTATGTTACCCAATAGGATTTTTATGAAATTTAAGCCATATGCATGATCTACAAGTATGTATGAATTTTATCAATAATGAATTATGTTTTTGGCCGACCCACGTGCCTCAAGTCATGGCTAGTTCTTATATGTTCAAGCATGCTTACGATAATCATGATTTAACTAGCCTATGAACTCATGTATGTATTATTATGAACACTATATATGTTTTGGGAGTAGTATCGAACACCGAGTAGGTTCGGGGCTCAGGTTAAGCCCCGGATCTCATGAACTACGTGCCACCGTAGGTATGTTGGGACCCTTTTCATGTTAGTCCCTGGCTTAAATGGTCCTTTTCATGGTGATATAACACTTTCATGATTCTACCCTTGATAGGGTACGAACACCCTCCTGAGTAGGATTACAAGTAGGGCTTCATGTGTGCTCATATGGGGTATGTCAGTTAAGAGAATCTCCCACTGTTCCTCATGATTTATGCATGTTATGATTATATATGTTGGCTCAAGTAATGTTAAGTAAATCTCTTCTATTATTATTATGATTATGTTATGTTATGAATGTTCTGAAAACCTTGAGCCATATGATATGTTATAATGATTTATGATACGAGCATGAAGTCCTACTCTTATGATCCTTTATGAATTTCACACATGTTTTAAATTTCTATTTTACTCACCTTGCATACTTAGTACATTCCACGTACTAACCGCATACTTTTTATGTTGTATCATCTGATGATACAGGTCCCAATTCTCAGGTTCGTCCTTACCCGTAGATAGATTCAGATTTGCTCTCAGCACACTTGGTGAGTCCTCAAGTTCCTAGGGCTACATGTTCACACTCTATGTTATTCCTTTCCGTTTCTGGATGTTGAATTAGTTGGGGAGTTGTCCCATCAATCCGCCTTTCATGTTTAGAGGCTTATCAGACTACAAGTTGTATTCCCCCTTATGGTATAATCTTGTACTGATTTTCCCTTATGTTATGTTATGATTACGTTCTTTAAGTTAAGTCTTCCACTCATGTGATTGAATTAGATGTATGCTTATGCCATGGGTCGACTTGGGGTCTCTCGTGGCTCCTTGTCCCGTATCTACGATTCGGGTGTACGTTTGGGTCGTGAATAATGGCAGTATACTTCATGACTAAGGTGATGACTCGTTGTCAAGGGTAATGACTCATCCAGTCCCTCGTAGGGACTGGAAGTCAGTTTTTAACTGTGAATTTATTAAGGGTATTACCGTCATTCCTAAGCCCTAGGGTCCTATGCTACGTCATTTTAAGCTATTTTCAAAGTGTATTAAGATAGGTTAAGTCATTCTAACCTATTCAAAACCCATGCATGCAAGTTAGGGAGTTAGAGAGGAGATCAAGCCTAAGCCCTTCCAATTCTTCTCAAATTCCTCTTGGGAAATCAAGGAAGTGTAAGAATAAACTTTAATCATGTATGTAGGGTTATGAGTGGGTGTTTCCATTCACACCCATGCCCAATCTCTCCTAATTCATGAAGTTTTGTTTAAAAATATTATAGGGTTTTATCCTAAATCTTATGAAATTCTAATGATCTATTTATGAGTTATATTTCTCATGTTTTACGTCATATTTTATGAACCATGATTAGATTTTACAACTAATTCAATTATAAATGTATTGACTTAAATCTCCATTATATGATGTCCAATCATACATGTTTTATGATAAATTGAGTTATGATTTTATCTTGATTTTAATGATCTTCAACCCATCATGATTTATGAGTTATGATATGGATTTATTGAAATTCCCATGATGAATTTATGATTTATTAAGCATATACATGATTTACAGGTATGCATGAACTTCCTAATTTACGATTTATGATTTTGGCTGACTCACGGGCCTTACCCACATGGCTAGTTCACGTGTTTATGAGCATGCTTATGATTATTATGATTTTACTAGCCCATGAATCTCATGTAATATGAGCACTATATATGTTTTGGGAGTAGTATTTAACACTGAGTAGGTTTGGGACCCAGGTTTTGCCCTGAATTTTAGAACTATGTGCCACCATAGGTCACGATGGGACCTCCTTTGAGACTGTCCCTTTTTCCCCAAATGGGCCTTTCATGAGTGATATCACGCCCTTCATAGTTCTACCCTTGGCAAGGTACGAACACCCTCCCTACTAGGGATTTACAGGTCGGGCTCCATGTGTGCTCATATGGGGTATGTCGGTTATAAGAATCTCCCATTGTTCCTCATGATTTATACATGGTTATGTTCGTACTTTGGCTCAAGTCATGTTTGATAATGTTTTCCTCTTATGATTATGATTATGGTTAATTTACGAATTCTTTGAAAACCTTGAGTCTTATGTTACCTCTGATATTTATGTTATGAGCATGTTGTCCTACTCTTACATACTTTTATGTATTTTAAATATCCTTTTTACTTACCTTGCATACTTGGTATATTCCATGTACTGACCGCATACTCTATGCTGCATCGTTTCATTATACAGGCTCCGGTACTCAGATTCAGCCTCGACCCTAGCCAACCTTTCAGAGTTAGCACCCCCTATCTGTTGGTGAGTCCTCATCTTCTGAGGACCATATTTTATCAGTTTTCTCTATGTACTTTCAGTTTTCAGCTTTAGCGAGTTAGTTGGGGCCTGTTCCATCAACTCATCAGACTTAGAGGCTTTTCGGACAAAATATGTAATCAACTTTAGATTCATGTGTATTTTTGACGTTATGCCATTTAAGATTTCCACTAAGTTTATCATGTTGTTTCTTCTACTTTATTTGATTGAGTTAGATGTATGTTCATGCCATGGGTAGACCTAGAGTCCCTCGGGGTTTCTTGTCCCATGTCTCGATCCAAGCCTATGTTCAGATCGTGACAAACTTGGTATCAGAGCCATAGCTCTTGAAGTTTCCTAGGGTGTTTGAAATCCGCGTTAAGTAGAGTCTTTTTCATGGGTGTGAAGCGCGCCAAACGTATGATGAAGAGGCTACGGAATGTTTAGTAAATGTTCCCTTCTTTCATGATCTCACGTCGTGCGATAAAATACCTATCTATCCTTCTAACTCGTGTTATGCACGTTTTCAGAATCATGCCTCCACGTCGAGTAAATGGAAGGAGAAATGGGAACGACCACGAGAACGACAATGGAGAAGGGAACCATCAGGGCCCACCAGCCCATGAGGAGCATGCACTAGAGCTGGCCGCCCACGCTGAATTCAGGGAAGCCATACAGATGCTAGTGCAGGCCTTGACCACCCAGGTCAATCAACCAGCGGTGGCACATCTCCCTCAGAATGAGAATGCAGCGGCGTCTCAGGTCAGAGATTTTATGAGAATGAACCCACCAGAGTTCCTTGGGTCAAAAGTGGATGAGGACCCGCATGAATTCATTGATGAGATTTTGAAGATCACCCAGGTCATAGGGGTGGCAAACGGGGAGTTCGTTGACTTGGCCTCTTATCAGTTGAAAGGGATTGCACATTTTTGGTTTAAACAATGGAAAGATAGTAGGGTAGTGGGAGCAGGCCCTATTAGTTGGGAATAGTTCCATGCTGCCTTCCTAGATCGGTTCTTCCCTTGGGAAATAAGGGAACTGAAGGCGTCTGAGTTTGTAAATATGAAGTAGGGTGACATGTCGGTTCAGGAGTACGCTCTGGAGTTCACCCGGTTATCCAAGTATGCACCAGAGTTAGAGGCAGACCAGAGGGATCGGGTGAGCCGATCTGTACATAGAGTGGCAGACTACGTGGATAAGGACTATAGGATCGCCATGCTGCATCAGGACATGGATTTCCCCCACATAGTTTTACACACCCAACATATGGAGGTAGTGTATCGGAGGCAGAGGTAGGCTGAGAGGGCCAGGACAGACAATTATGGTACTTCTTAGCCTAGATCGGGGGGCGGACATCGCCAGCAGTCTCATCACAAGTCTTTTGCTCCAGCAACATCGGCAACTAGTGCACCATCTAGACCACGAGGTGATCAGAGAATTAGGGATTCAAATTCGAGGGGCTAGGGTAGAATACAGATAGAACGCACCTTCCCAGCCTGTGCAAGGTAAAACAAGAACCACAAAGGGAGGTGCTTAGTCGGCTAAGACATTTGTTTCGGGTGTGGCAAACCTGGACATAGACTCAGGGATTGCCCTTCGGCCAGATCAGGGGCGGTGGAGCCCGTATACTAGCCGCTAGTTCAGCATCTCCAGCAGCACGTTCCTCTTAGCAGGGCAATTCGACTAGTTCAGTTGTCGGTCAGCGCCAGAACAGGTTCGATGCCTTGGCGACCCATCAGGAGGAGAAGACTTCCCCCGATATGGTTACTGGTATGTTATGAGTTTTTCACCTTGATGTTAATGCTTTGTTATATCTAGGGGCTACCTTGTCTTTTGTGACACCTTACGTGGCTAGTAGTTTCAGAGTCAGTCCCGAGATCTTGTCAAAACCTTTCTCAGTCTCTAATACAGTGGGTGATTCAGTCGTAGCTAGATGGGTGTATAGAGGTTGCCCGGTCACATTCCTTTAGAAAGTCACAACAACAGGTCTAGTAGAGCAAGCCATGACTGATTTTGATGTTATCCTCGGCAGGGATTGGCAATTTGCATGTTATGCCTCCGTTAATTGTAGAACCCGTGCGGTAGAGTTCAGATTTCCACGTGAGCTAGTCTTAGAATGGAAGGGTAGTTCAGCTGTGCCTGTAGGTCATTTCATTTCATATCTTAATGCTAGAAAGATGATTTCCAAAAGGTTGTGTGTACCATTTAGTTAGGGTTAAAGATTCTACGTCCAAGACCCCGACTGGTATGTGAGTATCCAGAAGTGTTCCCAGATGATCTACCGAGTGTCTTCCCAAGAGGAAAATTGACTTTGGTATTGACCTCCTACCCGATACACAACCTATATCTATTCCTCCCTACAGAATGGCTCCAGATGAGCTAAAAGAGTTGAAGGAGCAGTTGAAGGATCTCTTGGATAAGGGTTTGATTAGACCAAGCAAGTCTCCTTGGGGTGCACCAGTTCTATATATCCGAAAGAAGGATGGTTCCCTTCGGATGTGCATTGACTATCGACAATTGAACAAAGTCACCATCAAGAACAAGTATCCTCTACCCAGGATCAATGATTTATTTGACCAACTTCAGGGTGCCTGGTGTTTTTCGAAGATTGACCTCAAGTACGGATATCATCAGCTCTAGGTTTGGGAGAGTGACATTCTGAAATTAGCCTTCAGAACTCGGTATTGTCACTATGAGTTTGTAGTTATGTCGTTTGGACTAACGAATGCTCCTACAACTTTTATGGACTTGATGAACAGGGTGTTCAAGCCATATCTAGATATATTCGTGATTATGTGCATAGATGACATCCTTATATACTCTCAAAGCTAGGAGGAGAATGCCGCTCATTTGAGGGTGGTGTTGCAGACCTTGAAGGATCGTCAATTGAATGCAAAATTCAGCAAATGTGAGTTTTGATTGAATTCTTTGGCGTTCTTGGCTCATGTCGTGTCTAGGGAGGGTGTGCAGGTAGACTCACAAAAGATAGAGGCGGTGAAGAATTGGCCCAGACCGGTGAATCCTTCAGAAATCAGAAGTTTCTTGGGCTTAGCTGGCTACTATCGGAGGTTTGTTGAGGGGTTCTCATCTGTCGCGGCACCGTTGACTAAACTGACCCAAAGGAAGGTAAAGTTCCAAAGGTCGAAGGCTTACGAGAAAAGCTTCCAAAAGCTGAATGCTTGACTCATCTCAGCGCCAGTGATGACCCTACCCAAGGGTACCAATGGATTCGTGGTGTATTGTGATGCTTCAAGGATCGGACTTGGTTGTGTGTTGATGCAACACGGGAAAGTTATAGCTTACACTTCTAGACAATAGAAGGTGCATGAAAGGAACTACCCGACTCATGATCTCGAATTGGATGCGGTGGATTTGCCTTGAAAATATGAAGACACTACTTGTACGGGGTCCACGTGGATGTGTTTACGGACCATAAGAGTTTACAATATGTGTTTACCCAAAAGGATCTCAATCTTCGGCAAAGGAGGTAGTTAGAGCTACTTAAGGATTATGACATGAGTGTCCTCTATCACTCGGGAAAGGCTAATGTACTAGCATACGCACCTAGTAGACTCTCCATGAAAAGTGTGACCCATGTGGATGAGGGAAAGAAGGAGTTAGTGAAAGATGTGCGTTGACTTGCAAGGTTGGGAGTTTGTTTGGTTGATTCGACCGATGGCGGTGCCATAGTTCAGAATGGGTCAAAATCATCCTTGGTGACTGTCATAACAGCTAGACAAGACGAGGACCTCATTTTGGTAAAATTAAAGGAGGTCGTTCAGAATCAAAAGGTAAAGGTCTTCTCCAAAGGGGGAGATGGTGTGCTTCAATACTAGGGTCACTTATGTGTTCCGAATGTTGATGATTTAAGAAATTGGACGTTGCACGAGGCTCTTGGATCCAGGTATTCTATACATCCAGGTGCCACCAAGATGTACCATGACCTATGGGAAGTCTATTGGTGGAATGGCATGAAGAGAGACATCACAGAATTTGTGGCTAAGTGTCCGAACTCTCAGCAAGTAAAGGTTGAGCACCACAGACCCCGAGGTGTGCTCCAAGATATTAACATTCCTACTTGGAAGTGGGAAGAAATCAACATGGATTGCATAGTAGGTTTGCCTCGCACTCGCAGGTAATATGACTCCATTTGGGTTGTTGTAGACAGATTGACCAAAATCGTTCATTTTCTACTGGTCAAAACCATGGATTCGGCAGAGGATTATGCCAAACTATACATCCGAGAGTTAGTTCGGTTGCATGGAGTGCCCTTGTCCATCATATCAGATAGAGGTACCCAATTTACCTTTAAATTTTGGAGGCCGTTTCAAAAAGGACTTGGTACACAGGTTAAGCTTAACACAACATTTCACCTGCAAATAGATGGTCAAGTGGAGCGGACAATTCAAACTCTCGAGGACATGTTGAGTGCATGTGTGATTAACTTCAAGGGTAGTTGGGATGATCATTTGCCTCTTATCGAGTTTGCATATAATAAAAACTACCATTCCAACATTTAGATAGCTCCGTTTGAGGCTTTCTATGGGTGGAGATGTAGATCACCTATTGGATGATTCGAAGTTGGTGAAGCTGCAATGATAGGACCAGATTCAGTTAATGAGGTTATAGAAAAGGTTCAACTCACACGGGACAGGTTGAAAAAAACTCAAAGACTTCAAAAGGCCTATGTCGATGTGAAAAGGAGAGGACTGGAGTTCTAAGTGGATGATTGGGTGTTTCTGAAGGTATCTCCGATGAAGGGAGTGTTGCGGTTTGGAAAGAAAGGAAACTCATCCCTCGTTATGCTGGCCCCTACCAGATTGTGAACTAGGTCGGCAAGGTGGCATATGAATTGGAGTTGCCCTCAAAATTAGCTTCCGTGCATCCTATTTTTCATGTACCGCTCTTGAAGAAGTGTTTGGGTGATCCAACTCTAGTTGTCTCGATGGAAAGTGTTGGTGTGAAGGAAAACCTTAGTTATGAAGAGGTTCCAGTGGAAATACTGGATCTTTAGTTTCGAAGTATAAGGAACAAGAAAGTAGCTTCAGTCAATGTATTATGGATAAATCAACATGTTGAAGGAGCTACTTGGGAAGCTGAATAGGATATGATGGCTAGATACCCACACGTATTCCCTTTCAGCTCATTTTTCAGTTGAGGTATCAGTTTTTTCCCTAGTACTCTATTTAGTTTTCATGTTCAGTTCATGTGCCCAAGTTTCTTTTACGTCAAAGTATGTATGTATGGTTCGTGAATTCCGTTCAGCTATGTAGTTCAGTTTGGAGGTAGTCATTCCGTCAGTTTTCAGCTTAAATGATTTGTATTTGAATATAATGATTGCATTTCTATGCTTTTCTATGTGTTTTCCAACATTTGAGGATGAATATTCCCAATAGGAAGATATTGTAATACCCCGAAAGCCCAAAGATCAGACTCGAGGGTTGAAATGGAGAAAAACAAGATTCCTGCACCAGGTCACAGAAAGGGTCATTTGGTGACCCGTCAGGATTGACCACGAGTCATTGAGTGACTCGTGGTGAGGAATTTCACTTAAGTAAAAAAATCATGATTTGGGATCCTACGGGCATAACCATGAGTCGTGGTTAGTTCCCACGATTCTTCACGTCAGTAGTGGTCAAGGGCTATTGAAGGATGAATTTTGGGTGGCAGTGTTCCCCACGATTGGACACCATGAGTCGTGGTCAGGTGCCACAATTCGTTAGGTGAGTCGTTGCCAGTAAGGGGTTCAAGACTTGTGACCTTGGGTAGTGAAGATCACTCATCTTGGGCAGAATTGCATGCCCAAGTGATACTCAAATGCTTTATTTCGACTTGTTTATCTATTGTTATGTATATTCTCATGTGATTTTTAGTTAAATGTGAATTTATACTAACCAACATGATTAGTGTTGTTTTGCAGGTAAAAGGAATATTTGGGAAGCTAACATACATGTTGGTGAAGATCGGGAATGGACTTGGAAACAAGGAGTGGAAAATGACAAGGGAGAGCAGCAAAAATAAGGGCTCCGCGATGGAGCCATGTCACGCTGCCATTGCGGAGGCATTCTGCCTCGGATGAATTAATTTTGCCAAATTCCAGGGGAGGCTTGCGTTACCACCGTGGCACGGAGGCAAGGCTCCGTGATGCAAGTCGTGCCACGTTGAGGTGCATTTGCCTGGTAGCCGACTTCCAGTGAGGGTCCGCGATACCCCCGTGGCACGGAGGGAGTGCTCCGCGATACACTCCATGCCACGTTGCTTGTTATTCCGGGAAAAATTCTCAAGAGTATAAATAGTACACTTAGGTTTTATTTTAAACATTCTGACTTGGTTGAGCAAGAACGTGGTTTACAGGCAGTTGAGAGGACGAAAATTCTAGGGTTCTTCTCTTTCTCTTTCTCTTTAATCTCAGTTGTTTGTATGAATTCTACTTATTTGATGATGTTTAATTCATAAATTAGTGGCTAAATTCACTTCTTGCTGAGGTTAAGAACAATTCTAGTGGAATGTAATTGTTGATCATTTCAGTTTTCATCTTTTCTTGAATGGTTGTTCTATCAATTCTTGTTTTTACTGCATTAATGTTTGGTCAATGTTAATGTATATATAGAAATGCAATTTTGATTTGGAAAAGGAAAGAAATTGGAAATATGTGAATTGGTAGGATATGATTGATCACGGGCAAAAATAGCATGCCCGAGATACGCTTTATGACTTAAATTAGTCTTGTTTATCTAAATTATTGTATACATTTTCATGTAATTTTATATGAAGTGAAGATATGTGCTAACCAACATGATTAGCCTTTGTTTTGTAGGTTTTGATGACTTTTGAGTAACTAATCCATGAGTTGGTGAAGTAGAGGCTTGGAAACGGAATTAACCCGCGAACGTCGGCAAAGAGGAGGCACAAAACAGCCCACCTGCGCGTCGGAAACGTGCCACTGCAGGCAAGCTGATCACAACAGCCCACCTGCACGTTGGCAACGTGCCACGGTAGGCTGGCTGCGCGACATGGATGTGTCAATGCGCTGCCCAAGCAGCGTGACACGCTGCCAACGCGGCAGGGTGCTGCCGAGGCCAAATTTCGGGTGATTTCCAGAGAGCTTTCGCGTTGCCTCCATGTCATGGAGGCAGTGCTCCGCGATACACTCTGTGACATGGAGCCATTCCATGACAGGCTAAATTATGCACGTTTTCCATTTACTATTAATAGGTCCTTTAGCTCCTAACTCCATGGGGTCACGATTTTATTCTGGAAAACTACCTAGGAGTGAAGGGAGAAGTGGGAGAACTCATCTAGGGTTTGTCAAATTCCCTTCTCATCTACCAAATTCATGTAAGTATGTTAGTTTAGTAGTAGTTAGTGTAGTTTTACGAACATGAATGGCAAGAACCCTTCCTCTAGGGTTGAAGCCATGAATTATGATTGTGATTTTATGAAATTGTTTTGGAATTAAGTTATTGATTGTTGTTTTCGTCTTGCATTCTGGATTGTTGGTTGTTTTTATGATTGATCACCATGAAAGCATATTTGTTAGCTTGAGTAATATCTTGAGAAAGCATTACCTAGGTCAGGACATGAGAATGTGAGGAGCATGTTTGTATCTCGGGAGAGATTTTTGTGTCAGGATAGAAATATACCTAACACCGTGCTTGGTTGACACACGGGGGTTATGAAAGACCAACTTGGGATGTCACATCACCACTAGAAGAAGTAGTTGTGAGGCTAAGTTGAGTTAAATGGTTAGACGCACGAAAGTCCCTAATCGTTTCCCCGTAAACCACAACATAATTGATTGCCTGCGACTAGAAATTAAACTCCTCACTCACAATGATGCAGTGAGGCTAGATTGCCGTGTTTAGAGGCTCGAAAGACCATAAACATGCAATTATAATTATGTGAAATAACAATTGATAGTTCCATGCTTAACCCAATTGCAAATCGTAGTATCGCATGATTAATTGGTTTTAACTCTATGTTGCTCCTAGAGTAATTTCAGAATACTTCGTTGACCCAAACTTAGACTTAATTAATCTCAATTGAAAATTTCTATAACCAACACTTGAGGTATTTAAGATCACACTAGAAATGGATAGTTAGAGGAATGGGTCCAGTCCCTGTGGGTTCGACATTCCGGTTCTTAAAAAGAGCCACTATATTACTTGCACGACCCGTACACTTGCGGGCACGTCAAGTTTTTGGTGCTGTTGCCGGGGACTCGGTGAAGTTTTGATAATTTATCTGTTTTTGTGTGATTTTTGAAATTTCTTTAAGTGTTGAAAAACTTGGTCTTAGTCTGTTTATTTGCAGGTGACAGGTTGTCCTGCCGAGCTGGCTAGAAATAGAGAGCTTGTGGAACCGTTGCTGGAACCTGAACGTCAAATCCATTTGCGAAGGAGAGTAGCTCTAGAGCAAAAGCTGAAGAGACTTCAAGAAAAGGTACAACAACAACCACCCGCGGGACAAGCACAATTTTCATCAGAAGCAACGACAGCAAGACCAGTTCGTGAAGTGGCAATCCCACTAGCGACGAATGTGACCTCTAGCATTCGTAAACCGGAGCTTGGAGGGCACTTTGAGCTTAAACAGAACATGGTGCAGCTGTTACATTCTAGTGGTCAATTCACTGGGATGGCACATGAGGACCCGCAGCAGCACCTACAGAGCTTTTTAGAGATTAGTGACACGTTTGTCCCCATTGGCGTGTCCACAGATTATGTCTGACTGACCCTCTTCCCATTTTCACTGTTGGGAGAGGCGAAAAAGTGGCTGAAGGCTGAGCCACCGAACTCCATAACTTCATGGAATGACTTGGCTAAGAAGTTCCTTATCAGATTCTTCCCTTCAGGCAAAACTGCAAAGTTGAGAAGTGAAATACTCAGTTTCAAGCAGAGGCCTGATGAGAACTTATATATGGCTTGGGAAAGATTCAAGTCATTGTTGAGAGACTGTCCCCATCACCAGCAATCAAATGAAGTGCTGGCACATACCTTTGTAGAAAGTCTAGACCCACACACGAAAATATGACTAGACTCTGCATCGGGTGGGAAAGCCTTGGAGAAGACTTATGATGAGTTGTATACCTTCTTGAACGGAATTGCTCAAGGAAATCCAGAGTGGCACAGCGAGTCATCGAGAGGGGCAGGAAAGAGATCGGGGTTGATAGAAGTAGATGGTTTGAATGCCTTGGCAGCACAGTTAGCTTCGTTCCAGCATCAGATGATGACTCAGTTCAATAAACTGAGTATGAACCAACACCAGGGCCAGGTTAATGCAGTTCGGCAAGCTTTGAGTTGGTGTGAAATTTGTGGTAATAATGGGCACAATGCAGAATCTTGTGGAGCCAATCCGGAATTAGTCAATTTTGTTGGTAATGTGCATAGGAATCAGAATTTTGGGAACAACTCCAACAGAAATTGGCAGGGCCACCCGAATTCTTCTTGGGGTGGAAACCAGAAGCAGAATTATATGCAACCTCAACAACAACAGTATCAGCAGAATAGGCGGAATGATGGGCAAGTGAGTAGCAGCATTGAGGAAACACTGCAGAAAATTATGGAGACCCAAAATCAGTTAGCAGAAAATCAGGCGAGGATAGCAACAGACTTAATGAATCAGCAAGTAGCCACCCGAAATCTTGAAAAACAAGTGGGTCAGATAGCAGCTGCTCAGAACATGAGGTCGCACGGGGGATTACCAAGTAACAAAGATCCTAACCCCCAACAGATCAATGCCATCAGTCTGAGAAGCGGTAAACAATTAGCTGATGCAGTGCCAAAAGAGCTGAGAAAGGGGGTGCAGCCGGAGTTGGTTAGACCAGGACCATCCATCAACATGGGAGATAATCAGAGTGCTGGGCAACAAAATGCACAACCTTCATCACAGCCAGCACAAAGACCACCACATCCATTCCCTCAGAAATTCAGAAAGAGCAAGGAGGAGGAATGCTTTAAAAAGTTCTTTGAGAGCTTCAAAGAACTTCACATAAATTTGCCTCTTATTGATGTCTTGCAGGGAATGCCCAAGTATGCTAAATACTTGAAGGAAGTGATGGCGAACAAAGTTAGATTGGTGGATGTCCAGACTGTAGCACTGACTGAGGAGTGCAGTCACAGGGTATTGAGCAAAATGCCAAAGAAGCTCAAAGACCCAAGGAGTTTTACCCTCCCCATACAAATTGGTAAAGCTGAGGTGCTACGAGCTTTGTGTGACTTAGGGGAAGTAGTTAATCTAATGCCCCTATCCTTATTCAACACCCTGGGGTTGGGAGAACCGAGGCCGACAAGGTTGATGCTGCAGCTGGCTAACAAGTCGCGAGTGACACATGGTGGAATAATAGAGGACCTTCTCATCAAAGTAGGTAAGTTTATTATACCTGCTGATTTTATTGTTCTAGATTTTCAGGTTGATGACCAGGTACCCTTAATCTTGGGACGGCCATTCTTGGCCACCAGAGGAGCGGTGATTGACTTGAAAGCAGGGACCCTGAAAATGCGGGTTGAGGATGAAGAAGAAATCTTTCGCGTTTACCAAGAAATGAACCCATCTGCACACTACAGAAACCTTTGTCAGGTTAGTGTGTTGGCAGAGGATGAGTGTGGGGTGGAAGATTCCACAGGTGCACAGCCAAAGGCAAGGTCAAGTGTTCAGCCCGAGTCTGATAGAGGATTTCAAATTGAGAAGAAGTTGGAGAAAGAGAGGAACAGAGTGGAGGCTGTTTCCTCTAAACAGCAAAAGAAAAGGAGATGGTTCTCAAAAGAGAACCCAGGTATGAGGATGTCCTGAAAAGGATAGTCCATGTCGGGCCACGACGTAAAATAAGGCGCTGCTTGGGAGGCAACCCAAGGGTACCTCAGGTACAATTTGTAATTTTGATTTCTGTGTTGCTTTTGTTAGTTTCATGTTGTTTGTGTTTTTGGTGGAAAGTTAAGCACAGATGGCGGGAAGTCTGAGTATCGAGATGGTGGAAGCTAAAGAGCATGGAAAAGAAGAAGTGTGGGGTCAAACACCCACCTCTTAAAACTTGAAAGGAAAGCATGCTTTTAGCTTGGCATAGAGGCTCAGGGAGTATTTCTCATCCTTTAAATGTTGATTTGATGATATGAGGACATAGCATGATTTAAGTGTGGGGTGAGAAAAATTTCAAAATAATTTTTGTGCTTAACAAGCTTGTGGTGAATGTAATGCTTGAAAAATTTGAAAAACTTTGAAGAATTTGAATTTTTTTAGTGAGTCAAGCATGACGTCATCACCCGTTGGTTTTTCTTTTCGGTTCTTTTCCGACGGGGGTCTTTGAATCGAAGAATAAATTTTTTTTCTTTTTCTTTCCTTTGTCTGTATATAGTGTTTTTATTCGTAGTTAGGGACTATTTCTGACGATGGATGGATGATGACCGTCTTGAGGAAAAATTAGTCGGTAGGTGTTGGGTTTTTGAAACCATAACTAATTGGTGCTTGATGTTCTTGTTATGTGCTATACGTGATTGTAAGAGGCAAGTATGTTCAGTGTGAAGCATGCAAGTGTATAACTTTGTTTGAGACACTTAAACTCTTGAATTTGACTCAATATGATTGAAGCTTAATTTTGAATTCCTGTGATTAGCTGAGTAAGAGTCTACGGAATGTGTCTTGATTTGAGCATGTGCCATGAGTGTAAGGTTTTTGAGTATTCTGTGCTATTGTGGATTGTCTAGAACTTGCCTGGTGTGTTTATAAAATGAAATGAAGGATGTGAAGTGTAGGAGATGATCTAGGCATTTCTTTGAATGAACCAAATTTTTATTCCTCATTTTACCTACCTTGAAAAATTAATCCTAGTTAACCCCATTGAGCGTTGAGCCTATTCTTTGACAGCTGCAACATAAGCTTAATCCGTTTTCTTTCATTAGCCTTGAATTTGATCCAAAACTCCTAAGCGCTTAAGTGGAAAAAAATCCGAAGGAGTAAAGGAGTGAGAAGAATGAAAAGAAAGGAAAAGTAGCAAGTTGTAGAAGTGAGAAAAGGACAAGGGTGCACTTGTGTGAGAATGGTTGATTATTAATAAGGAGTAAGAAAACAAATTAATGTAAAATTATTTATAGAGCTCCTTACTAATAAGCTAAAAGTCCCTAAAGAAAGGGGGAACATAAGAGGAAAAAGAAAGCTGAAAGGAGAAAAAGGTGAAGTAAGGGAAGGGAAGTTCGTAATGAGGGCGTGATGTATGAAAAGCGCTGAGGAAAGATAGTCACTATTACTGGCCAGAATAGTATCTACCCGCAACCGAGTTACATTACGACCTAAAAAGTCCTACTTGATCTTACATTCACACTTCCTTAAATTAGTGGAATAAAACACTAAGGGCAAACCTATGGGTCATTACACGATGCATGTGAATTCTTTGTGAGAGTGAGCGTAATTCTATTCATGTACCCACACATGTTGTGATATAAAAATTGTTTTTGCGTGTGAATTTGGGTAACTCTCTTTCCGTGAGGGCACATGTTGAATGAAAGATATAATTCATGTGGGATTTCTTAATCAGTTGATTTGCATGAGTTTGCTAAGATTGAGAGTCGATTCATGAGGTTAAGAAGTCTTAACATAGTTGTACTTCATTTTAATGATCACACCGTGCATGCTCTATTTGTAGCTTGCTATCTTACGTAATCATTATAGCCGTAACTTGAATTATTTTGCTAAATTAGTTATGCAGGAGTCTCCATATGCATGATATGTAAAAGGTTGTTCGAGGACGAACAAGGCTTTAAGTGTGGGGTTGTGATCACGGGCAAAAATAGCATGCCCGAGATACGCTTTATGACTTAAATTAGTCTTGTTTATCTAAATTATTGTATACATTTTCATGTAATTTTATATGAAGTGAAGATATGTGCTAACCAACATGATTAGCCTTTGTTTTGTAGGTTTTGATGACTTTTGAGTAACTAATCCATGAGTTGGTGAAGTAGAGGCTTGGAAACGGAATTAAACCGCGAACGTCGGCAAAGAGGAGGCACAAAACAGCCCACCTGCGCGTCGGCAACGTGCCACGGTAGGCAGGCTGATCACAACAGCCCACCTGCACGTTGGCAACGTGCCACAGTAGGCTGGCTGCGTGACATGGAGGTGTCAACGCGCTGCCCAAGCAGCGTGACACGCTGCCAATGCAGCAGGGTACTGCCGAGGCCAAATTTCGGGTGATTTACAGAGAGCTTTCGCGTTGCCTCCGTGTCACGGAGGCAGTGCTCCGCGATACACTCTGTGACATGGAGCCATTCCATGACAGGCTAAATTATGCACGTTTTCCATTTACTATAAATAGGTCCCTTAGCTCCTAATTCCATGGGGTCACAATTTTATTCTGGAAAACTACCTAGGAGTGAAGGGAGAAGTGGGAGAACTCGTCTAGGGTTTGTCAAATTCCCTTCTCATCTACCAAATTCATGTAAGTATGTTAGTTTAGTAGTAGTTAGTGTAGTTTTACGAACATGAATGTCAAGAACCCTTCCTCTAGGGTTGAAGCCATGAATTATGATTGTGATTTTATGAAATTATTTTGGAATTAAGTTATTGATTGTTGTTTTCGTCTTGCATTCTGGATTGTTGGTTGTTTTTATGATTGATCACCATGAAAGCATATTTGTTAGCTTGAGTAATAGCTTGAGAAAGCATTACCTAGGTCAGGACATGAGAATGTGAGGAGCATGTTTGTATCTCGGGAGAGATTTTTGTGTCAGGATAGAAATATACCTAACACCGTGCTTGGTTGACACACGGGGGTTATGAAAGACCAACTTGGGATGTCACATCACCACTAGAAGAAGTAGTTGTGAGGCTAAGTTGAGTTAAATGGTTAGACGCACGAAAGTCCCTAATCGTTTCCCCGTAAACCACAACATAATTGATTGCCTGCGACTAGAAATTAAACTCCTCGCTCACAATGATGCTGTGAGGCTAGATTTCCGTGTTTAGAGGCTCGAAAGACCATAAACATGCAATTATAATTATGTGAAATAACAATTAATAGTTCCATGCTTAACCCATTGCAAATCGTAGTATCGCATGATTAATTGGTTTTAACTCTATGTTGCTCCTAGAGTAATTTCAGAATACTTCGTTGACCCAAACTTAGACTTAATTAATCTCAATCAAAAATGTCTATAACCAACACTTGAGGTATTTAAGATCACACTAGAAATGGATAGTTAGAGGAATAGGTCCAGTCCCTGTGGGTTCGACATTCCGGTTCTTAAAAAGAGCCACTATATTACTTGCATGACCCGTACACTTGCGGGCACGTCAATGATCTTTTCTTAGCTGTAAAAAAATTGAGAAAAGATTTACATTTAGAATAGAAATATATCTGAAAGTCTTATTAGTCAATTAAGGAATCGGTTATATATGGCTAGAGCATGAAATTCTTTTATCACAGAAATGTAGATTAAGGTTCATGATTCTTAAATTGGATAGGAGTCGAAAGATCCAATCCATAGGAAATAATCCTTGACTAGCAACCGAAGAAAAGATTAGCTGAATTGAATTGATAAATTGCTTCCCTGCATGTTTGTTTTAACCTCAGCTTGCTCGTTGCTATTGTTCAGACTCAAATTATAATCTTAACATAGATTTTTATCACGTAGTAAACTTTAACTCTCAAAACATTATTTATTTGGTTGTATGCATTCATAAAGATAGAGTTCACTGATGCTTAAGTTAACTAATACCGTAGTTCAGTCCCTGTGGGATCGATACTTGGCTTGAAATAAGCCACTTTACTACTTGATCGACCACGTGCACTTGCGTGTAGTCACCACAGCACCGAAAAATCACAAGTGGTGACCAAGAGTCGTGGTTACCCTTAAAACAAATTATTTTGTCCCTCGTGGGGATCCCTTTAGGGAATAATTGAAGTAGACTTCACGACTCAGCTAACGACTCGTTGTCAGGGTAACGACTTGTCCAGTCCCTTGTGGGGACTGGTAGCCAGTTTTTAACTGCGAATTTATTAAGGGTATTAAAGTCATTCCTAAGCCCTAGGGTCCTATTCTATGTTGTTTTAAGCTATTTTCAGAGTGTATTAAGATAGGTTAAGTCACTCTAACCTATTTAAACCCATGTATGCAAGTTAGGGAGTTAGAGAGAAGATCAAGCCTAAGCCCTTCCAATTCTTCTCAAATTCCTCTCGGGAAATCAAGGAAGTGTAAGAATTAGCTTTAATCAGGTATGTAGGGTTATGAGTAGGTGTTTCCATTCACACCCATGCCCAATCTCTCCTAATTCATAAAGTTTTGTTTAAAATCTTATATGGTTTTATCCTAAATCTTATGACATTTTAATGATCTATCTATGGGTTATTACTTCTCATGTTTTACGTTATATTTTATGAATCATGATAAGATTTTACAACTAATTCAATTATAAATTTATTGACCTGTGGAATCTGCCAACCCACACTTATCCATTGACAACACACTGACCTTACACAGGTTTCTTTAGTGTGTGGGTGGGTTAATCTCTTGGTAAACTCGGAAGAGTTCTTCTTCATCCTCGACCCTCATTTTCAGGGTCCCTGCTTTTACATCGATAATGGCTCCCCCAGTGGCCAAGAATGGCTGTCCCAAGATCAGGGGTACCTGGTCATCAACATGAAAATCCAATATTATAAAATCAGCGGGTATAATAAACTTACTCACTTTGATGAGAAGGTCCTCTATAATTCTATCCAGTGCCACTCGCGACTTGTCTGCCAACTGCAGCATCAATCTCGTTAGTCTCGGTGGACCCAACCCCAAGGTATTAAAAAAAGATAGGGGCATTAGATTAACTGCTGCCCCGAGATCACATAAAGCTTGTATCACCTCAGCTTTACCAATTTGTATGGGGAGGGTCAAACTCCCTGGGTCTTTGAGCTTCTTAGGTATCTTTCTCATTACTCTGTGGCTGCACTCCTCCATCAGTGCTACTGTCTGGACATCCACCAATATGACTTTGTTGGCCATTACATCCTTCAAGTGCTTAACATACTTGGGCATTCCCTGCAAAACATCAAGCAAAGGCAAATTTATGTGAAGTTCTTTGAAAATCTCGAAAAACTTTTTGAAGCATTCCTCCTCCTTGATATTTTTGAATCTCTGCGGGAATGGTGGTGGTGGTCTCTGTGCTGGTTGCAATGATGATTGTGCATTTTGTTGTGCAGCACTCTGATTCTCTCCCTTGTCAGTGGATGGTCCTTTTCTAACCAACTCCGGCTGCACCTCATGTCTCTTCTCTTTCGGTATCGCATCAGCTAATTGCTTAGCACTCCTCAGAATGATGGCATTGACCTAGCGGGGGTTAGGATCTGTGTCACTAGGTAGTCCTCCCTGCGGTCTCGTGTGGTGAGCAGCTGCTATTTGACCCATCTGCTTCTCTAGATTGCGGGTGGCCAACTGTTGATTTTTCAAATCCGATGTCTCCGTGCCTAATTCTTTGCTAATTGAGTCTGGGTCTCCATGTTTTTCTGCAATGTCTCCTCAATGTTGCTACTCAACTGGCCATCATTCTGCCTGTTCTGCTGATACTGTTGCTGCTGAGGCTGCTGGTAACCTTTCCTTTGATTTCCACCCCAAGAAAAATTTGGGTGGCTCTGCCAATTTTTGTTGTAATTGTTCCCAAAATTCTGATTGTTCCTCTGAACATTCCCAAAAAAATTGACTAATTCCAGATTGACTCTGCATGATTCTGCATTATGTCCGTTGTTACCGTATATTTCACACCAACTCGGAGCTTGCTGAACTACATTTACCTGACCCTACAGTTGGTTCATACTCAGTTTATTTAACTGAGTCATAATCTGATGCTGGAATGAATCTAGCTGTGCCGCCAAGGCATTCATACTATCTACCACTATCAGCCCTGCTCTCTTTCCTGCCCCTCTTGATGCCTCGCTGTGCCACTCTGTATTTCCCTGAGCAATTCTGTTCAACAGAGTGTACAGTTCATCATAATTCTTCTCTAAGGCTTGCCCACCCGATGAAGAGTCTAGTAAAATTTTTGTGTGGGGGGGTCTAGACTTTCTACAAAGGTGTGTTCTAGAACTTCATTGGATTGCTGGTGATGGGGACAGTCTCTCAGTAATGACTTGAATCTCTCCCAAGCCAAATACAAGTTCTCATTCGACCTCTGCTTGAAACTCAATATCTCACTTCTAAGTTTGACAGTCTTTTCTGACGGGAAGAATTTGATAAGGAACTTCTATGCCAAATCATCCCAAGAAGTTATGGAGTTCAGTGGCTCAGACTTCAACCACCTGTTTGACTCCCCCAACAATGAAAATGGGAAGAGGGTAAGTTGGACATAATCTGTGGACACTCCGGTGGGGACGAATGTGTCACTGATCTCAAGAAAGTTCTGTAAGTGCTGCTGGGGGTCCTCATGTGCCATCCCAGTGAATTGACCACTAGAATGTAACAGCTACACCATATTCTGCTGCAATTAAAAGTTCCCTCCAGGTTCTGGTTTATGGATACTAGAGTTCACGTTTATCGCTAGTCGGATTGCCACTTCGTGAACTAGTCTAGCTGCCATGATTTCAGGTGACAACTTTTCTTGTCTTGCTGGTGGTTTTTGTTGTACCCTCTCTTGAAGTTTCTTTAGCTTTCGCTCTAGAGCTTCCCTCCTTCGTAAATGAATTTGACATTCCGATTCAAGCAATGGTTCCACGCGCTCTCTATTCCTTGCCAGCTCTGCAAGAACAACCTGTCACCTGCAATATGTCAGACTAAGACCAAGTTTCTCAATACTTAAGGAATTTAAAAATCACACAAAAATAGAAAAATTTACTAAACTTCGCCGAGTCCCCGGCAATGGCGCCAAGAACTTGTTGTGACTGGGCCCAAGCGCACACGCAAGCATATGTGGTCTTACAAGTAATACAGTGGCCCTTTTTAAGAGCCGGATGTCGAATCCACAGGGACTGAACCAGTTCAGCGAATTATAAAGTTCAAGTGTGATATTAACTTTCACAAGTGTTGATTATAAACATTTTCGATAAATTCTAGGTAAATCTAGGGGTGGTCATAGAAATACTCTGCAAAAATATAAGAAGCAACTAGAACCAAGGCCGGATAATCATGCAATGCTACCCTTTGTAATGGTTCAAGTATGAAATTATCAATTGTTGTCTCATATAGTTGAAAATGCGATGTTCATGGTCTCTCGAGCCTCTAAACACGACAAACTAGCCTCACAACAACATCGTTAAGCGGGGATGTGACATTCTAGTTCGTGGGCAATTCAACTACGTGGATATGGTTTAAGGGGTTTACGCTCTTGATTATGGACTTTCGTACCTCTAATCATTTAACTCAACTTAGCTTCAGAACTACTTCTACGAGTGGTGGAGTGACAATTCTAAGTCGGTGTCTCGCTATCATCCCGTTTTATCAACCAAGCAAGGAAAATTAGGTATAATTTCTATCCTAACTGAAAATCATATCGAAAGATAAGAACTTTTTCCCTACATTCTCTTATTCTTGCCTAGGGTTGCTCTTTCGAGCTTTTGCCTAAGCTTAATGCATTTTTTTTCATGGTGATCAAGCGTAAAAACAACCATAATGTAGAATGTAAGACAAAACAATAATTAACAACTCAAACCAAAATAAATTCATGCAATTACAATCATATCACGTAGCCTCAACCCTAGAGGAAGGGTTTTAGCCACTCATGTTTGTACAAATACTCAAAACATAATGAAAGAGATTTACTTACAAGAATAGATAAAAGAGAAGGAAAATTTGGTGAACCCTAGGTGAGTTCTTCACTTCTCCCTTCGCTCCTTTACGGTTTTCAGAAAATATTTCGTGACCAAGTGATTTTAGAAGCTAAGCGTCCTATTTATAGTAAATAGGGAATGTACAATTTTTTCCCGTCATTGAATGGCTCCGTGGCACAGGGGTGTTCGCGCCAATTTACCTCTGTGACACGGAGATATCGCGACAACACCATTGGAAATCACCTAAAAATTGAGCCTCGGTAGAAGCTTGCCGCAATGGCAGCGTGGCACGTTGCTTGTGTAGCGCGATGGCTGGTGTGACAAGGCCATTGTCGCGCCTCTGTGCCAGGCGTGGCACGGTGCTGTCGCGCAGGTGGCCTGTTTGCCGCCTTCTTCTTGCCGACTTTTGCAATTTACTCCCGATTCCATTCCTCCACTTCACCCATCATAAATTGGTTCCTCAAATGCATTTTTAACCTACAAAAACAAGAACTATTCATGTTGGTTAGTATATATCAAAATTTACATAAAATCACAAGAGAAATTAAATGCATAAATAGACAAACACGACTAAACTAAGTTATAAAATAGCACTTGGGCACGCAATTATGCCCAAGATCAGTAACACCACGACTCGTGGCTCCATTCGCAGTCAACTCCTGACCACGGCTCTACACTAGCTTGCCTCCAGTTCCTGAGTCACTTCACGACTCATGGAGTACTTCACGGGTCACTAGACTAGTCGTCCTGTGTCCTAGCAACATTTTCCTTCTTTCTCTGTTCAAACTCTCAGGTCTGATCTTAGGAACTTTTAGGATGTTACAATCTTTATGGGACTTTTGTATTCAGGAGGATGTCCTTTGGGTTACGTAATGCCCCAGCTGCTTTCCAACGGTGCATGTTTTCCTTATTCTCAAAATAGTGGAAGATTTCGAGAAGTCTTTATGAATGACTTTTCAATCATTCGTGATACCTTTATTGAATATCTTGACCATCTTGGTCAAGTATTGACACAGTGTGAAGAAACCAACATAGTTCTTAATTGGGAGAAATGTCATTTCATGGTCAAGAAAGGAATTGTACTTGGTCACCGGATCTATGAAAAGAGGATTGAGGTGGATCAAGTCAAAGTCTATATCATTGCTAAACTTTCTCCTCCTATCTCAATGAAAGGTGTGTGTAGCTTTTTGGGCCATGCAAGGTTGTATAGGTGATTCATCAAGGATTTCTCAAAAATTTCTTAACCTATATGCAAACACTCCTTGAAAAAGAGGCCAATTTTTTCTTTGATAAAAAATGTATTTAGGCATTTAAGGAGTTGAAGCGACAGTTCAGTTCCGCTCCTATCATCACCACTCCTAATTGGTCCCTAACATTTGAGCTAATGTGTGACACTAGCGTATTGGGTATTGGAGCGGTATGGGGGAAATGGCACTGTAAAATTATGCACCAAATTTATTATGCTATAAAGACTTGAATACAACATAAATTAATTACACGGTCACTGAACAAGAGTTTCTTGCCATTTCTTATGCCTTTGAAAAATTCAGCGCATACCTATTGGGATAAAAGGTGACGGTCTACACTGATTATGCTGCTTTGAGGCACTTAATGACAAAGAAAGATGACATGCCTTAGTTCATTAAGTTGGTACTCTTATTACATGAGTTTTACTTAGAGGTCAAGGACAGGAAAGGCACAGAAAATTAAGTGGATGACCACTAATCCCTCTTTGAATATTCTAGAAGACCTGTTGGAGAGCTAGATATTGATGATGAATTCCCTGATGAGCATATATTGGTTGTGGACACCACTTCGGCAACTTGGTATGTATATTTTTTCAACTATTAGGTAACAAGAATGGTACCTGAGGAGCTCAAGTATTATCAAAGAAAAAAGTTCCTCAATGATGTGAAGCATTACTTTGGGAAGATCCTTACTAGTTTCGCATGTTTGCAAACAACATCATCAGAAGGTGTGTGCATGAAGATGAAATGATGCCCATCTTAAGGGAATGTCATGCCTCCCTAGTGGGAGGTCATTATGGGAGAAATCACACAACTTAAAGATACTGGAGTGCTTCTCCTATTGGCCTGATATTTACCATGATGCTAATATGATGGTCAAGGTGCATGATTAATGTCAGCGACAGGGGTCCATATCTATGATAAGAAATGCCCCTAAATTTTGTGCTTGAGGTGGAAATATTTGATGTTTGGGGCATTGACTTCATGGGTCCATTTCTGAGCCCTACGAGATGACATATATCTTGGTGGTCGTGGACTATGTGTTCAACTGGGTTGAATCCATAGCATTTTCCGAATAATGAGGCAAAGAGTGTGACTACCTTTCTCAAGAAAAATATTTTCACGAGATTTGGCACACCTAGATGTATAATCAGTGATGGTGGATCTCATTTTTGCAACAAGGCCTTTGATGGACTACTCTTAAAATACAGGGCCAAACACAAGGTGGCAACCCTATATCACCCCCAAACAAGTGGCTAAGTTTAGGTATCAAGTAGAGAGATAAAGAGTATTCTAGCTAAAATTGTTAATACTAATCAGACCAACTGGTCTCAGAAGCTAGATTATGCTCTATGGACTTAGTAGACCGCTTAAAAGACACCAAATAGAGCTTCTCCATATCGATTGGTGTTTGGGAACGCATGTGACCTACAGGTAGAACTCGAGTACAAGGCCTTGTAGGCTTTGAAAAAATTGAATATGGAGTAGGGAAATGCTTCAAAGATGAGGTTGAGCCAGCTTAATAAATTGGATGGATTCCGTTGTGTCTCTTTATGTAAAGAGAATATGAAGCACATCCATGATAAGAAGATTCAACATTGTGAATTTCACCTCGGAGATCAAATATTGCTATTTAATTTTAGACTCAAGTTGTTTCCTGGAAAATTAGAAACCAGGTGGTCGGGGTTGTTCAAGTTAGTGAGTGTCACCCCATATGGTGATGTAGAGCTAGAAACAAAAGATGAAGCCTAGAAATTTAAGGTAAATGGTCAGAGAGTTAAGCATTATCTGGGCATCACTGATGAGGATAGGCTTGTTGAGAAGTTCCACCTTAGGGACTGCTCAACTCATGCCTAGCATGATCATACCACGTGCATCATGTCGCGATGCTAAATCTAGTGCTATTTGGGAGGCAACCCAAATTATGTGCACATAATACCAGTGGAGTCAATTCCATCTTACATCCTTTATGATGTGTTCAGCTAACTAGTATGCCAAGTGTGCCTCAAGGAGTTCTAACCCTTGCTCTTTATATTTTCATGTATTGAGGGCATTGCATGTCTCCGAGTTGGGGTGTATTTTGTGTTTTATGATGTATAATTCTAATGGATTGTATGTGTAGTCCTTCTTGGTTACCTTGGTCATTGTTCTATTTAGGGAGGCTTTATTTTTGTTGAATCTAGCAAATAAAAGTAGTTAAATGTCGTAGTGCGTGGGCCCAATGATAGATTATTAGAAGACCTTTTTAGGGGTACCATCCTACATGTTGAGTCATTCTTGGTTAATTAGAGTGTTTTTTGACTTAGATGGTGGTGGCACACGAGATTATAGCATGCCATTATGTTTCTTTGAAAAATTCCCTTTCTCCCTCAAAATTTTCACCATAACTGTTGAGTGTTGTAATGATCCCCTAATCGAGAGTAGAAGTGATTAGTCTATTTGATATCCATATGTCAATGTATGGTGAGAAAAATTTTGTTTATTCACTTGTGGTTGTCACACTCTAGAACTTGCCTGGTTAGCTTAGAATTAACTTTGTCTTAGACAGATGAACTTAGGCCTTCATGATGTTTCAAAAGCCCCGTTTGCCTAAATGAGTATATCAAATGATGCATGTATCTCTAATCTCCCCTTTTAAGATAATGATCTTTTTTCTTGATCAACAACAATGAAATCGAAACCAATTCTCAAGATTGATCCACTTTGAAACATATCCTCCTTGATATTATGAAATGTGATGAAACTATGCAAAAGTGTAAGTTCGAGGTGATAAGATGGGAAAAAATGAAAAGGGCATAAATGATTTGTTTGACCTCTTCCCAAGGAATTTTGAGCAACAAAATAAAAAGATAAATTAAAAAAGAGCAAGAAAAGCAAAGAGAAGAAATAGAGGAAATGAATAAATTGAGATCACAAAAAGTACCTTGGGTTGTGAAAAAAATGGCTAACGAAAGGGATGGAAGAAGAAGGAAGGGAACAAAAAGGAAATGGAAATGTGATGTAGTATGAAAGAATGGTAATGAGCCACTAAAAGACCATATTTAAATCCAGCCAGCCCTTTGGACCAACATTACTAGCTTAGAAAAGCTCTTATGTGATCTCAATCCAGATTTTCAAAAGAGAAGGCATCTGAGAATAAAAGCAAGCATATGGTAGTTGTGACCTACCTTGTGAACATCTTTGTAAGAGTTGAGTGTCTTTCTATGCAATTAGTGATTCTAAAAATGGACACTTTCCTTGATTAAATATGAGGACATGTGGATGATAATGTCTAGCATGAAATACTTCTCCATCTAGGTGTTTTGCATGTTGAAATAATGTCACGAATAGAGATTGCATTCTTAGTCTTAATAGTTGTGAGAAAGTTTTTTTGTCTTGATAGAGGGGGTGGCTTGATTGGAAATTGTATGTTTGTAGCTATTTGTCAAAACCACCCTAGTCATTGTACTTTATGATCCCGGAACAAGAGTCTACATCTAGGTTAAATTTTCTTATTTTAGTTTCTTAAGGACAAGCAAAAACTTTAATTTGGGGGTGTTGATTTGTCGGGATATTGTGACATATTTGAACTTCATTACATAGAATTTTCATGCTTTTAAGTGCTAATTTAAGTAAATACTAACTCTATTTTATTTAAGTTTCAAGAATCCCTTGAGTTGATAAAAAGAGGCCTAAAAATCACTAAAGTTTGCCAAAAATGAGCAAAAGATGAACTGCGTATTCAGGATGTGGTCGGCACTTGCAACCACATGTTGATCCAGAGAATACCACAAAGTGATATGCAAAAGTCGGTTCAAGATGTGGTCTGGATTCTGAAAAGATGAACCATCAAATAATTCATTTTGTCCAAATCAATTTACCTGGTATAGTAGTACGAATATGGAAGTATGAAAAATTTTCTGAAAAAGATGGTCCATCAATCAGAAGATGGAAAAAAGCTAGGCAGATGATGTTTTCAACCGACAATTTAGGATATAAACCATTTTTCGAAAAGACAGTTCGCCCCTGCGACTTGGGACCTCCAAATATTAATTTTTATTAGGGTTTTAGTACTTAGTATAAATGGTTATTTTTCATATTTTTACAGAGGGGGGACAAGGTACGACGAGTATAGCATAGTTTTATGTAGTTATGATATTTTTAGCTTTGTATTGAAGATACCCATTGAAGATTGAAGATTAAATTTCTCAATTGAAGTTTTTCCTCTATTCTTATTGCTAAGTAAGTGATCATGTTGAATTTCATACTTTCCTCTTCTTCTTCTATGGGTAGTTAAACCCAGATCTAGGGTTGTGAACCCAATAGGTTTGTGAATGCTAATGATCTCAATTAGATGAAAGTTATCAAATCATGCCAAATTGTCCCTATTATAGTTGAGAATTAAGGTTTGGGTAGCATCAATAAAAAATGACCCAAGGTTCAAATCCTTGTTTAATGGATTCACCTAAACATAGGAGGAATATAATTGGGAAACTGCAATCGGGTATAATGGAGTTCTCTTTAATTTGAGAAAATTGATGTAGATTGATGTTGTTAGGTTCGTTGAAAGACATCTAATGATTACCTCAGTTGATTGCTTGCATATTTATTAGTATCTCATTTTCAATACCCTAAATTTAGTGATTTAGGGGAATCAACCCAAAAGGGGACACATTCCTACTACTTCTCTATATTGATTTCACCTATAGCATTCCTACTTTAATTTAATTTCTTATTTCTTTCATGACCCGAGTTCACACTCTGGATGCGACACGATACTTAGGATCATAAGTGACCCCAAGAAAACCCATGATAAGGCATACTTCTTCTAAGACTGATCAACTGAAGATAATGATAATAAAATGGAAGCTGACTAAAGAAACAAAAAAACACTGAATAATAATAATATCTGAACAAACTCTAAAAATCCAAGTTGAATCTATAAATACTGTATGAAAGCCTTCTAAAAGGAACTGATGAGTTGTTGGGAAAACCCCCAGCTAAATCTAATGTCTGAAACTAAACAAAGAAATACAATTGGAAAAAATAGAACTCTGGCCCTCGGCTGATTAGGACTCACCACTAAAGTTGCTGGAAAATCGCTGAGAGACTAGATGCGGTGCTGAGGCTGGGTACCTGAGCCTATATCATAAAATGATATAGAAAATAAAAGTATGTGATCATTACTTTGAATGTACTGAGTATGTGAAAAGAAATGAAAAACATAAATATACTTAGTAATAACAAGCTGAATTGTAACACTACAAATATAGACTGAAATCTGAAGATTTGGGCTGGATTAAGAATCATGACTGTACTGGACTGAAGAATACTATAGGGAAAACTATAACCGACATGTAACTACATAAGCTAAACATAGAGTTCGATGTATACCCCCATTGGAGAAGGCCCATTGTACCTTGCCAGGATATAGTGGCTGAACTGAGTAATCACTATCTAGGCCTATTTGGGCTAATAACCTATGGTGGCAACGTAGTTCTAGGAACCTGGGTACGATGAATCCAGGCCCTCTCGGTGCTATGTACTACTCCTACTGGAAACATAGTTATGTCTAACTGGCTGATAGCTCAAACTAATGTCCTAGGACTAAGTTAGAACTACCTATCTAAAGTGTTCTGAGAGTCTAAGGAGCTGAAAGAAACTATGTTCTAAGACTTGTTAGAGCTTATTTATCTGAAAGCATCGTAATAGTCTAAAGAAAGACTAATAAGCTGATAAACTAATACTACTGATTTTATTGAGTTTCTCAAGAAGACTAATAAAAGACAAACTGATCAGCTGAAATGTTTGAAGAATACTGAGTATACTGAGTATTGACTAAAATTCCAAGACTGAACATACTAAAGCATTAACTTTCTGTTCATGTATCTGTACTAATATTCATAATTCGATTAAACATATCATAACAATATAGCATTCATATCTGATTTCTAAATCATGCAAGTTTTATTCACATATCATACTAATCTTCAAGGTCAAGGAAGCAATCTGTAAGAATAAAACTAAGACATGAATTTCAACTAGGAATGATCATTCAAACTTAGTGATTTAACATGGTTTAAAGAATTTCTTAACTACTTAAAAACCTTAGCTTCAAACTTCTATAGGGCTAGAATTTAGAATGATTTCTGGAAAATAGTTTGGGACACAAGGGGAAAGGAAACCCTTGTTAAAGTCCCACATACCTAGAGGAAAGTCCTTGAGAAAGCACCTGGAACTTTGAGAAGGAGAAGAAGCCCAACTCTTGCCTAAAGGAGTCTGTCTGGAAAGAATGAGGAGAGAGGGTCATCTAATCCCCTAAATCTCCCTCTAAATATTCCCAATACAACCTAGTTTAGGAGTTAGGATCTTAAGATTTTACAAAAAATGCCCCTGGAAACTTCATTAAAATTTTTCCCATCAGGTGGTACTACTCAACCTACAAGTCGTACCAGGATCATACGATCCATACTGACGTCCATGGTTAGGGGCCCTGCCCAACACCATTCTCTAAAGTTTTCCACGGAAGTCTACCACTATCCGTGAGATCTTACTACGGGTCTTACTACGATTCATAGTGTCCTCAAAGCCGTTTGAACATTTCTCTGAATCTCAAATTACGACTGAATAGTATGATCCATACCCGCCTACCATGAGTCATACCTTGGCTCGTGGTTTTCCCTAGAACTCCTGACCTCTTCTCTGAACTGTTCGAGGACTAGTCAGTACGATCCGTACCACGATGGTATGAATCGTGACATGCAGTCCTAGTTTCTCCTAGTCACCCATACTATTTTCCCTAGCCTTCTTGTTAGGAGTCATGGTACGACCCGTACCACTATCGTACGACTCATATTGTGACTCGTACTGAGGTCTTTTTCCAATTTTTCTGCAGAGTAGACATTCAGCATTCAAATCACATTTTCTTTGCTTAACAGTTCGAATCTATACAAAGTTTATGTGGATACGATCTCGATTGCCTGTTGGGTATTATATTTTCATTGACCATGTACACTTTCATAGTAAGGTGGATTCTACTCGATATCATCCTGAGGTCCATGACTTGAAAAATACATATATTACTATAGAAAAGTCATTATATTATATTCAACAAAATAAACATTACAATCAATCAATTGGGAGTTTTCCAAACACGTGATAAATATATGCAGTTTGATTTGTAAATCAAAGTATTCACTCTCTCACCTTTGTGAAAAGAATTAAATTACAATTGTGTCTTGAAAGAGATTTAATTGACTGCACCATAGAAACTACTCAACATTGACTCATAGATTAAATCCAGGTCTTATTCACATCTTAATTATAGAAAGGTATAATACCTAGATAACCCCTTAAACTTGACATATTTTAATATATAGGCATATAAACTTTTGGAATGACCAGGTACATACTTAAACTCACTGAAAACATGTTCTTCAAACACATTAATATTGCAGGGTTTGTGCGTGAGATACAAACACCATTTTATGTGGCAAATAAATGTAAAATAATCCATGTAAGATCATGAGCTCCAAATATGTGTAATTTTATTTTCATGTAAGCAATTAATAGTCTAAACTAAATAATAACCCTTATTTGTTAATCCCTACACATTTTCTTCAACCTATCGACTACTACATCCAAATTTCTCTAATTCTAAATTTAAATTCCTTGGATTTGCACCATATTTCTCTAATTCAAACTACAACAAAGATCAAGATAAATTTGCTGAAAGCACAAATAAGTGAAGAGTCAGATAGTGTTCTATTAACCTAAGACCAGATGATTGCTGGTGGTATTAACCATTTTTGAGGTTCAACCCATCGTTATTTGGAACAAGGAAAACAAACGCAGAAAGGTTGTGATTTGAGCATACGTAATTTAAATGCCTCTTTTCTCTAGATCTAGTAGTATACTGAACTGAAGGGTAAAAATTGCACAAAAAGGATGGTAAAGAAAATAGATCAGTACAAGAACAACATCGAAGGAGGAAGCACAGGTTTTTCTTACGTAATTAAGATCTGAGCGGGAAGAAATTATGGAGAAAGAGATGGTTTCCTTCAACTGTCAATAGAGGATAGACGGAGTAACCTTGCATCATCATCTATAACACCACGCAGAAATCACCAGTAAGGAGCTCTTCGTCGGTGGAGGGCAATGAAGAGACAAAGAAAAGAGATGGGATGAGCTAGATCTTTGTTTGAAGAAGACTGTAGAATAGTAAGCCTAAGTTTTGGAAACCTGGGTCAGGTTTACTCATTTGGAATGACTACGTTTTTACTGTTGTTTTGTTCTATTATTTTATTCAATAAAAGGGTTTTAAGCCTGCTCCTTTAATTTAAAAGAAAAAGAGAAAATCATTAAAAGGTAAAAAAAATTTCTTCTATGGGGGATTGAAGGATTGATTATTGCATTCATATTCAAGGATTTTGATATTTCCAATGATCCCTCCTCATTCTCGAGACAAGGAACTTTTTCTGTCAAAACAAATGCCTTCCTATTGGGACATTCACTCATCACATGGACCCAATCTTGACATTTGAAGAATTAGATAGGCTTGTTACCTCATTCTCTTGGCACATTCTTTGGAACATTTCGCCCTTTTAGAGAAGGAGTCTTCTCAAATGGCTTCTTAAAGTTTGCATTACGTCTTTGTACTGGGACCAACTGGAAGAAGAGGTATCGATCTATTTGCCTTTACTCCATAAGGTTGAGTCCCATTTTGGTTTGAAATGCTTGTCCTCTTTGAGCCCCAACTCAACTTCAATAGACGCTTCAACCATTTCTTCTAAAGTTGGATACTTGTGGAGTAAAATTTGAGAAGCAATTTTTCACGACCCGAACGTACACCGAATCGTAGACACAGGGAAAGGGACCCCGAGGGACTCCAAGTCAACCCATGGAACATGCATACATCTAATATCATTTAATAAAGCGGAATATTTAGCATAAAACATAGCAGAAACGTAAACATAACGTAACAACCGGAAGTACTAGGCATATACATAAGCTGAGTTCTACATCCTTTCTGAAAGCGTCTAATACATAAGATGGATTGATAGGACAACATCCCCAACTAACTCGATCAATACTGAAACATAAATAACATGAAAGTCTATCAAACGGCCCTCGGAACATGAGGACTCACCGATAGTTGAGATCGAGAACTAAGATGAACTAAGGATGAGGATGAGCCTGAGATCCGGACCCTGTATCATGAAACAATACAATATAGAAAGTATGCGGTCAGTATGTGGAATGTACAGAGTATGCAAGGTAAGTAAAACGAACGTTTATAAGTAAAAAAAAAACTCATAAGTAACATAGGAGAAGGACGTCATGCATATATCATAAACTTCGTAAGGGAATGTAAGGCTCAAGGCTTTCAAATCATTCATAAAGCATTCGTAATCATAATCATAAGTAAATATTATCAAAATATAACTTGAGCCAATAAAATAAATATAAAAATGCATAAGACATGTGGAAAAATGGGAGGACTCGTCATAACCGACACCATCATGGTAGAGCCTTTCATGATGCCCCAACTATCTCACTCAAGTGGGCAGAGCCGACCCTGGCTTACCAGGCGAAGGTCGTGCATTAGGCATATATCACATTTGAGGGGATCATTGTCAATACAATATATCATTAGAAACCCACAGTGGCACATGGTTATGAGACACCGACGTAGTTCTTTGAACGCTGGACTACTCGGTGCTAGACACAACTCCCAAAAACATGCATATAGGCTCATACATAAATCAATAACATCATGCATTAAAAATTCAATGGCTAAAATATAACATTTATCATCATTGATCCCCTTTAAAACATTCTTAGCCAAGAATCAAGCCCTTTTTATCGGTCGTCATCATAAATCGATAAATCATGTAATTCGTTCATAAATCGTAATCATTCTTTAACATGTGGGAATTTCTCAATACTTTTACATACTCAATTCTTTTATAAATAGGTTAATAAACATGGGTAACTTGAAATCATGCTTTTCCATCATCAATAAACTCGAATTATAGAGTATTCATCATAAATCATAACTTTCATGAACTTTCATCAAATGGGCATTTTAGATTTAAAAAGGTTGAAACATGATTTTGAAGAAAATAATATGAGACCAGCCCATCATTCGTAAATCAATAATCAAAAGTCAATTAAGTCATACCCATGAAGAGAAATCACATTTTCATGCATTTGAGTAAAACCCCATAGACTGAATAGGAGGATTCATGATTTAAATTGAGATTTGGGCATGGGTGGGGAAGAAATTCACCCATTCTAAAATCCTACATACCATGAAATGGACTGATTATAATGTTTCTTGAATACCCATAAAGGAATTGGTGGAAACTTGGAGGAGAAGGCCTTGAATCTCCCTAAACCTCTCTAAAGCCCTTGAATGGGAATGTCTACCCTGACAAAATTATCTACTGCTTGGATGCTAGTATTTTCTCAAAAGATGGATGATCTTATTCACCGTCTCCCAAGTAATGACAAGGTAGTGGAATAGAGTAAGGAAACTAGGTTGATAAGACTATTTAAGGACCCTCATAGTGCTTGGAGACCCCGTCCAGCCAGACATTCAGTTTCTCCTTAAGATTAAGTCTCGACTTTGTCCCTAGATTAGACTACAATTTATTTTAGCCCTCGTTTTCAAGATAGGCAGTGACAGGTTGTGGTAAAAGCGAAGGTAAAAGAGCAACTTCAGGTTTGACACTGATTCTATATGTTAAGTGGTTAAGTTGTGATTTTCACTTTTTTTTTCTGACATTTCCTAATGGTATGAATGGAAAGGCAGTATTGGAGTAAATCATAACTCCCATGGTAGTTTATTAATTTTCTTAGGGTTAGAAAAGTTACCGATTTTGTGGTACTAAAGCATGTCTATAATACGTCAGACAAATAGATGGAGTTGAGTAAGTACGGTTTGATAAGAAGTGGATATAGAAAGAGGATGTTCTTACGAAAAATATAATGTATGTTTATGACACAAGGCAAGGAAAAGTTAAAGATGTTATGGCTAAAGTTACTGCTAGCGAGGTATAACCCTCATTCGAGGATGAATGATTTTAAGGGGGGAGTATGTTACACCCTGATTTTTATGATTATTTGATGTTTATATGTCATATTAAGGGAATTATGGGTCGTATGTTGTCCGTAGGTGAGGAGGGAAACATGTGCATAGGGAAAAGCGAAGAGTATGTGAAGTTTGTAAATAAGGGTCAACTTTAAATGGTAATATCTCCAAAAATATAATGATCCATATGTCCCATAATGTGTCAAATGAAAGGTATTTGAGTCTAATTTACATTGAAAAAAACCGCTCGTCAATCGGAGTTCGGAGTAAAAAGTTATGCTCGTTTGAAGACAGCACTGTCGGCTGGGAAAGCACCTAGGCGCGTGGGCGCCGAGACAGGCAGGCAGCAGGCGCGCGCGCGCGAGGGAATGTCGCACAGGGCCAAACCCTTTCCAACCCACCTATATGATGTAAAATTGAGCTAGAAAGCTCATTTTTACTCCGTTTTAGTTGATTGTTTTTCAGAATTCAGAGAATTCAAAGCCTTATCACATGGTGAAAAGATATCCCAGATGATTCTAAGCAGAGGAAACAGTAGGAGTTTACTCCTACTTTAGTTGATAACATCCCCAAGAAAGGGTAAGTAATTCCCTTTTTGATTTCTTTAAGTTTATGAGGTTATAACTTGGAGAATGTTGTAGTATTGTGTTGTTGTTTCTTTGTGCGTTTTGTGGCATGTTGCTGCCCAATTTTTCCAGAACTTTGGTGAAGTGAAGTTTCTGCTTTTTGGGTTTGTAAATTGGACCTGGAAGGAGCCTTAAGGAGTAAGCTTGAAAGAAAGATTTTCGGCAAAATTACAGTCGACGTGCCAAGGTATGTAAAGGCGTCCCTTTCCTTGTTTTTCAAGCATGAAACTAAGTTATTGAAAGCATCAATATTCCTATGTTTTTAAAATCATATTGAGGCATGTATGATCCTTTCCAAAGGGTTGGAACTACTTGGCATAAAGCTTGAATTGTTAAGAATGGTTGAAGCGAACAAACGTGAAGCGAAAGGCGTAATTTTTATAAGATTGTTGCCATAGTTCTAAATTGAGTCTGAAGTCCCCTTAACATGGGCACCGTGAGATGGTCCTTTTCAGTATGTTGTATATGTGATGTTGAATATATGTTAAGATCTGATCACTTAGTGAAATTGATACGAAATGCTAAGACGACGACACGTAATTGAACTTAAGCTAAGAAGATGACGCTAAGCCGATTGAGGGTAAATGAGCTTATTGAAATGACGTTTTAATAATATTGTTAATCCCTCCTATATGTTTATGTTTTAAATTTCTTAAGGTAAAAGTAGATTTTATATTTTTCCTCTTGAAAGCTAAGCAAGCAGCACATAGCGAATAAGCTAAATCGATACATGTTAACGGGGAAAGCGTGGATAAGTTGTCAATTAGGCAAAGAGGTAAGTGCGTATAAGAATTGATGGAATAGTGAACACGAGGGTAAAAACTTGAGTGTAGAGTGAATAATTTTTAGCAAAGAAGTTAAGATGAATAAGGAAAGTAGAGCTAAATATTGTTAAATTAGACTATACGGGTTACGATGGTGAACGAGGTAGGCAACAACCAGGAAGATTAACCTTGTTCTAAAGACGTTTAGAAAAAGAGTTACAAATTAAGTTGTTTATGTTCAATATATATTAAGTTGATGAATAACCACTAAAGTGTTAACCTTCTACGAAATAATTATAGTTGAACATCTGCAAAATAGTAACTTAAGTTGAGAAGCTCTCTGCTATACCCCTAAAGGATTATGTTAAGTTATCTATTCTAAGTGTTGAAATTTTCTACCATGTCTGAAAAGGGTAATCCTAGGATCTTCTAAGTCACTTATGATTGTGTAAGCTTTCTTAAGCTACACAGATAATTGCAAAGTTATGTAACTCAATCCAGCATCACTCGAATTACGGCTATATATCTTTATTTGCCTATAAGGAATCACTTAGAGAGTTACTCACGAGTTCCTAAGTTATAGAGCTCCAAGTCTTAGATCCTTATGTTATGTCTTTACGTCCCTAATTTATGTTGAAATGTGCTACCTGATCTAAGAAGTTTTTGAGAGATCATATTTCGAGAATTATGCTTATGTCTCGGTCAAGTATCTGATGTTGTATACGAGTCTAAAAACTCAAGTCTTTATATGTCTTTGTAGTAAGAAGTCTTAATGTATATGATTTTCATGTTATAACATACAATTGAATTCTTTCAGTTATATTCAAGTCATGCATCTTTATGTTTAGCTCTTGTTGAGTTATCAGTTGAATTTCCTAAATTCAAAGGAGAGATTCTCCCATGTACTAATGTTCCTAATGTCTAAGTAAGTATAAGTGCAGACTATGATAATGATTAGTTGAGCTCAGAACTTTGAATACCAGGAAGTCTCCTGGAGGTCACCCAGTTAACTAAATACGAGTTATACATTATATAGAAGTCTCATACGTTGTATGTCTGTAGTTCAGCTCTTAGCTCTATGTATATGACAAATAACTCAAAGTTCCTAGTTATAATTTCCATGTTTTCCTGCAAATAAGTCAAATGAATTAAGAACTATATGTGCTTATCTACATGATAGATTTTGCAATGAAATTCCAATGCATAGTTGTCGATACAGGTAAGGGAACCACCTGGTAGACAGTATATATTTGCAGTTCCCAAATGTTAAAGAATTGTGTAGAAATGAGCTCTATGTGTTTCTATCCAAGTAATATGTTCAATTGGTAGGATTATTTGTAGGACATTGTTTGTAAGCCTACAAAAGTTCTTATGTTGTCTAAACCTCTTGAAGGTCCTTCAAGTAACTGAGTCAACATGTTCATGTATAATTTGACAATTACGTGATATATATACATATTTTCTAGCTTTACATGAATATGGGTGCTCACTTGCATTTATGGGTTACGAAAGAGGCCTATTCCGGCCACAGATTTAACATTTGTCGTTTATATGCCATACATGTTAAATTGACTCAATATAAGCCATACCGACCCTATTTATGATTATGATTGAGAATTATTTTTATTTTATCCCGGTGTGGTATATCAGTTAGAGATATTTTTATTTTACCCCGGCGTGATACATCAGCTGAAGATACTTTTATTTTTCCTTGGTATGGTACATCGGCTGGACAAATTTTATATATGGATTTATGGTTGGTTGGTTGTTGGCATTACACTTATAGTTTTTCTTGTGCATTACTTGGTTGCATTTGCACTTCAGTATACACTTATTGCCAGGTTTCAGTTTCCAGGATTCCAGGTTGTTGTTATTCCTTATTTCTGGCTCAGTTATCATTGCTATCTTACATGTTTATAGTTTTCTGCGTTACATACTGTTCACTCCCAATCGCACGCTAGTGCACAAGGTCGTACAAACAATAAAGTGGCTTTATTTCAAGCCAGGTATTGAACCCACAGGGACTGTAACGAAGAAGTAATTTTTCTCTAAGTGTTTAGTATACACACTTCTTTATACGAGTAGACAAGCAAAACAAATGGTGATTTTTCAAGAATATTAGTTAATGTAACCTTAAGTGAAAATTCTGAATTATAATCTGAACAATAGCACGAATAAGCTGAGGTTAAGGAAAAAACATGAAGATATGTAATTTATTGATTAAATTTCAGTCAACACTTCTCTTCGGTTGTTAGTCAGGAATTATTAACAATGGATTAGTTCTTTCAAACTCCTCACCAATTAAAGAATTATGATATTTACATTACACCTTTCTGTGATGCAACAACTCATAGTCTCATAAACCAAACTAAATTCAATGGATGACAAAATATGACATTACAGATATATTTCTATTCTGAACGTTAATCTTCTCTTAATTTCTCAACCAAGACAAGAACATATTCTACCAATTCACATCCATCCAAATAATCTTCCTTTCGGAAATAAAATTGGAATTTTAATATATACATTAACAATGGCCAATCATTAATGTAGTAAAAATAAGAATCAGTAGAACAACCATTTTAGAGAAGATAAAAACTGAAATAACATCAATTACATACTACTGCAATTATCCTCAACCTCAGCCAAAGGTGAATTAGCCACTCATTTGAGGATTAAACATATTCAAACAAGTAGAAAACATACAAGCAATTGAAATTTAAGAGAAAAAGGAAGAGAATTAACCCTAGGACTTCTTCAGCTCAACTGCTTGATACCAACGTTCTAGCATGAAATGTCAGATACCTTAAAATAAAACCTAAGTGTGTTATTTATACAAGTGAGAAATTTCCCAAAATAAACTGGCAACGTGGCACGGAGGCTATCGCTGAGCATCAGCTCTGTGCCACGGCCTTGTCACGAAGCCTCACTGGAACTTGGATGCACAGATTCTTAGCCTCAGCGTGGCACGGAGGCTATCGCAGAGCCTCAGCTCCGTGCCATGGACTTGTCGCACCTTCATTGGAATCCGGGTGTGCAGCAAAGTCTTCTCAACGTGTCACGGAATTGAACGCGGAGCATAGGCTCCGTGACACGGTGCCATCGCACACCTTCAGTGGAATTCGCCTAAAATTTCACTCTAGGCAGAATGTTGCCGCGATGGTAGCGTGCCACGGCCTCTATCGCGGAGCATCAATTGCTTAGTATTTTCTTGCCGACTTTCGCGTTTTGCTTCTGAGTCCATTCCTTCACTTCACCAACTTGTAGATTAGTTTCCAAAGTTCATTTTAAACAACAAAAACAATAGCTAATCTTGTTGGTTAGTATAAATCCATATTTACATAAAAATCACATGAGAATGTACACATAGAAGTAGATAAACAATTCAAAATTAAGTAATAAAGTATCACTTGGGCATGCAATTCTGCCCGCGATCACCTCCCCCACTCTTAAAGACTTGTCCGTCCTCGAACAACCCTTTTACATCTAATGCAAATGAAACTCACACATAGCTATTTTAGGAAGACAATTCGAGCTATGACTACAATGACTGGTTGAGATGAAAAGTAAAAAATTAGTGCATGCAAGGTTTACCCATTAAAATCATATTTAACTATGTTGAGACTTCCTAGCCTCTAGACTTGACTCTCAATCTCAGCAAACTCATGCCAATCAACTAATTAAGAAATCCGATATGAATGTTATCCCTCATTAAACACGCGCCCTCACCACACGAGATTTACCCATTTATTATTCACGAATTTTCAACTCACAATAAGTATCGGTGTATGAATAGAATTTCGCTCACTCTCTCAAAGAATTCGCATGCATCATGTGGTGAATCATAAGCTTGCCCTCAGTGTTGTACTCCACTAATTTAAGGTTGTTTGAATGTAAGATCAAGTAGGACTTTTTAGATCGTAATGTAGGCTAAGGGCTTGTGGGATCACCTTATGGCTAGTAACAGTGATAATCTTTCCCAAGAGCTTTTACTACATCACATTTTTATTAAAGACACATTTTCTTTTGCTTCACCTTCCTTCTTTTCACTCTTGAATGATTTTCCTTCCTATTCCCATTTCTTTAAGCACACTTGGCCTATTTGTAAGGAGTACTTAAGCACTTTTTCATTCATTTATTTTTTTTACTCCCTACCAATAATTAGGCATTTTCAACCAAGTGCACCTCTAAGTTTTTCCTTAACTTCCACAACTGTTATTTTTCCTTCTTTTTCCCACTTCTCACTCCTTCTCTCTTTCGGATTTTTCACTTAAGCGCTTAGGAGTTTTTGATCAAATACAAGGCTCATGAAGAAAAGGATTAAGCTTATTTTGTAGCTATCAAAGATTAGGCTTAAGGCTCAGCGGGGCTAAGTAGGATTCAATATTCAAGGTAGGTAAGGCTATGAGTGATAATTAGGCGCATTAGGAGTAATGCCTGAATCATCTCCTACACTCTACATCCTTCATTTCATTTTGTATACATATCAGACAAGTTCTAGACATTCCACAATAGCACGGAATATTCGAAAAACTCACACTCACTGCACATGCTCAATTAAAGACATATTCAACAGACTCTTAACTCAGCTAATTACAAGAATTCAAAATCAAGCTTAAATCACATTGAGTCAAATTCTAGAGCCTAGGTGTCTCAACATATTTAGAACACTTGCATGCTTCCATACTATCCACACTTGCATCTTACAATCATGTGTAGCACATAACAAGAATGTCGAACCATTAATTAGCTACGTGTTTAAAAAAACTCAAAACCTACTGACTAAATTTCCCTTAAGAAGGTCGTCATCCATCCATCACAGGGAACAGTCTCTATCTAAGACTTCGGTTCAAAGGGACTATTCTCGAAAAAAGCACCGAAAACAAAAACTGAGAAACCCAAACAACAAATTTAGAAATAGAAACAACTTGCACAAATAATTACACAAATAAATCCTTAACAAGCACCCCCCCACACACACACAATCATCTACACAGCATGAAACACAATGTCACACATTCAACCACTTAAGCACAAGCACAAGCACAACACAGTCTTACTACACCAGCACCTAACTACTCCCACCCCATACTTAGTCGGAACACTGTCCTCAGTGTTCACATATCTGCAATTAGAAACACCGTTTGGGTGGTGTAACTTCCTGATCAATCAAAATGCTCAATCTCTTCATCAGGTGCCAATGCCTCATCTCCCAGATCAGAAACTTCTCCGTCGTCTTCCTCTAACTTAATGCCTGAGTCGTCCCGGTGAGTTTCCTCATCAGTGGGTATGTCATCATCAACTAGTTCAACAAATGCGGGCCTGCATAATGCTCAAGCATGCTCATTAAATGGATAATCCATCTCGACCTGCCACAATTCATCCTCTGTAGCAGGCCTTCCACCAATCCGCAGTTGTAGCATCTGCATTCCATGCATTCGGGCCATGTATTGGTCGTCCCGCACATGTCGCTCGGCGAGTGTAAGCACAGGCCCGTATGTGGTATTAGGTGCTTTGGTCTTAGTGACATCCAAAGCACGCCGGTCAAATTGAGGTATGTAATTTAGGGCCTCCTCTTCAATACCATGGCCCCTGAGGAAAGCTGTTAGAAGACCACCGAACCCATACCGATGCCCTTGATGAAGTTTGGCTTTCTTCATAGCTGAAATAATCACCGCTCCAACATTTATCTCGAGACCTTTTATCAATGCATATACCAAACAAACTCTGTCCCGGGTGACATCTGTCATATACACCCCCGGGATCAGGCAAGTACACACTATCTTAAACCAAATCCTTGTTTCTCTATTTATTTGGGAGTATGGTAATGTCTGATGATATCCTCTTTCCTTGTAACGACTCCACCTGGCTGTTGATCGTGCTCCACATAATGTGCGTCTGATATCTGCATATGGTGGAGTGATGTTCAGCTGGCGGAGGACATGCGCGTCTGTATCCTGCATCCCCAAGATGGCATTAAGATGTTGTGGTTCAAAAGTAACCACCTGTCATCTGATCTTGACTATGTGGCTGCGCACGATGAGGTTCCAATTAGCGTAGAATTCCCTTATGAGATGAAGATTACACTCTTTGGGTTCTTAGAAGATGAAGTTTGACCCTACAATGTTTATCCTGTGTAAGATTCTCGGGAATTCTTGAGCTTGTGGATCCCTTGCTATTTGCTCCTCAGGGAAATACTTGGTTTCCTTGTGCTTGGAGTACCATTCTTCTCCTCATCCAATACCCACCATGTTCCATACTACCTTCGTTGCCCCCTTGGAACTGGTGGTACTGCTGGCACTGCTGCCCCAACTCTAAGTCTTTTTTGGCTGGCGCAAGATGTGATGCACCTTTTCCCTTGTCTTGCCGCACCGATATTTTTCCTGTTCAGCAAAAACATGTACTCTTAATATCAATCATAATATGGCTAGCTAATACTAAGGCCGGGCTCCAATTGCTCACCCCACACTTAGTTGCTAGCACGGTTTCATGAGTCATGGTCAGTCGGGTACTCATACTTCCCGTTCTTCATATTTCCATGCTCGCTACTCTCCAAACATATTTGAATTTCATTTCGACAAGATAAACAAACATACTACAAGATATCATCAACCACAAGGTGCAATGCATCAGTAAAAATCGATGGAATAGCTTCTTTGTACTACTCGGACTTTGTACAATTCATTTTTAAAGTTCATCCATCTATCAACTTCACAAAATAACTGATGCTTAACTTAGGCTTACGATCAAGAGGTAATTCAAGATTATGTACAACAGCCTATGGTATTATTCCTACCTTAATCTACAAAGATCAACATTCTATCTGCAACATAATCAAAATTTAATCGCCAATTTTTCAGCACAAACAGAATGCACAACCCAATATTTGAATTTTTCTAAATTTTTCTTCTTCATTCAATCTCAATTTCTAGCCCTAGTTGTAGACAATTTAAGATTTTTAACAAAGATCATGTAATCAATGAGTTCATCCAATCAAAACTATCATACAAGCAACATTCATCCATAACCCAATTGATTACAACACTTTATATTAACTTAGGGCAGAAATTAAACAAACAATATGTTCATGATTCAAAATTTGCAGAAAAATGAACAGAAGTGCAAGAACATACCTGGTATGTTATGTTTTTGAAGAAGGAATTGAAACTTTTTGATGTTAGGGGCGTGTCACATTGAGGGAGAAAGGGGAAATGGGAGTTTTATCGTGGAGATGTGCAAAAGAATAGGAGAAAAATGTATTTTTGGGGGTTAAAAAGAAGGATTTCGTGCAGGTCGACTCGACTGCCCTAACTAACCCAACGCGAAAATAGCCTCAACATGTCACGGAGGTTATCGCGCAGCTCAAGCTCCGTGACACGTAGCCAACGCGGAGGCATTCTGCCTCCTGCCCCAAATTTTTGCATTTTTACCTTTTTTTCACCCTTTGCAATTTTTATTTGCACTCTGTATCTCCTGAAAATCATCCAACAACAACAACTCATTAGAAAATAGTGGGTTGCCTCCCACCTAGCACCTTAGTTTTCATCATGGCATGACTATTTTTTCTTGAAATAACTATTATAGTACATTACATTCACGGGTTGCCTCCTGTGCAGCGCCCGGTTTACCGTCGCGGCTCGACGCCTCTCATCCTCATTCTTCTATTAAGGTGATAGACGTCTTCTTTCGATTAACGCCTCACCCCAGTAGTGCTTACACCTTTGTCCATTCACTAAAATTGTGGTACTTTTATCTTCTTGCCACAATTCAACCGCCCTGTATGGGGTCATCCTTACTACTTCATATGGCCCCGACCACTTGGAGTGCAATTTCCCTGGGAAGACTTTCAATCTAGAGTTGAATAGAAACACCATTTGGCTCAGCTCAAAGATTCGATGCACCATATGCCTGTCGTGCCACCTTTTCATTTTTTCTTTGTAGAATTTTGCACATTCATATGCGTGCCATTGAAATTCGTCCAACTCACTCAACTGCAACAATCTCCTTTTTCCTGCTAGCTCAGGATCCATGTTCAGCTTCCGCACAGCCCAATAAGCTCGATGTTCAAGCTCTACGGGGAGATGACATGCCTTCCCGTAAACCAATCTGTACGGTGAAGTCCCAATGGGTTTCTTATATGTAGTTTGATAAGCCTACAATGCATCATCCAGTTTTCTTGCCCAATCCTTGCGTTGTGCATTCACCGTTTTTTGCAAAATCTGTTTAATTTTCCTGTTTGACACTTCTATGTCACGCCCCGCCTTGGGGGGTAAGACCGGCAGCTGGCGCCCTACTAGGACCTGAACTGCTAGACTACTGAGCCTAAGCACATCTGGTGCCTGGCTGGCTCTAACTCAGATTTCTAGAAACAAAGGGCTATATAACGGCCGTAAACACAGCCTTCGGCCAACTGGCTTATACCCACCTGTACCTGTAATAACAGCTAACCAGAAACATATCAATAAAAGGGAGCCTATGCGGGCCGACAAGGCCACCATGCTGTCAAGTTATCTGTAACTCAACAGCGAAATGCTAAGTAACTACGTGACTGGCAAGGTCACTACTACTATCAAACTAAGGCCTCACACGACCAACATAAACTGAAACGCTAAACAACTATAACAAACTGCACGGCCTCACACGACCGGCTCAGCTGACCACAGGGAAATATATACAGACTACAAGCCTCTAAAAATACTGATAAGATGGTCGGGACAGGGCCCCGGCCTACCCATACTGTACAACAAAAGGAAATATTATAAACCTCTGAAGTATCAAGCTTCGGATGATAGGAGCTGATGACTCTGCGCTGGCTAGGATCACGAGGGATCGCCTCCTCGTCTATGAGTACCTGCAGGCAAGTAATGCAGTGCCCCATTGGACGTCAGTACCACAGGTATTGAGTATGCAAAGTAACTGAAATAATACAACTGAATACAAATAACATAACTAACAAGTCCATGAGCAGAAGATAACTGAATCTGAAGAGTTGATAGGAACTAGATCAAACCTTTCTACACTAATAGGCAGGAGCGTGTCTGTAGTCACGGCAGCCTGCTGTCTATTAACTAATATATATAAAACACATAAGTACATATACATTTAGCAAGCAAGAGACAATACCAACCCCCATAAGCCGGATGGCACCAAGTAAGCAAACAATCTATATACCCCTACCCGAGTCAAAACCAGCCAAAAATAAGTCACTCCACTCATCTGCCCACTTCGGAGCTCCTCTACCGGCCCCCTGGGTCTCCGGCTCGGGCCATGGCCTTAGATATAAGCAACCGTGTCTGGGTCCGGAGGACTCCTGTGTAGACAGTAACAGATAGGGTCTGGATCCCCAAACACAACTCAATGCGGCTAGCTGAAACAGGAGCTACACCTATAATAACTAAATGTACAGACAGTAACAGATAGGGTCTGGTTCCCTGGACACAAAACTCAACAGGGCTATCTGAAACCGGAGCTGAACCTGTAATGCTGATCAGACTGCTATGGGGAAAGCTTCATCCCATCTTCGTCCAAGCTGGGGACGGCATGCCACTCCTTGGAGTGACATAAAACCCACCAGCTCAGTGGGCGACATGATTACCAACCCAGGGACGGCGAGGACGCTCAATAAGGTGCCCTCACGCCACATCAAGTCTCAACAAACAAATAACACATATAAATAGCAAGCATGTATAACTGAAAAAGACTATCTGAAATCTGATTTCTTATTCTGATTTGTTTCTATATTGAAGTGTTTCTTTACTGATTATACTGATTCTGAAATCTTTATTCAACTGCTTGGCTAATCTGTAGCCGGGATACTATCTGTCTGAATGGCTAATCTGTAGCCATAAAACTGTCTGTCTATCTGATTTTACTTTATTAGCCTTTATTTTGAAAATCTGTATCTTTTTATTCTACAACATGCTTGCTAATCATACAATAAGCTATACTGGATCTGGAATGCTAACTCGCCCTCTGGCGCATGCTTTGCTAACTTTCGGACTGAATACGATATGACAACACAACTCAGAATCTATTAGACTTACTTAATTCTCAACGTTCAACTCCGAGAGTTACAAGTACGGAGTTTACTGTGATTTACCAAGCTAAGGATTCCTAACTTGCCGAAGAACAGCTTCACATACCTTAACCTCGAGTTATCCGACTGTCGGACGAGGCTCGGTCAGTATTCCAGCTAAATCTCCCAACTGCATTCATAAACACGTCATTTAGTACTAAATACAACACTATTCTGAAGGACGGCGTCACTTTCGGTATAATTATAGCCTAAACTTAGGCTTATCAAAAGACGGTAGAAAACTTGCTATTTTTCAGATGTCCAGAAGGGAGAAGTATTCACTTCACAGCTAGGAACACATAGACACTAGTTTGGAGCAATTCCACTTACCTTAGTCCGGTAGCTCGACAATTTGTTGGCCGAATTTCGCGAAACTAAATCCGTAGGAATGCTCCCTGCTGCTAAATACCTCGGTACCTGAGGTTAATTTGAGTTTGGACTACGTTTGGCAGCGTAATCGAATGATAATATATTATCCCTCTTCGTCTCTCTCTGTTTCTTTGCGTTTTCTGGAAATTAAATAAGGAATATAACCTCACAAACCGAAGTGGGGGCTTTATATACTTGGGCCTGGACAGGCCCAACGTGTCACGGAGCCAACACGGAGGCTCCACCTCCGTGACACGTTGCCATCGCGGAGGGGCTCTGTCTCGGCTCCCTCCGTGATGGTTCAACAGGTTCCTCGTCCGATCCTTTCCCGGGCCTTTCCCTAGCACGTATGGCTTTCAAATATGCTTAACCAACCCGCGAATAGGCCATCTAGGTGCTGAGAATCTTACGGGGTATAACATTCTCCCCCCCCTTAAGAACATTCGTCCTCGAATGGAAACTACTATCTAGAGGACTTCTCAACTTACTTATTTAGAAAAATTTCGGCAGAGTTTCCCTTGTAATATGGACTATACCCAAAACCTGAAATGCAGAAAAGTCCAATACAGGTACTGCACACGATACTTAAGATTCACTTGATAGCTAAACATCAATCTTTCTCATTTATACATACACAACTATAAAGTACTGCATAAACAATAACACGGACATGCCTGTCGCCTGATTAGGCCTAGAATAAGTGAAGATATCTAGCTTTCATATCTTCCTCAGCCTCCCACGTCATCTTCTCTCGGTTCCTGTGATGCCACAATACCTTGACAGACGCAATATCCTTAGTTCTCAATCTACGAATCTGTCTGTGTAGGATGGCTACTGGAACTTCTTCATAGGCCAGCTCTTCCGTAACCTGGATATCCTGGACTGGGACTGCTCTGGATGGGTCTCCTATGCATTTTCTCATCATAGACACATGAAAGACCTGATGAACGGATTCCAATTCCAGGGGCAAGTTCAACTCATATGCTACTCGGCCTATCCTTCGACGAATTTGATAAGGCCCAACAAATCTCGGACTGAGCTTACCCTTCTTGCCGAATCTCATCACCCCTTTAATTGGGGATACTTTCAAAAATACCCAGTCATTCACATCAAACTCCAGGTCTCTGCGCCGCACATCTGCATATGATTTCTGGCGGCTCTGTGCAGTTAGTAAGCGTTCTCGAATAAGCATTACCTTTTCCTCTGACTGCTGAACAATGTCTGGCCCAACCAACGCTGATTCTCCTATTTCAAACCAACCAATCAGAGATCTGCATTTTTGCCCGTATAAAGCCTCAAAAGGCGCCATCTGGATGGCTGAGTGATAGCTGTTATTATAAGAAAATTCAATTAACGGCAAATGCTTATCCCAGCTACCACCGAAATCTAACACACACGCTCGCAACATATCTTCGAGCGTCTGAATTGTGCGTTCAGCCTGTCCATCTGTCTGAGGGTGGAATGTTGTGCTCAAATTAATCTGCGCTCCCAGACCTTTCTGAAACGACTGCCAGAATCTAGCCGTAAACTGTGCTCCTCTGTCTGAAATAATGGATACAGGTACTCTATGCAATCTGACTATTTCTCGAATATACAACTCCGCATAATCTTCGGCCGAGAAAGTAGTTCTCACTGGCAGGAAATGAGCTAATTTTGTCAATCTGTCAACTATCACCCATATAGAATCATGTCTGTGTCTAGTACGGGGTAATCCTACTACAAAATCTTGCTTCCCATTTCCATAGAGGCACAGCTATGTGCTGAGTTAGCCCTCCTGGTTTTTGATGTTCTGCTTTCACCTATTGGCAGTTAGGACACTGGGCTACAAATTCAGCAATTTCTCTTTTCATACTTGGCCACCAGTAGTTTTCTTTGATATCATGGTACATTTTTGTTGCGCCAGGGTGGAGAGAATAGCAGGCGCAATGTACCTCATTCATGATCTGTCGGCGGAGGCCTGAAACATTGGGAACGCATAAACGGTCTTTACAACGCAGCACTCCATCCTCTGTTACCCGAAATTCTGGCGCCTTCCCTAGAGGAATATAATCTTTAACCTGAACTAGGTCAGGATCCTCAAACTGTCGTTCTTTCACTTCCACAACTAATGATGACACGGCGGTGTTCTGAATTACCGCTCTACCGTCCTCTGTTTCTGCTACACGAACGACTAGGCTAGCTAACTGGTGTATCTCCCTGATTAATTCCCACTGCCCGGGCTGCAAATACGCAAAAATCCCCATGGACTTACGACTGAGAGCATCTGCTACAACATTGGCTTTTCCCGGTGGTACAGAATATTCACGTCATAATCCTTTAACAGCTCCAACCAGCCACGTTGCTGCAGATTCAACTCCCTCTGAGTGAAGATATACTGTAGGCTCTTGTGATCCGTAAAAATATCAACACGGATGCCATACAGGTAATGTCTCCACATTTTCAAGGCGTGAATCACTGCGGCTAACTCCAGGTCGTGGGTAGGGTAATTCTTTTCGTGTTTCTTCAGCTGCCTGGAAGCATACGCAATCACCTTACCATGCTGCATCAACACACAACCCAACCCAACGCCTGATGTGTCGCAATACACTGAATAACCCTCTGTACCTTCCGGTAATGCTCACACTGGGGCGGAGGTTAATCTGTCTTTCAGTTACTGGAAGCTCTGCTCGCATGCCTCTGTCCACTGAAACTTTGCTGCTTTCTGCATCAGTTTAGTCAGAGGTGTTGCTATGGTGGAGAACCCTTCAACAAACCTCCTGTAATATCCCTCTAATCCCAGAAAGCTATGGACTTCAGTCGGAGTGGTAGGCCTAGGCCATGATTTGACTGCTTTTATTTTCTGCTTGTCAACCTGTATACCAGCATCCGACACAATATGCCCTAGGAAGGCTACTGAGTTAAGCCAGAATTCACACTTGGAAAACTTAGCATATAATTGGCGGTCCCTGAGGATCTAGAGTACTGTCTGTAAATGAGTCCGGTGATCTGCTTTAGAGCGAGAATACACCAGAATATCATCAATGGACACAATCACGAACAGGTCCAGGTATGGTTTGAAAATACTGTTTATCAGGTCCATGAATACTGCTGGGGAATTCGTTAACCCAAAGGACATAACTAGAAATTCAAAGTGTCCATATCGGGTCCTGAACGCCGTTTTGGGAATATCTCTTTCACGAACTCGAACCTGGTGATATCCGGACCGCAAGTCGATCTTGGAAAAGTATCTGGCCCCTTGTAGCTGATCAAACAAATCATCTATTCTGGAAAGAGGATACTTATTCTTTACTGTAACTTTGTTCAACTGCCGATAATCTATGCACATACGGAGCGAGCCATCTTTCTTCCTCACAAATAGAACTGGTGCACCCCATGATGAAGTACTCGGCCTGATGAAACCTTTATCTAGCAAATCTTTCAACTGCTCCTTCAACTCTCTGAGTTCTGCAGGAGCCATATGATAGGGAGGAATTGATATAGGCTGAGTGCCTGGTAACAAATCAATAGCGAAATCTATTTCCCTTTCGGGGGGAATACCATGTAACTCATCTGGAAACACATCAGGGAACTCGTTCACCACCGGAACAGACTGGAGTGTCGGAGATTCTGCCCGAACATCCTAAACACTGGCTAGGTGGTAAATACATCCCTTAGTTATCAATTTCCTCGCCTGAAGGTAGGAAATAAACCTACCTTTTGGAGTAGCTGTGCTGCCTTTCCACTCTCGCACTGCCTCTCCTAGAAAATGGAATCGGACCGTCTTGGTCCAACATTCTACATTGGCGTAGCATGGCACTAGCCAATCCATACCCATTATGGCATCGAAGTCTATCATTTCTAACTCTACCAGATCTACTGTAGTCTGGCGGTCAGCAACCTCCACTGTACTCCCTCGGTAAATTCTGCTAGCTATAATAGAGTCACTGACGGGCATGGATACTGAAAAGGGCTGCTGTAATAATTCTGGTGCAATATTGAACTTCTGTGCGACAAATGGGGTAATATATGACAAGGTGGATCCTGGATCAATCAATACATAAGTAGGGCATGAACAGATAGTCAGCATACCTGTCACTACATCTGGAGACACCTCTGAATCATGCCTCCCTGGTAGTGCATAAGTATGGCTTGAGCCCGTACCGGAACTTGAAGCTCCTGATCTACCTCGGCCTCTGCCTACTTAGCTTGAAGGCCCACGCCCTGCTGAGGCTGCTACGGCTCGTGGACCTGCGGATCCCCTGTCTTGGCTGTCTCTACTCCCCTGACCTCTGGTCAGACAATCTCTCATCCGATGCCCCTCCTGTTCACAAATATAACACCCAGTGGAGCCATATCTACAAGCTCCGGTGTGAGGTCGGCCGCAATTAGGGCAGGGTGGGGGTGTAAATCTGCTCTGCTCTCCCCTTCTCTGCTGCGGGAACTCTATTGTTTTGGAACTGCCACCGGGCTCTGACTACCCTCGTCGCACATATCTACCTCGCTGCTGCTGCTGTGGTGGAGGTGGGGGTCTAGGGGGTCTATCTGATAGTCGAGGCCTGGGTCCTCTCTGAACTTCCCTTTGTATGTCATTCGGTCTGTCTCTGCGGCGCTGTTCCTGACTGGTCTGTCTACTACTCTGCTGCCGCTGTCTAAGAACCTCAATGGTCTGAGCAAAGGCCTGTACTCGGGCGATGTCCATATCCTCTCGCAATGTCGCCGTCATACATGCCTCAGTATACTCCGGATTCAGACCCATGATAAATCTGTGAACTCTCGCGGCATGGTATCAACAAATGCTGGAGCATAACGGGCTAAGGAGTCAAACTGTAAAGCATACTCGTGTACACTCCTCGCCCCCTACTCTAGATGCAGAAACTGGTCCATCCGGGCCTGCCGGATCTCTTGTGGCATGTAACGGTCCAGGAAGGCCTCCGAGAAGCTGGTCCAGGTCAGAGGGGTAACATCTCTCCCTCGGGACCTTTCCCAACTCTCGTACCATAGTACTGCTATGTCCCGCAACCAGAACACTGCCAACTCAACAGACTCTGAAGGGTGATATGCATAACCCGGAAAATTCTCCGCATCTGATCTAGAAAGTCCTGAGGGTCCTCTGCCTGATCTGACCCAGTGAACTGTGGAGGACCTAGTGCCAAAAATTACCTGACCTTGGAACTACCTGACCCACCTGAAGGCTCTGCTACTACAGGTGGCACCGACTGGCGCTGTGTGGCCATCATCTGTGCCAACATAACTACAGCGCTACGAACCTCCTAATCTGATGGCGAAGGCATAGGAGCTATCGGGGGCGGTGTAGTACCCAACGGCTCCTGATGTGAGGGGGACTACTGAGAGGGTTGTGATGAAGCCTCTATATCGCCCTCAGATCGGGCTGACTCTAACTGAAGCTGAGGCATCCTGCTGGTGCCTTCTCCTGCTGCTGTGTCTAATCTTCAGCCTGTGGCAGAGTGTCGCTGATCTGCCATTCTTATCTGTAGAAAAAGGATACGATAAGTTTTAGGAACTTGACCCGATACTGTACTGTGCTATGGCACGACTGAGTATGAAAGGAGAGTAACCATCCTATCATGCCTCGCAGCCTCCTGCCTATGGTATGTGGTGCACAACACATCCATAGACAAGACTCTACTTAGCACGGCTTGCAGACTCCTTGGGACACGACCTTCTCTAATACCAAGTTTGTCACACCCCGCCTTGGGGGTATGACTGGCACCTGGTGCCCTACTAGGACCTGAACTGCTAGACTACTGAGCCTAAGCACATCTGGTTTCTGGCTGGCTCTAACTTAGATTTCTAGAAACAAAGGGCTATATAACGGCTGTAAACACAGCCTTCGGCCAACTGGCCTATAGCCACCTGTACCTGTAATAACAGCTAACTAGAAACATATCAATAAAAGGCAGCCTATGCGGGCCGACAAGGCCACCATGCTGTCTAGTTATCTGTAACTCAACAGCGAAATGCTAAGTAACTACGTGACCGGCAAGGTCACCACTACTATCAAACTAAGGCCTCACACGGCCAACATAAACTGAAATGCTAAACAACTATAACAAACTGCACGGCCTCACACGACCGGCTCAGCTGAGCACAGGGAAATATATACATACTGCAAGCCTCTAAGAATACTGATAAGATGGTCGGGACAGGGCCCCGACCTACCCATACTGTACAACAAAAGGAAATATTATAAACCTCTGAAGTATCAAGCTTCGGATGATAGGAGCTGATGACTCTGCGCTGGCTAGGATCACGAGGGATCGCCTCCTCGTCTATGAGTACCTGCAGGCAAGTAATGCAGCGCCCCATTGGGCGTCAGTACCACTGGTACCGAGTATGCAAAGTAACTGAAATAATACAACTGAATATAAATAACATAACTAACAAGTCCATGAGCAGAAGATAACTGAATCTGAAGAGTTGATAGGAACTAGATCAAACCTTTCTGCACTGATAGGCAGGAGCGTGTCTGTAGTCACGGTGGCCTGCTGTCTATTAACTAATATATATAAAACACATAAGTACATATACATTTATCAAGCAAGAGCCAATACCAACCCGCATAATCCGGATGGCGCCAAGCAAGCAAAAAATCTATATACCCCTACCCGGGTCAAAACCAGCCAAAAATAAGTCACTCCACTCATCTGCTCACTTCGGAGCTCCTCTACCGGCCCCCTGGGTCTCCGGCTCGGGCCATGGCCTCCGATATAAGCAACCGTGTCTGGGTCGGGAGGACTCCTGTGTAGACAGTAATAGATAGGGTCTGGATCCCCGAACACAACTCAATGGGGCTACCTGAAACCGGAGCTGCACCTGTAATGCTGATCAGACTGCTATGGGGAAAGCTTCATCCCATCTTCGTCCAAGCTGGGGACGACATGCCACTCCTTGGAGTGACGTAAAACCTACCCGCTCAGTGGGCGGCACGATTACCAACCCAGGGGCGGCGAGGACGCTCAATAAGGTGCCCTCACGCCACATCAAGTCTCAACAAACAAATAGCACATATAAATAGCAAGCATGTATAACTGAAAAAGACTATCTGAAATCTGATTTCTTATTCTGATTCGTTTCTATATTGAACTGATTCTTTACTGATTATACTGATTCTGAAATCTTTATTCAACTGCTTGGCTAATCATTAGCCAGGATACTATCTGTCTGAATGGCTAATCTGTAGCCATAAAACTGTCTATCTATCTGATTTTACTTTATTAGCCTTTATTCTGAAAATCTGTATCTTTTTATTCTACAACATGCTTGCTAATCATACAATAAGCTATACTGGATCTGGAATGCTAACTCGCCCTCTGGCACATGCTTTACTAACTTTCGGACTGAATACGATATGAGAACACAACTCAGAATCTATTAGACTTACTTAATTCTCAACGTTCAACTCTGAGAGTTACAAGTACAGAGTTTACTGTGATTTACCAATCTAAGGCTTCCTAACTTGCTGAAGAACAACTTCACATACCTTAACCTCGAGTTATCCGACTGTCGGACGAGGCTCGGTCAGTATTCCAGCTAAATCTCCCAACTGCATTCATAAACACGTCATTTAGTACTAAATACAACACTATTCTGAAGGACGGCGTCACTTTCGATATAATTATAGCCTAAACTTAGGCTTATCGAAAGACGGTCGAAAACTTGCTATTTTTCAGAAGTCCAGAAGTGAGAAGTTTTCACTTCACAGCTAGAAACACATAGACACTAGTTTGGAGCAATTCCACTTACCTTAGTCTGGTAGCTCGACGATTTGTCGGCCGAATTTCGTGAAACTAAATCCGTAGGAATGTTCCCTGCTGCTAAATACCTCGGTACCTGAGGTTAATTTGAGTTTGGACTACGTTTGGCAGCGTAATCGAACGATAATATATTACCCCTCTTCGTCTCTCTCTGTTTCTCTGCATTTTCTGGAAATTAAATAAGGAATATAACCTGATAAACCGAAGTGGGGGCTTTATATACTTGGGCTTGGACAGGCCCAACGTGTCACGGAGCCAACACGGAGGCTCCACCTCCGTGACACGTTGCCATCGCGGAGGGGCTCTGCCCCAGCTCCCTCCGTGATGGTTCGATAGGTTCCTCGTCCGATCCTTTCCCGGGCCTTTCCCTAGCACGTATGGCTTTCAAATATGCTTAACCAACGCGCGAATAGGCCATCTAGGTGCTGGGAATCTTACGGGGTATAACACTCTACTAGTCCGCTAGTTTGGGGATGACATGTTGTAGCCACTTTATGCTGCACCCTGTATTTCGCTAGCAAATTCCTAAATCCTGCATTCACAAAATGTGCCCCTCCATCACTGATAATTGCTCGTGGCATGCCAAACCTGGTGAACATCTGCTTCTTCACAAATCTAGCCACCACCTTGTTGTCATTCCTGGGAAACGCTGCTGCCTCCACCAACTTGGACACGTAGTCCACTGCCACCAAGATGTATTGATTGCCAAACGATGGTAGAAACGGGCCCATAATATCTATCCCCCACAAATCGAACACCTCAACTTCCAATATGTGATGCAATGGCATCTCATGTCTCCTGTCGATTGTTCCTGCTCTTTGACATCGATGACATAATTTGATATAAGCTGTAGCATCTTTGAACGGTGTGGGCCAAAAGAGCCCGGATTGTAGAGCAATACGCTCTCCTCCATGATTACCTCCATACAGCGATGAATGACAACTCCTCAGCACCTCTGTCGTCTGACTTTGTGGAATGCACCGCCTAATCACTTGATCTGGTCCTTGCTTGAATAGATACGACTCATCCCACATGTAATACCTGGATTCATGCTTCAGCTTCTTCCTTTGTTGAGCCGTTGCCTCAGGTGGGTATATTCCACTTACTAACAAGTTCACAATATTTGAATACCAAGGGAGTTCATCTTCCTTTATTGCCAGAAGTCATTCATTAGGGAACTCTTCTCGGATGCGCTCACCTTCCTTCACATGTGAACGATTCTTTAGTCGCGATAGGTAGTCTGCAACCTGATTTTCACTTCCCTTCCTATCTCGGATCTCCAGATCAAACTCTTGGAGCAATAATATCCACCTGATTAGCCTGGGCTTCGCATCTTTCTTGCCAAATAAGTACCGAATTGCCGCATGATCAGTGTGTACCACCACTTTTAACCTCAACATGTAGGATCTAAACTTGTCAAATGCAAACACTAGAGCCAGTATCTCCTTCTTCGTGACTGTATAATTGACTTGTGCAGCATCAAGCATTTTGCTTGCATAGTAGATGGAATGAAAAATCTTATTCCTGCGCTGCCCCAATACCGCTCCTACAACCAGATCACTTGCATCACACATTAACTAAAAATGATATTCCCAATCAGTAGCAATGAGAATATGAGCTTCCACCAACTTCTTTTTCAGCTCCTCAAATGCTTCTACACATTGCTTGTCAAATTCAAACTTCACCTCTTTTTCTTAACAACGGCATATTGGTCTAGAAATCTTAGAGAAGTCTTGAATAAACCGTCTGTAAAACCCAGCATGTCCTAAGAAGCTGCAAACACCCTTAACTGATACTGGCGGTGGTAGCTTTTTAATCACCTCTATCTTTGCACTATTGACCTCCAAACCTCTGCATGACACCTTATGGCCAAGGAAAATGCCCTCCTTGACTAAAAAGTAACACTTTTCCCTGTTGAGCACCAGGTTTGAGTCTTCACATCTGGCTAACACCCTGTCTAGTTTCTGCAAACACACAACAAACGAGTTACCAAAAACAGAAAAGTCATCCATAAATACCTCGACATAGTCTTCCACAATATCGTGGAATATTGCCATCATGCATCGCTGGAATGTGGCTGGTGCATTGCATACACCAAAGGGCATCCGCCTGAAAGCATATGTCCTGTAAGGACATGTAAACGTGGTCTTCTCCTGATCTTCTGGTGCTATGGCTATTTGATTATAGCCAGAGTAACCATCCAGAAAGCAATAATATTCCTGCCCTGCCAGCCTCTCCAACATCTGACAATGAATGGAATCGGATAGTGATCTTTCCGAGTGGCCTCATTGAGCTTCCTATAATCCATGCAAATTCGCCTGCCCGTGACTGTGTGTGTGGGAATTAGCTCATTCTTTTCATTTGTGACCATTGTCATTCCTCCTTTCTTGGGAACACATTAAGCTGGGCTAACCCATTCACTGTCTGAGATGGGATATACCACTCCTGCATCATGCCACTTGATCACTTCCTTTCTGACTACATCCTTTATCACTGGGTTCAACCTCCACTGATGTTGCACGGTTGGCTTGGATCCCTCTTCCACGAATATCTTGTGCATGTAGAAAGCTGGACTGATCCCCTTAATGTTTGGCATCTACCATCCCATTGCTCTTTTTCGCCTCTTAAGGACCACCAATGCATCTTTCACTTGTGCATCTGTCCGTTTTGCTTAAATGATGACTGGTAAGGTGTCATCTTCACCCAAGAATACATACTGCAGATGTGGAGGCAATGTCTTTAACTCCAATTTAGGTGCCTCCTCTATTGATGGCTTTGGGGATGGTTCCAAGGACCTCTTCAATGGTTCAAAGTCTTGCTTCCTGAAGAAGCATTTTGGCTCATTCAAAGTCTGCACCATCTCATATGTCGCACTGTCCCCAAAATGATCACGTCCCACCAAGGCTCTCTCCAAGGGATCCTGTGAGTCAATAATCTGAAAGGTCGATTCCTGATTCAAAAACACTGATATCTGATAACTCTTCATAAATGGCAGGTAGCTTCATGGCCTTGTAGACATCAAAGACCTCTACCTTATCATGAGCTCTCATGGTTAGCTGCCCAGCAGCTACATCAATTAAGGCTCGCCTGGTTGCCAAGAAGGGACTTCCCAAAATAAATGGGACTTCTGCATCAGGCTCAAAATCAAGAATTATAAAATCCACCGGGAAAATGAGGGAGCCTACGTGCACTAGCACATTCTCCACAATTCCATCAGGTCTGGCTAATGAACGGTTAACTAGCTACAAGATCACAGTGGTGGGTCTAGGACTGCCTAGCCCCAGCTTCTTGAATACTCATGTTGGCATCAAATTTATAGTTGCTCCTAAATCGCACAAACCACGAGCTCGAATAGACTGCCCAATTGTAATCTGAATAGTGAAGCTCCCAGGATCCTTGAGCTTTGTCGGCAATCGATTCTGTATACGGGAGAAGCACTCCTCAGTAAGTGCAACTGTAGCATACTCTGTCAGTCTGATCTTGTTTGCTACAATGTCTTTGATGTACTTAGCATATTTTGGCACTCCCTGCAGCACATCTACTAAAGGAAGATTAATATGTACCTGCTTCAGCACTTCCATGAACTTCTTAAAGCATGCTTCCTCCTTGTGCTTTTTCAATCTTTGAGGAAGCGGGGGCGGTGGTTTTTCCATCTCTGCTGCCTTTTCATTCCCGCTAACATCATCGTTTCCTTCATCCTTTTCTGTTGCTCCAGATTTTTGAGGTGGCCTTTCGGGTTCCACCTCCCCGAGTTGCTTTCCACTCCAGGTAGTAACTGCATTAACCTGCTTAGGATTTGGGTCTGTATCACTTGGTAATCCTCCCCTCGGTCTAGTATTTTGGGCTCTAGCTAACTGTACCAACTGATACTCGAATGCCTTTGTAGCTAACTGCTGATTTTTCATGTCAGCTGTCAATTTTACCTGATCAGCCTGCATATGCGCCTGGTTAGCTATTATGGTTTTAAGCATATCCTCGATGTTGCTGGACTGAGGAGGTGCATTATTTCCTTTGAACTGCGGCTTAAAATTATGATGACCCCCTTGATTTATGTGCACGCCCAGATTTGAACTCTGTACCTGCTGACTATTACTCCCCCATGAAAAATTCGGATGATTTCTCCAATTTGGGTTGTAACTATTGCCATACTGCTAATTGTTGCTCCTCTAGGCATTTCCAACAAAATTTACCGAATCTGGATTGGCACCACAACACTCAGCTGAGTGTTCACTACTTCTACAGCCTTCACACCACACCTGCTGAACTGCATTGATTGGGGCTTGTGCCTGGCTCAAACTCATGCTGCTGAAATGAGTGTTAATTTGATTCTGAAAATCAGCTATTTGTGCAGCAACCACTGTGAATCTATCTTCCTCCAAGACCCCTACCTCTTTCTTCACTCCCCCTCGGGTTTTATCAGCATTCCATTTAGGATTACCTTGTGAAATACGGTTCAACAAGGTGTACAGCTCTTCGTATATCTTTTCCAATGCCTGCCCCCCGGCTGCTGAGTCTAACAAAATCTTTGTATGTCGTTCCAAGCCTTCAATGAATGTATGCACCAACACATCATTAGACTGATGATGGTGAGAACAATCTCTTAACATTGACTTGAACCTCTCCCGAGACTGATACAAATTCTCACCCTCTCTCTATTTGAAACTTAGAATCTGACTTCTAAGCCTGGATGTCTTCCCTAATGGAAAGAATCGTATCAAAAACTTCCCCGCTAGGTCATCCTAAGTAGTAATAGAATTTGGCGGTTCAGCCTTTAACCACCTCTTGGCTTCCCCCAGCAGTGAAAACGGGAATAGTGGAAGCCTCACATAATCAGATGATATTCCAGCGGGTATATATGTGTCACTTATCTCCAAGATGTTTTGGAGATGCTGCTATGGATCTTCATGAGGGAGACCTGTAAATTGCCTGCTGGTGTGCAATAACTGCACCATATTCTGGTTAAGTTCAAATCTCCCTCCTGTTCTAGCCTGCGAATGCTAGATGTTACATTATTCGCATGTGGGATTGCCACCTCGCGGACCGGTCTTGCTGCCATCTCTTCTGGCACTAAAACTTCCCTTACAATCGGTGGATGTTGTTGTTGCTCAAGAATTGCCCTCCTTAATAACTGCAGCTTCTTTTCTAGAGCTTCCCTTTTCCGTAGATGAAATTGTCTCTCCGGCTCCAAAAATGGATCCACCAACTCCTTATCTCTTGCCAGCGTTCATAAACAACTTAGTACCTGCAAGAGAAATCGCTAAGATCAAGTTGTCAACACTTATATCGAGCTTGTAACTAACACTAAGAAAATTAAGTCACCAATTGCGCCAGTCCCCGGCAACGGCGCCAAAAACTTGTTCACTCCCAATCGCACGCAAGTGCACATAGTCGTACAAGTAATAAAGTGGCTTTATTTCAAGCCAGGTATCGAACCCACGGGGACTATAACGAAGAAGTAATTTTTCTCTAAGTGTTTAGTATACACACTTCTTTATACAAGTAGACAAGCAAAAAAAATGGTGATTTTTCAAGAATATTAGTTAATGTAACCTTATGTGAAAATTATGAATTATAATATGAACAATCGCACGAACAAGCTGAGGTTAAGACAAAACATGCAGATATGTAATTTATTAATTAAATTTCAGTCAACACTTCTCTTCGGTTGTTAGTCATGAATTATTAACAATGGATTGGGTCTTTCTAACTCCTCAACAATTAAAGAATTATGAGATTTACATTACACATTTCTGTGATGCAACAACTCATATTATCATAAACCAAACTAAATTCCCTAGATGACCAAATATGACATTACAGATATATTTCTATTCTGAACATTAATCTTCTCTTAATTTCTTAACTAAGACAAGAACATATTCTACAAATTCACATCCATCCAAATAATCTTCCTTTCGGAAATAAAATTGGAATTTTAATATATACATTAACAATGGCCAATCATTAATGTAGTAAACACAAGAATCAGTAGAACAATCATATTAGAGAAGATAAAAACTGAAATAACATCAACTACATACTACTGCAATTATCCTCAACCTAAGACAAAGGTGGATTAGCCACTCATTTGAGGATTAAATATCTTCAAACAAGTAGAAAAAATACAAGCAATTGAAATTTAAGAGAAAAAGGAAGAGAATTAACCCTAGACTTCTTCAGCTCAACTGCTTGATACCCACGTTATAGCATGAAATGTCAGATACCTTAAAATAAAACCTAAGTGTGCTATTTATACAAGTGAGAAATTTCCCAGAATAAACTGGCAACGTGGCACGGAGGCTATCGCGGAGCCTCAGCTCCATTCCACGGACTTGTCGTGCACCTTCACTGGAATTTGGGTGTGCAGCAAAGTCTTCCCAACGTGTCACGGAAGTGAACGCGGAGCATAGGCTCTGTGAAATGATGACATCGCGCACCTTCACTGGAATTCTCCTAAAATTTCACTCTAGGCAGAGTGCTACCGTGATGGTAGCGTGCCACGACCTCTATCGTGGAGCATCAATTTCTTAGTACTTTCTTTCCGACTTCCGCCTTTTGCTTCCGAGTCCATTCCTTCACTTCACCAACTTGTAGATTAGTTTCCAAAATTCATTTTAAACTGCCAAAACAATAGCTAATCATGTTGGTTAGTATAAATCCACATTTACATAAAAATCACATGAAAATGTACGCGTAGAAGTAGATAAACAAGTCAAAATTAAGTAATAAAGTATCACTTGGGCATGCAATTCTGCCCACGATCACATACCAGTACATTTCATTCGTACTGACGTCCCTTCGCCTGGGGACCTTCGTCCGTGCCGCAGGTGCAGGTAGAGGTCAAGATTGCCAGTTGCAGTAGAAGTTCGTGATATTAGTGGATGTGTTGGTATGCTCCTTTCTTTCTGGAGCTAATACTGGTTTTGTTAGTTTGAAGTCTTTTAGTTGGATTTTCTTCCCTTTTTCCTTTGGATGTTGCAGGTACTTAACTTGAAGAGAAGGAGCATGAAATTGAGTAAAAAGGATGAGATTCAGTTGAAAACCTATGCTCCACCAGAGCACACCGGCGAAACGCCGGTCAACCGTAGGCAACCACTGGAATGATGAACAGTTGAAATTGGCGACTCGTGGACAGCAACTGGTGAACCATCGGTGCCATCACCGAAATGCTCTAGAATTCACTATACAATAGCTGATATCAATTGGCACTCCGCGGATAGACATCGGCGAACGACCGATTCCATCGTAAGTGAAAGATGCTTACAAAGGGAAAAATGTCCAACCCTAAAAAAGAGAAGAATGTTATGACCTACTTTTTTACATATTCTGAAAAAGTACTCTTAACATATTATTAATTATTCCCATTACTTTTGAGAGAGAGAGAAACCATTGGAGAAGAGAAGAAATAGTTGAATATTACTTTTTTATCTTCATCTTCTCCAGCAAGGTATAACCACCATTATAGAGATATTTTGAGCATGATTGTGCTTACTCTTAATGATAAAATTGTTGAGTATATTGATAAATATGCTCTTGTGTTTCTCAATTATGAGTAGCTAAATCTATAGCTAGAGGTGTGTGATGATGGGTGTTTGATTTAATTGGATATTACCAGATTTATCTTGTTATTACTCAATTAGTGTAAATCTATTAAATTCTCCTCAAATTATAGTTGATTGCTCATAGTTACAAATATTGGTATTATTTTCTTACTTAATTTTGGCTTGAAAAAGAAGAATTAAGTAATGGGACAAAACATAGTAGTGGATTCGGATTTGATTATGTGGGGTTGGGCTAGAAATCGCCAAAACCCATGGTCGTAATCCCTTTAAAGTTTGATGGATAGAAATAGCTCAGCCTCTAACCCAAATGATTTGGAATAGTTGAATTGCACCTTGAGGTTCGAAAGGACTTGAGGATAAGGCACCCAAGTGGTTGAAAAGCATTGGGCGCCATCTTTTCCAAGTTTATTTACACATATTAGTAATAACTTGATTGTCTAGTAAATCTCAATTCGATTGACATCCCATCGACACAACACCTCTAGCCTTTGCTCATTATTGTTTCTCGACTTTGGTTATCTTGCTCTCTTGATTATCTTATTTTAGAGTCCACAAATTATTGCATTCACTTCCACCAAAATTTACTCTTATGTTTTCATTGCCTGGATATGAATCAATTCAATTCACTAAACAACTCTTGTGTAAATCATTCTCTATTCCTTGTGCGATTCGACCCCGACACCCGTTGGGTTATTTATTTTGATACAACAATCGCTTATATTTTCTCTAAACGAGGAGTGTATTTGAGAGTTATCAAAAATTGCGTCGTTTCCACAGAATAGCACTTGATGTCCTTGAGTTGTTTGTTAATTTGAATTGATTAAGCATCTTATTTGTTTTGACGTTGTCTTTGTTGTTGATCATATAGGATGTATTCATATGAGCCAACATTCGCAAGCGGGAGATAGTTTAGTGGAAGGAAATATGGACCATGAAGAGGATAATCCCATCATGCCTAAGGTCGCAGGTGCCATTCGCCTACCAGCTATGGTGGGGAATGCGGTGTTTCACGTTACTAGTACGATATTGCAACCTGTTGCAGATGAAAGCACTCTTCGAGGGTAAACCGAGTGAGGATGCAAACCGCCATTTGAGGAACTTCCTAGAGATTTGCCAACCTTTTAATATAACTAATATAAGCCAAGAGTCTATCAGGTTGAGGCTCTTCCCATTCTCCTTAACAAGAGAAGAAACTATGTGTTTGGAAGAGTTGCCCTCAAGATGCATCACCTCATGGCAAGAGTTGACAGAAGCATTTTTGGATAAATTTCCCCTCCTTCAAGGATATTGCAGATGAGGGATGACATTACAAACTTTAGGCAAGAGCTAGGTGAGCCTTTACATGAAGCATAACTAAGGTTCAAGAAGAAGGTGTCTCTTTGCCCCAACCATGGTCTTTCCAATAGAGTGTTACTTCAATGCTTTATCAAGCCCTAAACTCCATCAATAAATCAGTCACCAATAACCTAGCCATAGGCTCACTCATGGACCATACGTATGGTCTAGCTAAGCCTTTTTAGATAGGATGACGATGACAAATAAGGCGTGGCATACAAGGGAGACGAATGTATCTTCATATGATGTTGGTTCTAGTTTGCTAATAGCTAAAATGAGAACGAAAGATGAAGAGAGAGATGAAAATCTTGCCAAAATAATGACTCAGCTGGAGTTAATGACTAAGAATGTGATGGGAGCTGGGCCTAAAGGAGTAAACGTTGTGGGAATGCAAGGTCCAATGCATTTTGTGGGAGAGTCTTCACCATCAAGGTATGAGTAGGAGTGCTAATATATGGCAAATCTAATGGGGGGTACTCGACCCGGGTACCAAGGGACTAATCAAGGCCCTTGGTGCCCAAAGGAAGAGAACCAAGGTTGGAGGAATTGTGACACACAAGGGTGGCTTGATCTAAATGAGAGATGGGGAAATAAAGAGCAAAACCGTGAGGGGGATCGCAATCATAAAAGCACTAATCCATATATTTCCCCTCCTAAAGCTGAAAATGCCCAATCCCAACTGGGTGTGAGTGATGTAGGAAACTCAAAAATTGAAGTAATGTTTGAAAGAGTTCTCAAGAAAGCTGAGTCAATGGATAGCGGGGTCAAAGAACTTAAAGAGGAGGTCTCTAACCTTGCATCAAATAGTAAGTTCAACTTGGATTCTATCAAGCATTCAGAAGCCCAAATGAACCACTTATCTTCTAAAATGAACCCACCCCTGGATGAAGGGAACACTTCCTAGTGATACAATGCCAAACCCCAAAAAGGATAATCAGTGCATGGCTATTGTCACTAGGACTGGAAAGATGCTAGGAGATACGGGCGTTCAGCCCAAGGATGTTGTTTCCCCAGTGGCAAGTGATGTAAAAGAATCGAATAAGGTGCCACAAGCACCACATTGTTGTAATGATGTTGAGGATCAAGGTGAAGGAGATGTTGATGAGACTCCCTCAAACGATGAGGAAGGAGATGCAGACATGAAGGCCTCAAGTAAGATAGAGCAAGAACAAAGAGTTCCACCTCCTTATCCATAGCGATTAAGCAAAAAGAAAAAGGATGATCAATTTACCAAGTTTATAGATATGTTTAGCAAATTGTCCATAAATATACCATTGGGGGATACTTTACTCCTAATACCCGGATATGCAAAGTTTATGAAAGAGCTACTGAGGAAGAAGAAGGTAGTGGATGTGGGCATCAGAGAGATGACACATCATTACAGCTCCATGATGATGAACAACTTTGCCCCGAAATGGGAGGACCCAGGAGCCTTCACAATCCCTTTAACCATAGGGGTGTGTGCTCAATAAAGCCCTTTGTGATCGAGGCTGAGTATAAATTTGATGCCCCTCATAATTTTTAAGAAGTTGGGGTTTGGCAACATCAAACCTACCTCGATGAGATTGCTAATGGCTTGTCGTTCTATCAAGAAACCGGTAGGTGTTTTGGAGGATGTATTGATAAGGGTACATAAGTTTATTCTACCAGCTGACTTTGTGGTTCTAGATTGTGAAATGGATGGGGAAGTTCGAATAATCTTAGGGAGACCATTGCTCACTATGGGCAGAGGCTTGGTAGATGTGGAGCTAGGTGAACTCAAGTTTCATGTGGGAGGTGACGAGGTTACCTTAAAAGTATGCCAAACCGCTAAGCCTCCAAATGAATGTAAGATGATTGGAGTGTTGAATGATGAAAGTGAAAATGGAGGAGCTGATATGGAAGAGGACGAATCAGAGGATGATCCTCCAAAAAATGGAATATGAATGAGAAATATGTCATGCCATGACGTTGAATAAGGCGCTCCTTAAGAGGCAACCCAAGTATTTTATTTTGAACATTTTGATGTTTTTTTGTTTCTGACTTTGTAGGTAACTTGGATACACAAACAATGGAGATGAAAAATAGGGAAAGCACAACATTAGACCAGCGAAATGCCGGTGAAAACATGCAAAACGCTGCCCTATCGTAGGTCATGAACATAAGAATGGGAGAAAGGAGAGGAGACTGGCGACTCACTGGCAGAACGCCTATACCAATCCATGAATCGCTGGCATATCATCGGCTCAAAATAGTGCCCCTGGAAGTTTGGGGGTGCTCGATGATCCAACTAGTGAACCGCCGGTTCCAATCTGCAACTCGTTAGTAAACTGCCAGTCGATAACAGTGAACTGGAATGGTATGGGGCACCAGCCTTAGAACTGTCGAACCGTCAGTTAAGCGCAGGTGAAGGTAAGTTCATTTTTCTAAAAGATTCTTAACTGATCCATGGATCGACTCAAACTAAGAATAACAAAAAAAGCACCAGTCAAACCCCTTATAGATTCCCATAAACCCCTTCTTCTACCTTGCCACTCTCCCATTACACCTTTTCACCTTCCCCATACATCACATTTCCACCTTCCCACCATTAAACCCACCTTTTCACCAAATAATCCCCTTTTCTCATTCTCTACTATAAAACCCACATTCCATCCCTCATCTTCTTCATTACTCACTCCACTCTCAATTACACTAAAGCAAGAACAAGTTGTGTGAAGCTCTCTTGTGAAAACTTTGATCTTTCTCATGTTTGTTCTTTCCAATCCATATAGTATGTCATCCATATTCTGTTTTTAACTATCAATTGACACAATATTAATGCTTTTGAGATTGGGACCACCAAAATTATTATACCCTGGGAGCTTAAAGAATGGACTCAAGAGTTGAAACGGGGAAAATTGTGAAATTGATATTGCAGGCACAGGACGAGTCATTGGAAGACTCGTCAGGAGACCCCACGAGTCGTCAGGTGGCTCGTGGGAAGGCCTGGGAGAAATAAAGGATTGAGGTCCCCACGAGTGAGGTAACGACTCGTGGTCAGCCACCACGAGTCATCATGTCAATGTGGGGTGGTGTGGGAAAATAGATGGAGAAGGAACTAGTGTACCTAACAGAAGGGGCCCCATGAGTCGTGGTCTGTCCCAACTACTCATGAGGTGAGTCGTGATCACACAAGGTGAGTTCCATTTGATGCTAAGGTAGTGTACATTACGGGAGATGGATACGAGTCGTGACCAGTGGCAATGAGTCATTAAGTCACCCATTGCGAGCCCTAAAGGATCAGTTAACTAGTGCACCAGACGAGCGACATAACGAGTCATTTGGGCCAGTGACGATCCGTTAGGTCGTCCGTTAGGACCACCTGGCAGTGTTTCCTGCAAATTCAGTAAGGGTCTTTTCGTAATTCTGAAGTTCCTAAGACCTATACTACATCGTTTAAGGCTCATTTTAGTGGATTTTTTGTAGGGGAAAACCTATTCTAAACCATTCTCCCCATGCATGCAAGTTTGAAGGTTTGAAGAGGAGATTAAAGGCTAAATCTTAAGGTTTCCAATTGGAATCTCAGCTGGGCAATTAGAGGCTATTAGAATTCACCATTCCAAGGTATGTAAGGCTATGAGTGGGTGTCTTCTTCTACACCCATGCCTAATTCCTATCAAAATATGATAAATTGTCAATGATCAAGTATGGGGTTTTACCCAATTGCATGATTCTTCAATCTCTACACATAGGTATGATTAGATTGTAATTATATTGATGGATTATGAAGCTTGGGCGGATTCAAAATTGTTTTTCCTTATAAAAATTATTTTCTAAATTTTGAATCTAAAACGCCTATGGATGAGGAGTTCATAAAAGAAGTGTTTAATCATAAATGTGTGATGATGATGAGGTTGATGATGAAAAGCATGTTTCTAAAACTACCCATGATTATGTAGTTTTTTTCAAAATGAATTGATTAGATCCAAGTATGATAAAGCTTTGGGTGATGCCCACATGTTGATTTAAAGTGATGATTTTCCCGATATAAGCTTACCACATTGTTTGAAGTAAATTTCCCAATTTTTATTATAAATTCTAGCTTATGGTTTGTTGAGTAAATATTTCTACATATAGCTTACCACATGATTTGGAGTAGATGCTCCCACCTATGATTGAGCCTGTGGTATATTTTAGAATAAAGCCTCATATATGCATGAATTCATAATTGAGATGTATGTCAATGTCGAGCTTCGTTTCATACGATGTTGAGTTATGCATGATTCCATCTTGAGCTTCGTCAAGGAATGATGTTGCACTTTGTCAATAGACAATGTTGAGCTTCATCGATAGATGCTATTTAGCTTAGTATATATGATGTAGAGCATTGCATGTTTCTCGGAGAAGAGTCTAGCACCAAGTGGGTTAAGGGTCGATTATCCTATGCCCCAGAACTACGCGCCGACGTAGGTTTATACTATTATTATTGAGACCTCCCTTGTGACCTATCTCTGGCCCGATTGGCCCTTTAGCTTGATATCAATATCATGGTATCGTCCATTGCCCTGGCAAGGTCATGGATGGCTTACCCACTTGAGTGTGATAGTTGGGACCACATAAGCTCTATCGTGGTATGTCGGTTAAGTGACGAGTCTCCCATTGTCTAAATCATTCAGATTTCATATTCATTACTCATGATAATTATCTTATGCATGCATGTTCAAAAAGCAAGGTTTTACTCATTGCTCAGCTTTTGATATAAATGTTATGTATCAGCTTTGAGTCATTCGAGTCAGTCATGATGTTATAGAGCTATTTATAAACATGTTATGATAAGAGTACAATTATAGAATAAAGGCATGTAGCCTTCTACTTATACTCAAAAGATTATGATGTGTTATGAAATGTTTTAAATCATTTATTTCATTTAAGCGGTTTTACTTACCTTGCATACTCAATACATTTCATTTACTAACCACATACTTTCTATGCTACATCGTTTCATGATGTAGGATCCGTTTCCCAGGTTCATTCCCGTTCGTAATCGCTTATCAGAGTTAGCACCTGCGTGAGTGGTGAATCCTCATCTTTTGAGGACTAGACTTTCAATTTCATATCGTATTTCAGTTTCATGTTTTGTGGAGTTAGTTGGGATCTTGTCCCATCAACTCATCTAGACTAGAGGCTATCAGACTTATGTATATATAGCTTCAGATATTATTCTGATGTGCCTATGTAGGAGATTTCTACTGAGTTTATAATTATGTTTTCTTCATGTTTATTGAATGAGTTAGTTTATGATTATGCCATGGGTCGACTTGGGGTCTCTCGGGGTCCCTTGTCCCGTGTCTACGATCCGGGTCTACGATCGGGTCGTGACAAACTTGGTATCAGAGCCATAGATTTGATGTGTCCTAGGGAGTCTAAAAGCCGCATTAGGTAGAGTCTTTTTCATGGGTGTGAAGCGCGCCACACTTATGAAAAGGAGGCTACTAGATGTTTTAGGAAATGTTCCCTTCTTTCATGATCTATGTCGTGCGATGAAAAGTCGTTCTACCCTCCTAACTTATGCTATTCATGATTGCAGAATCATGGCTCCTAGAAGGATGAATGGAAGGAGGAATGGAGGTGGTGAAGGCCACGATAAGGGAAACAATCATGAGCACCAGCCAGCCCCACCAATTCAGGAGCCTCAAGCATCGGAGCCAGCCACTCATGCTGAGTTTTGAGATTCCATTTAGATGCTTGTGCAGGCTTTGACCGCTCAGGTTAATCAGCAGACTGTTGTGCATGTTCCGCAAAATAGCAATGTAGTGGCAGCTCGAGTTAGGGACTTCTTGAGGATGAACCCGCTGGAGTTTCTGGGGTCCAAGGTAGATGAGGAGCCGCATGACTTCATTGGTGAGTTTTAAACCAGGTTATGGGGGTGAGTAATGTGGAGTGCGTAGAGTTGGCCTCTTACCAGTTGAAGGGGGTTGCCCACATTTGGTTCCGCCAGTGGAAGGACAGTAGGGTTGGTGGAGCCGGTCCGGTCATATGGGAGGATTTTCAGGTTGAATTCCTTGACGGTTCTTCCCTCGAGAGATGGGAGAGTTGAAAGAAGCCATGTTCGTGAATTTAAGGCAAGGAAGGATGACTATTCAGGAGTACACCCTTGAGTTCACCCACCTATCTAAGTACGCCCCAGAGTTAGTGGCCAACCAGCGGGTGCAGGTAAGTAGATTTGTGCATGTATAGCAGGATATTTAGAAAAGGACTGCAGGACAGCTATGCTCTATCAGTAGATGGACCTCCCTCGTATGGTGCTATATGCTAATCATATTGACGCGGCATATTCGAGGGATAGGGAGGCCAAGAGGGCCAGGACTGAGGACCACAAATTCTCTCAGTAGAGGTCGGGTGGTGGGCACCGACAGCAGACCCACTAGAGATCATCAACCCCAGCATCTTCAGGCTGAGTGTTCCATCTATGCCCAAACATGATAAGAGAGGGCGAGCATCAAGCTCGAGGGGTCATAGCAGTAGACCCGCAGACTCCAACATTCCATCTTGTCAGAGGTGCGACTAGGACACATAGGCCAGTGTTTGGCTGGGTCAGTAGCTTGTTTAGGGTGTGGGCAGCCTGGACATATGCTCAGAGATTGTCCTATTATGAGACAGGATCAGGTTGGGGGCAGATGCGTAGCTTCTAGCTCAGTAACCCCACCCCCACACTCCGTGCATCAGGGGAATCTACTAGCACAGCAGACGGACAACACCATAATAGATTCTATGCCTTAGCCACTCACTAGGAACAGAAGGCCTCACCAGATGTAGTCACCGATATGTTTAGAGTTTTTCATGTTGATGTGTATGCTTTGTTAGATCCATGGGCTACCCTATCTTTTATGAAACCATATATAGCCAGTAGCTTTGGAGTCAGTCCCGATGTATTTTTTGAACCCTTCTCAGTTTCTACCCCAGTAGGTGACTCAATTATAGCTAGACGGGTGTATAAAGATTGCCCGGTCTCAGTCCTTCATAAGGTCACCTCAGCAGAATTGGTAGAGTTAGCCATGATCGATTTTGATGTTATTCTCGGCATGGATTGGCTATTTGTATGTTATGCTTCAATAAATTGTAGAACCTGGTCAGTAGAGTTCAAATTTCCGGGTGAGCTAGTCTTAGAATGGAAGGGTAGTTCATTTGTGCCTGTAGGTCGATTCATTTCCTACCTTAAGGCCAGAAAGATTATTTCTAAGGGTTGCTTGTACCATCTAGTTAGGGTTAAGGACGTGGAGTCTGAGACCTGACTATCCATTCTGTACCAGTAGTACGAGAGTATCCAAAAGTCTTTCCTGCTGATTTGCCAAGTGTCCCTCCCAAGCGGGAGATTGATTTTGATATAGATCTTCTTCCCGATAGGCAGCCTATATCTATTCCTCCTCACAAAATGGATCTAGCAGAGCTAAAGGAGTTGAAGGATCAGTTGAAGGACCTATTAGATAAGGGCTTTATTAGGTCGAGTAAGTCTCCATGGGGTTCACCAGTATTATTTTTTCGAAAGAATGACGGTTCCCTTCGCATGTGTATTGACTATCAGCAGTTGAACAAGGTTACCGTCAATAACAGGTACCCCTTACCCAAGATCGATGATTTGTTTGACCAGCTTCAGGGTGCCAAGTATTTCTCCAAGATTGATCTCAGATCCAGGTATCACCAGCTCAGGGTTCGGGAGAGTGACATCCCGAAAACCGCTTTAGGACTTAGTATGATCACTATGAATTTGTTGTTATGTCTTTTGAACTAACAAATTCCCCTGCAGCTTTTATGGATCTAATGAACAGGGTGTTCAAGGCATATTTGGACATGTTCATGATTGTGTTCGTTGATTACATCCTTATATACTCTTGGAGCGAGGAGGAGAATGCTGCTCACTTGAGAATAGTGCTTCAGACCCTCAAGGATCGTCAGTTGTAAGCAAAGTTCAAAAAATGGGAGTTTTGGTTGGACTTGGTGGTATTTCTAGGCCATGTGGTATTTGGCGAGGGCATAAAAGTAGACTCTCAGAAGATCAAGACGGTAAAGAATTGGCCCAGGCCGGTGAACCCATTAGATATCAGGAGCTTTTTGGGCTTAGTGGGTTACTATCGGAGATTGTTGGAGGGTTTTTCATCTATTTCCACACCATCAACTATGTTGACTTAGAAGAAGGTGAAGTTTCAATGATCAGAGGCTTATGTGAAAAGCATCCAAGAGTTGAAGACCCGACTCACTTCAACACTAATGATGACTTTACCCGAGGGTAATAATGGCTTTGTTGTATATTGTGATGCTTCGAGAGTCGTATTCGGATGTGTGTTGGTGTAGCGTGGGAAAGTGATAATGTATTCCTCTCAACAGTTAAAGGTTCACGAAAAAAATTACCCGACCCATGACCTTGAATTGGCGGCGATGGTGTTTGCATTGATGATATGATGGCATTACTTGTATAGGGTCCACGTGGATGTATTCATGGATCACAAGAGCTTGAATATGTGGCCACGCAGAAAGATCTCAATCTTCGACAAAGGAGGTGGTTGGAGTTACTAAAGAACTACGACATAAGTGTTCTTTACCACCTAGATAAGGCTAATGTGGTAGCGGACACACTTAATAGACTCTCTATGGAGAGTGTGTCCCACGTGGATGAGGGAAAGAAAGACTTGGTGAAGGATGTCCATCGAATTGCGAGGTTGGGTGTTAGATTGGTCAACTCGACCGATGGCGGCGTTGTTGTGCAAAATGGATCAGAATCGTCCTTGGTGACGGATGTGAAGGCCAGGCAAGGTGAGGATCCAATTCTAGTAAAGTTGCAGGAAGCCGTTGGGAGGCAGAAGATGGAAGTCTTCTCCCAAGGGGGAGATGGGGTGATGCGGTACTAGGGCAGTGTCTTCCTACGAATTCAATAAGGGTATTTTCGTAATTCCTAAGTTCCTAAGACCTATACTACGTCTTTTAAGGCTCGTTTTAGTGGGTTTTTAGCAGGGGAAAACATATTCTATGCCATTCTCCCCATGCATGCAAGTTTGAAGATTTGAAGAGGAGATTCAAGGATAAATCTCAAGGTTTCCATTGGAGTCTCAGCTAGGTAGAGGGTGTTAGAATTTACCATCCCCAGGTATTTAAGGCTATGAGTGGGTTTCTTCTTCTACACCATGCCCAATTCCTATCAAAATGTGATAAATTGTCTATGATCAAGTATGGGGTTTTACCCAATTGCATGATTCTTCAATCTCTACACATGGATACATTAGATTGTAATTATATTGATGGATGATGAAGCTTGGGAGGATTCTAAGTTGTTTTTCCTTATAAAAATTGTTTTCTAGATTTTAAATTTAAAACGCCCATGGATGAGGAGTTCATAAAAGAAGTGATTTATCACAAATATGTGATAATGATGAGGTTGATGATGAAAGACATGTTTCTAAATCTACCCATGATTATGTAGATTTTTTTTCAAAATGAATTAATTAAATCCAAGTATGATAAAGCTTTGGGTGATGCCCACATGTTGATTTAAAGTGATGATTTTCCCGACATAAGTTTATAACATTGATTGAAGTGAAATTTTCCAATTTTTATTATAAACTCTAGCTTGTAGTATGTTGAGTAAATATTTCTACATGTAGCTTACCACATGATTTGGAATAGATGCTCTCACCTATGATTGAGTTTGTGGTATATTTCGGAATAAATCCTCCTATATGCATGAATTCATAATTTTGATGTATGTCAAGTCGAGCTTCGTTTCATACGATGTTGAGTTATGCATGGTTTCATCTTGAGCTTCGTCAAGGGACGATGTTGAGCTTTATCAATAGACAATGTTGAGCTTCGTCAATAGACGATGTTGAGCTTCATTATATACGATATAGAGTATTGCATGTTTTTGGGAGAAGAGTCTGGCACCAAGAAGGTTAAGGGTCAATTACCCTATGCCCCAGAACTATGCGCCAATGTAGGTTGATACTATTATTATTGGGACCTCCCTTGTGAGCTATCCCCGCCTGATTGTCCCTTCAGCTTGATATTGATATCATGGTATCCTTCATCGCCCTAGCAAGGTCATGGACGGCTCTACCCACTTGAGAGTGATAGTTAGGACCATGTAAGCTCTATCGTGGTATGCTGGTTAAGTGACCAGTCTCCCACTATTGAATTCATTTAAATTTCATATTCATTATTAATGATAATTATCTTATGCATGCATGTTCAAAAAGAAAGGTTTGACTCATTGTTCAGCTTTTAATATAAATGTGATGGTTCATCTTTGAGTCATTCGAGTCAGTCATGATGTTATAGAGCTATGCATGAACACGTTATGATAGGAGTACGGTTTCAGAATGAATGCATGTAGCCTTGTACTTATATTTAAAAGCTTATGATATGTTATGAAATGTTTTAAATGATTTATTTCATTTAAGCAATTTTACTTACCTTGCATACTTGGTACATTCCACGTATTGACCGCATACTTTCTATTCTACATCATTTCATGATGTAGGATCCCTTTCCCAGGTTCAGCTCCGTTCGTAATCACTTATCAGAGTTAGCACCTGCATGAATAGTGAGTCCTCATCTTTCGAGGACTAGACTTTCAGTTTCATGTCGTATTTCAGTTTCATGTTTCGTGGAGTTAGTTGGGGTCTTATCCCATCAACTCATCTAGACTAGAGGCTTTTGAACTTATGTATGTATAGCCTCAGATATTATTCTGATGTGTCATTGTATGAGATTTCTGCTGAGTTTATAATTATGTTTTCTTCATGTTTATTGGATGAGTTAGTTGAATGCTTATGACATGGCTCGACTTGGGGTCTCTTGGGGTCCCTTGTCCCGTGTCTACGATCTGGGTCTACGATCGGGTCGTGATAGAAATACTCCCAAATCATGTATCCCCATTACCCTCTTGATTGTGCTAGATGCTACTTTGCTATTACTCTTTTTTGAGTATATGGGGTTAGTGATATTGTAATACCCTGGAAGAGCCTAAGATTAGACCTGGGATTTAAAAACAGAAGTTGGCCAAAATTGGGAAAAATCCCATAAAATGGACGACCCAACGGATCGTTTGTCCAACCAACGACCCATGGGAAACAGTTGTGGGAAGGTTGGCCTGGTGACAGTGGGAAGCAACGAGCGCAGTAATGACTTGTTGTTCGTTACAACGAGTCGTCGTATGGAGCCGTGGTGGGAACTGGTCCTCATCTTAAGGGAAAGTAGCGAGTCATTCCACGACTCGTCGTGAGGAGTAACGGGTTGTGGTAACCAGTCGTGGTATGGAATATCAATATTTTTTCAGTCTACACAACGGAAGCTAACCACAACTCTTTGAAGGAAGTAACGAGTCGTGGTGAGGGTCATGGGAAGGATTAGTACAGGACCTGAAGGAGGAAACAATGGACGAAATAACAACCCGTCCTTTGGAGCAATGAGTCATCCTGTCGAGTCGTAGGAAGGAATCTGAAAACGTGCATTGAGGCAGTAGATCCAATGGCTCGATACCACGAGTCATGGTATCATGTAACGAATCGTGGGACCTCCCGTTGGTTCACCCATTGTAGATTTTTCAGAGTTTTCATTAAGGGTATTTTCATCATTCCTAAGTCCTAAGGTCCTAAACTACGCCGTTTAAGGCTCAAAAATTAGTGTTTATTAAGGGTAAAACCAACCCTAGGCTTATTCTTTTCCATGCATGCAAAGTTAAAGGATTGAGGAGGTGATCAAGCTTGTCTTCAAAGTTTTCTTCATTAATTTCCATTGGGATTTCAAGGAGTGGTGAGATTTGATTTTCCTAGGTATGTAGGGTTATGAATGGGTGAATCCTTTCACACCCATGCCCAATCTCTTTCAATTGGTGAAATTTTCTATCTAAAATCTGTGGGGTTTTACCCAATGCATGAAATTTTGATTTCTCTACATGGGCATGATTTAATAGAGTTACTATTATTGAATTACGAATTTTGGGCAAGTTTTATGTTGTTTTTCATTAACAATCACGTTTCATGTTTTACAAAGTAAAATGTTCATTAATGAAAAGTTCATGAAAGTCAAGGTTTATGATGAATGTTCGTGTGTGATGAAGTATTGATGATGAAGAGCATGTTTTCAAGTTACCCATGTTTATAATCATGTTTTCAAGTGAATTTAGCATTTTCAAGCATGTTAAAGTATTGGGAAATGCCCACATTTTCAAGAATGATTTATGATTTATGAAATGGATCTTATGATTTATCGATTTATGATGTTGGCCTACTAAAGGGACTTTGATTCTTGGCTAATCAGGTTTTAATGGGTATCAATGATAATAAATGTTTATTTGGCCATGAATCTTAATGAATGATGTTATTGATTTACATATGATCCTAATGTGCATGTATTTGAGAGCCGTGTCCAGCATCGAGCAGCCCAGCATTCAAAGGACTATGCCAGTGTCTCATAACCACATGCCATCATGGGTTTATAATGATACACTATAATGATAATGATCCCCTCTTTCATGATATTACATAATGCACGTCCCTCGCCTGGCAAGCCAGGGGCGACTCTGTCCACTTGAGTTAGATAGTTGGGGCATCATATAAGGCTCTACCATGATGGTGTCGGTTATGATAAGTCCTCCCATTTTTCCGCATGTTTTATGCCTTATTATGTTTATGTTATTTGGCTCAAGTGATGATATAATAATGTTTCTTTTAAGACTATGATAATGAATGGTACGAACGATTTGAAAACCTTGAGCCTTATGTTATTTTATGATGTTTATGATATGAGAAGGTGGTCCTTCTCTTATGATCATTTATGAGCTTTTATGTAAAAAAAAATTTTAATGTCCATTTTACTTACCTTGCATACTAGATACATTCCACGTACTGACCGCACCCTCTATGCTGTATCGTCTTATGATACAAGCGTCGATCTTCAGATCCAGCACCATTAGTAGACCATCTCAGAGTTTAGCATCCAGCTTCTTGGTGAGTCCTCATTCTCAATGGACGATATGTTTCAGATATTGATGTTCCTTTAGTTTTTAGTTTTGTTGGGTTAGTTGGGGATGTTGTCCCATCAACCCATCTGATACGATAGAGGCTTTCAGAGTATTTGTAGTACTCAACTGTTATTATTTAGTACGTACCACTTATCATGCTATGTTATGTTTATGCTTTCAATATATCGTTATGTTAAGTATTCTGCTTTAAAAAATATGGAGTTAGATGAATGTTCATGCCATGGGTCAACTTAGAGTCTCTCTAGGTTCCTTGTCCCATGGTACGATCCAGGTCTACGATTGGGTCGTGCCAGATATCATGTGAATATCGATGTGGGTCTATCATGTGATAAAATGCTTGTTCCTTAGTATGTAGAATTTGAGTTGAGGGTGAAGTCTGAGTAACCCCATGTGTACTTATAATGCACAATTTGCCCGATGATAGATAGAGTGACGCCTTTCTTAAGGGTAGATTGTCATACTTGCTTTTCCATTGATATGTTTAGTGGGTGAGCTTTAAATTTGAGTGTTCTTCCATTTTTCTAAGACTGGGAGGAATTTGACTGCCAGGCATCCACCGGTGAACCGCCATTCAGGCCCGGTGAAACACCGGTTGAAATGCGGGCTAGGGCTCAAGGCTTCAGGCCACTATCCCAGACCTACTTATACTAGCATTCTGCGAGTTGAGACCTGCTAAATGTGTCTCGCCGGATGATCCTATAAGTCCTAGTGTTCTGTTTGAGACTGGAAGACAATTGGAGGTTCGCGGATCCTCTTTTGCGTTTCGCCAGTGTCTCGCCGGTACTACCAGTGCTTCACATTTCAGAAATTCTACTTGTTTTTCATCCAATGGTTATAATTCCTTTTCTTAGTTTAGGATAGAGGATAGTTCTTATTACTTTTATTTATTTTATTTCCTCTTATACAAAAACACAAAAAAGAAAATATGGTTGAATGGCACTAACACCAATTTTGAAGAATCATGTCTTCATCTAGGAACCTAAGCAAGGGAAAGGCCATTTCCACATCCAAAGAAAAAGGCAAAGGGAAAGCCAAGGATCCTCAAACCCCCGCCAATACTAGAGAGGCTATTATCTTTTGTGTTCCCAACATGAAGGGGCACTATGTTATTCGTAAGGGTCGCTCAATCATCATAGAGAAGCATTTTGACTTGGCGGGGCTAGGGGGGAGACTTCCCGAACATGACTTCCCAATTCACCGACTGTCGGTGGCATGTCTTTGCCAGCCCTCTCCCAAATTTCTACAGAAGCTTGATACCTGAGTTCTATGCTACTTGCAAGGCCAGGCAGGAGAACATGTAACACAGAGGCAAAGTTGAGGACTTTCCCTGCCTACCTTCTGTGGTGGTTAGAGGTGTTGAGGTCGATATTACACCAATAGCCATAAACTCTCTATTTTGGAAGGACGAAACTAACGAGGGCACGGAGTATTCGGTATGCCTCTCCAACAAAGAGGACCAATTCAGTGTCATTGCTCCCATCATTTCCACTGGCACACCCCTATGGGCCACAATGGGCGGCAAGATTTCTCGCCATGATCTCAAGTTTGGGGCCAAATTGTGGCTCGACTTCATTTGTGGTTGAATAATGCCCTCCAAGAATGAACGACGGGTGAATTTGGAAGTAGCCATCCTTATTTATTGCATTATGACAGGGGTCCCCATCAACTTTTGAGAGATAGTGGCAAATCAAATACGGATAAAGGAAAGTCATGCAAGAACTTCAATGCCATACGTTGTACTTATATCGCAGCTCTGCTTGAGAACGGGAGTACCCCTTTCCCAGATCAGACCCCTAGCTCCGCCTCCGATGTGATCCCCATTGCTAACAAAAGGGATGTTGATGCTCCCAAGAACAAGAGGCAGCGAATGTAAGCCATTGAGGTTCCGGATGAGCCCATCACCCTTGGGTCAGAGCTGGCCCCTTTTGCCCCCGATCTCAATATGTCACATCCTAAGGCATCGAATAAGGCTTCTAGAGGTGCATCAATTCTAGGTTCCTCACCTCCTCCGACCTCCTCACATCCTAATGGCCTTCAGAAGCTTGCAGAAATGACCCACTCACATGAAAACCTACTCCAAATAAGAGCCTCCCTGACCTTATCATGAAAATAGTCTAGAAGGAGCTGAAGCCAATCAAAGATAGCTTGAGCAAGTTCTGTACTCCTGTAGATGTGGTAGAAGGAGCTATCACCTCTCTCCGAGCTAAGGTTTAGGAATGGAAGACTCAGACGCTGATGGCAGTACCCGACATGAGTGCTCTTGATGCAGCTGTGGTTTCCCCTTCCCGAGCTCGAGGCTCTATCCATGATTTATTCGAGGTCTTAGGTGACGTGGATGATGTTGGCCAAGTTGGGAATGAAACGACCGGTGATAGTGATCATGATGAGGCCTATGAGGAGTGACCACAATAGGAAGTCCTTTCCTTTTTTTACTTTTCATGCATACATTGGGGACAATGTAAATTTCTTAATTGGGGTTGGGTTAAGTGTTGTGGCCTTTGATGAATTTCTGGCCCTTGTCGGGCTTTTGCTTTTGACTTCTGAGGAAGTTTTGAGCCTTTGTCAGGCTCATTTTATCTACGATTCATGTTTTCCCTTGCTGGGCTATTTATTTTGTTGAGATTGTAAATGGATGAATAGAAAAATTGTCTTTGATGTTAGTGTTAATGGATGGGTCTTTGTTCTTATTGCCTAAGTTGTGACCCAAGTTTGATTTTTTCCTTTGTAATAGTAGATAGTAATTAAACTCCAAGAATTTTCTTCATACCACGATTCTTTCCCAAGGAGCATTTTTTTCTTTTCTTTTTGTTGTCGAATAGAGTTGACATTTCCCAATGATAGATTGTGAGGCGACTCTTTGAAGGGAAAATGTCAAGTCTTTCTTTGAGTATTTTGTGGAATTGTCTTTGAGAGGTACCACCAAAAAATTTTTGTGTGGTATGAAAAATGAAAATGGGCATTTGAAATGGGAAATGTACCCAATTCCCATAGTAATGAATATGAGTGAAATTAAAATTCCTAGGGAGTTATACATTTGTGTATTAATAAGACCGTTTACCATTTCTTGAAGATCAATCTCTCCCTTGTCATACATTGCATATTCCCTGTTTGGCTTGTGAGTTCGCATGCTCTATTGTCTTGAATCAAAATCTTGTGATAATAATGACTTGTGTGAACTCTTTGGGTGTGATGCCTTATGTGGTAAGGATTTCTGAATGAATCTGATGCATTTCTTTTTGTCTAGAACTTACCCTAAGTGTGACTCAAGGTGCAATTCAAGAAGCGGTTGCACTTAGAACAAGATTTTAGGGTTTTGTTTGATTAGTCACTTCACCAAAAATGACCTCGGAAAATGTCTTCCCTTGCTAGCCAATACTGAGCCTTTGGACTGTTTATTTTTGGAAACCATATTACAAGCTAGTGTCCCTTCTCATAACCCTCTTCTTGGCACCCATCCTCCCTTATTGCTAGTGATGAATGAATGAAAATAATGGGGGCTTGAAGCCCAAGAATATTAATTAGAAAAAGGCAAAAAGCCTAAGTTTGGGGGTTTACAAGAAGAGGGGAAATGTGATGAGCCTAAATGTAAGGTAGCATCAAATTGTGATCAATAGGAATGAAATGATGGATTGAGAAACCTTGAATTACCAAAAGAGAAAAAGAATAGTGAAATGGTGTTACCTCTTTTCTAATGTTACCTCTTTCTTAGAAAAGGCTTAATGTGAGAGCCAAAAGAGCTATAAGGAAGGCCTTTGAGAAATAAAAGATGAAGATGGATGAAAAAGGAGGAATAAGGTGAAGTGATCTAAAATGTTAGATGGGGAGGATAAAAGTGTTCACATAAAGGAATTAGTGAGATTCTAGTCACCAGAGCTAAAACATTTTTCCTACCATTGCCCCTAGCCTTCGTAATGACCTAGAAGTCATAATTGATTTTGAGTGTAGTTGCTCTACATTAGTAGAAAATTACACGAAGGGCAAACCTATGGGTCAACTTGTTTGTGTGGAGATTTCTTTTTTGAGAGTAAGTGTGATCATCTTATTCTATAATTCCTTATGTGTGCATTGATTTATGATAAAGAAACGGGATTCTCTCTTATAGTGAGTGGCATCACTCCCTTTTGAGGACATACTTGCACAGAAGTAAAGGTGTGATTAAGGCATTGATAATGCTCAAACTCACACTTCCTGACAAAGTATGAAGCAGTTGTTGTTAATGAAGAACCCAACAAAGAGGTGTGGATCAAACCCACAGGGAATAGGGTAAGATCTAGACTAATGTCGGTAGTTGAATTTGTTGGTGAGTTATCTCCAAATTGGGGGATTTTAAAGAAAACAATATTAAAACAAGATTATATTTGTGATTTTAATCAAGATTTGCAAACAACTAGGGTAAGTGTTCCGCCACGGGTTCATATCTACTTCGGAAATTCACACGTGATCAATCCCAATTCTTACTTGTAGAACTGATAACATGGGTTCATCCAAAAGACTGGTTTGTCCCTATTGGATGAATATACACAATCACTGGGTCAGGTCTCATGAGCGATCTCTAACTAACCGTTATCAATTTGTTCCAAATTTAACTATCCTGCGACCAAAGCTCAAGTTAATACAATGATCATAAAGACCAAGGTTTTGTTGTAATTCTCTTTTCCTAATTTTCGCTTCTCTAGGTTCAAGTAAGTAAATAATTCGGGCGAGTCCTAACGTTGTACACCATTAAGAAATGTTTAAGATAAAGAGAACACAATACAAGCATTTAGCATTGGTTTTAAATCACATTTGTGTAACCCTATTTTGTTAATCCACCATAGTTCCCACAACCCCTAGTTGTGGAGATTTCAGCCTCTCATGATTGTAAGACTGTAATTAGTATTCATAGACAAACACATAATTAAATACTTACAACAACAATTTTAAGAAAAACAGATCTGAATATCAAAAAACAATCTCAAGAACAATGTAGGAAATTAAGAATTTGATCCCAAGAATTACTCTCAAGAACTTGATAAAAATTCACACATCTACTACTTTGGTTCTATTCTTCTATAACTAAAATAAACATAACAACCATTTATACAGAAATTAGAATCCTTTTCCTAAGCTAACACGGAATTTTTCATATTTGGTGCCGACTGTGTCACGACTGGACCTATAACTCGTAGCAAGATTGTACGGGTCGTACCTGCTTCTCGTACGTCCTTGGCTGCTACAAATACATATAAGTGTTGGTGGGATGGTACGACTCATACCACAGTCCTATGAGTCATACAATACTTCTGTGGTTTGGCCCTGAGAACTCTGACATCTTCTAAAAATTTTCACAAATGTTGTGGTGCGACTCGTACCTTCCTCTTACGACTCGTAATATTTTTACTATATGGAGTTTTTCTATGTATTGAAGAATCTTCTGAAACTCCCTATGGCTCATGGTACGTGTCGTATGTTCATGCTGCAATCTGTGAGTCCATCTATACCAAGAGACTGCCTTTGTGCAATTTTTTCTGAATAATTCCACGACTCCAGTTACGGCTCGTACCATCTTAGTACGGCTCGTAATGAGAGTCTTATGTTTCCTTCTCCTCATTCCAGCCTTCTGACTTTCATCACGATTTGCAATGCGGTTCGTACAATCAAGGTATGACTCATAGTGAGACTTGTACTTTGGTTGATTTTCTCTTTTTTGCAAATTTTAGCTCCAACACTTATTTTCCCCGAAATCAAAGTAAAAGTTCCTTATATCTATATAAACATACCTAAGTCCATGCTATTTTCTCAATTTTAAGCGTTGAAAGTGTTGTAAACTCAGAGCACATCAGGCATGAGCAATGTGAGCTCCAAGGCTAACTTTGAATGTGAAGTGATTATGATTTTAGATGCTATATGTATTTGATTGGATAAACTATGCTCTTGTTTTGCAAAATGAAAGCAGTTGTGAATCATACCTATGAATTATTGTTGCCTTTTGAAACTTTTCCACATTTTTAGGGGGAATTTCTTTCTTTTTTGTGAGTTGGTGAGCATTTTTGGGTTGTCATAGATTAAGAGGTCATTGATGCATAGACTTTTGTGGAGTGACATACTATTCCATTTTCTCAACTGATAAGAATTGTATTACTTGAGGACAATGTTATACCCCGGAAGCTTAAATATCAGACTCGGGAGTTGAAATAGGAAAATCATCAAATTGATGATGCAGTCACGGGAGGAGTCATGAGAAGACCCCACGAGTCATCAGGTGGCTCGTGAGGAGGCTTGGGGAAAGTGAAGGATTGAGGTCCCCACGAGTGAGGGAATGACTCGTGGTCAGCCACCACGAGTCGTCATGTCAATTGTGGGGTGGTGTGAGATTTCAGATGATGGAGATGTCTACTGTACCTAAGGGATGGGACCCCACGAATCATGGTCTATCCCAACGACTCGTGAGGTATGTCGTGATCAGGCAAAGAGGATTTTCATGGATGTTAAGCCAGTGTACTTGACGGGAGGTGACCATGAGTCGTGGTCAATGGGGACGAGTCATTAAGTCCCCCATTACAAGCCCCAGTAGTTCATTTAACCAGTGCATTTGACGAGCAACCTAACGAGTCGTTGCCCATCCAGACGAGTCGTCAGGCCACCCATTAGGGTCACCTAGAAGTGTTTTCCTGCGAATTCAGAAAGGGTATTTTCATAATTCCTAAGCTCTAGGGGCCTATACTACATCGTTTAAGGCTTGTTTTAGTGGGTTTTTTAACAGGGGAAAATCTATCCTAAGCCATTATCCTCATGCATAAAAGTTTGAAGGTTTGAAGTGGAGGTTCAAGGTGAAATCTCAAGGTTTCCAATTGGATTCTCAGCTGGGCAATTAGAGGATGTTAGAATTCACTATTCCCTAGGTAAATAAGGTTATGAGTGGGTGTCTTCTTCCACATCCATGCCCAATTTCTATCAAAATGTGATAAACTATCTATCATACCAAGTATGGGGTTTTACCCAATTGCATGATTCTTCAATCTCTATACATGGGTATGATTAGATTGTGTTTATATTAGTGATTTATGAAGCTTGGGAAGATTGTAAATTGTTTTTCCTTATAAAATTTATTTTCCAAAAATTGAGTCTAAAACGTACATGGATGATGAGTTCATAAAAGAAGTGATTTATGACAAATGTGTGATGATGATGAGATTTAATGATGAAAAGCATGTCTCTAAAACTACCCATGATCTATGTTGTTGTTTTCAAAATGAATTGATTAGATCCAAGTATGACAAATCTTTGGATGATGCCCACATGTCGATTTAAAGTGATGATTTTCCTGACATAAGCTTACTACATTGTTTGAAGTGAAATTTCCCAATTTTATCACAAATTCTAGCTTGTGATATGTTGAGTAAATATTTATATACGTAGCTTACCACATGATTTGGAGTAGATGCTCCAACTTATGATTGAGCTTGTGGTATGTTTCGAAATAAAGCTTCTCATATGCATGATTTCATTATTGAGCTTTGTCAATAGACAATGTTGAGCTTCATATCAATATGATGTCTAGTCTATGCATGATTTCATATGAGGTTGTCAATAGACAATGTTGAGCTTCATTTCATACGATGTAGAGCTATGCATGATTTCATGTTGAGCTTCGTCAATAGACGATGTTGAGCATCATTATATATGATGTAGAGCATTACATGTTTTGGGAGAAGAGTCTAGCACCGAGCGGGTTAAGGGTAAATTATCTTAAGCCCTAGAACTACGCACCAACGTAGGTTGATACTATTATATTACTGGGAACTCCCTTGTGAGCTATCCCCGGCCCAATTGGCCATTATTCTTGATATTGATATCATGATAGCGTCCTTAGCCCTAGCAAGTTTTGGGACAATTCTGCCCACTTGAGTGTGATAGTCGGGACCACATAAGCTCTATCATGGCATGTTGGTTAAGTGATGAGTTTCCCACTGTCTAAATCATTCAGATTGCATATTCATCACTCATGATAATTATCTTATGCATGGATGTTCAAAATGCAAGGTTTGACTCATTGTTCAGCTTTTGATATAAATGTATGTTTCAGCTTTGAGTCATTTGAGTCAATCATGATGTTCTAAATCTATGCATGGTCATGTTATGATAAGAGTACAATTTCAGAATGAATGCATGTAGCCTTCTACTTACACCTAAAAGCTTATGATATGTATGATTTAAATGAGTTATGTTACTTAAGCAGTTTTACTTACCTTGCATACTCGGTACATTCCATGTACTGACCGCATACTTTCTATGCATCATCGTTTCATGATGCAGGATCCGGTTCTCATGTTCATCCCCGTTTGTAGTCGCTGTTCAAAGTTAGAACCTGCTTTATTGGTGAGTCCTCATCTTTCGAGGACCATACCTTCAGTTGGTTTAGATGTCCTTTCAATTTCAGTATTGTTGAGCTAATTGGGGGTGTTTTCCCATAAGCTCATCTCCATTAGAGGCTTATCAGACTTATACGTGTATTCAGCTTTAGATATTTATTCTGTTGTTATATTAAGTTTGACTTTTGCTGAGTTTGTAATTATGTTTTCTTCATGTTTATTGAATGAGTAGTTGAACGCTTATGCCATGGGTTAACTTGGGGTCTCTCGGGGTCCCTTGTCCTGTGTCTACGATCCGAGTGTACGCTCAGATCGTGACAAACTAGATATTAGATCCATAGGTTTGATGTGTCCTAGAGAGTCTCAAAGTCGTGTTAGGTAGAGTCTTTTTCATGGGTGTGAAGCGCGCCATACTTATGATGAAGAGGCTACTAAGGAAATGTTCCCTTCTTTCATGATGTATGTCGTGCGATGAAAATCCTTTCTATCGTTCTAATTCGTGCTACTCGCAATTTTAGAATCATGGCTCCTCGATGGATGAATGGAAGGAGGAATGGAGGTGGTGAGGGCTGCGAGGATGGAAATAGTCATGGGTATCAGCCATCCCCACCAGTTCAGGAGCCTCAGGCACCGGAGCCAGCCGATTTCCATTTTCGAATTATGTAATTAAGGGACTCTTCTTTTTTAATATTTTTTATGATATTTTCAACCTTAGAGCATATATTAACTCACATTTCCTTTTCGATCGTTTCAATTGTAATTACAATTCATTTGATAACCTTTTAAGGCGATGAAATCGTAAAACTATACGATTCGTCAGACGCTCATGCTGAGTTTCGAGCTGCCATTCATATTCTTGAGAAGGACTTGACTACTCAGGTCAATCAATAGGCCGTTGCGCATATTCCTCAAAACGGTAATGCAGCGGCGGCCAGAATCTGAGATTTCTTGAGAATGAACTCGTCGGAGTTTCTGGGGTCCTACATAGATGAGGACTCGCATGATATCATTGATGAGATTGTCAAGATCACCCAAGTTATGGGGGTGAGCAGTGTTGAGTGCACATAGTTGGCCTCCTACCAATTGAAGGGGGTTGTGCATATTTGGTTCCGCCTGTGGAAGGACAGCACGGTCGTAGGAGAAGGTCAGATCACATGGGAGGAGTTTCAGGTTACATTCCTAGATCGATTCTTCCCTCGAGAGATAAGAGAGTTGAAAGCAGCCGAGTTCATAAATTTAAAACAAGGGAGGATGACTGTTTAGGAGTACACCCTTGAGTTCACCCACCTATCTAAGTATGTCCCGGAGTTAGTAGCCGACCGGCGGGCGCGGGTGAGCAGATTTATGCATGGTATAATAGGATATTTGCACAAGGACTACAGGACAGCTATGCTCCATCAGTACATTGACTTACCTCGCATTGTGTTATACGCTCAGCAGATGGAGGCGGCACATTCGAGGGAGAGGGAGGCCAAGAGGGCCAGGACCGAGGGTCACAAATTCTTTCAGCATAGGTCATGAGATGGGCACCGAAAGGAGCCTCACAAGAGTTCATCAGCCCCAGCATCTTTGGCATTGAGTGTGCCATCCAGGCCCAAATATCATTAGAGAGGGCGAGTGTTAGCCTCGAGGGGTTAGAGCAATAGGCCCGTAGATTCCAACATTCTAGTTTGTCGAAGGTGCGGTCGAGGACACACATGCCAATGTTTGGCAGGTCGGGAGCTTGTTTTCGATGTGGGCAGCCTGGACATATGCTTAGAGATTTTCCCGCAGCGAGACAAGATTAGATTAGGGGCCGAGGCATAGCTTATACATTAATAGCCCATCCCCCACGCACAGCACATCAGGGGGCATCTACTAACACAGTTGGCAGGTAGCGCCAGAACAGATTCTATGCCTTAGCCACTCATCAGGAGCAGGAGGCCTCACCAGATGTAGTCACCGTTATGTTGAGAGTTTTTCGTGTTGATTTGTATGCTTTTTTGGATCCGGGGGCAACCTTGTCTTTTGTGACACCATATATAGCGACTAGCTTCAGAGTCAGTCCTAGTGTCTTGTCTGAGCCCTTCTCAATTTCTAGCCAGTAGGTGACTCAGTTATAGATAAACAAGTATATAGAGATTGTTGGGTCTCAGTTCTTTATAAGGTCACCTCCGTAGATTTGGTAGAGTTAGCCATGACCAATATTGATGTTATTCTCAACATGGATTGGCTATTTGTATGTTATGTTTTAGTAAATTGTAGAACCCAATCAGTAAAGTTCAGATTTCTGGGTGAGCCTGTCTTAGAATGGGAGGGTAGTTCACTTGTGCCTATAGGTCGATTTATTTCCTACCTTAAGGCCAAAAAGATGATTTCTAAGGGTTGTTTGTACCATCTAGTTAGCGTTAAGGATGTGGAGTATGATACCCAGACTATCCAGTCCATACCAGTAGTACGTGAGTATCCATAGGTCTTTCCTGATGATTTTCCAGGTGTCCCTCCCGAGCGGGAGATTGATTTCGGTATAGATCTTCTTCCTGACACGCAGCCTATTATATTCCTCCCTATACAATGGCTCATGCCGAGCTAAAAGAGTTGAAGGATCAGTTGAAGGATCTATTAGATAAAGGCTTTATTATGCCAAGTAAGTCTCCATGGGGTGCACCAGTCCTATTCGTTTAGAAGAAAGATCGTTCTCTTTGCATGTGCATTGATTATCGGTAGTTGAACAAGGTCACCATCAAGAATAGGTATCATTTCCCAGGATCGATGATTTGTTTGACCAGCTTCAAGGTGCCAAGTGTTTCTCCAAGATTGATCTCAGATCCGGGTATCACCAGCTCAAGGTTCGGGAGAGTGACATCCCAAAAACCGCTTTCAGGCCTCAGTATGGTCACTACGAATTTGTTGTTATGTCTTTCGGACTAACCAATGCCCCTGCAGCTTTTATAGATCTAATGAATAGGCTGTTCAAGGCATATTTGGACATGTTCGTGATTGTGTTCATTGATGACATCCTTATATACTCTCGGAGTGAGGAGGAGCATGCCGCTCACTTGAGAATAGTGTTTCAGACCCTCAAGGATCATCAGTTATATGCAAACTTCAGCAAATGTGAGTTTTGATTGGACTCGGTGGCATTTCTAGGCCTTGTGGTATCAGGTGAAGGCATAAAAGTAGATTCTCAAAAGATCGAGGCGGTTAAGAATTGGCCCAGACCAGTGAACCCATCAGATATCAGGAGCTTTTTGGGCTTAACGGGTTATTATCGGAGATTTATTGAAGGTTTTTCATCCATTGCAGTCCCATTGACTAAGTTTACTCAAAAGAAGGTGAAGTTTCAATGGTTGGAGGCTTGTGAGAGAAACTTCCAAGAGTTAAAGACCCGACTCACTTCAGCACCAGTATTGACCCTACTTGAGGGTACCAATGGTTTTGTGGTGTGTTGTGATGCTTCGCGAGTTAGAATCGGGTGTGTGTTGATGCTTCTTGGGAAAGTGATAGCATATGCCTTAAGACAGTTGAAAGTTCATGAAAAGAATTACCCGACCCATGATCTGGAGTTGGCCGAGGTGGTGTTTGCATTGAATATATGGCGGAATTATTTGTATGGGTCCATGTGGATGTATTCACAGATCACAAGAGCTTGCAATATGTGTTTATGTATAAATACCTCAATCTTCAGCAAAGGAGGTGGTTGGAGCTACTTAAGGACTATGATATGAGTGTTCTTTACCACTCGGGTAAGGTTAATGTGGTAGAGGACGCACTTAGTGGAATCTCTATGGAAAGTGTGTCCCACGTGGATGAGGGAAAGAAAGAGTTGGTGAAGGATGTCCATCGGCTTGCGAGGTTGGGAGTTAGATTGGTCGACTCTCCGATAGCGGCGTTGTTGTGCAAAATGGATCAGAATCGTCCTTGGTGGTTGATGTCAAATCTAGACAAGATGAGGATCTGATTTTAGTAAAGTTGAAGGAAGTCGCTCGAATTCAAAAGGTGGAGGTTTTCTCCCAAGGCAGAGATGGGGTGTTGAGGTACTAGGTTCGTCTATGTGTTCCAGATGTTGATAATTTGAGGGACTGGATATTCATGAGGAACATGGGTCCAAGTATTCCATCCTTCTGGGTGCCACTAAGATGTATCGTGATTTGCGGGAAATATATTGGTGGAATGACATGAAGAAGGATATTGCAGTTTTTGTGGCCAAGTGCCTGAACTGTCAGCAAGTGAAAGTTGAGTATCAAAGGCCGAGAGGCATATTGCAAGATATTAACATTTCTACGTGGAAGTGGGAAGAGATTAATATGGATTTCATTACAGGCCTACCACATACTCGTCGACACTACGATTCCATTTGGGTGGTGGTTGACAGGTTGACCAAGGCTACACACTTTCTACCGGTCAAAACCACAAATTCAGCGGATGATTATGCCAGATTGTATATTTGGGAGTTGGTTCGACTTCATGGAGTGCCCTTGTCTATTATTTCTGACCGAGGTACTCAATTTACCTCCTAATTCTCGTGTTCTTTTAAAAAGGGACTTGAGACTCAAGTTAAGCTCAGTACAACCCTTCATCCGCAAACAGACGGTCAGGCAGAACGAACAATTCAGACCCTCGAGGATATGTTGAGGGCATGTGTGATGGATTTCAAAATTAGTTAGGATGACCAATTTCCGTTGATCGAGGTTTCTTATAACAACAACTATCACTCTATCATCTAGATGGCACCGTTTGAGGCTCTTTATAGGAGGAGGTGTAGATCTCCCATTAGATGGTTTGAGGTTGGGGAGGCCGCTATGATAGGGTCTGATTCGGTTCATGAGGCCATGGTAAAGGTTTAGTTGATAAGGGACAGGTTGAAGACCGCCCAGAGTCGTCAGAAATCATATGCTGATGTGAGGACAATGGATTTGGAGTTTGAGGTGGATGATTGGGTATTTCTAAAGATATCTCCCATGAAGGGAGTCATGCGGTTCAAAAAGAAAGGAAAACTCAATCCCCGCTATATTAGTCTCTCTCAGGTTATGAAAAGAGTTGGTAAGGTAACATATAAGTTGTACTTGCCATTAAAGTTATCGTCAGTTCATCCCGTCTTTCATGTATCGCTCTTGAAAAGGTGCTTGGGTGATCCAACTTTAGTAGTCCTGGTGGAAAGCATTGGTGTGGGAGATAGCCTCGGTTATGAGGAAATTCCAGTTGCAATATTGGATCGTCAGGTTCGGAGCCTGAGGAACAAAGAAGCAGCTTCGGTGAACGTGTTGTGGAGGAACCAGCATGTTGAGGGAGCTACGTAGGAAGCCAAAATGGCTATGATGGCTAAATACCCCCTCCTATTCCCTACCGGCTCAGTTTCAGTTTGAGGTATTAGTTTTTTCCATAATTATCTATTAGTTTCCATGTTCAGTTCATGTGCACAAGTTTGAATTATGTTATGATAAGTGTATGTGATGTCTGAATTCAGTTCAGCTATGTAGTTCTTTTCGGAGGTAGTCATTCCGTCAGTTTTTTATTTTAATAATCAGTATTTGCAAATGATGATTGCTTGTTTCTGCATTTTCTATGTGTTTCTAACATTTGAGGACAAATGTTCCCAATGGGGAGATATTGTTGTCACGGCTCACCTTGTGAGGCATAACTGGCACCTGGTGCCCTACTAGGACCTGAACTGCTGAGCGGAGTGAGCCTAAGCACCTCTGGTGCAGGGCTGACTCTAATTCTGGAATCAAGAAAACAACAGGCTATATAGCGGCTGTAGATACAACCCCCGGCAGACAAGGCCTATAGCCACCTGTGAAAATAAACAGCTAACCAGAGACAAACAAACATAGGGAGTCCTATGCGGGCCGACAAGACCACCATGATATCTAGTTATAACTGGAAAGCGAAATCAGATGCTAAACTGAGTTATGACCGACAAGGACACCGATCAACAGCTAAATAGGGCCCCACACGGCCAATAAACATAGTCTAAAACACTTATGGGCCCCACATGTCTGATATCATTTAACCACAGGGAAGTAATGCAATCTGCAAGCCTCTAGGAGTAATAAGATGGTCGGGACAGGGCCTCGGCCTACCTATACTGTACAAACAAAAGAAATAAACCTCTATCTCTCAAGCTCCGGAAGAAGGGAGCTGACGGTTCTGTACGACTGACTGGAACTACGAGGGACCTGCTCCTCGTCTATGTGTACCTGTAGGCAAGTAATGCAGCACCCTAGAAGAGGGCGTCAGTACCACAGGTACTGAATATGTAAAGCAGTACTTTAAATAACTGAAAGAAAGAAATAGAACTAACAATGACTGAAGTAAAGAAAACGAACTAAAGATGACTAAAGTAGTGAAATCAGGACTAAACATAACTGTAATAAGGAAGGTAGGGTTCACACACCTGGCAAATTAGGCGTCTAACTATTAACTATCCGTACCTAAAGCCAGCATAAACCTTACCTGGCCGCCATAAGCCGGAAGGTACAATCAACACAGAATAACCCACCTGGGCCCCCATTATCCCTAGTGAGTACACCTCAATCTATATGCCCCTATCCAGGTCATACTGAGTCAACTACTAGCTATAAGCATCCTACCGATCCGCTGGGTCTATAACTGGGCCCGCTCATCCCCTGACTGTAGTTGTGCTGAGTCCGGAGGACTCCTGATATCTACACCCCGGGCGTAAATGCTCGGCGGGGGTGTGTATAAGGCCAACCATGGAAATATGAGGATCTGGATCCCCATCTTCATCCCTTACGGATGGCATGCCGCTCCGTGGAGAGACGTATCCTCAACCCTAGCGGGCGGCGACACAACTATTAACCCTGGGGTGGTCGCGGAAGCTATACAGGTATAATCCAGCCCAAAAAAACAATTTAGGAGTCTCAACTGACAACAACAACTAAACATGATAACATACTTATGATATGCTTTACTGGGATTCATACTGGACTACTATGCTGAAGAAACTAACTTGCCGAAAGAAAAGTCCTTAACATACCTCGATTACTGGTTTCTGATTAACTGATAGGTTCCAAAATTAGGTATAGTTTCTATCCTAACTGCGAAATTTATCGTAAAAACAAGAACTTGCTCCCTACATTCTTGTGTTCCAACCTAGGGTTACTCTTTTGAGCTTTTACCTAAGCTTAACGAGTTTGTTTTCATGTTGATCAAGCATAAAAACATCTATAATTAAGAATGCAAGACAAAACAACAACTAAAAACTCAAACCAAAGATAATTTCATGCATTTACATTCATATCATGTGGCCCCAACCCTAGATGAAGGGTTTTAGCCACTCATGTTCATACAATTACTCAAAAACATAAGTAAAGTAATGTACTTACAAGAGTAATTAAAAGAGAATGAAAATAATGAACCCGAGGTAGAGTTCTTCGCTTCTCTCCGCTTTCCCAAAATATTTTCGTGATAAATGATTTTAGAAGCAAAGGGTCCTGTTTATATTAAATGGAAAAATGCAAAATTTGTCCGTGTGTGGGATGGCTCCGTGTCACGAATCTTGGTGCGCTAATTTGCCTCCATGACACGGAGAAAACGTGTAAGCTCACTGGAAATTGTCGGCCTTGGCAATCGAATAGGCGAGGGTGTCAGGCGTGGCATGAAGGTCGTCACGCCTCTCTCATGTCGTGACATGGCTTGGACATGTAGCATCTCTCGGCAGTTGACATCTCCTCCCGCATGCATGGCATGGGGCGTGACACGCCTGTTGGCGTGGAGCTTTACCGATGTGGCACGGCGCTATCCCGCAGGCACACTGCCTGGCAAGATATCGCGCGCATACCATGTGCGTGACACGGTGCCCATCATAGCAATCTCTTGCCGCAATATGTTGCAAGGTGCGCTCATGGCACTTCCATGTTTTCTTCAACTCCCTTTCTTTGCACTCAATCCCAATCTTCCTTAATTTTCATGCATTATAATATTAATCTCATCCTTTACATTATTCACCTACAACCACGGGCTAATCACATTTGTTAGTTTATGCTCATAATTATACGAGATCACATGAGAATAAAATCAATTAAATTAACAAACATGACTAAGATTGAGATATAAAATAGCACTTGGGCACGTAATTATGCCCAAGATCAATTATAAGTGTGAAAAATATTATTCCATACAATTGATTGAGAGAAACATCAAGCTCATGTGACTCTATTTAGTTTTCAAGATTTGTCGAACATTTTCATATTATTGTAAGTGATCAGTATGAATTCATATAAATATTATATTATTGTTTCTTCAAATATAAGCAGCTAATTTCTCTATCTAGGATTGAGAGAACCATGATGGATTAATAAAAGTATACAAATAAAATAGTGATTCCTGAATGGTGAACTGAGTGGATTGTTATTCTCTTTGTTTTAATTAGTTTTAGAGATTGCAAACTTTGGAACATGTATCTATCATCAAATTACTTTACCAAATAGGTTGAAGTTAGGAAAAGAGAATAATAGTGAAAATTTGAGGCTATCAACCCTCATCTAATTGACTTGAGCTCTAACTGAGGATAGTCAATTCAAGACAATATGACGAGGGCAGAATATGAACACCTAAAGTCCATGAGGATTTAGAGTGGAATTCAACTATGTGGGTCAAGAGACGTTAGATGAACTTAATCGTCAGTCTTACACAAAATTCACTAAGATATATCACTAATAAAATAAGCCTACTATGTTATGAAATCATGGGAACACAACCCTAGTTTCTTCTCATAAATTTGATATAAACAAACTCTTAGCTTAAATTACTTCTTTTCTTTTATTGCAACCCCCCTATGAAATATTGATTACAGGTTGATTTACTCACTGTTAACATACTATTTTTTACCTATTCCTTGTGGATTCGACTTCAACCTAGCTGGGTTACAATATTTGTCAGCGACCACTTTATAATTTATTGCGAGGTGTAATTTGGCATGATCAAATTTTGGTTCCATTTTTGGGGAATACGGTTTAGAAATATTTAAAATAGTATTTAAATTCATCATATAGTCTATAGTTCCTGTATCAAATTATTATTATTTTTCTTTTTGTTTTTTTTTTATTTTAGTTAGTTTTTATTTTTACTATGGCATCATGGAATGAAATGGGGCTTGGTTGAGGTAACTCATATCTTGATGACCCATGTCTATATTGTGGAAGATCCTATTTTTGGCAAAATTATTAATATGCCCCCCATAATAGAGATGTGTGTACCTTCTAACTTCTATGATGGGTATAATTTCACTTTATGTGGTGGTCATAGTGGAAATTCTGGTGATTGTCTCTATTATTTTGCTTCTTGATCTAATTCCTATAACAAAAATGCTAGTTGTGCTTTTGTGTTTGATAGAAATGATGACAGGGCATGTGAAGGACAAAACACTGCATATGAACGTATGAAAGTAATGTGCTATGAGTTTACAGCACTTTCGACACTTAAAATTGGGAAAATAGAATGGACTTAGGTGTGATTATATGGATGTGAGGTGATTTTACTTTATTTTTAGGAAAAAAGATTTTGGATATGAATTGTGCAAAAGATAGAGAAAAATGCAGAAAAGAGGCTCAGTACAAGCCGTACCATTTTGGTATGAACCGTACTGAGAATTGTGGAAAAGTCTAGGAGCAAAACTGTGAAGTAAAGTCAAGTTACGGCTCATGGTAAGATCCATACCATCTTGGTACAAGCCGTACCATGGCAGGCGTGAAAAGTTCCAGAGGAAATTGCACAGGTCAAGTATCCTGGTACAGGTGGCACTCACGAGTCGTGAAACCTACCTAAGACACATACCAAGGAACCATAGAAAAGTCCAAAAGAATAGATGACTGACAGAATTCAAGGTAAAAGAAGGAGTTACGGATCGTGGAATGAAGGTATGAGTCGTACCATGCCATTCGTGAAAGTTAATAGAAGATGCTAGCAATTGCAAGATCAATCCACGGAAAGCTTTTATGACTCGTAGGTTCTTGGTATGAATCATACCATATCTCAACATTAAGCCAGATTCAGCAGAAGCCAGCCAATGTACAAGTCAGGGTACGACCCATAAAATGTTGTTACGGGTTGTAGGTGAAGGCGGTGTCAGTTTTGGTAGTTTTCCCTGTTTTCGCAGGAGAAGTTTCCAATTATTTGTATAAAAACTTTTTGGGTTATTTTGAGGAAGACACAATAGAGAGACGAGAGAAGAGACTAAGAGACACAATTAGGCATAAGTTGTTGTGAATTTTAATTCAAGTCTTGGAGATTTCTTTCTTGATTTTCTTCATTTTCTTGGATTATTCAACATCAATTCTTGCAATATCCAAAGCGGGTTTTCTTTCAATTATTGTTGTAAGTACTCAATTATGTGTTTGTCTATGAATACTAATAAGAGGTTAAAACCTCCACAACTAGTGTTGTGGGAACCATGATGGATTAACAAACTAGGGTTACACAAAGTGATTTGAAACCAATGCTAAACGCTTGTATTGTATTCTCTTCATCTTTAATATTTCTGAATGAAGTGCAACACTAGGACTTGCTCGAATTCTTTACTTGCTTGAACCTAGAGAAGTAGAGATTAGAAAAAGAGAGTTACAACAAAGCCTTGATCTTTATGGGTCATTGTATTACTTGAGTTGCGGTCGGAAGATAGTTAATTTAGAACAAATTGATAATGGTTATGTTACACCCGATAAGTTTATATCATTTAACTAACGCGTGCATATGTATGTTGATAGTTTTATAGTATAAGGAATATAAGAAAGAGCTCGAGGGATGATTATACAAGCACAACATCAAGCAAGCAGGAGGTCGGAGATGGAGGCCAGGCGCACATGGCGTCGTGTTGCTCTGCCAGCCTGGTGCTATGGTCTGTGCGTCGCGCCCCTGGCCTGGCATTGTGGCCGCCACTCCGTGCCCCCTAGCCCACTGCCTAAACTATATATATGTTACAAGCTCAAGGTTAAGGCATAAAACATTTCCCTCATATCAGACTTTGCCCCTCCAATATTCTCTCTCGACTATTAAACTCCATCCAAACACAAATTCATCTCTGATAACGAGTTTCAGGCCTACGAGGAACGTTCCTACCGAGTTATTTCTTGAAAATTTTCTTCGAGTACCGAAACCCTGCCAAGTAAAAGTCGTAAAAATCACTTTTAATTGTGTCCTAGGTGGCTACAAGTGATAGGTAAGTATTTCTATCTTTTAAACCCTCGAGAATTTGTGAGTTTTCAACCGAATTAAACGGAGTTGAGTTATATTTAATATTATTGAAAGATATCAGTATGTATAAATTCCTACTTTTGAAATAGCTGTATTCTCTCAGCGTAGAGGATGCAATTGAGTGAAATTATCGGCTACAAGTTGTAACTATTTGGGTGAACGAAAATCGTCATTCCAGGTATGTTAAGGCTAACCTCTCCGGTAAGTATTTCCTGTCATATAGTAATACGACCTACGTCCTTGTAAGCAAGCCATAAGCATGTATATTTTGATTAGCTGCTACTATCAGTTTTGAGATTAAAGTCAATTATTTTGGTTGGGACTGACCCCATGTAATATGGCCTCCCATTGACCAACCTCAGGGTTGCTAGTTTTGCCATCACCTACGGGGCTATAGATTGCTCAGAGGAGCTATGTGATGTCTGAAAAGACTATATTCAGGCCTATAAGGCCATATTTTAGTCAATGCATGAATGGACTTCTTATTATGCCATATCGGCATTATTGACCCTCCATCAAGCCTTGTGTGCCCAGGGTGCAGTCACAGGAGCCTAGAGGCCTCACACACAGCTAATAGAAGCCAAGCAGGCTCAGTTGCAGACCCAGAGGCCAGGTAGGTTGGCTATAGAAACCCGTTGATTCATATTGACCATATTAGGGGTATATAGATTGAATTGTACTTGTCAGGTTTATGGGGCGCCAGGTAGGATATTATATGCTAATTGTACCTTCCCGGCTTATGAGGGTCGGGTAAGGTTCCTTTTTGTATTACTTATTTTTTAGCTATACTTCAGGTTGTGAGGTTATTCAGGTTATACCTCTTATCCTTCTTATTGATTACTTTCAATTTTTTTATCAGTTATATTCAGTCATTTCATTACTACCTTACATATTCGGTACATATTTTACTGACGCCCATCTATGGGCACTGCATACTTGCCTACAAGTGTGGATAGATGTGGTTTAGGACCTTCTTAGCTATCAGCCAGGGTTAGCAGTTCAGTCAACTCTTTTTCTCTTGAGTTGATAGTTAAAAAGGTTTGCTCTTTTTGTTGTACAGCTTTTGGGTAGGTCGAGGCCCTGTCCCAACCACTATTCCACTCTTAGAGGCTTGCAGATTACAGTTTTGAATTGTTGGTTGTTGTTGGCCATGTGGGGCCTATGTATGTTAACATGTTGGATGTGTGGGGCCTAGTTTAGCTAGTTAGTTAGCAGCCTTGTCATCTATAACATGAACATGGCTGCCTGCTTTCCTTCAGTTATGACTAGACAACATGGTGGTCTTGTCGGCCCATATAGGATCCCTTATTGTTTGTTTGCTAGGTTTGTTATTTTCTTTTACAGGTTTTCTACGTGGCCTTGTCAACTCGAGGCTGTATTTATAGCAGAGATATAACAGTTCTTTTCTTGATTTTGAGTTGCTGGTAGGCACTAGGGGTGCTTATACCCAGCCAGGTCATCCCAAGTCCTACTGTGACATTAGGTTCCAGTTATGCCCCCCAAGGTGGGGTGTGACAGGTTAAATTGAAATCACTCATGAGATCTAACCCGGTTATTGATTATAGTCATCCAATAGGGATGAACCAGCCGCATGGATGAACCCTAGTTATAAATTCTACAAGTAACCATAGGGATAGATCACAAGTGTAAACCCAAATTATTTATGAACCCATAGGGAACTCTTACCCTAGTTAATTTCAAATCTTTATAAACAACAACCAATTTTAAATCTTGTTTTACAACTATTTTCTATGAACCCCCCAATTCTGAGATAATATACCTAAAAGCTTAAATATCTGCATTACTCTAGTTCTTTCCATATTCCCAATGTGTTCGACCCCATCCTTTTTTTGGGTTCTATATTGATAATGTCCACTACATACTTTTTCGGGAGTGTAAGTTTGAGCGTTATCGAAAAGTGGCACTGTTGCTGGGGAATATGGCTTAAGAATAGATTAATTGCTTGTGTTTAACTTTTAGATGTTCTTTCCTCATTTACATTTTTTTTGTTTTTGACACCCACAGGTTGTCTCTTGGTGAATGCCAAGTACTCAACAAAGCGGAAACCCACTGATTCCTCTTAATCTTGAATTAGAGAGAACACTGCGAAGAATGGAGAACCAAGAGCAAAGAGAGGCCTATCTTGCTGAAAAAGCTAGGCAAGCTGAGCTAGCTTGACAAGCTACACTTCAGTAAGCCGAGGATGCCCAGGATAAAGTTCTAAATGTTGTACACCATGGAGGGGGCAATAGAGGCCAGAGACATGCACCTCAGTTCTTTGATGAGGACGACCCATATATTAATGAAGTTGGGTCAACTTGAGTTATCATACCACCACATTTGCCTGCTGGGACAAAGTTTGACATCACTAGCACTATGATACAGTTGCTGAATATGAAAGGGGTGTTTAGTGGTCATTCAGCAGATGATGCCAAGCTGCATTTGATGAACTTCATCGAAATATGAAAACCATACGGGTTGCCCAGTGTAAGTCAGGATGCAATAAGGTTGAGACTCTTCCCCTTCTCTCTTTCTGGGGAGGCCACTTTATGGTTATCAGAGTTTCCCAATGACTCCATTACCAACTATAGGGAGCTCAAACAGGCTTTTCTAGAGAGGTTCTTCCCACCCTCCAGGATGTTATAACTAAAGGATGAGATCTACAATTTCTAACAACTGAAAATGGAGGCACTTCATGAAACCTGGTTGAGGTTTAAAAAGAAGTTAACAAGTGCCCAAACCATAAAATTACTGATGACAGTTTGTTGGAGATTTTTTATAGGACATTGAATAATAGCACTAAAGTTGTAGCAGATACTGAGGCAGGAGGAGCACTGATAAGTCACACGTGGGAACAAGATACCACTATTCTTGATAGAGTGACTAAAACTAACCTGGCCTTGCACACCAGGGAAGCAAAAGCAGCTGTGGGTACAAATGTTGTTCGTATGAGTGCAGACCAATGACGGAAGAAGGAGGAGCATGATCAGGAATTGGCCCACATGCGTACATCATTAGACCTGCTCACGAAGCATTTCTTTGGTGCTATGACAAAAGGTAAATGCAGTAGGAGATCTGGGACAAGAACCGGAGTCAAAACATTCAGATTCTGAGGAGGAGGCAAACTTCTTTGACAACCAAAGGTGGCGAGTTTTTGGGCTAACACCCAAGGGTCTAGACAGGACACTTTGCGTCAAGGCTCTAGAAATCAAGGTCAGAACCAATACTGGGACAATTACAACCATAATAAGTATAGAGATAGGAGCCTAGGTGGTGAGCGAGAGGGATAATGGAGAAGAAATGATGGTTACTGCAATGATCGGACAGGATTGTTTGTGTCTCCTAATGCATGTGAGGGTGGGGCTGGACCATAAAAATTAGAGAGCGTGATGGATGAGATGCTCAAGAAGGTAAGATCCATTGAGGAGAAGCTGAAAGACATCCGGGGAGATTTATATGGCATGAACCAGAAAGTTGAGTCGCATGCCACAACTATCAAGCAAATTAAGCAAAAGCTTGGTCAACTGTCGGCATCCCTGAACCCTAGGAAAAAGGGAATAATATCTAGCAACACAGTGCAAAATCCAAAGAATGATAGTCAATGTATGTCTGTGATGACTAGGAGTGTAAAGACTACAGTTGAACCCTCTATGCCAATTGTAGTTGAAATGTAAAAGAAGAAAGATCATGATTGATGATGATGATGAGGTTGCTAAGCAAGAGCTTAAGGAAGAGGCTTCTGTTGGTGAAAAGGAGTCTGAAGCTGACAAGGGTAAGAAACAAGGGGCCACACAAATCTATAAGGCTATCCCATGACCACCACCACTGTTCCCTCAAAGAATGAAGAAAAAGGCGGAAGATGGTAAGTTTAAAAAACTCCTCTCTATGCTGAAATAGCTTTCTATGAACATATCATTTGTCGAGGCATTGAAGTTGATACTTGAATATGCCAAATTTATGAAGGACCTTGTTACCAGGAAATTCGAGATCTATGAGTCGGTGGGTAACTTGCATCATTGTAGTACCATAGCTTCATGTGTCCTTGCTCAGAAGAAGGAGGATCTAGGTGCCTTTACCATTCCATGTAAAATTGGTGATTTCGAGTTTGCGAAGGCACTCCGTGACTTGGGAGCAAGTATCAACTTGATTCCATTGGTGGTGTTCAAACAGCTAGGCTTAGGAGCCCCACCACCGACCTCGATGCGGCTATTGATGACAGACCGCATGTTAAAAAGCCAGTGGGTATTCTAGTTGATGTACTTGTCAAGGTGGATCACTTTATCTTCCCAGTAGACTTCGTGATTCTTGATTGCGAAGTTGATTTTGAGGTTCCTATTATCTTGGGCCGACCATTCCTAGCCACTAGGAGAGCCTTGGTAGATGTGAAAGCTAGCTAATTGAATTTTATGCTGAACAAAGAGGAGGTCAATTTAAATGTATGTCAGTCAATGAAGTGACCTAATGAGTTCAGGGTTGTATCAACAATTGATGATGATTCTGAGTTTCTTGATGAATTCTGAGCAGTCAAGACACTTGCTTCATGCCATGACATTAAATCAGGCGCTTCTTAGGAGATAACCCATGTGGTGGTTTGGGGAAGTCTGAGTAACCAGACCACCAACATCGTGCCGCGACATTAGCGCTTCATGGAAGGCAACCCAAGTAACTTAACTTTTGTGTGTTAAGTGTGTAGGTAAGACAAAAACAGGTGGGAGAAATTTTAGACCAGACCAGTACTATGAGCCTCAGTAGGGCTCGTAGGATGATTGTACAGGCCATAGTATCAATCATGGTAAAAAGTAGAGGCAAATATTCATGCTATGGTTGTTCACTACGACTCATACCAAGTTTGTACGGGTCATAGTACTCACTGTAACCATGAAATGCGCTAAGTATGGATTTCAAAGAAAGTTACTTACAAGTCATTGTACGAACCATACCATCGTGGTATGGGTCGTACCTTGTACTCATAGTTCCCCAAGTAAGTTCTCTTAGTCTTTTGCGACGAGTCCTAGGGATGAGCGGCAGGTACAACCTATGGCTGATGGTACGAGTCGTGACAGGAGAAAAAATTCACTTTGACCCGACTTGATCCGGATATCCAAAAATTTGCGCTAAACCTATTTAAATTAAAATTGTTCATTCTTCCATTGCGACGCAAATATAAAAAGTTAAACCACGACTCTTACCTAACATCCACTCACCCGTAACAAATAATCTCAATCAATTTGAGCTTGAAGTTGTGCAAAATTGCATCTGCACGATCGTAAGCTCTACCCTAGTCACAGAATCAAGCAAGAAAGACAAGATTACACTTGAAAATCAAGTAAGTAACACTGCTATATGTTGCAAAAAGGCTTGACTTGTTTAAGATGCCATTCGATCAGTGTGATTCCTTGAACTCACTGTCAGTGGGTAAGGAAGATGATCAGTAGCTAGGGTTATTTTGATTTAATGGGTAAGAATTCACATGCTCAATCAACTAAAATTGAACTGTTATCTAATGAGTTGCGGGGTGTGATGAATTTAGGGAGAGGACTGGGTAAACCTAAAATGGGCGATGATTTCCTAAAATGGGTAAGTCTAAGTACCCAAAAATCAATTAACTATTTCCCTAAACATTTGAACAAAATAAAGATGAGGGCAGGCTTCGCGAGTCTTCCTAAAACTCATGGTTTCATACCAAAACTCGTTAGAAATTTCCTAGGTGAATAAAAATGTAAAATGGTGGTATGAAGCATAGTAGGATTTGTAGAATCCTCATACGAGTCACACCTGGTGGTCGTGCCATGAGATAGTAAGAGCAGAAATCTAAAGGAGATTGTACAACCCTATCTACGAATCATGAAAACAAATTATGATCGGTAACATGAGTCGTAGAAAAAACACAGAACAAGACAATACAATGAATCCCTTAGTATGACTCTTAGTACGAATCGTACCATCATGGTATGATTCATACCTAGGAGTCATGATAGGACTGTTATAAATTACGAGTCTTAGTACGAGTCATGCAACCATTGTATGGCCCGTACTATAGACTCGTGGAGAACTTTATAGGGTACTTTCTTCCTTTCTTTTTCTCATATCATACATACTAACTATGTTTCTCCACAGGCATAATGACAATGAAGAAAAGAGTAACTAAATCTACCCAAGACAAGAAAGGTAAAGCTAAGATAGCTGCTCAGAGGGCATTGAGAGATGAGCCCTCTGACTCTGATCAAGCATGAAGCTTCCCTAGTGGTTCGGTGGAGGAGTATAGAGTTGAGACATTAAACACTGATGAGGCACGGCCACTAGAGCTTAGGCAAAAGCACAGGCCGAAGCCACTTCTGCCGCTCCAGTCACTGTTCCCCTATCTAAAGAGGGAGCAGAGGAACAGGTTCAAGGGTCCGGGAGTGACTCCAGTGATGATGAGGGGTCCGAGGAGGCCTAATTCAAAGATGGAAACAATGAGGCAGGGTTGGAAGAAGGAGATGATGCTGAGGAAATCAAGCAAACCCCGCCTTCAAGAAGGCGTACTATGAGGTGGCATGTTCCTGGGGCACAAGAAATTTATGAGCAGGGCCTGACACTCACATCCAAGTAATACCCTAGGTGTAGTATCCAAGAAGAACCACAGATCCTCACCAGTTCCTTGAATGGGGTTGAGGAAATGAAGATGCTACTCAGCTTTTACGGGTTCAAGTGGATGGCTAGGACCCCTAACCGATACAATCCAGAGATGGTCAGGGAGTCTATGCCAATTATTATGCGACATTGGAGTAGAATGCACATTCTGGAAAGAAGCTGAAGGAGCAGCCCGAACTTGACAAAGTGTTGGTCCGAGGGCAGCAAGTAAAGATTTTTGAGAAAACAATTTCCCGGATGCTTTATGGGCCGCAATTCATTGCTCCATCATCCACAGCGGAGTTCAACTAATGCATAGAAGCCATGAAGTGAATAAAATAGTTGGGTGTTGAGGAGTGAAAAAGCCATCTCAAGTGATTAGTCGGGGTCATATCATAGGACAAGGAGGAAGTTGAGTGGGTGGCTACTGGAAAGAAGGTTACCAAATCTTCACTGAACTTCATAGAGAAAGCCCGCTGGAAACTAGTTTTCCATAGATTGATGCCGACTATGAATGACAACACGCTGAGTATAGATAGGGCAGCCCTGGTAGCCCATTGAGCCTTTAGCCTATTTCTTTCTTTTGTCAAAAAGGTGTAACCCGAGCTTAACCCCTTCTTTTCATTATCCATGAATTTGATCCAAAACTCTTAAGTGTTCAAGAGAAAAAATAATTCAATAATTTTCCCACAACGCCAGGGAGTGAGAATTTTGAAAAGAAAAGAAAAAAGCAGAGTGATGAAAAGAAAGAAAAGGTCGAAGGTGCACTTGGTATAAATTAAATATAATGAAGATATATAAATAATCTTTGTTATTAAGTCAAGTGTGCTTAAAGATATGGGATCGAAAATAAAGACAAATTTCAAGAATGGGATGATGAAGGAAGAAAAAATGTCCATAAGGTTGATGGGATGGATTGAGGAACAATGTCCATAAGGTTGATGGGATGGATTGAAAAAGCACTTAAGGAGGCTGGTTGTTATTATTGGTTAGCCCAGTATTTGCTAGTTTCGTAGCTTACATTACAACCCATTAAGTCCTACGTGATCTTACATCATGTGTCCTTATATCAGTGGAGTAATACACTAAAGGCAAGCCTATGGTTCATGACATGACGCATGTGAATTCTTTTGGGAGAGAGAGCGAAATCTTGTTTATATGCCCCTGCATGTAATGTTTTGAGTTCATGTGACTAAAAAGGGCAAAATTCTCTTGTGTGGTGAGGGCACATGCTCGACGAGAGATTAAAATTCATGTCGGATATCTTGATCAGCTAATTTGCATGAGTTTGCCGATATCGAGAGTCGATTCTTGAGTCTAGGAGGTCTTAATGTGTTGAAGGTCATTGTATTGATAAGACTATGCATGTTTTCTTGATTATTTGCTATATTAAATAATCAGTATAATCGTAGCTTGAATTGTCGAGCCAAAGTAGGCAGGATGGGGTGTCAATTGCATGAGGTGTAAGATTATTGTTCGGGGACGAACAAGGATTTAAGTGTGGGGTAAGTGATCTTGGGAAAATTTATATGCCCAAGTGATACTCAAATGTGTCATTTAACCTTGTTTATCTATCAATGTTTGTACATTCTCATGTGAATTATAATAAAATGTGAATTTATACTAACCAACATGATTAGCATTGTTTTGCAGGAAAAATATAAAGTTATGGAGCTAAGATGCATGTTGGGAGAGATCGGGATTGGACTCGGAAGCTAGCAAGGGAAAATGCACAAGGAAAGCATGAATTAAAGGGGCTCCGCAATGGAGTCGTGTAACGCTGCCATCGTGGATGCCTTCTGCCTGGTTGCTTAAAATATGTCAAATTCCAGTGAAGGTGCGCGTTAGGGCCGTGGCACGTTGGCCTAGCCCCGCGTTGCACGCCGTGCCACGTTGGGCCTTAATACTTGGACGACCGGATTCTAGTGAGGGTCCGCGTTGGTGGCGTGTCACGGAGGCAGTGCTCCGCGATGCACTCCGTGACACGTTGCTTGTTGTTCCGGGAAAAATTCCCACTAGTATAAATAGAACACTTAGGTTCATTTTTAATTATTCTGACTTGGTGGAGCTAGAACGTGGGTTACAGGCAGTTGAGGGGACGAAAATCTCAGGGTTTTTCTCTATCTGCCTCTTCTTGATTACACTTACTTGTATGATTAACACTCATTTAACGATGTTTAATCCACAAATGAGTGGCTAAATTCCCTTCTTGCTGAGGTTAAGAACAATTGTATTGAAATGTGATTATTGATAAATTGGTTTTTTCATCTTTTCTTCCATGGTTGTTCTATTGATTCTTGTTCTTACTGCATTAATGTGTGGCCAACGTTAATGTATATCTAAAAAGTCCTGTTTCACTCGAGAGAGCAAGAAATTGGAAAGTGCTGAATTGATAGGATATGATCTTTTCTTAGTTTAGAAAAATTCAAAATTGATTTACCTTCAGGATAGAGATATACCTGAAAGTCGTATTAGTCAATTAAGGAATCGGTTTTGTATGGCTAGAACATGAATTTCTTTTTATCATAGAGATGTAGGTGGAAGGTTCATGATTCTTAAGTTGGGTTAAATACGAGAGTTTTAATCCATAGGCAATAATTCTTGAACAGCAACCGGAGGAAAGATTAACCAAATTGTATCGATAATTTATTTCTCTACATGTTCATTTAACCTCAGCATGCTCATACTTATAGTTCAGACTCAAAATTGTATATTCGTTTTAGACTTAGTATAAAATTAGGAAACAAAATATCAAACTCTTCTTCACACTGTTGTCTGCAATTTAGAGTTAAAGTTTATTGACATTTGAGTAGATTGTTACCTTAGTCCAGTCCCTGTGGGATCGATACTTGGCTTACTTGAGCCACTTTACTACTTGTTCAACCATGTGCACTTGCATGTAGTTATACCCAACAGCCCGAATAAGTTTTTGGCGCCATTTCCGGGGACTGGCAATTGGTAAATTTTTCTTAAGTGTTAGTTTGCTATTTCTTCTTAGTGTTGACAACTTGGTCTTAGCCTGTATTTTGCAGATACTAATTTCTTTTGAACACTGGCAAGAGACAAGGAGCTGGTGGACTCATATTTAGAGCCGAAAAGACAATTTCATCATTAAAGGAGAGAAGCTCTAGAGAAAAAGCTACAGTTGCTCAAACAAACAATCCTGAAGCAACAACAGAGTCCACCAGTTGTGAGGGCAATGTTAGTGCCCGAGGACATGGCAGCTAGGCCGGTTCGCAAGGTGGCAATCCCACATGTTAACAATGTCACATCTAGCATCTGCAAACCTGAGCCAGGAGGGAGGTTCGAGCTTAAATAAAACATGGTGCAATTGCTGCACACCAGCGGGCAATTCACAGGTCTCCCTCATGAGGATCCACAGCAACATCTTCAAAATTTTTTGGAGATAAGTGACACTTACATCCCTGCTGGAGTGTCATCAGATTATGTCAGGCTTACATTGTTCCCATTCTCACTTTTGGGAGAAGCTAAGAGGTGGTTGAAAGCTGAGCCACCTAACTCCATCACCACGTGGGATGATCTTGCAAAGAAATTCTTGATACGGTTCTTCCCATCCGGTAAAACAGCAAGAGTTAGAAGTCAAATTCTAAGTTTTAAACATAGAGAGGGAGAAAATCTGTATCAAGCCTAGGAAAGATTCAAATCTATGTTGCAGGATTGTCCTCATCATCACCAATCCAATGATGTGCTGGTATATACTTTCATAGAGGGTTTGGAACCCCACACAAAAATCTTGCTAGACTCAGCAGCTGGGGGACAAGCATTGGAGAAAACTTATGAGGAGCTGTATACCTTGTTAAATCGTATTTCGCAGGGAAATCCGGAGTGGAATGCGGATTCGTCAATAGGAGGAACAAGGAAAGCAGCAGGAGTCTTAGAAGTAGATGGTTTTACAGCTATTGCTGCACAGATAGCTGCATTACAGAATCAACTCAACACCCACTTTAGTAACATGAGCATGAACCAGTCTCAAGCCCTAGTGAATGTAGTGCTGCAGATTTGGTGTGAAGTGTGCGGGAGTAGTTAACACTCAGCTGAGTGTTGTGGAGCAAATCCTGATTCGGTGAACTTTGTTGGTAATGTACAGAGAAACAACCACCTCCAGTATGGCAACAGCTACAATTCCAACTAGAGGAATCACCCAAATTTCTCTTGGGGTAGCAATAACCATCAAGGACAAAGTTCGAGTCAGGGGGCGCAGAGAAATCAAGGAGGGCAGCAGAACTATCAGTCACAATACAGAAGCAACAATGCACCTCCTCCACCATCATCACCCAGCATCGAGGAAATGTTCAAGACAATGATAGCTAACCAAGCTCAATTGCAGGCTGACTACGTGAAATTGGCAGCCGAGGAAAAGAACAATCAATTAGCTACCAAGGCGCTGGAGTATCAGTTTGGGCAATTTGCTGGAGCCCAAAACACCAGGCCTAGAGGTGGACTTACGAGTGACACTGATCCCAACCCCAAGCAAGTGAATGCAGTGACCACAAGGAGTGGTTTACAGCTTAAAGAGGTGGAACCAGAAAGACCACCTCAATAGTCGGGAGCAGCAGAAACTGAGAGGGAGCAAAGTGATGAGAGGGGGAAGAAAAAGGATGCTGAACCAGAAAGACCACCACCCCCGTTCCCTCAACGATTAAAGAAACACAAGGAGGAGGCGTGTTTCAAAAAGTTCATGGAGGTGCTTAAACAGGTACACATTAACTTACCTCTTGTTGATGTTTTGCAGGGAGTGCCGAAGTACGCAAGGTATATTAAGGACATCGTGGCGAACAAAAGCAGGTTGAATGAGTAGGCTACGTTGGCTCTTACAGAGGAGTGCACTTCCCGGATACAAAACAGGTTGCCCACAAAGCTCAAGGACCCTGGAAGCTTTACAATACAAATTATAATTGGGCAGAGTATCCGAGCTCACGGATTATGTGATTTGGGAGCGAGCATTAACTTGAAGCCAACATCGGTATTCACGAAGTTGGGTCTAGGGAGTCCTAGACCAACAACAGTGATCTTGCAACTAGCAGATCGTTCCTTGGAAAGATCTGATGGCATTGTGGAGGACGTGCTGGTGCAAGTGGGCTCCCTCATCTTCTCAGTAGACTTCGTTGTGCTGGACTTCGAGCCAGACGCGGAAGTCCCATTTATTTTAGGACGTCCTTTCTTGGCGATGGGGAAAGCGCTGATTGATGTAGCTGCAGGGAAGCTAACCATGCGAGCACACGATAAGGTGGAGGTGTTTGATGTGTACAAGGCCACCAAGCTCCCGGTCGTGTACGAGGAACTCTCGGTGATCAACTTGATTAATCGAGCTGATGTTGTCCAGTGCATTAAGTCATGGGAGTTGTTTGGGAAACCAGCGGAGAGGTGTAAGTTTGACAGGGGTGAGGACGGTGGTCGAGAGAAAACGTACGTCACCCTAGAGGATGACTGAGCTTAATGACGTCGAGCTGCAACGGTAAACCAGGCTCTGCACGGTGTTCGCGTCTGCTTTGGGGGATTTAACTACACGCAAGTGCACGTGGTCGAACAAGTAGTAAAGTGGCCTAAGTAAGCCAAGTATCGATCCCACAGGGACTGGGATAAGGTAACAAACTACTTAAGTGTTACTATACTTACTCTAAAAATGAAGACAACAGTGCAAAGAAGAGTTTGATATTTTGACTTCTAATTTTATCCTAAATCTACAAAGATTATATAATTTGACTCTGAACTATGAATGTGAGCATGTTGAGGTTAAATGAACATGTAAGGAAATAAATTATCGATATAATTTGGTTAACTTTTCTCCGGTTGCTAGTCAGGAACTATTGCCAATGGATTAAAACTCTCGTATTTAACCAACCTTAAGAATCATGAACCGTCCACCTACATTTCTGTGATTAAACGAAATTCATGTTCTAGCCATACAAAACCGGTTACTTAATTGACTAATACGAGTTTTAGGTATATTTCTATCCTGAAGGTAAATCAATTCTCAATTTTCCCAAACTAAGAAAAGATCATATCATATTGATTTACAACTTTCCAATTTCTTGCTCTCTTGAGTGAAACCGGACTTTTTAGATGTACATTAACGTTGGTCACACATTAATGCAGTAAAAACAAGAATCAATAGAACAACCATGGAAGAAAAGATGAAAAACCCAATTAATCAATAACTACATTTCAATACAATTGTTCTTAACCTCAGCAAGAAGAGGAATTAGCCACTCATTTGTGGATTACACATCGTTAAATGAGTGTTAAACATACAAGCAATTGAATTAAAGAAGAAGGAGATAGAGAAAAACCCTGAGATTTTCGTCCCCTCAACTGCCTGTAACCCACGTTCTTGCTCCACCAAGTCAGAATAATTAAAAATGAACCTAAGTGTTCTATTTATACTAGTGAGAATTTTTCCCGTAATAACAAGCAACGTGTCACGGAGTGCATTGCGGAGCACTGCCTCCGTGACACGGAGGTAACGCGAAGGCTTTCTGGAAATCACCCTAAATCGACCCTCGGCAGCCTTCTTGCCGCGTTGGCAGCGTGTCACGCTGCTTGGGAAGCGCGATGGCATGCTGCTGGTGCGGGGCTAGCCTGCCGTGGCACGTTGCTGCCGCATCTGCTCACTTGCCATGCCTACTCCTTGCCGACTTTCGCCAATTGCTTCCAACTCCATTCCTTTCCTTCACCAACTTATAAATTAGTTCCTCCAAATCATTGAAACCTACAAAACAAGGACTAATCATGTTGGTTAGAACATATATTCACATTTATATAAAATTACATGAAAATGTATAAAATAACTTAGATAAACAAGACTAAATTAAGGTATAAAGCATCACTTGGGCATGCTATCTTTGCCCACGATCACACGGGAGGCAACCCGTGAAGATTTTTTGTAATATTTTAAAAGATTTCGTAGAAGAAAAAAAGAAAAGAGAAAAAAATGAGAAAAATATAAAAAAATAAAAACAAAATTTGTATTTTATGTGAAACCTATAAATTCTAACCAATTTCTTGTTGTGAGATGAATTTCAGGTTGAACGGAGGATAAATGTGCAAAGGATCGCAAAGGAAAAATCGAGGTAAGAAAAATAATAAAAAGTGGCAAAACAGTGAGCCCACGCGATGGCTCCATGTCACGGAGGAGGGCCTCCGCGTTACCCTCCGTGACACGTTGAAGGTAATTCTAGAATTTTTACAAATTCCAGAAAACCTGCGCGATGGCTCCGTGTCACGGAGGGCATGCTCTGTGTTACCCTTCGTGACACGTCGAAGTGTATTTCGCGACGGGTCACACCGGGTCGCCGGGTGACCTGCGCGAAACCCCCCCTTTTTTAACCTCGTTTTCCCTCATTTTTTCTCATTCCTCACCTCCTCCGCGACAAACAACCCAAAATCCCCCCTTCCCCAATGTGACACGGACCTAGGAGCTAAATTTCTTCAACTTTTCTTCGATATCATCGAATTGAAGGTATGTTCGCTAACTTCATCTCTTTTCTTGTCTAATTTTTCCAATTTTGAGCATAGAAAGTGAGGAAAACTTGCCCTAGTTGTAAATTGAGCTTGAATTTTAGCAAGCTATTGTTAATTGATGTTCGTAGTATAGTTGTGATTATATGAACTCGATAAATACATGGGTGATTGAAATTCTTGCGAAATTGTAGCTAGGGTTAGAATTCAAAGATCAAGAAGTTAAAAATTGAGTTGAAATGTGAAATTCTTCTTAGTGTGTGCATGTTGAATGAAGTAAATGATGTCGTGCTTAACGTAAGACGATTAAGGTGCGACGGATTGTCTGGTTAATGAAATTGTTGAAATTGCATAGAAATTAGGGGAATTGTATCAGTTTTGTTGATAGAAATGTTTGCTAAGTTCTATGTGATGAAATGTTATCGATGGTAATGTTGTGATTAGTTGTACGAAGTCTGAGTAGTACATAGAAATTATACTGTCGAATTCTCTGAATGCACTAGGCATCTTTGTTATGTTTTGTTGTTTTTTTATTGGAAATATGTATGATCTTGCCGTAATGTTGTGATTGTGGCTAAAGACTAAGTGTGGGGTGGCCTAGCTTAATACAACCTTAGTCGAAGCTAATTTTAATTGGAATAACATTGGACCTGTCTGTGTGGTTTGACAGAAACAATGGCAATCAGGCAAGATAAAGGGAAGGGCACATCAACATCAGGCGCCGGAAGGAAAACAATTAGACTAGGAACAGCAATCCCAGCAGCACCAGCGGTTCCACGCGGCCAACGCCGTCAATATGGAACCCGATGGGTGATAGAGGAGGGGAAGAAATGGTACACAAAGCATAAGGAAAGCAAATACTTCCCCGAAGAACACATTGCTAGGGAACCGTTGGCACAGGAGTTTCCCAGGATTGTCCACAGGATTGAGGCAGCCGGGCTGAACTTCATCTTTGAAGAGCCCAAGGAGTGCAACCTGCACCTGATTCAGGAATTCTACGCCAATTGGAACCCGACACTCAGAAGTCACACCATAAAGATAAGGGGGCAGATAGTCACTTTTGAGCCCCATCACCTTAATGCCATCTTGGGGGCGCGGGACACAGACGCCCATGTGCTTCGGAAGCTAAATATCACTCCACCATACGCGGACATCAGATGCACTTTGTGTGGAGCCCGTTCTATAGCACGTTGGAGCAGGCACAAGGAGAGGGGCTACCATCAGACATTGCCCTATTCACAGATGAACAGGGAAGCCAGGATATGGCTTAAGATTGTTTGTTCCTGCCTAATCCCGGGGGTGCATATGACAGATGTCACCCGGGATCGTGTGTTCTTGGTATACGCCGTGATGAAAGGGCCGGAGATCAATGTCGGGGCGGTGATCATCTTCGCCATGAAGAGAGCCCGCTTGCATCAAGGGCACAGGTACGGGTTTGGTGGCTTACTGACCACGTTCCTGAGGGGCAAGTGCACGTGGTCAAACAAGTAGTAAGTGGCTTAAGTAAGCCAAGTATCTAACCAAGGAGACTCTGGATAAGTAAAAATTGCTCAAGTATACTATATTCTATCTTACGTCTAAATATGCTGACAACAAAGTAACCAAAAGTTAAATAATTTGTTTATAAATTATATACTAAAACTATTAACAACTATCTACTTTGAATTGAAACTATGGATATGAGCATGCCAAGGTTAAGAACAAGTAATGAACTTGATTATAATCATAATTTGGTTAATCTTCTCTTCCTGTTGCTAGCCAAGAACATTAGCCTAGAGATTAAAACTCTCGTATTTAATCTCACTTAAGAATCATAAACCATCCGTCTACATTTCTGTGATCAAATGCAATTTATGACCTAGCAATACAATTCCGGTTCCTAAATTGACTAATACGGCTTTCAAGTATATTTCTATCAGAAAAGCACATCAAAACTCAATTTTCCCAAATCAAGTTAAGAACAATACCCTATTAATTCACAACTTTCCAATTTCGTGCTTTCTCGAGTGAAATCGGACTTTTTAGATGTACATTAATGTCGGCCACACACCAATGCAGTAGAAACAAGAATTAATAGAACAACATGGAACAAGAAGATGAAAAACCATATAATTCAATAATCAAAATTCATCACCATTGTTCATAACCTCAGCAAGGAAGGAAATTAGCCATTCATTTGTGGATTAATCATCCTAAAGCAAGTGTTAATCATACAAACAATTGATTGAAAAAAGAAAGAAAGAGAGAGAAACCCTGAGCTTTTTCGTCCCTCAACTGCCTGTAATCCACGTCCTTGCTCCACCAAGTCTGAATTAATTAAAAATAAGCCTAAGTGTTCTATTTATACTAGTGGGAATTTTTTCCGGAATAATAAGCAACGTGTCACGGAGTGCATCGCGGAGCACTGCCTCCGTGACACGGCGTGGACGCGGACCCTCTCTGGAAATTTGGGGTCCGGGATTAAAGCTTCAACGTGGCACGGCATGCAACGCGGAGGCTTGCCACCGTGCCACGGAGCTGTCGCGAGGCTCCACTGGAATTTGACTAATATTTCACCCTCCAGGCAGAGTGCCTCCGCGATGGTAGCGTGGCACGGCTCCATCGCGGAGCCCCTTTAATTGGTGCAGTCCACTGCCTTTTTTGTGCTCGAATCCAAGTCCAACTCCGATATTGTTCCAACATGCATTTTAGCTCCTCAAAATCACATTTTACCTACAAAACAATGCTAATCATGTTGGTTAGTATAAATTCACATTTTATTGCCAATTGCATGAAAATGTATACATATTGCTAGATAAACACGGCGAAAATGATACGTTTGGGTATCACTTGGGCATATAAATCTGCCCAAGATCACTTACCCCACACTTAAATCCTTGTTCGTCCTCAAACAACAAACACGCAATTCATGCAAATTACATCCTAACCTTCGCCACTATGGTGCGACAATTTGAGCTACGGTCATACCGATCATTCAATATTGCAAATCATCAAGAAAACATGCATGGTCTTAACAATGCAATGACCTTTAATACATTAAGACTTCCTAGACTTTAAGAATCGACTCTCGATATCGGCAAACTCATGCAAATCAGCTAATCAAGATATCCGACACGAAAATCAATCTTTCATCAATAATGTGCCCTCACAACTCAAGAGAATCTTCCCCTTTATGTTCATGTGGCACACAAACATTCAAGTAGGGGCATGTAAAAATTAATTTCACTCTCTCTCCCAAAAGAATTCACATGCATCATGTCATGACCCATAAGCTTGCCCTTAGTGTATTACTCCACTAATATAAAGAAATGCAATGTAAGATCACATAGGACTTTAATGGGTTGTAATGGAAGCTATGGAATTAGTATATATTGGATTAGCCAATAATAGTCACTAGCATCCTTAAGCGCCTTTTCAACACATTCCCATCAACGTATGGACGTTGTTTCTCTCTTTTCTTTTTTTTTTATCATCCCATTCATGATGATTTACCTTCGTATGACCCATTTCATCAAACACACTTGACACAACAACAAAGGTTTTTCATGCACCTTCATTATCATTTAATTATAACAAGTGCACCCTCCACCTTTTTCTTTTCTTTCCTCACTCTGCTTTTCTTTTTCTTTTCACCATTCTCACTTTTTGACACTTTAGGAAAATTTTTGTTCTTCTTAAGCGCTTAAGAGTTTTGTATAGACTTTACGGCTAATGAAAAGAAAGAATCAAGCTCAGTTTATACTTTTTTTTGGACAAAAGAAAGAAATAATAGGCTAAAGGCTCAACGGGCTGACTAGGGTATACAATCACATAAAAAGGAGAGTATGACAAGAAAAAAATAGAAACTCTCGGTTAAGAAAGAAATGCCTACATCCTTTCCAACACTACACCTCCTTCATTTCGTTTTGTACACACACCAGGCAAGTTCTAGACACTTCACAATAGCATGGAATAACAATACCTCACTTCACACTTTATGCACATGCTCAACTCAAGATGCATTCACAGACTCTTTAATTAGCCAATTACATGAATTCAATAATTAAGCCTCAATCACACCGAATCGAACTCTACAGCCTAGGTATCTCAACATATTTACAAGATTGCATGCTTTCATACGAATCACTTTTGCATTTTGAATATCAGTTACAACACGCAACCAACATTTCACAACCATATAGTAACTACAGGTTCCGTGATGCAATCCATTAAAGAAAAAAACTGAAAACAAATTAAAATCACTACTCCTACCGACTACATTTTCCTTAAGACGGTCGTCATCCATCCATCATAGGGAACAGTCACTAACTATGACGTCGGTTCAATGGGACTATTCTCGGTAAAATAACCGAAAACAAACTCCGAGAAACCCAAAAATAAAAATTGAAAAATTTTGCAAAACATCGATCATTTCGATGAAAAAATATTTACAAAGTATTTTAATATGTACAAAATATTTTCGCAAAATTTTAAAAATATCGATCATTTCGATAGCGAAAAAAAATTAAATGAAGAAAATATTTACAAAATTTTTTACAGACTTACCTGGCAACCACAACATTTCACAACACACATCAATTACCACAAATATGTACAGATACAAACCAGTTTGCAATTCACAAACAAAGGGAAACATACATACAAAACAGAGGAAAGCATACAAGCACACCATCCCAGCCCCAGCACCTAACTACTCCCCACCCCACACTTAAATCGAACACTGTCCCCAGTGTTCACAAAAATTAAAAAATCACAAAATTTGGGTGGTGGAACTCCCTGATCAGTCAAAAAATTCAACTTCTTCATCAGGTGTTGCTGCCTCATCGCCCATGTCCGAGTCACCTCCATCGTCGTCCTCGGACTCCACATCGGAGTCCTCCCGACGTGTCTCCTCGTCCGTGGGGACGTCATCATCAGTGGGCTCTACAAAGGCTGGCCCCACTCGGCATAGAGCCCTGGCGTTTTCGCCAAATGGGTAATCCAACTCGAGCTGCCATAGCTCCTCCTCCGTGGCTGGTCTCCCACCAATCCGAAGCTGGAGCATTTGCATTCCGAACATCCGTGCCATGTACTGGTCGTCACGAGCATGTCGCTCGCCAAGCGTCAGCACTGGCCCGTGTGTGGTGTCGGGGGCCTTAGTTTTGGTCACGTCAAGGGCCCTCCGCTCCAACTGCGAGATGTAATCCAAAGCCTCTTTCTCAACGTCGAGGCCCTAGAGAAAGGTGGTGATAAGTCCCCCGAACCCATACCTTTGGCTCTGGTGTAGTCGGGCTCTCTTCATGGCGGATATGATGACCGCCCCAACATTAATCTCCGGCCCTTTCATCAGGGCATACACCAGGCAGACACGGTCCCGGGTCACATCAGTCATGTGCACCCCTGGGATTAGGCACGAACAGACTATCTTCAGCCAGATTCTGGCCTCCCTGTTCATTTGAGAATACGGCAGAGTCTGGTGGTAACCCCTTTCCTTATGTCTGCTCCATCTGGCTGTGGATCGAGCCCCACACAATGTGCGTCTGATATCGGCATATGGTGGGGTGATGTTTAGCTGGCGGAGAACGTGGGCGTCTGTGTCCAGCGCTCCAATGATGGCATTTAGCTGCTGGGGTTCCAGAGTGACAATCTGCCCTCTGATCTTGATTGTGTGGCTTCTGATTGCCGGGTTCCAATTTGCATAGAACTCCCGGACTAGATGTAGGTTGCATTCCTTGGGCTCCTGAAATATGAAGCTGAGCCCAGCTGCCTCGATCCTTTGCACTATGCGGGGGAACTCCTGTGCTAGTGATTCCCGTGCAATATGCTCCTCGGGGAAGTATTTATTCTCCTTGTGTTTGGTGTACCACTTCTTCCCCTCATCGGTTACCCACCTCGTTCCGTATTGGCGGCGTTGGCCGCGCGAAACTACTGGTGCAGCTGGGACTGTTGTGCCCAACCTAAGTCTTTTTCTCCCGGTGCCTGAAGTAGATGCACCCTTACCCTTATCCTGCCTACTTGCCATTGTACCTGTCAACACAAATAAACAAGCACAATGTCAAGCTAAATGAATATTAACTTCGGCTAAGGTCGGGTTAACCAAGTTTACCCCACACTTAGTCCTTAGCTACGGTTACGATACTACGGCAAGAATAACTTTATTTACACCAAAAACTAACAACTATGCAATTCATGCTTAGTGCATTCGCAAAGAAAAATTCGACGGTATAACTTTAGCGTACTACTCGGACTTCATACAGCTAATCCCAATCACTACCATCTTTAGCAATTCAACCATCGCACTTAGCAACTAAAAACAACGAAACAAAAACAACAACAAAAATTCTATATACACATGAACCTATATAATCAACCCAATTTGAACAATTTTCAGCATTTTCCCAAAAACCCGAGAATTCGTCGTCTATTACATTCAAACAATATTCTACAACGACTTATCTCATTCAATACATACAACCCGGCATATATTTCACAAATTTAACAAGTTACCAATTTCGATTTCAACAACCAAGCCCTAGAATTGAATTTCACAAGCAAATTCGAATCATCCATGCAATCGACAAGTTCAAACGATCATTACAACAATCCGAACATTTATCAATCAAGGAATAACTCAATTTCATGCTAAATTTCGACTTAGGGTGATTTAGTTCACCTCTCATGCTTAAAATCAAAGAGAATCGACAAAAACTTGAGAGGGAATCGGAAAACATACCTTATAGTTGAATAATCAAAGAAAACTCGGTAAATTGTTGCCTTAAGCCGTGGCACGTTGGTGGGAGAGGGGTTTTGGGACGTTTGGTCGCGGAGACGTGTAAAAATGAGGGGAAAAGGGGGGTTTTCGGGGTTTAAAATGAAGAAAACACGCGGGTCACCTGGCAACCCGGTGTGACCCGTCACAAATTATAGGGCAACGTGTCACGGAGTGCATCGCGGTGCCCTGCCTCCGAGATACGGAGCCATCGCGATAGCCCTCTGGAATTTTTGAAAATTCCAGTTTACACTTCAACATGTCATGGAGGGTAACGCGGAGGTCCTCCTCCGTGACACGGAGCCATCGCCCTAGCTCACTGTCTCTGCATTTTATTCATTTTTTCATACCTCGCCTTTTCCTTCACGATTCCGTGCACATTTTTCTCCATTTGACCAGAAAATCACCTCACTAAACAAAATTGGTTAGATTAATAAGTTTCACTAACTAAAATGAAAAAATACTACTAAAACGAAAAATTTGTACTAAATCAAGAAAAAGAAAATTAAAATAAAATCTATTTACACTTTTACAAAATAAAAGAAAAAAAAAGAAAAAAATATATATTTTTCACGGGTTGCCTCCCGTGCAGCGCCTGGTTTACCGTCGCGGCTCGACGTCCTTTATGCTCAATTGTTCGCTAGGGTGATGGATGATTTCTCACGATCATTGTCCTCCCCCCAGTAGTGCTCACCCTTATCCGGTGGTCTTCCCATCAACTCTCGGGAATCATTCATTTGTTTAGCATTCCCATGATCAATTACATTGATCACCGAGAGTTCTTCATTCACCATCGGGAGCTTGGGTGCTTTGTACACATCGAACACCTCTACCTTGTCATGTGCTCGCATTGTAAGTTGACCCGCAGCTACGTCGATTAATGCTTTCCCGGTTGCCAAGAAGGGTCGTCCCAAAATAAATGGGACTTCCGCGTCTGGTTCAAAATCCAGAACAATAAAATCTACCTGGAAAATGGGGGATCCCACTTGCACAAGCACATCCTCAACAATGCCATCCGGCCTAGCTAAGGATCTGTCTGACAACTGCAAGATTACGGTTGTAGGTCTAGGACTCCCTAGACCTAACTTTCTGAATACCGAAGATGGCATCAGATTTATGCTCGCCCCCAAGTCACACAATCCATGAGCTCAGATACTCTGCCTAATTGTAAGCTGGCTAGTTAAACTTCCAGGGTCTTTTAGCTTCGTGGGCAGTCTATTTTGGATCCGGGAAGTGCATTCCTCCGTCAAAGCTACCGTGGCATACTCAGTCAAACGACTTTTGTTGGCCACGATGTCTTTAATATATTTGGCATATTTTGGCACTCCCTGCAAGACATCAACAAGAGGTAAATTAACATGTACCTGTTTAAGCACCTCCATAAATTTCTTGAAACACGCCTCCTCCTTGTGTTTCTTGAGTCGTTGAGGGAACGGGGGTGGAGGTCTTTCTGATTCTGCTTCTTTGGTCTTCCCCCTATCCGAAGTTTGCTCTCCCTCAACATCTGCTACTCCTGACTTTTGAGGTGGTCTTTCTGGTTCTACCTCCTTCAGCTGCAAACCACTCCTTGTGGTCACTGCATTTACCTGCTTCGGATTTGGATCCGTGTCGCTAGGCAGTCCTCCTCTGGGCCTTGTGTTTTGGGCACTAGCAAATTGCCCAAATTGATACTCAAGAGCCTTGGTCGCTAATTGATTATTTTTCACTTCGGCTGCCAATTTAACATAGTCAGCTTGCAATTGCGCCTGATTAGCGATCATGGTCTTGAACATCTCCTCAATGCTAGGTGATGGTGGTGGAGGAGGGGCATTGTGATTTCTGAATTGAGATTGGTAGTTCTGTTGCCCTCCTTGATTCCTTTGCCTCCCCTGACCCGAACTTTGGCCTTGTTGGCTGTTGCTACCCCATGAAAAATTTGGATGGTTCCTCCAATTTGAGTTGTAGCCACTACCAAACTGCTGCTGATTTCTTTGTGCATTGCCCACAAAGTTAACAGAATCAGGATTTGCTCCACAGCACTCAGCTGAGTGCTCACTGCTTCCACACACTTCACACCACATTTGCTGGACCGCATTGACTGAAGCTGAAGGCTGGTTCAAATTCATGTTGCTGAAGTGGTTGTTCAACTGATTCTGTAAGGCAGCTATCTGTGCAGCGATAGCTGTAAATCCATCCACTTCAAGCACTCCTGCTGCTTTCCTTGCTCCACCTCGTGATGAATCAGCATTCCATTTTGGATTGCCCTGTGAAATCCGATTTAGCAAAGTGTACAGCTCCTCATAAGTATTTTCCAGCGCTTGCCCTCCAGCTGCTGAGTCTAGCAAAATTTTAGTATGGGGTTCCAAACCCTCAATAAATGTGTGTACCAACACCTCATTGGACTGATGATGATGAGGACAGTCCCGCAACATGGATTTAAATCTTTCCCAGGCTTGATACAAATTTTCCCCTCCCTCTGTTTGAAACTTAGAATTTGACTTCTAAGTCTGGCTGTTTTACCAGAGGGAAAAAATCTTATCAAGAACTTCCGTGCTAGATCATCCCACGTTGAGATAGAATTTGGTGGCTCAGCTTTTAACCACCTCTTGGCTTCACCAAGTAATGAGAACGGAAATAGTGTGAGCCGAACATAATCAGGTGACACTCCAGCGGGTATATAAGTGTCACTTATCTCCAAAAAGTTCTGGAGATGCTGTTGTGGGTCTTCATGAGGGAGACCGGTAAATTGCCCGCTTGTGTGCAACAGTTGCACCATATTCTGCTTGAGTTCAAATCTCCCTCCAGGCTCTGGTTTGCGGATACTTGAATGTACATTGTTGGCATGTGGGATCGCCACCTCGCGAACCGGCCTTGCTGCTGCTTCTTCGGGCACTAACACTGCCCTCACAACCGGTGGATTTTGTTGCTCCATAATAGTCTGTCTGAGCAACTGCAGCTTCTTTTGTAGAGCTTCTCTGCGTTTACTATGAAATATACGTTCAGGCTCTATATAAGATTCCACCAGCTCTTTGTCTTCTGCCAGTGTTCACAGAAATCAAGTCTGCAAAATACAGGCTAAGACCAAGTTGTCAACACTTAAGAAAATAAAATAAAAATACAGTAAATTTACACTTAATACAATTTCACCAATTGCCTAGTCTCCCCGGCAACGGCGCCAAAAACTTGTTCGGGTGTTTGCTATATGGTTAAAAACCGACACGCAAGTGCACATGGTCAAACAAGTAGTAAGTGGCTTAAGTAAGCCAAGTATCGAACCAAGGAGACTCTGGATAAGTAAAAATTGCTCAAGTATACTATATTCTATCTTACGTCTAAATATGCTGACAACAAAGTAACCAAAAGTTAAATAATTTGTTTATAAATTATATACTAAAACTATTAACAACTATCTACTTTGAATTGAAACTATGGATATGAGCATGCCAAGGTTAAGAACAAGTAATGAACTTGATTATAATCATAATTTGGTTAATCTTCTCTTCCTGTTGCTAGCCAAGAACATTAGCCTAGAGATTAAAACTCTCGTATTTAATCTCACTTAAGAATCATAAACCATCCGTCTACATTTCTGTGATCAAATGCAATTTATGACCTAGCAATACAATTCTGGTTCCTAAATTGACTAATACGGCTTTCAAGTATATTTCTATCAGGAAAGCACATCAAAACTCAATTTTCCCAAATCAAGTTAAGAACAATACCCTATTAATTCACAACTTTCCAATTTCGTGCTCTCTCGAGTGAAATCGGACTTTTTAGATGTACATTAATGTCGGCCACACACCAATGCAGTAGAAACAAGAATTAATAGAACAACATGGAACAAGAAGATGAAAAACCATATAATTCAATAATCAAAATTCATCACCATTGTTCATAACCTCAGCAAGGAAGTAAATTAGCCACTCATTTGTGGATTAATCATCCTAAAACAAGTGTTACTCATACAAACAATTGATTGAAAGAAGAAAGAAAGAGAGAAAAACCCTGAGCTTTTTCGTCCCTCAACTGCCTGTAACCCACGTCCTTGCTCCACCAAGTCTGAATTAATTAAAAATAAGCCTAAGTGTTCTATTTATACTAGTGGGAATTTTTCCCGGAATAACAAGCAACGTGTCACAGAGTGCATCGCGGAGCACTGCCTCCGTGACATGCGTGGACGCGGACCCTCTCTGGAAATTTGGGGTCCGGGATTAAAGCTTCAACGTGGCACGGCATGCAACGCGGAGGCTTGCCACCGTGCCACGGAGCTATTGCGAGGCTCCACTGGAATTTGACTAATATTTCACCCTCCAGGCAGAGTGCCTCCGCGATGGTAGCGTGGCACGGCTCCATCGCAGAGCCCCTTTAATTGGTGCAGTCCACTGCCTTTTTTGTGCTCGAATCCAAGTCCAACTCCGATATTGTTCCAATATGCATTTTAGCTCCTCAAAATCACATTTTACCTACAAAACAATGCTAATCATGTTGGTTAGTATAAATTCACATTTTATTGCCAATTGCATGAAAATGTATACATATTGCTAGATAAACACGGCGAAAATGATACGTTTGAGTATCACTTGGGCATATAAATCTGCCCAAGATCAATAGTCCGTGCTCGCTGGATAATACGAGCAATCTAAACGATTGCGAAATATTATTTAAGTTGCATGGGGTGATCCCATTAAGTCAAACATTTCTAAACGTAGAACTATGTTTGGCCTGATTCCCTTAAGGGATACGTAGGCGCCTCATCAAGGCTCGGCCCCATAATTAAATAAAGTATTTATTCGTGGTTTGTTTATTTTTAATTTCTGTGTGTATTATTTTGCTACAAATCTTTGCATATAATAGGTTAAAATCCCTTCAAAATTCATTTTTGCCCCCAATTCCTTCTATTATTCGTCTAAACAGAATTTAATCTTTTATTAACGACTTCTTTTACCAAATCATTTTTAGTATAAATAATATAGGTTTTGAAACAACTTTAATTGATCACTTAGTTAAAATCCCCCATTTAATGAGTACGGTCGGGAACCACTTTTGTGGACCTCGAAAGGTGCCTAACACCTTCCTTTTGAGGTAATTAAAGCCCTTACCCGACTCTGGTTACCTAGGAAATAAAGCTTAGGTTAGAACGGTGCCCTAACTCACCTTAATTCGTTAGGTGGCGACTCTCTTATTCAACCCTTAAGAGACGTCATATGTTGGGACCCGCTTTCCGCGAGGAAAAAATGGGGCGCGACAGAATGGCGACTCCGCTGGGGATTTTTAGGCTTGAACCATTACGTATTTATCTAAATGGGGTTTTGTTAAGTTTTAATTTGCTAAGTGTTCAATTTATTTTCTTATTTTTGACTTTATCATGAAGTTACTAACCCTTTTCTTTGTTTTCTTATTGTTTATTATTTTCATATGTAATTGTTGGTAAATAAATGTTGTAATTTTTTTTTATTTAACTGACATATCGCTCATACTTCCCCCACTTGGGAATTTCACACTTTCACACACAATAACGGTTGCGTGGTTTCACGGCCGTTCACCAGTTTAAAACACCTCGAGGATTGTTTGTGATTTGGTCGATCAGCGGTGCGTCGACGGTCATAAGCTTCCTCACTCTCGAGTTGTCCGCTCGAGGGACCATGTCATACCCACTCTTACTCTTAGAACGTGACCGTGTATGCCTTTAGTAAGACATGCGCATCATTTCAAACTTAGAAAAATCGCGACATCCATGGTACGTCAAGATTAAATAGAAAAACTCGCCCAAAGTCCAAAGAGATTTACAATCTCAAAAAGGACATCCCCATATTTATTTGCATTTTTTGTTAGGGAAATCAATATGTCTAATATGTAGACCATTTGCTCTTTGGCTGGGTTGGGTAAAACTAATCTTTTATGCAGGTCGTTGAGCACTCATCCATGTTGTATAACAAAAGAAGAGGCGGACGATGGAAGAGCATTTCCATTTAGGCTGTAGCTTTATTTTCTTACAATGTCTTATTATGTAAATGAGGCAATAATTTATTTTATGTATTTGACATTTTAATGGAGCAAATGGAATGACACATTACGACATATTGGATTTTCAAAATGCGTTAGGCCTACCTCTGGCACAAAAGGGGCCCCCAAATTAGGACAACGTATTAATGTGTTTAATGTTTTATTTTACAAGGTGAAGTGTATTAATGAGCTTCTTTTATCTTTTATCTACAACTTGTCATGCTTGAATTTCTTAACTAATTTCTATGTTGTTTATTGTTTAACTTGATTATTCCCCTTCCTAAGGTTGATTTGTGCATAACCGTCCGCCATACCTTTCTCGCTGTCGATTCACCAAAGCAAGAGGTAAATGAACGACAGTAACAGTTCAACAGTTAGTATTGACACGGCTGCTCCAAAAGATTCCGCAGAGAGTTCGGAAAGAAGATATCGATCCGAACATAACGACCTGATTATAAGGATGGAGCAAAAGATTTTGGAGCTCCAGGGAGAATTATCTCGAGCTCGTAATACAACCAATTTAGCGGTCCCCCTGGAAACTTTGTTAGAACAGCAGGCCGAGATTCATGCTGTTACCAAGCCTCACGTCACTTTCACATATCTTCCTCCAGCACCCCATCAAACCTCATATCCTCAAAACAATCATAGTCATGCCTACTCCCTTCCTCAAAATCAACGTTCACATAATGCCTATGCAACTACTTCAATCAAGCCATACCGCAAAGACCGCCCACCATGTTTCATTATTTACCTCATACAATTACATCCAGCACGTCTTACACTCCAAAAGATCATACCCTAAACCCAATTTATATTGAGACTGCTCCGGTCACCCATCACTTAGGAGAATCTGGACTCTCGGAGAAAGACAACTTGATACAATCTATGACCGAGGAACTCAAAAAGATGAACAACCGATTACAAAATATTGAAGGGGCCAACAGGATAGAAGGCCTAAGTTATGAAGATTTGTGCATACATCCCGACGTCGAGCTACCGACGGGATACAAACCTCCGAAATTCGAAATGTTCAACGGCACCGGTGATCCGAAAGCCCACTTAAGGTTGTATTGTGACAAGTTGATTGGGGTAGGAAAAGATGAAAAAATTCGAATGAAGTTGTTCATGAGAAGTTTGTCTGGAGACGCCCTCAATTGGTACGTAGAGCAAAATCCAAGGAAATGGATTAATTGGACTTATATGGCTGCAACTTTCGTAGAGCGGTTCAGTTTCAATACAGAGAATGCACCGGATTTTCACTACATTCAAAACTTGAAAAAGAAAGCCTACATAGACGTTTAGGGAGTATGCAACCCGTTGGAGGTCCGAGGCCGCCAGAGACCTCCAATGGAGGAATTTCAAATGAAGGATATCTTTATGCAGAGTCTGGACCCACAAGTGCATGATAGATTAATGCTGGTTAGTGAGAAGAGTTTCACCGAGCTCATCAAGTTAGGCGAAAAGATTGAGGACGGTATCAAGAACGGTACCATTATCGATTGGGGAGCATTACAAGCATCCAACAAAACTGTGCTATCTGGTAGGGCCACTGAGAACAAGAATGTGAACGAGGTGAATGTCGTAGCACCTATAGAAGGACCGAAAACTCCGTGGGGATACCAAGCAACTCCACTTCAATACCAATTGCCTCCATGTCATCAGTCGATGCCGTTTTATAACTCTGCTACCTATCATTTTCGGCCTCCTCCACCTACACTCCAAAGGCCGCCAATTTTTCAAAATCCACCGATTCAACAATCTCGCAAGCTCGCGAGATCCCGAGCAAGTTCATCTAAGCGGTACACTCCTTTGGGCGAGCCCATAATCCAGCTGTATGAGCGATTAAAGGTTGCCGGCTATATCACTCCAATTCCCGCAATAGTGATGGATACCCATGCGGAATGGCTCGATCATAATAAGATCTGTGACTATCATTCAGGGATGAGAGGACACACTGCAGAAGAGTGTCGAGCTTTAAAAGATAAGACTCAAGCACTGATTGATGCCAAGGTTATCCACCCGAGGTGAAAGTTGATGCCCATTTAAGATGAAGTCAAAAGCTATCTTCAACTTGATTTATTTTCTTCAAAAATCTTTCATTTCTCGTCTTCTGAACTACGTTGGACCTGATTCCCGTTTAAGAGGGATACGTCGGCGCCCTTATGGGGTTCGGTCTATATCTTAATAAAATTTCTTTTCTTTTTTTTTCATTTACTGATTGGGGCAGAATTTTTGAGAGGATCTCAAAAATTCACAACTTTACGTCATTTGCAACAGAAGTCTGCACTGGGGCAGAATTTTTGAGAGGACCTCAAAAATTCAATAGATCGAGCGTTTCTACCTAACTGGGGCAGAAATTTTGAGAAGGATCTCAAAATTTCATCAAGGCTCAGTCAAGCCAAGGAGTTGATTCCCAAAAAGGACGTGACATCCGGTCTGATCATTAAGCTTATGAGATCGGGATAGCAATGGACAAATAAATGCACAAATTAGCCTTCCTCATTTTAATCTTATGATTTTTTCTTTGAGCACAGGATGCAACAGGTACCAAATTTGCAAGTATGCTACAACTGGATTCATTATCAACTGCAACATTAAACTACTTGAAGTTGTCCACTAACGGGGTTAAGCATTACCCTCTTAGTAAGTTATTCAAAGCTGAACGCTTTTATTTGAAACTAAGTAATAATATGTTGATTACAAAGGATTAAGCACAACCCTAAAATTTTCTTTCAAGGGCCAAGCACTGTCCTACGGGTTAAGCACTACCCTAAATTTTATTTTTCAAGGGCTAAGCATTGCCCTAGGGTTAAGCACTACCCTAAATTTTTCTTTCAAGGGCTAAGCATTGTCCTAGGGTTAAGCACTACCCTAAATTTATTCTTTCAAGGGCTAAGCATTGTCCTTAGGTTAAGCACTACCCTAAAATTTATTTTCAAGGGCTAAGCGTTGTCCTAGGGTTAAGCACTACCCTAAAATTTTCTTTTAAGAGGGCTAAGCATTGTCCTAGGGTTAAACACTACCCTAAATTTTATATTCGAGGGCTAAGCACTGTCCTAGGGTTAAGCATGTCACACCCCGCCTTGGGGGTATGACTGGGACCTGGTGCCCTACTAGGACCTGAACTACTAGACTGCTGAGCCTGGGCACATCTGGTGCTTGGCTGGCTCTAACTCACATTTCTGGAAACAAAGGGCTATATAACGGCTGTAAACACAGCCCCGGGCCCATTGGCCTATAGCCTCCTATACCTGTAATAACAGCTAATCAGAAACAAGCAACTATAAGGAAACCTATACGGGCCGACAAGGCCACCATGCTGTCTAGTTATCTATAACTCAACCCTGAAGTACTGGATAGCTACGTGACTGGCAAGGTCACCACTACTGTCGAACTATGGCCCCACACGACCAACATAAAGGAAACAAAAGTACTAACAGCACTACAACTGCACGGCCTCACACGACCGGCTCATCTGACCACAGGGTAATATACATACAGACTGCAAGCCTCTAGGAATAGCAATAGAAATGATCGGGACAGGGCCCCGACCTACCCGTACTGTACAACAAAAGAAAATGGAATACACCTCTGGGATTCAGTCTCCGGATGACAGGAGCTGAATGCTCGATTGCTGAAAGGAACCACGTGGTATCGCCTGCTCGTCTATGAGTACCTGCAGGCAAGTAATGCAGCGCCCCACCGGACGTCAGTACCGCTGGTACTGAGTATGTAAAGCAATAACTGAAAGAAATATCTGAAAATAACAATACAACTGGTGAAACTGAAGTAGAAGGGAATGGATTAACTGTCTGATAATGTAAGTCATACCTTCTTTTAATTATACTGGAAGGAGTAGGAGTCATACCTGAGGATTTATCGTTCTACTGTCGATCTACTCGTATCTACTGTAACACGGCATAACATATCATAACATAACATAGCACACTCAAACCTTACCCGGCCCCCATAAGCCGGGGGGTACAACCAGCACAGAATCTATACCCCTACCCCGGTCATCCCATCTCCTAAAATAGCTATAAGCATACCGCCGGTCCCCGGGGTAAGCACTTGGGCTCGCTGAGCCCTTGACTATAACTGCATCTGAGTCCGGAGGACTCCTGAATCAACACCCGGGCGTATCCGCTCGACAGGGGTGTGTAAGGGCCGATCAAGGCACAATATGGGGAAAACTGGTATCCCATCTTCGTCCCCTCTGGGACGGCATGCCACTCCGTAGAGCGATGTATCCTCGTCCTCTGGCGGACGAGTCGATACAGCTATCAACCCTGGGGCGGTCATGGATGCTAGGTAGTCCAACCCCAAACAATACAACGGTCTCAACTAGTAATACTATCTGCATGTCCCACATACTAAAGCTAATAGTGGTAACGTATTTGTACATACTATATGCTGAGCTAGTGATAGTAATATGTGCATACTTAGTACATGCTGAGGCTGGTAATAGTATATACGTATAAATATAGTCTTCTGCCAGACTGTAGAAGGTCTAATGCTAAACAAGGTATGGTCTTTCTGCTGAAAACTATGTTGTATGCTGAGTTTCTATAGTAACATGATTTACTATTCCTAACATGCTTCCTAACTTCATTTTAACTTATCATTCTACTTTTGAGATGTCTTACAGATATTACATTGCTTTACTGGGTTTCAACTGAATACAATGATATCCTAACATTCTGTGTCACATCACATACTGAGCATGCTGTGCAATTCCTAACACTTATATTAGAATCTATATCGTGCTAACAAGTTTCGCGCTAAATACAACATGATGCTTCTAATATCGTATCAACATTTGTAATAAACATAATACATGACTTCTGAACATTCTACTGGCCTTTAAATTACCGTACTGTACCGAGATTACTAACTTGCCGAGGAAACTAGCTTTACATACCTTATCCTCGAATTATCCGTCTGTCGGACGAGGCTCGGCCGGTACTTCAACTATTTTCTCCCAACTGCATTCTTAAATATGTCAATTAATACTAAATACAGCTTTATTTTAAAGAGCAACGTCACTTTCGATATAGTTTATAGCCTAAACTTAGGCTTATCGAAAGACGGTCGATAACTCGCTATTTTTCAGAGGTCCAGAAGGGAGAAATATTCACTTCTCAGCTAGGAACACATAGACACTAGTTTGGAGCAATTCTACTTACCTTAGCTCGGTGGCTCGACGATTCGTCGGCCGTATTTCATGAAACTAAATCCGTAGGAATGCTCTCTGCTGCTAAATACCTCGGTATCTGAGGTTAATTTGAGTTTGGACAACGTTTAGCAGCGTAATCGGACGAAAATTATATTACCTCTTCGTTCCTTTTTCCTTCTCTGCTGTTTCCTCTCTGTTTTCTGGAGTTTTTATGATTTTATTCCAAAATAAACCGAAGTGGGGCTTTATATACTTGGGCCTGGACAAGGCCAACGTGTCACGGAGCCAACGCGGAGGCTTCACCTCCGTGACACGCTGCCATCGCGGATGGGCTCTGCCTCGGCTCCTTCCGCGATGGTTCGACAAGTTTCTCGTCCGATCTTTTTCCCGGGCCTTTCTCTAGCACGTATGGCCTTCAAATATGCTTAACCAACGTGCGAATAGGTCATCTAGGTGCCGGGAATCCTACGGGGTATAACAAAGCACTACCCTAAAAATTTCTTTTAAGGACTAATAAATGTCCTACGGGTCAAGCACTACCCTCTGATTTTAAAGGCTAAGCATCGTCTTCTAAATTTTGACCTGATTAAACGCTTATGCATTTAAGCCCGTTATTCCCATCTTAAGCTCATTATTTGCATTTTAAGCGCGTTTATACATTTCGAGCCCGTTATTTGCATGTCAAGCCCATTTATGCATTCCGAGCCAGCTTATACATCTTGAGCCCGTTATTTGCATGTCAAGCCCATTCGTAAATTCCGTGCCCGTTATTCACACTTCAAGCCCGTTATTTGCGTATTAAGCCCGTTTATGCATCCAAAGCCCGTTATTCGTATTTCGAGCCCGTTGTTGCCTTCTATGCACCGTGATTTATTTGCATTGAGTCCGAATAAACCAGAGCTCTCGATTGAATTATCGAGGCTCTCGAGCAATTTACTTTCTTTGAATTAACATTTCTTCCCCTCATCTGAAGGTGTCATAGTCTAAAGGCATCGTTTCATGGCCTGTGGACATCATATCATAGCCTGAGGATTTACTTTACAACTTATTATGCCCTAAGGCGTCATAGTCTAAAGGCATCATTTTTCATGGTCTGCGGACATCATTTCATGGCCTAGGGAATTTATTTTTTGCCTATCATGCCCTAAGGCGTCATAGTCTAAAGGCGTCATTTTTCATGGCCTGCAGACATCATTTCATGGCCTAGGGAATTTATTTTCTGCTTATCATGCTCCTAAGGCGTCATAGTCTTAAGGCGTCATTTTGCATGGCCTGCAGACATCTTTTCATGGCCTAAGGAATTTATTTTGCGTATCATGGCCCAAGACATCATGGTTTAGAGACATCATCCATTATTTCTAAACAATCTTTCATTGTTTAAAGGGAACTTGCATCATGTTTAAATTCTTTGCATCCGTTTATTTTACGAAAATATTTGACGCACATGCTTTAGTATTTACGCGAACATCAAAGAAATCGCAAACTACGATTAATAGTGCCTCCTTACTATTTTCTTTCGAACTGTATTCCCACCTGCTTATTTTCATAATGCATCCCAAATCATGGTGATTCATGCTACCCATCCTTATTCAGGCCTCGTGTTATAAATTTTTAGGGATCTCGTTTGTCCCTAAAATCTAGAACTACACGCGACCTGATTCTCGTGAAACCTGAGATATATAGGCGACTTGAAACTGAAGCCTCGGTCGCGATATCTTCATGACTTTATTTCCTTTTATTTGGCCCCCCGAAATTTTTGCTTCGGTCGGACAAAATTGGCTACTAAGTCAACGTTCTTTGCTCAACAATTCATTCTTCATTCCCGAGCAAAGAAGGGGCAGCTGTTGACACCCAATTTTGATCGACCTGCGCCTTAATATGCTGCTTATATATGTATATATTTATTTATTTATTTTACGCAATAATTCGACTTACTTTTGTATTTATAAAATAATTTATTATCATAATATTGTGAAAATTATTTCAAGTTATATATATATGACTTATGGTAATTTTTAAGTTTTGATATTAAATAATTACGTCGTACATAATGTATTTCGTTTTAATATGCGCCCTTCTCTTGAAATATATATTTATTTATGTCACACCCCGCCTTGGGGGGTATGACTGGCACCTGGTGCCCTACTAGGACCTGACCTGCTGGACTGTTAAGCCTGGGCACATTTGGTGCCTGGCTGGCTCTAACTCATATTTCTGGAAACAAAGGGCTATATAACGGCTGTAAATACAACCCCCGGCCCGTTGGCCTATAGCCTTCTGTACCTGTACTAGCAGCTGACCAGAAACATACTAATTCAGATGAACCTATGTGGGCCGACAAGGCCACCATGCTGTCTAGTTATCTGCAACTCAATCATAACGCATGAAAAGAACTACGTGACCGGCAAGGTCACCACTACTGGCAAACTATGGCCCCACACGGCCATCATAAAAGGAAGAAAGAGTAAAGGCAACTATACAACTGCACGGCCCCACACGACCGGCTCATCTGACCACAGGGAATATATACAGACTGCAAGCCTCTAGGAATGGTAATAGAACTGATCGGGACAGGGCCCCAACCTACCCGTACTATATAACAAAAGAACTGAAATACACCTCTGGAATTCAGTCTCCGAATGACAGGAGCTGAATACTCGATCGCTGATAGGAATCACGTAGTGTCACCTGCTCGTCTATAAGTACCTGCAGGCAAGTAATGCAGCGCCCCACCGGGCGTCAGTACCGCTGGTACTGAGTATGTAAAGCAATAACTGAAGCAAAATTTGAATACAATAATATAACTGAAGAAACTGAAGTAGAGAGAATAGACTAACTGTCTGATAATGTAAATCATACCTTCTCTCAATCTTTACTGGGAAGGATAAGAGTCATACCTGGAAACGTATCGTGCTACTGCTGATCTACTTGTATCTAACATAACATGGCATAACATGAAATAACATAACATAGCACACACAAACCTTACCCGGCCCCCATAAGCCGGGAGGTACAATCAACACAGAATCTATGCCCCTACCCCGGTCATCCCATCTCCTATAGTGGCTGTAAGCATCCTGCCGGTTCCTGGGTATGCACTTGGGCTCGCTGAGCCCCTGACTATAACTGTACCTGAGTCCGAAGGACTCTAAATCAACACCCCGGGCATACCCGCTCGACGGGGGTGTATAAGGGCCGACCAAGGCACAATATGGGGAAACTGGCATCCCATCTTCGTCCCCTTGCGGGACGGCATATCACTCCGTAGAGTGACGTATCCTCGTCCTCTGGCGGACGAGTTGATACAGCTATTAACCCTGGGCGGTCAGGGATGCTAGGTAATCCAACCCCAATCAATACAATGGTCTCAACTAATCATGCTGTCTGTGTATCTTATAAGCTAAGACTATCAGGTGTAGGGTATCGTATAAATCACATACTGAGCTAATAATAGCAATCTGTAAGTGTCTGATACATGCTGAGACAGGTAAGTATAAATATAATTATAGCCTCCTGTCAAACTATATTGGGGTAAAGTTATACGAGGAGGTGTTTCTGCTGGAAGCTACACTGTTTACTAAGTTTCTGTGTTAACATAATTTCCTATTTCTGACATGCTTTCTAAACCATATATAGTTACTATTCTATATCTGGAATGCTTTACTGATACTGTACTACCTTGCGAGGTTTCAGCTAAACACAACAATATCTTAACATGGCATATTACATCACATACTGAATATAGTGGGCAACCTTAACCACTTACGCCCGAATCTATATCGTACGGATAGGTATCGTACACGTTACAACCCAAAACTTCTCATATTGCACCAATATTCAAAATAACACGATAATCGCTTTCTAAACATGCTACTGGTCTGTAAATTACTATACTGCTTCGAGGTTACTCAACTTGCCGAGGAAACTTAAATTTACATACCTTGTCTCTGAGCTATTTGTCTGTCAGGCGGAACTCGGCCTGTACTTCAACTGTTTTCTCCCAACTGCATTCATAAACATATCAATTAACACAAAATACAACTTTATTTCAAAACGCAACGTCACTTTCGATATAGTTTATAGCCTAAACTTAGGCTTATCGAAAGACGGCCAGAAACTCGCTATTTTTCAGCGGCCCAGAAGGGAGAAATATTCACTTCTCAGCTAGGAACACATAGACACTAATTTAGAGCAATTCCACTTACCTTAGCTCGGTGGCTCGACGATTCATCGGCCGTATTTTACGAAACTGAATCCGTAGGAATGCCCTTTGCTGCTAAATACTTCGGTATCTGGGATTAATTTGAGTTTGGGCAGCGTTTGGCAGTGTAATCGGACGAAAATTATTTAATTTTCTTCGTTCCTTTTCTCCCTCTGCCGGTTGCCCTCTGTTCTCTGGAAATTTAAAGGATTTTTATCAATTAAAACCGAAGTGGGGCTTTATATACTTGGGCCTGGACAAGGCCAACGTGTCACGGAGCCAACGCGGAGGCTCCTCCTCCGTGACACGCTGCCATCGCGGAGGGGCTCTGCCTCGGCTCCTTCCGCGATGGTTCGACAGGCTTCTCATCCGATCTTTCCCCGGGCCTTTCTCCCACACGTATGGCCTTCAAATATGCTTAACCAATGGGGGAATAGGTCATCCAAGTGCCGGGGATTCTACGGGGTATAACATTCTCCCCCCCTTAAGAACATTCATCCTCGAATGTACACTGTTATCTAGAGGACTTTCCGGATCCTCTGGAATATGGAAAAATTTACTTTCTGGAAAAACTTCGGCAGAGTTTCCCCTGTAACATGGACTATAGCAAAAACCTGAAATGCAGAAAAGTCCAATACAGGCACTGCACACAATATTCTAAGATTCACTGAACAACTAAATATCACTTCTTCTTTATCATTTATCGACATACAACCACAAGATACTGCATAGGTAATAATTCGGACATACCTATCACCTGACTAGGCCTGTAATAAGCGAGGATGTCTGATCCTCATATCTTGATAGACGTAATATCCTTAGTGCGGAGTCTGCGAATCTATCTGTCTAGGATAGCTACTGGGACCTCTTCATAGGCCAACTTCTTCGTAACCTGGATATTCTGGACTGGGACTACTCTGGACGGGTCCCCTATGCATTTCCTCAGCATAGCTACATAACAGACCGGATACATGGATTCTAATTCCGGAGGCAAATTCAACTAATGGTAACTGCTCATTTTGACTATTACTGAAATCTAGCACACACGCTCGCAACATGTCTTCGAGCGTCTGAATTGTGCGCTCAGCCTACTCATCTGTCTGAGGGTAGAATGCTGTGCTTAAATTAATCTGCGTGCCCAAACCTTTCTGAAATGATTGCCAGAATCTAACTGTAAATTGTGCTCCTCTGTTTGAAATAACGGATACTGGTATTCCATGTAATCTGACTACCTTTCTGATATACAACTCAGCATAATCTTCGGCCGAGAAAGTAGTTCTTACTGGAAATAAATGAGTTGATTTTGTCAATCTGTCACTTGTTACTCAAATAGAATCATTTCCGTGTCTGGTATAGGGTAATCCTGCCACAAAATCCATGTTCACTGCTTCTCATTCCCAAAGAGGCACAGCTATGTTCTAAATTAACCTGCCTGGTTTCTGATATTCTGCCTTTAACTGTTGGCAGTTAGGACACTGGGCTACCAATAGTTCTCTTTAATGTCATGGTACCTCTTTGTTGTATCGGGATGAAGAGAATAGCGGGCGTAATGCGCCTCGCTCATAAACTGCTGATGATGCCCCAAAATATCTGGAGCGCAATGCGGCCTTTATATCGCCACACTTCATCCCCGGTTATCTGAAAATATGTCATCTCTCCTTACTGAATCTTATGTTTAAATTGAACCTGGCTAGATTTCCTATACTGCCGTTCCTTTACTTCCACCACTAACGACAATGTTGCGACATTCCGTATTATCGTTCTGTTATCCCTTATTTCTGCTATGTGAACGGCTAAACCGGCTAACTAGTAAAATTCTCGGGTCTATTCCCGCTGTTCAGACGGCAAGTATGCCAACTCCTCATAGATCTACGGCTAAGGGCATCTACTACCGTATTAGCCCTTCCCGGGTGATACCAAATTCTCGCTTTTTTTGGCATAAACTACTGCAACTACCTCCAGGTCATGGGTAAGATAATTCTTTTCACGTCCCTTCAATTGCCTGAAAGCATAAACTGTTACTTTACCATGCTGCACCAACCCTCTGTACCTTCTCGGGATACTAACACTGGAGTTGATGTTAACCTGGCTTTTAACTCTTGGAGGTTCTGCTCACACACCTCAGTCTACTGAATCTTTGCTGCCTTCTGTGTCAATTTAGTCAAAGGTGCTGCTAAGGTGGAAAAATCCTTCCACAGACCCTCTGCAGTGCCCGGCTAACCGCAGGGACTGCGTACTTTGATCAGGGTGGTAGGTTTAGGCTATGTCTTCACTGTTTTGATTTTTCTGGGTATCTATCTGTACACCAGCCTCCGACACAATGTGACCAAAAAGGCTACTAAACTCAACTAAGATTCACATTTTCAAAAGTTAACATATAACTGACAATCATACTGGTTTATTATACTGGAGAATCTGACAAGTAATCTACCGGTATAACTAAAGCTTTATCTGGCCTTCTGACCGCATGCTAAGGCTACTGGTTGCTAAGGTAATCTTGAACAACTATCTGCACACCATGTGCCCGCATCTGATCAGGGGGGGTCCTGATATTGATCATGACCTCTAACGATCTGGCTGCATAACCTTAAGTAACTGAATAGTCGAATGACCCGAATGTGGCAGTAGTCTAGCAATGCTCTAACTGTCCTACTTGAGTACTTATAGTTCGTGCATAACCGCAAACTCATGGGCATCTAACTGCTCTGTTATTTTGCTGAAACCACTATAAGGCTGGACTTATTCAACTTACTCCCAGGCGATCAATCTCTGGACCTTCACGGGGAGTCTACTGATCCCCTGATCTTAATAAACACTGTGCTAGCAGGGTACTATCAATTTCTTATGCCTTGTGTGTATCCACTTGGATTTATACTGCTATTCTGGGGAATTCTCAGTCTTATGAGTTATTCTGTAAATACTGGCCTTCTGCTAGGGCTCTGTATCTAAATATCTTACAAAAACCAGCTGAAATACTAGTCAGTCGCTGACTACTGATGTGGACCCTTCCCTGGGGTACCCATGGGTATTCTGACTGGGGCGGCCGGCTGACTTATGGGGTGTTTCGCATAATAACCGCTAGGTTGGCTACGGCCGACTGTTGCCTATAAGGCTGGGAAAATGACGTATGACCACTTAACATGCTAGAACAATTCTGATATTGCTAACCTCTAAAATTTGCCCATTCGGCCTCTAATCCTGGTTCTAGCACATGCACTACTGTTACCGATCTTCAGGGATGCCTCCCTGCTAATACAGGCGCCAGCTGGTCGATAGACCGTCTAACTGCGCCCTTATTATCTAGCCATCTGTTTTAGGCCATTAATTCTGGTAAGCTCCTAGAGCCTAGATCCGACAACAACACATGAATCTATCAACTTAATAACTGAGAACTGAGATAGTTTTTATGACTTCATATGTAACTCACACTTAATCCGCCCTCTCTCTTCTTCTTTTCTTTCTTTCTTCTCCCTCTTTCTTCTCCTTTTCTTTCTTTCTTTTTTTTTTTTGGGTCCCCCAATGCAATTTGTATAGGCTTTCTATTACTAATCAGCATCTGTGATTGTAGCCCTTATAGGCAGCCACTCACAACATATCTATGATCTGTATACATATATATCGCTAGCTACGTACAATATGTACTGATTTCTGCGGTAGTTCATAATCTCTGACAGGTTCTGCTGAGTCTCACATCGTACATGATACATTGCTTCTACGGCCTAATACCATCTCTTGCCCTGACTTATCATTTCATTGCATTGTCACCCCATTCTGAAAGTAACAAACATAAACATTCTAGTTATTGTCTGCTGTTTAAAATTCCGCCACTCTTGCGATGTGGGGGTCGACATGTGAATCCTGTAGCCTTACTAAGCATATGCTGAGAGCCCATGTCTATCTGCTGGGCCTTATCTCTAGGCCACACTAGATTAGAATTGCTGTATCGGTAACTTCTTAACTTTTCCATAGCGGACATACTGCGGTATTCTGAACCGCGATCTTACTGCCAGCGCGAAGCTTAATCCTTAATACAATACTTTATCAATCCGGGGTAGTTCTAATTTCCCCACAAGATCTGACATTCCTGCTTCTTCCTCTCATCTTGCTTAAACTGAACTCTAGAGTTCAAGGTACCTGCCTTTCGTTACTAATGAGATTACTGATCAAGCCTCGGCCTATACTTCTTCTGACGTATATTCAAGCCCATCTGATTCACATGACCTCTATATCTTTCGATGTTACAACTACATCATAACTATAATCTTACAGGTATGTCTTGCTATCTGTTAGCGTATATGGCGGACTTGGCCTTTTTCTGACTCAAACTTGACTATTATTAGGCATTCATCACTAGCAGGTCTGTTACCCCTACTTCGGGTAAGCTAACAGTCTTACTTTCTCTACTATCTTATTGTCATAAGGGTCTGCACAACTTACGTAATCTTAGGGACTCTTTATACTTTCTAACACTTACTAGGATCAATCAACCCATCTTTACTTACTGCATGCTTTGGTAACCCCATCTCTATGCCCTTCTACTATACTGGTATCAAAACCAAAAGGTGGGAATAGCCCATTTCTTATTGCAACAAGTAAAAGCATTTAACTGTATCAAACCCAAAAAGATGTATTTGGGATTCCTGCATTTCCCTCTCTTTCTTATACTTACCTGGTGGTCTGACCTTATCTGTAATCATAATCAGATCTCATATAACTAATAAATAATTCAACTCACTTATACATTATACTTCTGACTTCCTATTCTGACGTTATCAACGTATACTGGGAGTAATGCCAATAAAGATATCACGCTGGGAGGTCTCTGATACCTCCTCCTGCTGTTGTAGTTATCATGTAACTGATTGATGCTCTCTTCCGTTGCTATTTCTGATCTTCTGCCTGTGATAGGGTAATGCTGATCTGCCTTTGTATCTGTAATCAGAGAATACGATAAGTTCTCAGGGACTCAACCCTATACTGTACCGCTCTAAAGCACGATTAACTGAGAAAGAAGGGTAACCATCATATCATGCCTCGCAGCCTCCTGCCTATAGTATGTGGTGCACAACACATCCATAGACAAGACTCTACTTAGCACGGCTTGCAGACTCCCTGGGATACGACCTGCTCTGATACCAAGTTTGTCACACCCCGCCTTGGGGGGTATGACTGGCACCTGGTGCCCTACTAGGACCTGACCTGCTTGACTGTTAAGCCTGGGCACATCTGGTGCCTGGCTGGCTCTAACTCATATTTCTGGAAACAAAGGGCTATATAACGGCTGTAAATACAGCCCCCGGCCCGTTGGCCTATAGCCTTCTGTACCTGTACTAGCAGCTGACCAGAAACATACTAATTCAGAGGAACCTATGCGGGCCGACAAGGCCACCATGCTGTCTAGTTATCTGCAACTCAATCATAACGCATGAAAAGAACTACATGACCGGCAAGGTCACCACTACAGGCAAACTATGGCCCCACACGGCCATCATAAAAGGAAGAAAGAGTAAAGGCAACTATACAACTGCACGGCCCCACACGACCGGCTCATCTGACCACAGGGAATATATACAGACTGCAAGCCTCTAGGAATGGTAATAGAACTGATCGGGACAGGGACCCGACCTACCCGTACTATATAACAAAAGAACTGAAATACACCTCTGGAATTCAGTCTCCGGATGACAGGAGCTGAATACTCGATCGCTGACAGGAATCACGTAGTGTCACCTGCTCATCTATAAGTACCTGTAGGCAAGTAATGCAGCGCCCCACCGGGCGTCAGTACCGCTGGTACTGAGTATGTAAAGCAATAACTGAAGCAAAATCTGAATACAATAATATAACTGAAGAAACTGAAGTAGAGAGAATAGACTAACTGTCTGATAATGTAAATCATACCTTCTCTCAATCTTTACTGGGAAGGATAAGAGTCATACCTGGAAACGTATCGTGCTACTGCTGATCTACTTGTATCTAACATAACATGGCATAACATGAAATAACATAACATAGCACACACAAACCTTACCCGGCCCCCATAAGCCGGGAGGTACAATCAACACAGAATCTATGCCCCTACCCCGGTCATCCCATCTCCTATAGTGGCTGTAAGCATCCTGCCGGTTCCTGGGTATGCACTTGGGCTCGCTGAGCCCCTGACTATAACTGTACCTGAGTCCGAAGGACTCTAAATCAACACCCCGGGCGTACCCGCTCGACGGGGGTGTATAAGGGCCGACCAAGGCACAATATGGGGAAACTGGCATCCCATCTTCGTCCCCTTGCGGGACGGTATATCACTCCGTAGAGTGACGTATCCTCGTCCTCTGGCGGACGAGTCGATACAGCTATTAACCCTGGGCGGTCAGGGATGCTAGGTATTCCAACCCCAATCAATACAATGGTCTCAACTAATAATGCTGTCTGTGTATCTCATAAGCTAAGACTATCAGGTGTAGGGTATCGTATAAATCACATACTGAGCTAATAATAGCAATCTGTAAGTGTCTGATACATGCTGAGACAGGTAAGTATAAATATAATTATAGCCTCCTGTCAAACTGTACTAGGGTAAAGTTATACGAGGAGGTGTTTCTGTTGGAAGCTACACTGTTTACTAAGTTTCTGTGTTAACATAATTTCCTATTTCTGACATGCTTTCTAAACCATATATAGTTACTATTCTATATCTGGAATGCTTTACTGATACTGTACTACCTTGCAAGGTTTCAGCTAAACACAACAATATCTTAACATGGCATATTACATCACATACTGAATATACTCGGCAACCTTAACCACTTACGCCCGAATCTATATCGTACGGATAGGTATCGTACACGTTACAACCCAAAACTTCTCATATTGCACCAATATTCAAAATAACACGATAATCTCTTTCTAAACATGCTACTGGTCTGTAAATTACTATACTGCTTTGAGGTTACTCAACTTGCCGAGGAAACTTAACTTTACATACCTTATCTCTGAACTATTTGTCTGTCGGGCGGAACTCGGCCGGTACTTCAACTGTTTTCTCCCAACTGCATTCATAAACATATCAATTAACACAAAATACAACTTTATTTCAAAAGGCAACGTCACTTTCGATATAGTTTATAGCCTAAACTTAGGCTTATCGAAAGACGGCCAGAAACTCGCTATTTTTCAGCGGCCCAGAAGGGAGAAATATTCACTTCTCAGCTAGGAACACATAGACACTAATTTAGAGCAATTCCACTTACCTTAGCTTGGTGGCTCGACGATTCGTCGGCCGTATTTTATGAAACTGAATCCGTAGGAATGCCCTCTGCTGCTAAATACTTCGATATCTGGGATTAATTTGAGTTTGGGCAGCGTTTGGCAGTGTAATCGGACGAAAATTATTTAATTTTCTTCGTTCCTTTTCTCCCTCTGCCGGTTGCCCTCTGTTCTCTGGAAATTTAAAGGATTTTTATCAATTAAAACCGAAGTGGGGCTTTATATACTTGGGCCTGGACAAGGCCAACGTGTCACAGAGCCAACGCGGAGGCTCCTCCTCCGTGACACGCTGCCATCGCGGAGGGGCTCTGCCTCGGCTCCTTCCGCGATGGTTCGACAGGCTTCTCGTCCGATCTTTCCCCGGGCCTTTCTCCCACACGTATGGCCTTCAAATATGCTTAACCAATGGGGGAATAGGTCATCCAAGTGCCGGGGATTCTACGGGGTATAACAATTTAATAAACTATTTACATAATTTTACTAAATTTTACAGATTTATTTGACTAATATTATTACTCGAATTTATAAATTATTTATGTTAATAATATTATTTTTATAATATTTGATAACTTGATTTTATATTTTAGTCATTAAATTATTCATAAATATAATAATTTAATTATATGATATTTACATAAGTATACTAAGATTTATGATTTTATTCATTAATAATAATATTTATATGATTTTCTATAATTTAAATTATTTTATTATTTATTATTAAGTTACCTACAAATTTTAGTATATTTATTAATTCAATAGCAGCTAAATCCAATTTCATTCAATTTATTTAAATTATAGCCAGTTTCTATTCAATTTCATTTCAATTTATTTCAAATCTGGCCACTTTCTATTCAATTTATGTCAATTTTAGCCACTTTTAATCAATTTTGGCTATTATTTAAATTCAATTTCAACTTAAATTAATTTCTACCCAATAATTAACCGCAACCCGACCGGTTTTGACCCATAAACCGACCCATTTATCCCAGAATCAATCCTAGCCGTTCATCTAGTTTAATCCTACGGTCCTAATTAAAAGCTATTTTATTTCCTTATTTAATCTTCCTACCTACCCAAACCCTAAACATTTTTCACTTCTTCCCCTTCCCACTTAACAGCCGCCGACCTCACCTCCCTCTCTCCCTCTCATCGCCCCATCCCCCTCTCTTCGCCGGAGACAACACCAGCAACAACACCACCACTCGACCACACCCCTCTTTCCCTCTCTTCTTTTTCACACACCCACAACCCGAAACCAGCCGCATCTTCCCCTCTCACCATTATTTCCGGCCACCGTGGCCGGAGAACAACGCCGCAGCCCTCTCCCCTTACCTCCTTTTTTCGTCGCCCTTGTCCTCTCCAGCAAACTCCCATACTCCAAAACCACCGACCACCGCCGGAAAACTCCCAAACTGCCGCACCCTCATACTCTCTCCTTCCTCATTTTTTCGGTGACATCAGACCACCAACCGCATTTTTCCTTCTCTCCCCGTCGATATCCTTTCCCCGGCGAAATCAAACCCCGGTCGGAAACCACCAGAAAACCAACCTCACGCCGCCTCCTCTTTTTTCCTTCCCACCGTTGACCGGAAAACAACCGCCGGAAATACATCCCTACCGACCGATGAATCGGACAGATCTGTGATCTGTCCGTAAATTATTTTTCTTTTCTATTTATTTTTTATTTTTCTTTAATTATTGTTTATTATTATATATATATGTATATAATAAATATATCTATATAATATATATATGTATATGTGAATAATGTGTATATATAATATATAAATATATATTAACATATCTATGACATGCTGTTCGTTTTTTTTATATATAATATATATATAATATATGTATATAAATATATATGATATAATGCATATATATAATGGACATAATATATATAATATATATATATATATGTATAATTATTATCGTTTTCTTTTCTGTTCATTTATATATAATAAATATATATATAAGATATGTATATATATCATAGACCTAATATAATATAATATATATATATGTGTGTGTTTTTCTTTTCTGTCTGTTTATATGTAATAAATATATATATAATATATGTATATATATAAGTAATATATATTGTTGTCGTTTCTGTTTCATCTATGTTATAATAATATGCAATAAATAATGATTGTTCTTCCTTTTGTTTCATTTGTGTATTTATATGATAAATGTCTATTAGCTACTTAGTGTATATCTGGTTAAGTCTTGTATTATCAATTTGCATGATAATTTAGTACTAATTAAATTATGAAATAGTCACTGTTTAGTATTGTTTGAAAATGTCTCATATTACTTGATCACTCCAATTTAATTCTATTATCTCTTTGGCATATGCATTCGATTATAGAAATGTAGTATGCACTTTCCTTAAATTATTGTTATCTGATTCTCTTTCCTTTCAGTTAATTATGATAAATGAAGCTTTATTGGTGGGTCTGTTATATCTAATTCTTCGTTAATTAAGTAAGCAAAATTCTTGATATTTAGACGTATTTTACGTTACCCATTTAATTTAGAAAATTTCTGTTTTAATTTGCTCTATTAATATTATTTATTAATGATAAATATTTCATATAGTGTAATTAAGAGAAATATTTAGGGAAATGACTGATTTTATTTGCTATATTTGATTTATTTATTAAATTACAATAAATATTCCATGTGATTTATTAATTAAGGATAGGTTTTTTTTTAAATTAAAAGGACATTTATGATTGGTATATGCTGTGACCACATTTAAGGAAACTCTTGTGATAGATTTCATCTCTTTCCATTGGCACTGATTTACTGTCTATCTATTATGGAAAATATATTCGTTTTTTTTTACTTTGCTGATTAAGGAAAAATGATTCCTATGATTGAGTTTTCCATTTTTATCTCTTTTCTTTTATCCTTTCTGATTCTTTAGATATAAAAGCAATCTTTAGTCTTCTTTACTGGACATTGAAAAATAGATTTCGGCTAGCAATAATAAGTTCATTTTTATTCCTTCAAGCAAGAAAACTTCTCTCTTTAAATAATATCTTAAAAAATAAAGTGTTATTTTCAAGAATTCTTTTAAAGCTTCCTTCAATCGGTTAGTACGTTTCTTGTATTATGTTCTTACAATGAAATGCTTTACATATCCTACTTGTGTGTTGTAGTTTGGGTTTTGAATCTACGACACTTTATTCCCTATATGAATACCGATTTAAATATGATTTGTGTCTAGGTTTAGGGTGTTGATATTGTTTGTTGTTTTGTTTTCGTTATGTAACAGGCGTTATTATGGAGGCAAGTATTGAAGAGTCATTCGGGATACAAAGGATGAAGAATTTATTAATTTCATCTTAGTGTTGTATTCATTTGTTTTTTTTTTGTAATAATTGTAAAAAAAAAATGATGACAAATAGTGGAAAGGGGTATGGGGAAGAGGATCTTGTTCTTCTTTACTGTTTTCTTATACGTTGATATCGCTAGAAAACATGCATATAGGAACGACGCGCAATAGAAATTATGCTCGTAGCAGTTTGATTTATATATTGCTAGAAAATATGCCTATAGGAATAACACGTAATTGTTAGAAATCACAATCAGAGGAATTAGCAATAATATTAACGCCAATTTAATACTGCTAAAATTTTTAGGCTTTTGTAGTCATGTATGTGCAAGTTGATAAAAACATCATACAAATTTTATTTTGCATATCTGTTGCTTTTTAAATCAATAGGTGATAAAAGGCTATTGGTAACATGTTTATAGGACTTAATCTTTTAGACTGATTCACGGAATCACAAACCCACTTCTGTTTATTCTCTCAATTAAAGAATCATGCCCGATTTACTGGTTTTTAATATGATTCCTTGTCTGCTACCATAACTTCAATAGGAATTATATCTTTAAGTCCTTAATTTGGAACACGTTTATATTCAAACTTCTTAAACACTGCTTGTAGTTACAAATCTAATTGCTAAATTTGCCAATGCATATCATGCTAAGATATTAATTTGTTTAAATCGTACTTGTTTAGTCATTACATTATATTCACCTATTTCAAATTGGTTATTACTCTTACATTAAATTCTGTTGATTTGCACCTAGTTAAGTACGTTTGCATTAAATTTCACTCTAATTGATTTGCATTTCTGAATCCATTTCAAGCTAGCCTTATTTTCACATTAAAGTTGCTTTCTTTAATCTACGGTTTTCCTCTATTTTGAACTGGCACTATATTTACACTAAATTTGGTTTTCATATACGAAGTCAACATATTTGTTTAGAGATCATTTATAATATTCACTTGCACCCATTTTTATAAATCATGCTTTTAGGTTTAACAAAGAGGCTTATTCAAGACCTTTATATGCTTATTGCGAGAATTATCGTTTGTTTTTCGTTTTTTTTTCTTTTATAATCTTAGGATTTTTAGATCCATAAAGCCAAAATAGCTGTCCAAAGCCTCTTGGACCTTAAGTTTGGTGCGGGTAGGCAAATAGTAGGACGTTAGTTTCCTCACTTAGAGCGTTTTTAAGTAAATTAATCAACTAGGTGGGAAATGATAGTTCGTCCTCGCTGGATAATACGAGCAATCTAAACGATTGAGAAATATTATTTAAGTTGCATGGGGTGATCCCATTAAGTCAAACATTTCTAAACGTAGAACTATGTTTGGCCTGATTCCCTTAAGGGATACGTAGGCGCCTCATCAAGGCTCGGCCCCATAATTAAATAAAGTATTTATTCGTTGTTTGTTTATTTTTAATTTCTGTGTGTATTATTTTGCTACAAATCTTTGCATATAATAGGTTAAAATCCCTTCAAAATTCATTTTTGCCCCCAATTCCTTCTATTATTCGTCTAAACAGAATTTAATCTTTTATTATCGACTTCTTTTACCAAATCATTTTTAGTATATATAATATAGGTTTTGAAACAACTTTAATTGATCACTTAGTTAAAATTCCCCATTTAATGAGTACGGCCGGGACCCACTTTTATGGACCTCGAAAGGTGCCTAACACATTCCTTTCGAGGTAATTAAAGCCCTTACCCGACTATGGTTACCTAGGAAATAAAGCTTAGGTTAGAACGGTGCCCTAACGCACCTTAATTCGTTAGGTGGCGACTCTCTTATTCATCCTTTAAGAGACGTCATATGTTGGGACCCGCTTTCCACGAGGAAAAAATGGGGTGCGACACTCCTCAAGAAAAAATGGTTGAAGAAGAGATTTTTAGCTCAAAGACTAAGCCAAATTATATGTTTGACCACATTGAAAATTATGGAATTGAAGAAGAAATCTCTAGTTCTCAAAAAGAAGAGGTTGAGGAGATATTGAGAAGCATAACAGGAAGGAGTGAACAATGGGGCTGAGTCCAAACTAACTGGTGGGAAATAGTTCAACATGATGTTTCCAAAACATGGATTTTTCCACGGGAGGACTTTTACAAGAATTACAAAATTCTCATCAGGAAGTAAAACTCGACGAGGTGGAAATTGTGAGCAGCGATTGGCTCTCAAAGCAAGCTCAAAAACTTGAAGTATATGGGGATTATCGTGAAGGCATTTCAAGGCTGACATGCCACGACCCGAAAGGAGGCCCGGATCTCGATACGGGACAAGGAGCCCTGACAAACCCCAAGTCGACCCATGGAATAAAAATACATCTAACTCAATCAAGAACTGAATAACCATCAATACAATCATAGCGGAAACTAACTTGAATATAACATTAGAATATAAAATTCGAAGCTGAATACATACATATGTCCGAATAGCCTCTAATCATGACGAGTTGATGGGACAAGACCCCAACTAACTCACACATAAAGAAAAGATGGATAGTCTAGTCCTCGAAAGATGAGGACTCACCAATAAAGCAACGCTAACTTCGATAAGCTGACTAAGAGCGGGGCTGAAGCTAAGAACCAGGTGTTGTATCATGAAATGATATAGCATAGAAGTATGAGGTCAGTACGTGAAATATACTGTTATACCCCGTAGAATTTCCGACACCTAGACGACCTATTCGCACGTTGGTTAAGCACATCTGAAGGCCATACGTGCTTTAGAAAGGCCCGGGAAAAAGATCGGACGAGAAACCCGTCGAACCATCGTGGGAGGAGCCGAGGCAGAGCCCCTCCGCGATGGCAGCGTGTCACGGAGGTGAGGCCTCCGCGATGGCTCCGTGACACGTTGCCCAGGTTCAGGCTCAAGTATATAAGCCCCACTTCGGTTTAATTTCATTTTAAATCAAAGGAAATTCCAGAAAATAGAGGGCAAACGCAGAGAGAAAGGAGAAACGAAGAAATTATATAATTTTCGTCCGATTACGCTGTTAAACGCTGCCCAAACTCAAATTAATCCTAGATACCGAGGTATTTAGCAGCAGAGAGCATTCCTACGAATTCAGTTTCGTAAAATACGGCCGACGAATCGTCGAGCCACCGAGCTAAGGTAAGTGGAATTGCTCTAAATTAGTGTCTATGCGTTCCTAGCTGTGAAGTGAATATTTCTCCCTTCTGGACCTCTGAAAAATAGCGAGTATCTGGCCGTCTTTCGATAAGCCTAAGTTTAGGCTATAAACTATATCGAAAGTGACATTGCCTTTTGAAATAAAGTTGTATTTAGTATTGATTGATATGTTTATGAATGCAGTTGGGAGAAAACAGTTAAAGTACCGGCCGAGCTTCGTCTGACAGACGAATAGTTCAAGGATAAGGTATGTAAAGTTAGTTTCCTCGGCAAGTTAAGAAATCTTGATACAGTATAGTAATTTAAAGGCCAGTAGATTGTCCAGAAGTCATGTGTTACGTTTGTTACGACTGTTGGTACGATATTGAAAGTATCGAGTTACAACTTGCGTGAAATTTGCTAGTATGATAGAGATTCTAATATAAGCATTAGAAACTGCACAGTATGCTCAGTATGCGATGTTACACAGGATGTTAGTATATCATTGTGCTCAATCGAAACACAGTAGAGCAAGTAGTACCTGTAAGACAGCTCAGAAATAGAATGATAAATTGAAACAAAGTTAGAAAGCATGTTAGGAATAGTAAATCATGTTACTATAGAAAATTCAGTATATAACATAGTTTCAGCAAAAGGACTATATCATGTTCAGCATTAGCCTTTGTACAGTCTGGCAGAAGACCATATTCATACATACATATATATTATTTCCAGCCTCAGCATGTATTAAGTATGTACATATTTTTATCACTAGTCCAGCATATAGTGTATACATAAACTGAGTAAACAGCAGAGTTTTCAGCAGAAACATTATCTTATATAGCATTTGCCCCAGTACAGCCCGGCAGGAGACTATATTCATATTTATACATCTTTACCTGCCTCAGCACCTATTAAATACGTACAGATTACTATCATTAGTTCAGCATGTAATATATGTGATACTTTCCCCCTATTAGCCTCAGCATGTGAGATACGCAGACAGCATTACTAGTTGAGACCGTTGTATTGTTTGGGGTTGGATTACCCAGCATCCCTGACCGCCCCAGGGTTAATAGCTGTATCGACTCATCCGCCAGAGGATGAGGATACGTCACTCTACGGAGTGGTATGCCGTCCCGCAAGGGGACGAAGATGGGATGCCAGTTTCCCCATATTGTGCCTTGGTCGGCCCTTATACACCCCCGTCGAGCGGGTACGCCCGGGGTGTTGATTTAGGAGTCCTTCGGACTCAGATATAGTTATAGTCAGGGGCTCAGCGAGCCCAAGTGCATACCCAGGGGACCGACAGGATGCTTACAGCCATTATAGGAGATGGGATGACCGGGGTAGGGGTGTAGATTCTGTGCTGATTGTACCTCCCGGCTTATGGGGGCCGGGTAAGGTTTGTGTATGCTATGTATGTTATGATATGTTACACTGTGTTACAGTAGATACGAGTAGATCGAAAGTAGAACGATCAATCCTCAGGTATGACTCCTACTCCTTCCAGTATGATTAAGAGAAGGTATGACTTACATTATCAGACAGTTAAGCTATTCCTTCTACTTCAGTTTCATCAGTTATATTATTGCTTCAGATTTTGCTTTCAGTTATTGCTTTACATACTCAGTACCAGCAGTACTGACGCCCGGTGGGGCGCTGCATTACTTGTCTGCAGGTACTCATAGACGAGCAGGCGATGCTACGTGATTCCTATCAGCGATCGAGTATTCAGCTCCTGTCATCCGGAGACTGAATTCCAGAGGTGTATTTCAGTTCCTTTTTGTTGTATAGTACGGGTAGGTCGGGGCCCTGTCCCGATCATTTCTATTGCTATTCCTAGAGGCTTGCAGTCTGTATATTTCCCTGTGGTCAGTTGAGCCGGTCGTGTGAGGCCGTGCAGTTGTTAGCTGTTAGTACTCTTGCTTCTTGTATGTTGGCTGTGTGGGGCCATAAGTTTGACAGTAGTGGTGACCTTGCCGGTCACGTAGCCTTCTAGTATTTTATTGCTGAATGCAGATAACTAGATAGCATGGTGGCCTTGTCGGCCCGCATAGGCTTCCCTATAGTTGCTTGTTCTGGTCAGCTGTTATTACAGGTACAGGAGGCTATAGGCCAATGGGCCGGGGGCTGTGTTTACAGCCGTTATATAGCCCTTTATTTCCAGAAATGTGAATTAGAGCCAGCCAGGCACCAGATGTGCCTAGGCTTAGCAGTCCAGTAGTTCAGGTCCTAGTAGGGCACCAGGTGCCAGTCATACCCCCCAAGGCGGGGCGTGACATATACCGAGTATGCAAGGTAAGTAAAACCTCTAATATAAGTAAAATCATTTAAATACAATGCATTAATCAAAACATAACATCAGAAAACTAAGAGTAGGACTTGCATGCATCCTTTCTGAAATCATGACCTCTTCATAACATGATATAACATACTTCATTAAATCATAACTTAATAGATTGACTCAAAGTTGAACTCTGACATTTATAATTAAAAGCTGAACATTGAGTCAAACCTGCTTTAGAACATGCATTTACATAAATCTCATAAATAATGAATATGGATATTAGAAATCATGAGGAACAATGGGAGACTCGTCTTTTAACCGACATACCATGATAGAGCTTATGTGGTCCCGACTATTACACACAAGTGGGCAGAGCCGTCCAAAGCCTTTCCAGGGCTAAGGACGCTACCATGATATCCATATCAAGTTAAAGGCCCATTCGGGCAAGGGGAAGCTCACAAGGGAGGCCCCAAGTCATATAATAGTATAACCTACGTTGGCGCGTAGTTCTGAGGAATAGGGTGATCGACCCATAGCCTACTCGGTGCTAGACAATACTCCTAAAAATATGCAAATGCTCTACATTGTATATAATGAAGCTAAACATCGTTTATTGATGAAGCTCAATAATCAAATACATCTCATTTACGAAATCATGCATATGAGAAGCTTTAGTTCAAAACATACCACAAGCTGAAAACATACTTGGGAGCCTCTGCTCCAAAACCATGTGGTAAGCCATGCATAGGAAGACTTAACTCAAAACATACTATAAGCTAGAATATAAATTTGGAAGTCTTTGCTCCAAAACAATGTGGTAAGCTTAGTTCGAGAAAATCATTATTTTAAACTTAACAGGTGGGCATTGCCCAAAGTATTATCATACTTAGAAATACTCAATTCTCATCGAAAACATAATTATAAACATAGGTATCTTCAAATCATGCTTTTCATCATAAGATCTCATCATTATAACATATACTTCACAAATCTCACTTTTCATGATCACATCAGTGGGCTTCAACATTCATAAGGCTAGAAACATGATTTTAATTGAAAACATTATATAATTAGCCCATGCTTCACAATATGATGATACAATCGTAATCAATTTATACCCACGTGTAGAGATAGATAATTCATGCGTTTGAGTAAAAACCCCACAGATCAATCATAGAATTTCATACTTTTTAGAGAGGGATTAGGAATGGGTGTGTAATAAACCACCCATTCATAACCCTACATACCTGATGGAGACTGAATCTTTCTCTCCCTTGAATGCCCAAAAATGAATTGAAAGAAATTAAAGAAGAAAACCTTGAATCACCCTTTGATTACCTCTCTGTCACTCTTCTATTCTCTTGCATGCATGAATGAAGAATTTAGGATAGTTTCCCCCCTCTAAAACCCACCTTTCATAGGCTAAAATGACGTAGTTTAGGCTTTAGGAACTTAGGAATTACGAAAATACCCTTACTAATTTGTCGGGAAAAGACTGCCAGGAGGTCCTAATGAGGGACCTAACGACTCGTCCTCACTGGCCATGACTCGTTGCCTCAATGCATGATGTACACTTCCAAGAATTCATCAGGGGACCCCATGAGGCACCCCATGAATCGTGGTGGCTGACCACGACTCGTGGTCACCACCCGTGATCCCCACTGCCAAAAACTCCTTGCCAAGCATCTAGTCCATGCCATGGGTGACCTCACGAGTCATGTGGTCTGACCACGACTTGTGGTCATACTTGTGGTGTTCCCCAGACCATGCCACCTCCTTGCTTGACCACGAGTCACTTCATGACTCGTGATCACTCCTCACGGGTCACCTAACGACCCGTTCTGTGACCTGGTGCAGAATTTTAGTTTTTCTCCATTTCAACTCTCGGGTCTGATATTTGGGCTTCTAGGGTATAACAATATCTCCCCCTTGGGAACATTCGTCATTGAATGTTGGAAAACACACAGAAAAGGAAGAAACATACAATAATTATATGCAAATACTGATCATTTAAGCTAAAAAACAATGGAATGACTACCTCTGAAAAGAACTACATAGATGAATTGAATTCAAGCATCACATACATTTACTATAACATAAAACAAACTGCGCACATGAACTGAACATGAAACTAAATAGAGTATCAGGGAAACAACTGATACCTCAAACTGAAACTAAGCCGATAGGGGAAAGGTGAGGGTATTTAGCCATCATATCTGCTTCGGCTTCCCATATAGCTCCCTCAACATGTTGATTTCTCTATAACACCTTTACTGAAGCTACTTCCTTGTTCCTCAGCCTACGAACCTGAAGATCCAATATTTCAACTAGAACTTCCTCATAGCTAAGGCTATCCTTTACACCAACGTTATCCATTGGGACTACTAGAGCTGGATCTCCCAAACATTTCTTCAAAACCGATACATGAAATGCAGGATGCATGGAAGATAACTTTAAGGGCAAGTCCAACTCATATGCTACCTTACCAGCTCTTCTCATAATCCAGTTGGGACCGACATAACAGGGACTGAGTTTTCCTTTTTTCCCAAACTGCATGACTCCCTTCATGGGAGATACCTTCAGAAATATCCAATCGTCTACCTCGAACTCCAAATCTCTCCTCCTCACATCAGCAAATGACTTTTGACTACTCTGAGCAGTTTTCATCCTGTCCCTTATCAACTGAACCTTCACTATAGCCTCATGAACCAAATCTGGCCCTATCATAGCTATCTCGCCAACCTCAAACCATCCGATGGGCGACCTACATCTCCACCCATAAAGAGCCTCGAACGGTGCCATTTGGATACTAGAGTGATAGTTGTTATTTTAAGCAAATTCAACCAGAGGCGGCAAGTGATCATCCCAACTATCTTTAAAGTCCATCACATAAGCTCTCAATATGTCTTCGAGAGTTTGAATTATCTGCTCTACTTGGCCATCCGTTTGTGAATGAAATGCTGTGCTGAGCTTAACTTGAGTCCCAAGCTCCTTTTGAAAAGACCGCCAAAACTGAAAGGTAAATTGAGTACCTCGGTCTGAAATGATAGACAAGGGCACTCCATGCAATCGAACCAACTCCTGGATGTATAGCTGGGCACAATCCTCCATTGAGTCTATAGTTTTGGCCGGTAGAAAATGAGCAGCTTTAGTCAGCCTGTCTACCACCACCCATATAGAATCATATTATCAGCGAGTACGAGGTAGGCCCGTAATGAAATCCATATAAATCTCTTCCCACTTCCAAGTGGAAATGCTAATATCTTGAAGTACGCCTCCTGGCCTTTGATGCTCAATCTTTACTTGTTCAAAGTTCGGGCACTTGGCTACAAATTCTGCAATATCCCTCTTCATGTCGTTCCACCAATATATTTCCTGCAAGTCATGATACATCCTGGTGATTCTCGGATGGATAGAATATCTAGATCCATGAGCCTCATGCAACATCCGACTCCTCAAATCATCGACATCTGGAGCACATAGGCGACCCTGGTACCGCAGCACACCATCTCCCCCTTGGGAGAAGACCTCCACCATAATTGGATCCTCATCATGTCTAGCTTTCACATCAGTCACCAAGGACGATTCAGACCCGTTTTGGACAACAACACCGCTATCAGTCGAGTCGACCAATATAACTCCCAACCTTGCGAGTCGATTTACATCTTTCACCAACTCCTTCTTTCCTTCATCCACATGGGACACACTCTCCATAGAGAGCCTACTAAGTGCGTATGCTACCACATTAGCCTTACGCGAATGGTAAAGGACACTCATATCGTTGTCCTTGAGCAGCTCCAACCACCTTCTTTGCCGAAGATTGAGATCCTTCTACGTGAATAGATATTGTAAATTCTTGTGATCCGTAAATACATCCACACGGACCCCATAAAAATAATGCCTCCATATCTTCAAGGTGAATACCACCGAGGCCAATTCAATGTCATGAGTCGTGTAACTCTTCTCATGGACTTTCAACTGTCTTGAGGCATATGCTATCACTTTCCCATGCTGCATCAACACACACCCAAGTCCGATCCTTGAAGCATCGCAATACACCACGAATCCATCAGTACCCTCGGGTAGGGTCAACATTGATGCTGAAGTGAGTCGAGTCTTCAACTCTTGGAAGCCCTTCTCGCAAGCCACCGACCATTGGAATTTCACCTTTTTCTGAGTTAACATGGTCGATGGTGCTGCAATAGATGAGAAACACTCAACAAGCCTCTGATAGTAACCAGCTAAACCCAAGAAACTCCAAATATCTGAAAGAGTCATCGGTCTAGGCCAATTCTCCACCGCCTCGATTTTTTGAGAATCTACCGTTATGCCCTCACTCGATACCACATGGACCAAAAATACTACGAATTCCAACAAAAACTCACACTTGCTGAACTTGGCATACAATTGGTGATCTTTAAGAGTCTAAAGTACTACTCTCAAGTGAGCGGCATGCTCCTCCTCGCTCCGAGAGTATATAAGGATATCATCAATGAACACAATCACGAACATGTCCAGATATTGCTTGAACACCCTGTTCATCAAGTCCATGAAAGCTGTAGGAGCATTCGTTAGTCTAAAAGACATAAATACAAACTCATAATGGCCATACCGCGTCCTGAAGGCCGTCTTCGGCATATCACTCTCCCGAAATCTAAACTGATGGTACCTGGACCTGAGATCTATCTTTGAGAAACACTTGGCACCCTAAAGCTGGTCAAAAAAATCATCAATCTTGGGTAAAGGATACCAGTTCATGATGGTGATTTTGTTCAATTATCGATAGTCTATACATATGCGAAGAGAACCGTCCTTTTTACGGACAAAGAGAACTGTTGCACCCCATGGGGACTTTCTCGGTCTAATGAAACCCTTATCTAACTGACCTTTTAACTCTTTTAACTCGGTTGGATCCATCCTGTAGGGAGAATAGATATAGGGTACGTGTCAGGAAGAAGGTCAATACCAAAATCTATCTCCCACTAAAGAAGAACACCTGGCAAATCATCAGGAAAGACCTCTGGATACTCACGTACTACTGGAACTGATTGGATAGTCAGGGTATCAGACTCGACATCCTTAACCCTAACTAGATGGTACATGAAACCCTTAGAAATCATCTTCCTGACCTTAAGGTAGGAAATGAAACAACCTATAGGCACAACTGAACTACCCTTCCATTCTAAGACTAGCTCACCCTGAAATCTAAACTCTACTTCCTAGGTTCTATAATTAACTGAACCATAGCATGCAAATAACCAATCCATTCTGAGAATAACATCAAAATTGTTCATGGATAACTCCATCAAATTTACTAAGATGACCTTCTGAAAGATTGAGACAGGGCAACCTTTATACACCCATCTAGCTATAACTGAGTCACCTACTGGAATGGAAACTCAGAAGAGTTCTGACAAGACTTCGGGACTGACTCCGAAGCTATTGGCCACATAATGTGTCATAAAAGACGAGGTAGCCCCAAGATCTAGCAAAGCATAAACATCAATATGGAAAACTTGCAGCATACCAGTGACCACATCCGGGGAGACCTCCTACTCCTAACGGGATGCTAAAGCATAGAATTTGTTCTGGTGCTGACCGCCAACTGTGCTAGTAGATGCCCCCTAATGTGCTAAGCGTACGGAAAAGGTTGTTGAGCTAAAAGCTGGGCCTCGGCCCCCAAACTGATCCTGTCTCGTAGTTGGACAATCTCTAAGCATGTGTCCGGGCTGCCCACACCAAAAACAAGCACCTGAACTAGCCAAACACTGGCCTGTGTTCCCCTGACAACACCAGCGACAAGTTGGGATGCTTGAATCTGCGAGTCTACTACTATGACCCCTCGAGCTTGATGCCCGCCCTCTCTGGTCATGTCTGGGCCTGGATGGAACACCCAATGCTGGAGATGTTGGGGCTGATGATATCTGGTGGGTCTGCTATCGGTGCCCACCACCATACCTTTGCTGAGAGAATCTGTGGTCCTCGGTCCTAGCCCTCTTGGCCTCTCACCCTCTCGAATGTGTCGCCTCCATCTGTTGGGCGTACAAAACTATCCGTGGGAAATCCATATCCTAATGAGGAATAGAAGTCCTACCATCCTTGTCCAAGTAGCTCGCTACTCCATGGACGAATCTACTCACTCACATCCTCTGATCGGCTACAAACTCTATGCATATTTCGATATGTGAGTGAACTCAAGGGAATACTCTAGTACAGTCATTCTCCCTTTCTTCAAATTCACGAACTCAGCTGTCTTCAGCTCCCTCATCTCCCGAAGGAAGAACCGGTCTAGAAATGCAACATGGAACTCTTCCCAAGTGACTAGACCTGCTCTTGCGACCCTACTATCCTTCCATTAGCGAAACCAGATATGCGCGACCCTTTTTAACTGATAAGAGGCCAAATCAGCGCACTCAACCCCATTCACCCCCATGACTTGGGTGGTCTTGACAATCTCATCTACAAACTCATGTGGGTCCACATCTACCTTAGACCAAATGAACTCCAGTGGGTTCATCCTCAAGAAGTCTTTGACTCGAGCCTCCATTACATTACTATTTTGCGAAACATGCGCAATGGCCCGCTGATTGAATTGAGTGGTCAAGGCCTGCGTAAGAATCTGAATAGCGGCCCGACACTCAGCATGGGCTTCTAGCTCTAGTGCCTGGGGCTCCTGAACTGGTGGGGCTGGCAGATGCCCATGACTATTGCCATCCTAGTGGCCTTCACCATCTCCATTCCTCCTTCCGTTCATTCTTCAAGGAGCCATGATTTTTCGATCTCAAATAGCATGAATTAGAAGGATAGAAAGACTTTTCATCGCACGACAAAGATCGTGAAAGAAGGGAACATTTCCTAAATGTATCGTAGCCTCTTCATCATAAGTGTGGCAAGCTTCATACCCATGAAAAAAGACTCTACTTAACACGCCTTTCAGACACCCTAGGACACTTCAAACCTATGGCTCTGATACCAAGTTTATCACAACCCGAACGGAGGCCCGGATCGCGACACGGGACAAGGATCCTCGAGAGACCCCAAGTCAACCCATGGCATAAGAACGCATCTAACTCAATCAAGAACTAAATAGCCATCAATACAATCATAGTGGAAGTCTAACTTGAATATAACATCATAATATAAAATTCAAAGCTTAATAAATACATATGTCTAAATACCCTCTAATCATGATGAGTTGATGGTACAAGACCCCAACTAACTCAACAAGTTGAAACTAAAATACATAAATAAAAGATGGATAGTATAGTCCTCGGAAGATGAGGACTCAACAATAAAGCAACACTAACTCCGATAAGCTGACTAAGAGCGAGGCTGAAGCTGAGAGCCAGGTCCTGTATTATGAAACGATACAACATAGAAGTATGTGTTCAGTACGTGGAATGTACCAAGTATGCAATATAAGTAAAACCTTTAATATAAGTAAAATCATTTAAAGACAATGCATTAATTAAAACATAACATCAGAAAACTGAGAGTAGGACTTGAATGCATTCTTTCTGAAATCATGACCTCTTCATAACATTATATAACATGCTTCATAAAATCATAACTGAATCAATTGACTCAAAGTTGAACTCTGAAATTTATAAGTAAAAGCTAAAGATTGAGCCAAACCTGCTTAGAACATGCATTTACATAAATCTCATAAGTAATGAATATGCATATCTGAAATTATGAGGAACAATGGGCGACTCATCATTTAACCTACATACCATGATAGAGCATACATGGTCCCAATTATCACACTCAAGTGGGTAGAGCTGTCCAAAGCCTTTCCAGGGCTAAGTACGCTACCATGATATCGATATCAAGATGAAGGCCCATTCGGGCAAGGGGAAGCTCACAAAGGAGTTCCCAAGTCATATAATAGTATAACCTATGTTGGCGCGTAGTTTTGAGTCATAGGGTGATCGTCCCACAGCCTACTCGGTGCTAGAAAACACTCCTAAAAACATGCAAATGCTCTACATCGTATATAATGAAGTTGAATATCATCTATTGACGAAGCTCAATAATCAAATACATTTTATTTACGAAATCATGCATATGAGAAGTTTTAGTTCAAAACATACCACAAGCTGAAAACATACTTGGGAGCCTTTGCTCCAAAACCATGTGGTTAGCTATATATAGGAATACATAACTCAAAACATACCACAAGCTAGAATATAAATTTGGGATTCTTTATCATACTTAGAAATACTCAATTCTTATTGAAAACATAATTATAAATATGGGTAGCTTCAAATCATGCTTTTCATCATAAGCTCTCATCATTATCACATATACTTCATAAATCTCACTTTTCATGATCATCTCATCAGTGGGCTTCAACATTCATAAGGCTACAAACATGATTTTAATTGAAAACATTATAAAATTAGCCCATGCTTCACGTTTCGATGATACAATCATAATTAATTCATACCCATGTGTAGAGATAGATAATTCATGCATTTAGGTAAAAACCTTATAGATCAATCATTGAATTTCACACATTCAAACCACCCATTCATAACCCTACATACCTGATGGAGACTGAATCTTACTATCCCCTGAATGCCCAAAAGGGAATTGAAAGAAATTGAAGAAGAAAACCTTGAATCACCCTTTGACCACCTCTCTATCACTCTTTTATTCTCTTGCATGCATGAATGAAGACATTAGGATAGTTTCCCTCTCTAAAATCCACCTTTCATAGGCTAAAACGACATAGTTTAGGCTTTAGGAACTTAGGAATTATGAAAAGACCCTTACTAATTTCGCAGGAAAACACTATCAGGAGGTCCCAACAAGGGACCTAACGACTCATCCTCACTGGCCACAACTCATTGCCTAAATCCTTGATGTACACTGCCAATAATTCATCAAGGGACCCCACGAGGGACCCCACAAATCATGGTGGCTGACCATGACTCATGGTCACCACCCGTGATCCCCACTGCCAAAAACTCCTTTCCAAGCATCCAGTCCAGGCCATGGGTGATCTCACGAGTCATGTGGTCTGACCACGACTCGTGGTCTTCCCTAGACCATGCCACCTCCTTTATTGACCACGAGTCACTTCATGACTCGTGGTCACTCCTCACGGGTCACCTAACGACCCGTTCTGTGACCTGGTGCAGAATTTCAGTTTTTCTCCATTTCAACTCCCCGGTCTGATCTTTGGGCTTTCAGGGTATATCATGACAGAATACTTCTTAAATATGCATGCTGAGCAAAGTCAAGAAGTAGAGTCATTAGAAAGTGCTACCCAAGGATTGGAGGCCAAGTTAAACAATGATATGATTGTGTCATGCAATGCTCAATATCAACTAGTCATGGGTACTAGTTTTAAATTAGCTCCTAATGAAGAAGAGGTCAAGATAGACTTTGAAGAGTTAAGGTCAATTTGCCAACCATCCAACCCAACAATAATGCGAGATGTCGAAATTGAAGAAGTGACAATAGAGTTGCAAAGAAAAGCATCAAATCATTTTTGAGGACTCTAGTGCATCTGAGAGTGAGGATGCTAATAAGGAAGCATGCTTAAAAATGGAGCGACTTAGGCCACATTCCAATCATTTTTCAATATTACACTTGGTTGACGATATATAAATTGAGGAAATGGAGAGGAAGATCAAAGTGACTTCATTTTAAAGTTTTTCATGCCAACAGGGCAAAATCACATCCCTCATTTAAGGGCCAAGAAGTGCAAGATGTGACATCTATTTTTTGGTGCCTATACTATTACACCACCACCCCTCAACTGGAGGAAAAAATTGAAAAATAAAAAAATAAAGGTACAATTCATAAGTTCAAAGTGGAAAAGAAAAATGGAAAATTGATAACGTCGTGCCGCGATGTTAAATCAAGTGCTGCTTGGGAAGTAACCTAAGGTAATATAGTTTTACTTTTTTATTTTTCTTTTTTTAGATTTGTTGTGGGTATTCAAGTATGTAGAAAATAAATCATAAGTATAGGAGAAGACTCACACAACAGAGAATGAAAGTGGGCAGCAAAGCCACAGCTGCGTGATACGATGGCCCATCTGCAATATAAAGGCGTGACACAGAGTGCCATCTAAGCACTAAGTCGCACAACGTGGGGCACGATGCCCGCATAGTGGTCCGCGACGCGGTCATGGTCATTAGGGAAAAAGTGGTCTCCACATCCAATGAGGAGTAGGACCAGGGAGTTCTTCTATTACTCTTGTACTTGTACTTTATTATTTTAGCACTGGGGACAGTGCCATTGATTAAGTGTGGGATGCAAAAAATTGAATATCCATGTATGCTTAAATTGCTATAACTATTCATGGTCCTAGTTTTTTGTGATTTTTTGATTCCAGCTAGCTTGAATTATTTATAGTAATTTTGGTATGTTTTTGTTTTTGCTCTCTCGATGTTATTTTTGTTACTTATTCGGTGGATAGTCCCTTAGAACTGACTAGAGCAGTCTAGTTTTGTTTTGTTATTGTTATGAATTTTTTCGATGATGGATGGATGATGATGGTCTTAATAAAAATTAGTCATTGGTAGGAGAACAAGAACTTGAAACCTTATGAATCCTAGGTTCTTCACTTAGAATATCATTGAGACTTTTTGTAATTCACTCAAAAATGTATGAAAAGGTAGAAACACTTAGACTTTTGAAACTTGACTCCTGTGCTTGAAAATTGAGCTTAATAATGTGAGACATTCAATATGGATATGTGTGTTTATGTAATTGTGATTGTCGTTATCAAACCATGTGTGCCATTGTGTGTGTGTGATGATTTTGCATATACTCCATGCTTGCAATTTGATGTCTAGAACTTGCCCGGTGTGTGTGTTAAGAGAAATGGAAATGTTGAATCTAGGAAGTGATATAGGCATTTCTTTGGTAGTCTATTTATATCTGATTTGTCTACCTTGATGTGATTATCCTAGTTAGCCATTTTGAGCCTTAGCATATTCTTTTGATAGCCATATTACAAGCCTAATCCCTTTTATTCTGTTGACCACCCAAATGACTTCTGAGGTGCTTTAATTGTAAATTTTTCATGAAAGGAGCACACGTGAAGAAAAAAAGCTAAAGTGTGAAAATTAGAAGAAAAGAGAAGGGTGAAAAATGCAAAACAAGGTGGGTGATATTAGTGGGGAAAGAAAAAGAGAAAAAGTTTGAAAATAAATGAATGAACAAGAATGAGAAGAAGAGAAAAGAAAGGAAAAAAGTGAATGAAATTAATGTCAAGAATTCTGTACTTGTCACGTAAAGTTGCAAAATAAAAAAATAAAAGGGAGGTATAAGGAGAAAAATAGGGATATTGAAGAATGTGTTAAAAAGTGAAAGAATTGTGAAGTATTAAAGTGCTTAGGGAGATTAGTCACTATTCCGGTCAAATAGTTCCTATCCATCCCTTAGCATAAATTACAATCATCTTAAGTTCTAATTGATCCTAGATTTGATGTTCTATATTAGTGTGAGTATTTATACTAAGGGCAAGCCTATAGGTCATGTTTTGCATGCATGTAGAGTTCTTTAGGAGAATGAGTAATATTACTTTATCTACGCCCAAGTTAAAACTGTTATGTATCATGCGAGTGAAAGGGCATCTCTCTAAATAGTGAGGGGCATATAATGGTAATATTTTGGTGTATCTATGATTACTAAATTACTTATGTTTATGTTGGCCCACATATATTTTTATGAGTTAGTTCTAGAAGCTAACTGATTTTGACATATGACTTTGAATGTTGATCTTATATGCATATTGAGTGGATTGTTGAAGCTTGATTGAATTGTCTAATGGACCTGAGTGTATGTAGACATGTTCTTAAGGTTAATGTTGTGTGAATCTTGAGTGGGGAAGTGGTAGATTATTTGAGGACGAATAATAGTTTAAGTGTGGGGTGGTGATGTTGGGCGTATTTATGCACTTATGTACCATATTTTCCCTATACGCGATGTGGACCTGTGGTGTCCGACTCAAAGCCTGCAAAGTTGAATCCCAGTCCAAGTAGGAAAAGATGCATACCTATTCTACTACTGTAAATACCCCCTTTAAGACCTTTTTATCAGGATTTATCACTTATTCATTGACTATTATTTATGCATTGATTCATTGATTAGCAAGAGAATTCATTGTAAGTGTGAAAATATCATTCTATACAATTGATTGAGAGAAACATCAAGTTCTTATGATTCTATTTAGCTTTCAAGATTTATCAAACAGTTTCATATTACTGTAAGTGATCATTATGACTTCTTACAAATATTATGTTATTGTTTCGTCAAACATGAGAAGCTAATTTCTTTATTTAGGGTTGTGGGGACCATGATGGATTAATGAAAGTAGAAAAATAAAATAGTGATTCATGAATGGTGAATTAAGTGGATTGTTATTCTCTTTGTTTTAATTAGTTTTAGTGGTTGCAAACATTGAAACATGTCTGTATTATCAACTTGCTTGACCAAAGAGGTTGAAGTTAGGAAAAGAGAATAATAATGGAAATTTGAGACTACCAACCCTCATCAAATTGACTTGAGCTCTAATCAAGGATAATTAATCCAAGACATATGACGAGGGCAGAATGTGAACACCTAAAGTCCTAGAGGATTTAGAGTAAAATTCATCAATGTAGGTCGAGAGACGCTAAATGAACTTAATCATCAGTCTTACACAAAATTCACCAGGATAGACCACTAATAAAATAAGCCTACTGTATTATAAAATCATGGGGAACACAGTCCTAGTTTCTTATCAAAATTTGATACAAACAAACTCTTAGCTTAAATTACTTCTTTTCTTTTATTGCAATCCCCCTCTAAAATACTTACTATCAATTGATTTACTCACTGTTAGCATATAATTTTTGACCTATTCCCTGTGGGTTCGATCCAACCTAGTTGGGTTAATATCTGTCAGTGATCGCTTTATACTTCACTACAAGGTGTAATTTTGGTGTGATCAGTGTTGGACTTGCGGGATTAGAGTGGGATAAAAGGTGATATTAGTATTGGTAGGAACTGGATGAGATGTGTTCCCAAGAGTGGGTGGTGTAGCCATTTGTGGAGAAGGGTGGTATAAGTGGTGGGCGGTAGTGAGGAACAAAGTTTGAGAATATTTGTCACGACCCGAACATAGGTCCGGATCAAGATACGAGGCAAGGAACCCCGAGGGAATCCAAGTTGACTCATGGCATAAACATAACATCTAACTCAATCATAAAAGCGGAAGATATACATGATTAACTTAGCGGAAAACTTAAATAAGCATAACATCAGAAATACACTATGAATAGTTTAGCAATTTGGGCATGGATATTGTTATTTGGACATCTTGTTTGGGCTACTGGATTTTTGTTCTTAATGTCTGAAAAGCCTCTAAGTCTGATGAGTTGATAGGACAAGAACCCAACTAACTCTCTAGGTCTTAAACTGAAAATACACAAACATAACAGAATAATAGAGGGGCCCTTGATAGATGAGGACTCACCAACAAGGATTGATGCTAACTCCGAAAGTTGGCTAGTGGCGAGGCTGAGTCTGAAGATCGGAGCCTGTATCATAAAATGATACAACATAGAGTATGTGGTCAGTACGTGGAATATATCAAGTATGCAAGGTAAGTAAAACCTCTTAAATAAGTAAAATCATTTAAAACATGCATAATATAAAACATAATCAAAACAAGAGTCTGAGTTAGGCATGTTATTTTCTGATATCTTAATTTGATCATGAATGACTATCATAGCTGATCGAATGACCCAAAGCTGAAAACTGAATATCATAAGTAAAAACTGAACATTGGGTCAAACCTGCTTTAACCATATATCATGAATGATAAACATGCATAACTGAAAATATGAGGAATAATGGGAGACTCTTCATATAACCGACATACCATAATAGAGCTTACGTGGCCTCAACTATTACACTCAAGTGGGAAGAGACATCTAAAGCCTTATCAGGGCTAAAGATGCTACCATGATATCGATATCAAGCTGAAGGCTCCTTGAGGCAAGGGAAAGCTCACAAAGGAGGTCCTGAGTAATCTGAACATACCTTCGTTGGCTCGTAGTTTTGAGTCATAGGGTTGACTAACCCTTAGCCTACTCGGTGCTAGACACTACTACCAAAAACATGCATATGCTCTCCATCGCTTTTCAACGAAGCTGACCATCGTCTAGTGACGAAGCTGAATAATCATAAACATAATAAATCTGAAATCCTACATGAGGAGCCTTGGCTCAAACCATACCACAAGCTGAGTAACATTGGGAGTCTAGACTCCAAAACCATATGGTAAGCTAATTAACATGAATCATAAACCGTACTTGAACATATGAGCTTGTCCAATACTTGACATGCTTGAAAATAACTAGATTCACTAGAAAACATTATTATAAACATGGGTAGCTTGAAAAGATGCTTTTCTCATCAATAATTCATCATAATTGAACATACATCCTAAATCTCAACTTCTCACAAATCCTTCATAAATGGGCATCATAATTTTGAAAACTAGTAAACATGATTAGTAATTTAAAACATAATAAGACTTTCCCATGAATCATAATTCATCAATTAAAACATAGTTAGATCATACCCATGACACTTTCTTAGAGAATTCATGCATTAGGTTAAAACCTCATAGAATCAACTCATAGATTATCATGAATTAGAGAGGGATTGGGCATGGGTGTGAACAAATTCACCCATTCATAACTCTATATACGTGAAGGGATCTGATTATATAACTTCTCTGATTGCCCAAGGAAGAATTGATGAAGAACCTTGAAGAATTAGCCTTGATCACCCTTCCTAGACTTCTATTCTCACATGCATAAATAGGAATAGCTTAGAATAAATTTTCCCCTATTAAAACCCACTACTCATAGCTTCAGATGACGTAGTTTAGGCCTTAGGATCACAGGAATTACAGAAAAGCCATTAATAAACTCGCAGGGAAAAATAGACTGCCAGTCCTCACGAGGAACTGGACGAGTCGTTACCACTGAGCACGAGTCGTTACCTCCAGTTGTTGAGTGCACAACCAATTTTCCTCCAAGGGTCCCCATGAGAACCTAACGGATCGTCATTGGTGACCATGACTCATGCTCACCTCTCGTGATCTTCATTTCCCAAAAGTCCTTGATTCTTCACCAACCCTGACCACGATTGACTCAATGAGTCGTGGGGTCAGACCATGACTCGTGGTCATGCTCATGGTGACTTTAAATCACAAATTCCAAATCTTAAGGCAAGTACTTCACCACGAGTCACCTAACGACTCATGGTCAACCCCATGGGTCAAGTAACGACCCGTTCTGTGACCTGGTGTAGAATTTTCAATTTTCTCCATTTCAATTTCCGGGTCTAATCTTAGGGCTTCTGGGGCATTACAATATCTCCCCCTTAGGAACATTCATCCTCGAATGTTGGAAAACATACAGAAATGCAGAGAAATGCAATTATCATATTCAAATATTGATCATTTAAGGTGAAAACTGACGGAATGACTACCTCCGAACTGAGTTACATGGCTGAACTGAATTCACGAATCATACATACATACTTTGACGTAAAAGAAACTTGGGCACATGAACTAAACATGAAAACTGAATAGAATTTTAGGGCAAAAATTGATAACTCAAGCTGAAACTAAGCCGGAAGGGAATAAATGTGGGTATCTAGCCATCATATCTGCCTCGGCTTCCCACGTAGCTCCCTCAACATGTTGATCCCTCCATAAGACCTTGACTGAAGCTACCTCTTTGTTCCTTAGCTTCTGAACCTAACGATCCAATATCTCCACCAGAATCTCCTCATAGCTAAGGTTGTCTTTCACACCCACACTCTCCACCGGAACCACTAAAGCTGGATCACCCACAAACTTCTCCAAGAGCAATATAAGGAAGACCGGATGAACTGAAGATAATTCTGAAAGGTAACTCTAACTCATAAGCCACTTTGTCCACGCGCCTCAAAATTTTGTACGGGCCAACATAGCGGGGACTGAGTTTCCCTTTCTTTCCGAACCTCATCACTCCCTTCATGGGAGACACCTTCAGAAACACCTAATCATCAACTTCAAACTCAAGTTCCCTCCTTCTCACATCCGCATAGGACTTTTGACGACTCTGGGCTATTTTCAACCTTTCCCTCATCAACTGAACTTTTTCCATAGCCTCATGACTGAATCCAACCTATCAATGTAACCTCACCGACTTCAAACCAGCCGATAGGCAATCTACATCTCCGCCCATAAAGAGCCTCAAACGGAGCCATCTGAATGCTAGAATGGTAGTTGTTGTTGTATGCAAACTCAGTGAAAGGTAAATGATCATCCCAACTACCCTTGAAATCAATAACAAAGGCACTCAACATATCCTTAATAGTCTAAATAGTCCACTTTGCCTGACCATCTATTTTCAGGTGAAACGTTGTGCTAAGACTTGAGTACCAAGTTCCTTTTGAAAAGATCTCCAAAATTGAGAGGTAAACTGAGTACCTCGAGCTGATATGATGGACAAGGTCACTCCATGGAACCGAACCAACTCCCGAATATATAACTTAGCATAATCCTCCGCTGAATCGGTAGTTTTGACTGGTAAGAAATGAGTTGCTTTGGTCAACCTGCCCACAACAACCCAAATAGAGTCATACTATCTGCGAGTTTGAGGAAAACCTGTAATGAAGTCCATGTTGATCTCTTCCCACTTTGTCATGACCCGAACGTAGGCTTGGACCGAGACATGGGACAAGGAACCCCGAGAAACTCTAGGTCTACCCATGTCATGAATATACATCTAACTCAATCAAAAAAAGCAGAAGAAACAACATGATAAACTTAGCGGAAATCTTAAATAGCATAACGTCAGAAATACACATGAATCTAAAGTTGGTTACATCCTTTGTCCGAAAAGCCTCTTAGTCTGATGAGTTGATGGGAAAGGCCCCAACTAACTCGCTAAAGCTGAAAATTGAAAGTACATAGAGAAAATTGATAAAGTATGGTCCTTGGAAGATGAGGACTCACAAACAAATGGGGGATGCTAACTCTGAAAGGATGGCTAGGTCGAGGCTGAATCTGAGTACCGGAGCCTATATCATGAAACGATACAACATAGAATATGCGGTTAGTACATGGAATGCATTGAGTATGCAAGGTAAGTAAAATGGATATTTAAAATACATAAAAGTACGTAAGAGTAGGACATCATGCTCATAACATAAATATCATAAGGTAATATAAGGCTCAAGGTTTTCACATCATTCGTAAATTAACCATAATCATAATCATAAGAGGAAACTTTATCAAACATGACTTGAGCCAAAATTGTACAAACATAACCATGTATAAATCATGAGGAACAATGAGAGATTCTTATAACCGACATACCCCATATGAGCACACATGGAGCCCAACCTATAAATACCTAGTCGGGAGGGCGTTCGTACCTTGCTATGGGTAGAACCACGAAGGGCATGATATCACTCATGAAAGGCCCATTTGGGCAAAAGGGATAGTCCCAAGGGAGGTTCCATCATGACCTACGTGTGGCACGTAGTTCTAAGATTTGGGGCAAAACCTGGCTCTGAACCTACTCGGTGTTAAATACTACTCCCAAAACATATATAGTGCTCATAGGATAATATAAATGAGATTCATGGGCTAGTTAAATTATGATAATCATAAGAATTCTCGTAAACACATTAACTAGCCATGTCAGTAAGGCTTGTGAGTCGCCAAAATCATAAATTGTAAATCAGGAGGTTCATGCACACTTGTAAATCATGTATATGCTTAATAAACCATAAATTCATTATGGGCATTTGAATAAATCCATATCATAACTCATAAATCATGATGGGTTGAAGATCATCAAAATCAAGTTAAAATCATAACTCAATTTATCATAAAATATGTATGATTGGGCATAGTTTAATAGAGATTTAAGTCCACGATCAAAGGAACTGATTAGTTTTCATCCCGAGTCTGATAAAGGGCTTCAGTGTGAGAAGAAGTTGAAGGAAGAGAGGGACAGAATGGAGGTTGTTCCCTTTAAAAATCCAAAGAGAAGAAGATGGTTCTCAAAAGGTAACCCAGGTATGCGAATGTCCTGAAAAGGATAGTTCACGTCGTGCCGCGATGTAAAATTAGGCGCTGCTTGGGAGGCAACCCAAGGTTACCACAGGTACAATTTGTAATTGTTGTTTGTGTTGATTTTGTTTATTTTCAACGTGCATTGTTTTTGGTGGAAAACTAAGCACGGATGGAGGGGAAATCTGAGTGCCCTTGGAGGAGGAAGCTAAAAAGCATGGAAGAGGAAAAGTGTGGGATCGAATACCCACTTGTGCAAAAATGAAGATGAACATTGTGTTAGCTAGGCATTGAGGCCAAGGGAATATTTCTCACCTTTTTGAATTTAATTACACGCTTTGGGGACATAGCATGATTCAAGTGTGGGGTGAGGAAATTTCAAAAAAATTTGGTGCTTAATGATTTTGGTGAATGTAGTGCTTGATAAATATTGGAAATTTTTTTGAAAGCATGACTTCATCACCCATTGGTTTTTCTTTTCAGTTCTTTTCCAACAGGGGGTCTTTTAACTGAACAATAAAAATTTTCTTTGTCTGTATATAGTGTTTTAGTCATAGTTAGATACTATTTCCGATGATGGATGGATGACGACCGTCTTGAGGGAAAATTAGTCAATAGGTTTTGGTTTTGAACCCCTAGCTAATTGAATTGTTTGATGTTCTTGTTGTGTGTTATACATGATTTTAAGATGCAAGTGTGGTTAGTATTGAAGCATGTAAGAAGTGTATAACTTTGTTTGAGACACCTAAGCTCGTGAATGTGACTCAATGTAATTCTAAGCTTAATTCTGAATTTATGTGATTAGATGAGTTAAGAGTATGCTGAATGTGTCTTGAATTGAGCATGCGCTGAGAGTGTAATATTTTCGAATATTTCATGCTATTGTGGAGTGTCTAAAACTTTCCTGGTGTGTATACAAAAAGAAGTGAAGGAGATAGAGTGTAGGAGATGATTTAAGCATTTCTTTGAATGAGTCGAATTTCTAACCCTTGCCTTACCTACCTTGAATATTGAATCCTTGTTAGCCCCATTGAGCCTTAAGCCTATTCTTTGATAGCTACAACATAAGCCTAATCCTTTTTCTTTTATTAGACTTGAATGCGATCCAAAACTCATAAGCGCTTAAGTGAAAAATCCAAAAGAGTGAAGGAGTGAGAATCGTGAAAAAGAAGGATGAATAGCAGTTGTGAGAGTTAAGAAAATGTCAAAGGTGCACTTGTTTGAAAATGCTTGGGTATCGGTAGGGAGTAAGAAAATAAATGAATGAAAAAGTTGCTTAAGTACTCCTTACTAATAAGCTAAGTGTTCTTAAAGAAGTGGGAACAAGAAGAGGAAATTCAAGAGTGAAAAGAACGAGGGTGAAGTAAGAGAAGAGATGTCCATAATGAAGGTGTGATGTATTAAAAGCGCTTGGGAAAGATAGCCACTGTTATTATCCATAATAGTATCTACCCGTCCCTTTGCTTACATTACAACCCAATAAGTCCTACTTGATCTTACATCCACACATCCTTAAATTAGTGGAGTAATACACTAAAGGCAAGCTTATGGGTCACTACATGATGCATGTGAATTCTTTGTGAGAGCGAGCTTAATTACCATTTATATACCCGCATATGGTGTGATTTGAAATTTTGTGAGTAAAAATGGGTAACTCTCTTGTGTTGTAAGGGCACATGTTTATTGAAATATAAAAATTCATGCCGGATTTCTTGATCGGTTGATTTGCATGAGTCTTCTAAGATTGAGAGTCGATTCTTGAGGTTAGGAAGTCTTAACATAGTTAAATTTGATTTTAATGGTTAAATCTGGAATGCTCTATTTTTAACTTGCTATCTTAAATAGTCATTATAGCCGTAGCTTAAATTTTCTTGCTAAATTAGCTATGTGGGAGTCTTCATGTACATGAGATGTAAAAGGTTTGTTCGAGGACGAACAAGGCTTTAAGTGTGGGGTGGTGATCTTGGGCATAATTGCGTGCCCAAGTGCTATTTTATAACTTAGTTTAGTCGTGTTTGTCTATTTATGCATTTAATTTCTCATGTGATTTTATGTAAATTTGGATATATACTAACCAACATGATTAGTTCTTGTTTTTGTAGGTTAAAAATGCATTTGAGGAACCAATTTACGATGGGTGAAGTGGAGGAATGGAATCGGGAGCAAATTGCAAAAGTCGGCAAGAAAAAGGAAGCAAACAGGCCACCTGCGCGACAGCACCGTGCCACACCTGGCACAGAGGTGCGACAGTCGCCGTGTCACACCAGCCATCACGCTATACAAGCAGTGTGCCACGCTGCCATCGCGGCAAGCTTCTGCCGAGGCTCAATTTTTAGGTGATTTCCAATGTGTTGTCGCGATATCTCCGTGTCACAGGGGTAAATTGGCGCGACCACCTCCGTGCCACGGAGCCATTCCATGCCGGGAAAAAATTGTACATTCCCTATTTACTATAAATAGGACCCTTAGCTTCTAAAATCACTTGGTCACAAAATATTTTCTAAAAACCGTAAAGGAGCGAAGGGAGAAGTGAATAACTCACCTAGGGTTCACCAAATTTACCTTCTCTTTTATCTATTCTCGTAAGTACATAACTTTCATTATGTTTTGAGTATTTGTACGAACATGAGTGGCTAAAACCCTTCCTCTAGGGTTGAGGCTACGTGATATGATTGTAATTGCATGAATTTGTTTTGGTTTGAGTTATTAATTGTTGTTTTTTCTTACATTCTACATTATGGTTGTTTTTATGCTTGATCACCATGAAAACAAATGCGTTAAGCTTAGGCATAAGCTCGAAAGAGAAACCCTAGGCAAGAACAAGAGAATGTTGGGAGCAAGTTCTTATCTTTTGATATGATTTGCAGTTAGGATAGAAATTATACCTAATTTTCCTTGCTTGGTTGTTAAAATGGGATGATAGCGATACACCGGCTTAGAATTGTCACTCCACCACTTGTAGAAGTAGTTCTAAAGCGAAGCTGAGTTAAATGATCAAAGGTACGACAGTCCACAATCAAGAGCATAAACCCCTTAAACCACATCCACGTTGTTGAATTGCCCACGAACTAGAATGTCATATCCTCGCTTAACGATGTAGGTGTGAGGCTAGTTTGTCGTGTTTAGAGGCTCGAGAGACCATGAATATCGCATTTTCAACTATGTGAGGCAACAATTGATAAGTTCATATTTGAACCATTACAAAGGGTAGCATTACATGATTATCCGCACTTGGCTCTACTTGGTTCTTATATTGTTTCAGAGTATTTCTGTGACCACCCCTAGATTTAACTAGAATATATCAAAAACTTTTATAATCAACACTTGTGAAAGTTAATATCACACTTGAACTTTATAATTAGCTGAATTGGTCCAGTCCGTGTGGCTTCGACATCCGGCTCTTAAAAAAGGCCACTGTATTACTTGTAAGACCACGTACGCTTGCGTGTGCGCTTGGGTGCAGTCACAACAAGTTTTCTCATGACTCGTGAAGTTATTCGTGATCAGAGTGTTGGGTTGTAAGTGGGATTTTCCAGTGGAGACGACGAGTGAGGACCATGAATTGCTCAGTGACCTAATGATTCGTTAGGTCACTAGTGGTCACTGTCACTGAGGTCTTAACAGTCTGAACTCCAGGGGCATTTTTGTTACTTCCTATTATTTTAATGCCTACACTACATCATTTAGGGGTTATTTTTAGGGGGGATTTAGGGGAGTTAGTCAATGTCTTCTCTCATTCCTCTCATTCTCTTAAGTTCAGTATGTATAGAAAACTCAATCTAGAAGCATAGAGCAAGACCAAGGGTTTTAATTTTCCTCAGATATCTCAAGCAATCTCTCAGGGAAAACTTTCTACTCCAGGTTTGTGGGATTTCAACAAGGAAATTGCTCATCCTTTGTGCCCCAAAAACCTTCCTAAAATCTTTATTAGTTCTAGCCCTTTTTGTATCATTGTTAGGGTTGTATTTCAGTTAGATTATGAATTTTCTTCTTGTTATAATTTCCATGATTTGAAGGTTGTTGTTAGTTATATTTCATGTTAATATCTCTTTCCATGAAATATGTGTTTTAGCCCTAGTTGTAAAAATGTGTTTTGAAGAATCTTGTATAATTGCCTAGATACAAACCTTGCATGATTCTGATAGTTCTTGTAATCAATAGAATAGTACAGTTCGATTATCCAAAAATTTGAATTATTGATTGTTTAGTCCCAGTCAGTACTTAGCCTTTTAGTACCTTACAAAAATGTTGGCTGATCAGTTTGACTATACTTAGGATTTCAGTAAAACTCCATAGTCTCAGTTATCAACTGTCAGGGTGTTCTTTAGACTCTTACGATGCTATTAGTTAAAGCAGTTCTGGACAGTATTAGAATCCTTAGTTTCAGTTATCAGGTCCTTCAAACTCCCAGGTTACTTATAGATAAGTATTCCTGACTTAATTCTTGGAACATCAGGTTTGAGCTAGTAGCCTAGAAGTTATAGTAAGAAATTTCCAATGGGAGTAGTACTTAGCACCGAGTTGGCCAGGTTCAGCGCACTCAGGTTGCTAGAACTACATTACCACCGAAGGTTTTTAGCCCGAAGGTCATCAAACAATGATCATCCAGTTTAGCTACTATACCTTGGCAACTATAGTGAGCCTTCTTCGATGAGGGGTATACATCGGACTCCATGTTTAGCTCACGTGGTTATGTGTTAATTATAGTTTCTACATAGTATAGTACAACACTGCTCCATCTCGAGCAGGCACAATTTTCAGTTCAACTCAGTTATTTAGATTTCAGTATGTAGTTATGATCCTCAGTCAGTACCTGTGTTACAATCATATTGAGTGTTTATCAGTTTTGTTGTGTATTTCTACTATTCTTACATACATTTTGCATACTCAGTACATTCAAAGTACTAATGCATATTTTCCGTGTTGTATTGTATTATGATACAAGTATAGGTTCTCAAACACAACATCGTCAGTAGTTCCCTTCAGATGATTTCAACAACATTATCTAGTGGCGAGTCCTCATCTTTCGAGGACAAGAATTTAGTTGTATTTCAGTTTCTTGCTTTCAAGTTTTTAGAGTTAGCAGAGGGCTTGTCCCAGCAACTTCTCATTTCTTAGATGGCTTTCAGACAGTCTTGTTTCAGTATGTTTTGTAGTTGTTGCATAGATTTTCAGCACTTTATAAGTTATTTTTGAGAAAGTTTTTTAGTTATGTTTTTCTCAGCTTCAACTTCTATTTATTTCAGTAGACTGGTGTGTTGTTAAGACATGAGTTATCTTGGGGTCACTTGTGGCACCAAGTACCGTGTCGCATCCAGGGTGTAGACTCAGGTTGTTACAAACTTGGTATCAAAGCATTAGGTTTTGAGTATCCTATGATGTCTGAAAGCCGTATCGAGTAGAGTTATTTTGTAATAGCCCAAAAGTTTCTTAGGTAAACCCGAGGCTTACAATAGAAAATAGAACCAGAACAAAATAAAGAACCTCAGTATGGTTTGTTGTAGGGTCCAATAGGTCATTAGAGGTGGTCGTTGTTTCATGTCTAGAGAGCTATCAGAAATTTGCCTAGAACCCACGAGGGGATTGTACGTACCATGCCTTAATTGAATAGGTCGTTTTTTGCGGTTGTTGAAGTATATTTAGATAATTTTGAAGGAAGAATGGGGAAACAAATGGACGGACTAACAATCCATTGTTTTGTACCACGGCCTGTTGTAGGGGTCGCTAGTTCTGCCAGTTTGTCAAAAATTTCAGGCTAAGTTTGCAACCGTTCTAGGTATATGCATAGACCCGAGTCTGATGAATTTATGGAAATAAGGTGTTAAGATCAATCCTTAATTATAAGAAGTGCATTGGGTGCAAATTAAGGTCATAAGGAGCCTCTAGCAAAAAGTGGAGTTGAGAGCCTTCTTACCAATTGAGTTTTTGTATAAGTTCTTACAACGATCAATTTCAAAAGGCCATAGCTCCTGTTTTACAAAACGTTTTTGGGTGATTCAGAAACTCATATTTAAGCCCTTGGAGTTTCATTTCCAATACATCTTATCTTGCATCAATCGGAGTTCAGAGTAAAATGTTATGAGCAGTTTAGCGAAGCAACAACAGGCAAACAACGAACCTCAGAACGGGCCGTCCTAGCAACAAACGACCAATCCTGTTGGTAGTTGGAACTGCTAGTTCCAAGTCTTTTTCTAGCAGTTTGGGGGTATTTTAGTAAACTCCTATGCTTCTAACTCCTAAAAGACGTTGTTTTGGGCTTCCTTAAGGTCAGATTAAAGGGATTAACCTAGCCTAGATCCTCACCCTCTCCAAAAGATCAATAGTTGGATTTTCTCTCAAGAAAGGAGCTATGGTTCTTCTTCAACCTCTTCAAATATTCTTGGACTCTTCAAGACAAGTCAAGGAATCACCCATCAAGGTATATGGGGCTATGAGTGAGGGGTCTCTTCTACCCTCATGCCCTTTTCAAGTTGTATTCGTTATTCTTACCTCCCATGCCCTAACTTTTGGATTCTAGAGTTTTGTGCAAATATGGTTGAATTTTCTCATGTTCCCCTATTAGATTAGTTTTCTCATGATCCAATTTATGTTCCTATGATTATGGATGCATGTCCCTCATTAAATCCCTCATGAATCTATGAATTTCAAGTATCAAGTATGTTTTTAAGAACTTCTAGGGTTTTAACCTAATTCTATGGAGTTATCTATTTATTTCTATATGTCCAACTCCGTCATGTTTAAATATATAATTCTAGTCCAATGGTCATATTTTACACTCAAATTTGATACTAAATTCATGTTTTCAAGATATTAGGAAAGTATGCCCTATTATGTAAGTTTTATGACAAGTCAAGCTTATGATTCATGATTTATATTAAGAATTGGACCTATGGTTTTCATGGATGTGGTATGATGAGCATGTTTACGATTCCCTAGACTCTCGGACCTCTTGCTAGTAGAAACTAGCCCTGACTAGACAGAAGATATAAGTTTTGAGCCTTCTAAGTTAGTATAGTCCTGGACCACTAGACTCTCGGGATCCTTGCTTGAGAAAGTGGTTCTTACTGGTATTAGGACATCAGCTTCAAATTCATCAGCTATATGTAACCTTGTGCAGTTGAGAGTAGCACCTAGCACCGATCAGGCTAGGCTCCCAGCATACCCAGGTCTTAAAACCCCGTGTCATGCTAATTAGGGATTCTCAATAGTAGAGAACGTTTCCCTTAGTTTAATTAGGAATTCTCAATAGTAGAGAATGTTTCCCTTAGCTCAGTCAGGGATTCTAAATAGTAGAGAATGTTTCACTTAGTTCAGTCAGGGATTCTCAATAGTAGAGAATGTTTCCCTTAGCTCAAGCAGGGATTCTCAATAGTAGATAATTTTCCCTTAGCTCATTCAGGGACTCTCAATAGTATAGAATGTTTCTTTTAGCATATCCAGCGATGCACATTAGTAAAGGAGGTTTTCTCTTAGTTTATGATGTAATTTACGGACTTTAGTTCAACTCAGTTGTAGTGTAGTTTAGTTCAATCTTCAATAGTCATTTTAGCACAATTTACAATTTTAGTTAATGCCTCATTTCTCAATGCATGAACATGACCCTTATGTATCAGCTTTACTTGTATTTTAACTAAATGTTTTCATATGAGTGTATCATGCTTGTAGTTGTACATCTCAGACAGGGTCATTGCATTTCAGCTTAGTTATATGCTCAGTTATGTATTCAATTTACCTTCTTTTAGTATACTTTCATGTTTCAATTCTTTTACGTTTCCCATATACTCAGTACATTCCAAGTACTGATCGCATACTTTATGTGCTATATCATTTTATGATATAGATTCAGGTTTCTAGACTCAGCCTTATCGTTAGACACACTTCATCCCTACCTCAACTGTCAGTGATGAGTCCTCATCTACCGAGGACAAGATCTATGATTATCCTATTTCAGTTTTATTTTAGTTTTAGAGTTCTAGTGAGCTAGTTGGGGGTGTTGTCCTATAAGCTCGTCAGTATGTTAGAGGCTTTTCAGAAATAGTTTGTGTGTTCAGCTTTGGATTCATTGTTGTGATATTTCCGTTGTTCAGTTGTTTTTATTTTTCAGACTTCTGCTATTTCAGATTTTAGTTTTCCTCTTTGATTAAGTTTAGTTTACTTATTATGTTTATGTCATGGGTTGACTTAGAGCCATTTATGGTTCTAGGTTCTGTGTCTAGATCCATGCCTATGTTTGTGTCTTGACACGTTTTAATGGCTGTGAAGCGTGCCACACTTATGATGGGGAGGCTACAAGAAGTTATTAAGAAATTTCCCTTTTTTTCATGATCTTTATCTTTCATTGAGATAACCTCAAAAACATTCTCCTAAATCTTACCATACTCTTTTCATCTAATGGTGCCTCCAAAATGAGGAAATGGAAAAAGAAATGGGAACGCTAACTAACCAGCCCCACCAGCTCTAGCAACCTCTCAGGACGATCAAGTTTCCTCCACTAAATTTAGGGCGGCGATTCAGATGCTGGATCAGGACATGACCAACCAAGTGAACCAGCAAGTGGTGCCCATCAATACCAATGGGTCTGCAGCAGCGGCCAGAGTCTGCGATTTCACCCGAATGAATCCCTGAGTTTTCATGGATCTAAGGTAGAAGAATACCTGTAAGAGTTCATGGACGAGATCTAGAAAATCACCCAAATCTAGGTGTCACTACCATGGAGAGTGTTGAATTGGCTGCCTACCAGTTGAAAGGGGTGGCTCATATTTGGTACAAGCAGTGGAAGGAAAGGAGGGCGAACAGAGTAGGTCCGATAGAATGGGATGAGTTTGTTATGGTGTTCCTTAACAGATTCTTTCTTTTGGAGTTGAGGGAATATAAGGTTGCCAAATTCATGAACTTGAGGTAGAACAACATGATAGTGGAGGATTATCCGTTGGAGTTCACTCGATTGTCGAGGTATGCTCCGAAAATGGTCACTTAGCTGAGGACCCGCATGCTCAAATTCATTAATGGAGTTTCAGATTTGGTGCCTAAGGATTGTAGAACTGTAATGCTTATCAAGGATATCAACCTCTCTTACCTCATTATTCATGCACAACAGATAGATGTGGATAAGTTGAAGGAAATTGAGAGGGATAACAAACGGGTGAGAACAAGCTAGTTTGAATATGGACAACAGAGGTCAGGTGGGGTTAGTCGAACACAACAGCAGTAGCAACAGAAACCTTTAGTGCCCTCATCAGCCAGTGCCCCTTCTTTTCGATCCTGCAAGGACTGAAAGGGGGGAGCATCCGACTTCCAGTCCTAGAGTCACGTATCCAGAAGCCACATGTTTCCCGCTTGCCCTAAGTGTGGCAAGAATCACCCTGGGGAGTGCCGCTTAGGCAAGGAGGGTTTGTTATGGTTATGGCGAGCTGGGTCACATATTGAGAGATTGTCCGTCAGCAGGATGGGGGAAGACCAAGTCTACTACCTCAACAGCCCCAGTAGGTCGTCCAGCTCAACAGGGCACTACTCCAGGTATGGGTGGAGGGCAGCGCCAAAATCGGTTTTATGCTTTGTCTTTTCATCAGGATCAGGAGAACTCAGTAGATGTGGTTATGGGTATGTAGCGCCTTTTCCACATTGATGTATATGACTTGTTAGATCCAGTAGATACACTTTCCTCCATGACTCCATATATTGCTTTTCAGTTGATATTAGTTTAGAAATCCTCTCAGAACCAATTTTAGTTTCTAATCCCGTTGGTGAGTCAGTTAGAGCCAATTGGATATATAGAAGTTGCCTAGTCTCAGTGTTGAGAAAATTTATCTTAGTTGATCTAGTAGAGCTAGACATGGTCGAATTTGATCTCATTCTTGGCATAGATTTGTTACATTCTTGTTAGCCTCAGGTAACTGCAGAACTAGAGTCGTCAGATTTCAGTTTCCTAGCGAGCCAGTCTTAGAATGGAAATATAGTGTCTCAGTGCCTAAGGTTTGGTTTATTTCCTACCTTAAGGCCCAAAAGATGATTTCAAAGGGTTGCATCTATCACTTGGTTAGGGTCAAGGATCCCGATTCTGAGACCCCGACTATTCAGTCGGTTCTAGTTGTTGGCGAATTTTGTTGACGTCTTTTCCAAAGATCTTCTTGAAGAATCTCCCAAGCGGGACATAGACTTCGGCATAGACTTTCTTCTAGACACCCAGCCAATCTCTATTCCTCCTTACAACATAGCTCCAGGTGAGCTTAAGGAGCTGAAGGAACAACTGAAAGACCTTCTAGATAAGGGCTTTATCAGAACCAACATCTCTCTATGGGGTACTCTAGTGTTGTTTGTGCGAAAGAAAGATGGTATGCTCAGAATGTGCATTGACTACCATCAACTGAAAAAATTTACCATTAAGAACAGGTATCCTCTGGCTAGGATTGACGACTTGTTCGATTAGCTTCAGGAGCTAGCTATTTCTCCAAGATAGACCACATATCAAGATACCACCAACTCAGGGTTAAGGAATGTGATATTCTGAAAATAGCTTTTAGAACTCGGTATGGTCACTATGAATTTATGGTTATGTGTTTTGGACTAACCAATTCTCCTGCAACATTTATAGATCTGATGAACAAGGAATTCAAGCCATACCTGGAGATGTTTGTGATTGTATTCATAGTTGACATCTTAATATACTCCAGGAATGAGAAGGATCATGCTAACCACCTAAGGATAGTGTTGCAGACTCTCAAAGACTGTCAGTTGTTCACTAAATTTAATAAGTGTGAATTCTGGTTGAAGCTAGTGGATTTCTTTGGTCATGTGGTCTCAGGCGAGGGTATTTAGGTAGATCCTCAAAAGATAGCAGCAGTAAAAAATTGGCCAATCCTACTTCCCCATTAGATATCAGAAGTTTCTTGGGTTTAGCTGGTTATTACCGATGATTTGTAGAAGGGTTTTCTTCCATTGCATCACCTTTTACCAAACTAACTCAAAAAAGGTGAAGTTTTAATGGTCAGACGCTTGTGAGAAGAGTTTCTAAGAGTTGAAGACTCGACTCACTACATCTCCGATTTTGACCTTACTAGAAGGAACATATGGGTTCATAGTTTATTGTGATTCTTCGCGAGTTGGCCTCGGTTTCTCACTGATGCAGTGAGGTAAGGTAATACCTTATGCCTTCAAATATCTCAAGATTCATGAGAAGAACTATCGGACTCATGATCTTGAACTGACAACAGTGGTATTTTCTTTGAAGATATGGAGACATTATCTCTATGGAGTTCACGAGGATGTTTTCATTGACCACAAGAGTCTTAAATATGTGTTCAGTCAGAAGTACTTGAACCTTCTCTAAAGGAGGTAGCTAGAATTATTGAAAGATTATGACATAAGTTTGCAATACCACCCGGGCAAGGCCAATGTTGTGGCTGATGCCCTAAGCGGGAAGTCTATGGGAAGCATTGCTTATGTAGAAGGGGACAGAAAAGAATTGGCAAAATATATCCACAGGCTAGCTTGATTGAGAGTGAAGTTAGCTGGTTCAGTTGAAGGCGGAGTTGTAATCGAGAGTGGGTCAGAATCCTCACTAGTGGTAGAGGTTAAGTCAAAGCAGGATGAAGACCGCATACTACTCAAGCTGAAAGAAGCAGTTCTAAGAAAAAAAGTGGAGGCTTTCTTTAAAGGGGGAGATGGTGTGCTTCATTACTAGGGCAGATTGTATGTTCCATATGTAGACGACTTGAAATAGAAAATATATGCAGAAGCACATAGCTCTAGGTATTCTATTTATTCGGGTTCCATTAAGACGTACCATGATCTACGGGACATCTATTGGTGGAATGGCATGAAGAAGGACATCATAAAATTTGTAGCTAAGTTTTCAAATTGCTAATAGGTCAAGGTTGAACATTAGAGACCTGGGGGTATGACTCAAGTTATCAGTATTTCTATGTGAAAGTGGGAAGAGGTGAATACGGATTTCATTATAAGTACCTCGTACTCATCGGCAGCATGACTCAATTTGGGTGGTTGTAGACCAGATGACTAAGTCAGCTCATTTCCTACCGGTTAATACTATCGACTCAGTTGAGGATTATGCCAGACTGTACATCTAGAAGTTAGTTAGACTTCATGGAGTTCTCTTGTCCATCATTTTAGATAGAGTTACTCAGTCCACCTCACATTTCTGGAAGTCATTTCAAAAGGAACTTGGCACGTAGGTCAAACTCAGCATAACTTTTCACCCACAGACGGATGGACAAGCTGAGTGGACTATTCGGACCTTGGAAGACATGTTGAGGGAATGTGTGATTGATTTTAAGGGCAGTTAGGATGATCATCTACCTCTCATTGAGTTTGCATATAACAACTACCACTCAAGCATCCAGATGAGCTCGTTTGAAGCATTGTATGGTAGGAGGTATAGATCTCCTATAGGATGATTCAAAGTTGGTGAAGCTACCATGATAGGACCATACTCAGTTCATGAGGCTATGCAAAAGGCTCATCTTATCAGAGAAAGGTTGAAAATATCCCAAAGTTGATAGAATTCATATGAAGATGTGAGGATAAGAGAGCTAGAGTTTTCTGTAAATGATTGGGTTTACCTAAAGATTTCAAATTTGAAAGGGGTGATAAGGTTTGGGAAGAAAGGAAAACTCATTCTGAGATATGTGGGATCTTACAGAATCCTAAGATGCATTGGCAATGTTGCCTTTGATAGAGAGTTATCTACAGAGTTAGCATTGGTGCATCCAGTCTTCTATGTGTCCTTATTGAAGAAATGCTCGGTGACCCGACCACAATAGTGCCTCTAGAGAGTGTTAGTGTAAAGGACAGCCTCTCTTACAAAGAAGTTCTAGTTCAAATCCTATATGGTCAGCTTCGTAAGCTGAGAAACAAGGATTTCATTTCAGTAAAGGTTCTATGGAGGAACTAGGTGTTGAGGGAGCAACGTGGAAAGCATAAGCAGACATGATGGCCAAAAACCCTAATTTGTTACCTTCCAGTTCAGCGTCAACATCAGGTATTAAATCCCTCCCCAGTACTCTATTCAGTTTCATAATCACTATCTCTCTTCATGTTTTAATATTCACCCTAGTTGCATCAACTCAATTAGTATGCTTATATCAGTTCGGAGTTAGTCATTCCTTCATAAATCAGCTAATATTTATTAGTTTGGGATTTCAATTTATTTTTCAATTTATCTAGTATAAGTTCTTGAAAAATGTTCGTAAGGGGGATATATTTTAACACCTTAAAAGTTCCTAAGATCAAACCCGAGAGTTTGAATGGAGAAAGAAGGAAAATATTGCCCAAGTCACAAGACAACTCGTCTTGTGACCTGTGAAGTACCCCACGGGTTGTGAAGTGACTCGTTAAATGGGAGTCAGGCTAGTGTAGGGTCGTATTTAGGGGTGACCAGGGATGGAGCCACAAGTCGTGGTGTTACCTCACGACTCGTGAAGTAAGTCCTGTTCAGAGTGCTGGCTTGTAAGTGGGATTTTCTAGTGGCGACAACGAGTGAGGACCAAGAGTTATCTAGTGAACTAATGACTCGTTAATCACTGGCAGTGAGGTCTTAACAGTTCAAATTCTAGGGACATTTTTGTAACTTCCTATTATTTTAATGCCTACACTGCATCATTTTAGGGTTATTTTTAGGGGGCGATTTAGGGGAGTTAGCCGATGTTTTCTCTCATTCCTCTCATTCTCTCAAGTTTAGACATAGAAAAAACTCAGTCTAGAAGCACAAAGAAAGACCAAGGGTTTCAATTCTCCTCAGATCTCTCAAGCAATCTCTCAGGGGGAAATTTCTACTCTTGGTATGTGGGATTTCAACAAGGGAATTGCTCTTCCCTTATGCCCCAAAAACCTTCCTAAAATTTTTATCAGTTTTAGCCCTTTTTGTATCAATGTTAGGGTTGTCTTTCAGTTAGATTACAAATTTTCTTCTTGTTATAATTTCCATGATTTTGACAGTTGTTATTAGTTATATTTCATGGTGATATCTCTTTCCATGAAATTTGTGTTTTAGCCTTAGTTATAAAAATGTGATTTGAAAAGTCTTGCATAATTGCCCAGATACAAACCTTGCGTGATTCTGATAGTTCTTGTAATCAGCAAAATAGTATAGTTAGATTATCCCAAAAGTTTAATTATTGATTGTTTAGTCCCAATCAGTACTTTTCTTTTCAATATCTTAGAGTTGTCAGCTGATCAGCTTGACTATACTCAGTCTCTTAAGACGTTAAGTAAAACTCCAAGTCTCAGTTATCAGTTGTTAGGGTGTTCTTTAGACGGTTATGATGCTTCTATATAAAGAAGCTCTGGCGAGTCTTATAACCCTTATTTTCAATTATCAGGTCCTTCAGACTCTCAGGTTACTTCCAGATAAGTATTCCTGACTTAAGTCTTGGGACATCAGGTTCGAGCTATCAGCCTAGAAGTCACTGTTAGAAATTTCCAGTAGGAGTAGGACTTAGCATCGAGCGGGCCGGGGTTCAGCGCACCCAGGTTCCTAGAACTGCATTGCCACCATAGGTTTTTAGCCTGAAGGGCATCAAACAATGATCTCCTAGTTCAACTACTATACCCTGGAAAGGTATAGTGGGCCTTCTCCGATGGGGGGTGTACATCGGACTCCACGTTTAGCTCACATGGTTACATATTGGTTATAGTTTCTCCCATAGTATAGTACAGTACCACTCCATACAAAACAATCACCATTTTCAGTTAGCTCAATTATTCATATTTCAGTATGTAGTTATGATCCCCAGTCAGTACCTGTGATACTGTCATATTCAGTGTTTATCAGTTCAGTTGTGTTTTTATACTATTCTTACTTACATCTTGCATACTTAGTACATTCAAAGTACTCATGCATATTTTTCTTGTTGTATCATATTATGATACATGTAAAGGTTCTCTGACACAGCATCGTCAGTAGTTCCCTTTAAACGATTTCAGCAACATTATCTATTGGTGAGTCCTCATCTTCCGAGGATGAGGATTTAGTTCTATTTCAGTTTCCTACTTTCAGATTTTTAGAGTTAGCTGGGGGCTTGTCCCAGCAACTCATCAGTTCTTAGATGGCTTTTAATCAAAGTCTTATTTCAGTATGTTTTGCTATTGTTGCATAGGTTTTCAGTACCTTATCAGTGATTTTTTAGATAGTTATTTAGTTATGTTTTTCTCAGCTTCCGCTTCTATTTATTTTAGTAGACCAGTGTGATGATAAGCCATGGATTAGCTTGGGGTCACTTGTGGCACCAAGTACCGTGTCCCATCCAGAGTGTAGACTAGGGTCATGGCAAATACATATGAAATTGGTTTTCTCTTAGTCCTCCAATGCTATATTTATTTGATTGTAGCTAGAGTAACCATCAAGAAAACAATAGGAAGCACTTCCCAGTAAACGATCCAATATTTGATTGATAAAAGGCATAGGGAAATGGTCCTTATAGGTGCAACATTGAGTTTTCTATTATCCATGCACACTCTCGACACGATGATAGATCAGGTGGGTACCAATTCATTTCATTCATTCTTGACCATCATTATTTCTCCCTTCTTGGGCACACATTGGATTGGACTAACCCATTGACTGTCAGAAATGGAGTAGCACTTTGACATCAAAACCATTTTATGATTTTTCTTTTCAAAACCTCTTACATAGCTGGATTTAGCCTTCTATGGAGCTCTATGCTAGAGGAACTGCCTGTCTTTAATAGGATTTTGTGTTTGCAAATACCGAGCCTCAAATGTCCGTAATGGTCAAGCCAATGAATCTTTTGTGTTGTTGGAGATTGTTAATCACTTTCTGAACTTGTTCCTCCATAAGAAATTATGAAATGATAATTGGAAAATTTTCCTTAGGCTCCAAGAAATTGTAGCAGAAATGGGCTGGTAGTGGCTTGCGCTCCAACTTTGGGGGCTCTTCAATGGAAGGCTTTCCCAGAGGGGTTGATCAGGTCAACTGAAAGCTTTCTAGGCTTATTTAAATAATATACAATCCCTTTAAGAAAGTTCACAACTTCCTCATATCCTTCAGCATCAACAACTGCATCATAAATTCCCAAAATAGTCGCCAAGATTCTATCCAAGTCACTCTCCTCTATACTTAGGCCTTGTGCTTTCTCTATTTCCTCTAGCTCATCAATCTTAGATATACATGTGAATTCCTGGGAAAATTCATTCCTCTACCCACTTCAAATAAGACTTCTTCGTCATTTACTCGGAAGTTGATCTCATTCCATTTTGAATCCATAACAAACCTTTCAGTGGTGAGAAATGGTCGCCTTAATATAATAGGGACCTTGATATAACAACATAGCTGAGAATAAAAAAATTAGTTGGAAGCACAGACCTTCCAACCTGTACCAATATATCATCAATAATCCGTATCGAATTTTCATTAACTGATCCACCATATTTTGTCTTATACTAGTAGATAGAGGAATGCCTAATCTGGTGCTCTTGAAGATAGAAAGGGGCATTAAATTGATGCTCTCCCCATTATCACACAAAGTTTTGGTGAAATTATTATGTCCCACCGTGCATGGTATAGTGAAAGCTCCAAAATCTCCTTTCTTCTCTACTATCGTACCTGAAATAATGGCACTGACTTTGTGTGTGATGGTGACCACCATATTTGAGTACCCTTTTCTTTGTCACAAGCTCCTCGAGATATTTCATAAATCCTAGTATTTCTTTGAAAACTTCAATAAATGAAATATTCAATGACACTTTCTATTTTTGCATCATCATGCTACTTCATCAGCCTTTGAGGGAAATGAGGAGGGGGGAATGAAATGTTGTGGTAAAGGCATAAAGACAACCACTTCATCCTTAGCCTCTTCTTTAGTAGAAGTATCAACCACCACCTCCTCATGTGATTCCTCATTTTCAGAACTTGCTTCATCTTCATCAATAGTCTTCCCCTCCATATGCATGTAAAGCCTCGATTGAAATATTTTACCACTCCACGAAGTAACTGCTATATAATAAGCGAAATAGTCTTCTTCATCACCCATAAAAGCATCACCAAAATCAATGATTAACTATTGATCTTGGTTAAGAATATGACTCATATGGTCATCAAGCCTTTTTAATGACTCAGTATGAGCAATCTCCATAAAAGTTATATTCTTGAGGTTGGCCTCCTCCTCCTATTGATTCTACAATACCTGATTGAGCATATTTTCTAACCTAGAGCCCTCTTGATCAAAGGAAGGCTCTAAACTCCAATTTTGGATTTGGCTGCATTGTTCATCCCAATTGTATTGGTCATCTTGACCTAGCGGTTGTGCAGTCCAACAATCATGGTATCCACAAGCTTGAAAGCATGCATCTTGATCATAATAATGGGAATAATTTGTCTCCACACCTTGCAGGTGAATACATTCCAAATATGGTGAATATTGGTGTGAAGGAGGATCTTTCCCTATATCTTCTGAATACCTGTACATTTCATCACTCTGTCATGGTATCTAGTCATAACCATGATCCATTTCTCCTGGATGGGAAAGTGTAGTCGCTCACCTATTTCAAACACTATAAAACACGTGTGATGGAGTAGGTTCAAATCAACCAAACTAAAATCTGAATTGATACATAGGACCTATGCCAAAGTCTCTATCTACAGCGTCATAAATTTGATATCTCCAGAATCCACCTTACTATGAAAGTATACATGGTCGATGCAAATATAATATCCAATAAGGAGTCGGAATCATATCTATAGAGACTTTGTATAAATTCAAACTATTAAGCAAAGCAAATATGATTCGAATGCAGAATGTCTGCTCACATTAATGGGAGATAAGAAATTAAACTAAAGTTAGAATGGTATAGGTGAAATCAATATAGAAAAGTACTAGAGATGTCTCATTTTTGGGTTGATCCCCATAAATTACTCAAATAAGGGTATTGAGAAAGGGCTATTAATGAATATGCAAGCAAGCAACTGAAGATATCATTAGATTTCTTTCAACAATAATAACAATGTCAATCTACATCAATTTTCTCAAATTTAAGAGAACTCAATTCTACCAGATTGTAGTTTGCTAATTAGATTCCTCCTATATCTAGGTGAATCCACTAAACAAGGCTTAGAACTTTGGGTCGTTGTTGATTGATGTTGCCCAAATCCTACTTGGCTTTTGCAAGAACAATAGAGGCAATTTGGCAAGATTGGATGAGTTCACCACCAATCCCACTTTACAAAAAATAAATTAATCAAATATTCTTAAGCCCATGATCAACGAAGTTTTGAGTTAACGAAGTCTGCTTCGAGCTTTAACATCTTTAGGTCCGAAGGCTGATTTATGATTTGGGTGGCTTGCATAAATCCCAAGGTGTTTGGGAATTTCTTGAACCATTGAGTTGATTTCTAGTTGTATTAAAGTTTAGATGACCATAGTTACATTTAATTTAGTCAATCTTGTAATAGTGATTTGATAATTTCAATAGGCCAAACGTGTTTTATGATTGATTTGCACTTTTGGTTTGTGTTTGGGAGGTCTTGGATGTGTTTTGGATATTAAGACCATGTTTTGGATAAGATTGAATTTTTTGGTATCTCATGCGAGAGCGATCATACCCGAGGAGTGTAAACATGTATAAGGAAAGTTGGTGGGAAACACTATTGCACTAAGGCACATAATCGTGTTCATGAGATCGTCAATAGAGCTATCATGCTATGGCATGCATTCAAATGTATGGGAGCAGGCTATCAAGTCTATTGCACTAAGGCATGTGTCTACACTCTCCTGCAGGTCATAATAGTGTTAAGGCTCTTATACTATCTATCTCGTAGGGGAGGAGAGCCACATTGAGCGCTATAACACAATAGAATTGTGATTGCACTAAGCGGTGCCAACAGTTTTAAGGAGTGGCATTACATAATTTGAGTTTTATTTCACCATTTTGGACTTCGGAGCACAGTTTGAAGAAATGTTTGGATAGTTCTTTTTCCATTTTTGAAAGAGGGTGAGTATCTAATCTTAGATTTGGTATTTCCCAACTATTTCATCATTTATGTCATGATTTTAATCTGCATTTGGGTATTAAAAATTGAGGGTTGTCCTAAGTTCCTAAATTGCTATTTTCTTGATTTGAGGGTCGAGTAATGATTAGATTTTTATGGATTTTGGTAAATAATTTTTTTTACATTATAGTTAAACCAATTTAGAAATCAATTTTTTTTGATATTGAGGGCTCGGGTTGACCTTTTTGACTTAATTTTTGAATCAAAATATAATATAGCAAATGAGTACTGATGGATTCGTATATTCACATAATATATCAAAAGCATTTTGAGGCTGTTCGAAAAGGGAAGGAGATTTTTCAAGAGTTCGTGGCATGTTTGCTTGACTTTCAAGGTAGGCTATGGTTTACTCTCTTAGACGTTTCTTACGTGATGATTTATTGTATCAAGTATGTTATAGCTTGGACATAGTAATTGATTTGGTGTTGGAAAGAATGACATATCTGGGTGTAATCTAGGGTGATACCTAGTTGATAGACATTATATAACTTGAATTACTTATTTGGTTATCACATCACTCTATTTCATGTGTTATATTGTACCTTGACAAATTAGTGGCCTAAGGGCACTTGTGTGAAAGAAATCTGCTTATTTTGGGAGTTTGGCCTAAGTGCATTTTAAAAAAAAGAGATATGCTTTTTTTGTTTCACATAAATATTCCTTAATATTTTGATCATGCATACATATTTGTTGTCATATATCACAAATATGCTATGATGGATACAATAAAGTGATAGAAACTTGAGGTTGATTCCGTATACTTGATGTTATTATGATGCTGATGTTAGTTCCGACCACATGCCAAGGTTAATTCTGTCTATGCACCTGAGGTTGCTTTGGGGTAAACCCAAGGTCATTTTGGGAGGTACATGGACCTTTTGAGTCCTTGATGGATCCTACCCCCAACATGTCACTAGTGAAGTGCACATATACCAATATAAACATATGAACATTGCATCGCATATCATCTTATTGCATTGACTTTCACTTATCTAATATTTCTGTCTCAATGTCACTACCCTTATTTATCAGATGATTCTAGTTAGTCGTCTTCTCCCCATCTTTCTATAGTACCTCAAATGTTCCCTAGGTCAGACCCGAGGCTTACAACAGAAAACAATAAGAAAATAATACCATAACCAAACAACGAACCTCAGTACGGTTCGTTGTAGGGTCCAACGGGTCATTGGAAGGCTCGTTGTTTCATTAGTAGAAAGCTGTCAGAAATTTTTCCAGAACCCACGAGGGGATTGTACAGACCGTGGCTTGATTGAATCAGTCGTTATTTGTGGTCGTTAAAGTAGATTAAGAGAATTTTAAAGGAAGAATGAGGGAAACCAACGAACGGACCAAAGGTTCATTGTTTGTTACCATGGCCCATTGGATGGGTTGTTGGTTCTGCTAGTGTGTTGAAAATCTCGGGCTAAGTTTGGAACTATTCTAGGTATATGGATAGACTAAGCCTGTGAATTTATGGAAGAAAGGTATTAATATCAATTCCTAAGTATAAGAAGTTCATTACAAGCAAATTATGGTCAAAGTAATCTCTAGCATAAAGTTGAGTTGAGAGCCCCTTTACCGATTGAGTGTTCGTATAAGTCCTCATAAAGGTCAACTTCAAACTACCATAGCTCTCATTTTACAAAATATTTTTGGATTATTCAGCACCTCAAATTAAAGCCCTTGAAGTCTTCTTTCCAACGCATCTGACCTGCATCAATCAAAGTTCGGAGTAAAAGGTTATGAGCAGTTTAATGAAGTAGCAGCAGGTAACAATGAACCTCAGAACAGGCCGTTGTAGCAATCAATGACCCGTCCTGTTGGTCGTTGGAACTGCCAAATTCCAGGTCCTTTTTTGGTAGGTTGGAGGTATTTCGGTAAACTCCTATGCTTATAACTTCTAAATAACGTCATTTTGGGCTTTCTTAAGATCAGATTAAAGGGATTAACCTAGCCTAAATCCTCACCCTTTCCAAAAGATCAATAGTTGGATTTTCTCTCAAGAAATGAGCTAGGGTTCTTCTTCAACCTCTTCAAATCTTCTTGGAATCTTCAAGGAAAGTCAAGGGATCATCAACCCAGGTATGTAGGGTTATGAATGGGTGTTTTCTTTCATACCCATGCCTATTCTCTATCAATTTATGAAAATCTATCAAAAATCTCATGGGGTTTTAATTCAACTTTTGTGAAAATCAAATGATTTATTAATGGGTTATTATGATTTGTGATTGACATCATATTTTATGTATTTTGATCAGATTTTACAACTATTTTGATTATAAAATCATTGATTTTGATTTCTACTAAATTAAGCCTAATTATGTAAGATCTATGATGCATTGATATCTTCACTTCAATTGCTAATATTTACAAGCCCAACATGATTTATGATTCTAAATATGGATTTATTCAACTACCCATCATGATTGATGATTTACAAGTTATATGTATGATCTACAAGTATGCATGAAACCTATGATTCACAAATTATGTTTTGGCCGATTCACAGGCCTTATGTCATGGCTAGTTCACGTATGTACAAGAATGCTTATAATTATCATGATTTAACTAGAACATGAATTCATGTATGTTATACTATGAGCACTATATATGTTTTGAGAGTAGTATCGAACACCGAGTAGGTTCGGGGCCAAGGTTCTTCCCCGAATCTCATAAACTACATGCCACCGTAGGTATGTTGGGACATCCTTTGTGAGTGTCCCCATCTCAAATGGCCATTTTCATGGTGATATCACACTTTCATGGTTCTACCCTTTGAAAGGTACGGACACCCTCCCGACTAGGGTTACAAGTCGGGCTTCATGTGTGCTCGTATGGGGTATGTCGGTTAAGAGAATTTTCCACTGTTCCTCATGATTTATGCATGTTAAATGATTATGTATATTGGCTCAATTCATGTTTAATAAAGATTTTCTCTTATGATTATGATTACAATGATATTACGAATGTTTTTAAAATCTTAAGCCTTATGTTATATTACGATATTTATGTTATGAGCATGTTGTCCTACTCTTATGATCATTTATGAGTGTTTATATATTTTAAATGTCCGTTTACTTACCTTGTATACTCGGTACATTCCACATACTGACCACATACTTTCTATGTTTTATCATTTCATGATACACGACCCGACTCTCAGGCTTATCCCCATCAGTAGTCCATTCAGAGTTAGCTATCAACCCTTTTGGTGGTTCCTCATGTTCTGAGGGCCATATTTTCACACCTTGATGTTCTTTTTATTTTAGTTTTTTTGGGTTAGTTGGGGATGTTATCCCATCAACCCAGCTAATATGATAGAGGCTTTCAGACTAATTGTAGTACTCAACTGTTATGTATTTAATACGTTCCACTTATCATGCTATGTTATGTTACATTATATTTTCTCTATATCGTATGTTCAATATTCCGCTCTAAGTGATAAGAAGTTATATGAATGTTTATGCCATGGGTCGACTTGGAGTCTCTCGGGACTCCTTGTCCCGTGTTACGATCCGGGTCTACGTTCGGATCGTGACACACTTGGTATCAGAGCATTAGGTTTTGAAGTGTCCTAGGGTGTCTAAGGGACGCGTTAAGTAGAGTCTTTTTCATGGGTGTGAAGCGCGCCACACTTATGAAGAAGAGGCTACGAGACGTTAAGGAAATGTTCCCTTCTTTCATGATCTATGTCATGCTATGAAATAACTTTCTATCCTTCTAACTCGTGTATTCACACCCCAAAGAATAATGCCAATCAGTGGAATAAGAGGTGCTCTCGAGTCATTTTTCCCTGCAGTAGTTAAGAAAACCCAAGGCAGAAGAATTGTGAACTTTAAGTAAGGAACCAAAAGAGTGGGGGAGTACAGCTTGAGAAGTATGAAGCCTTACGTGATAGCCTTACAGGCAAACTGGGAAGTCAAGAGATAGTGATTTTTGCCTAGCTTTGAGAAGGGGATCAATCCTCAGAATGATGACCTTTATGCTAAGAGGGAGATCATAAAGTGAAGGACCAAGTCAAGCCTTGAGTTTCAATAGTGAAGGTCCAGGATCAGTAACTATGGGAGATCGATCCACGCTTATTCAGGTGTCCTTCCATACTTCAGTCTATGTGATACTCTACTCATGTCATATGTGAACATGTTATGCCCATGTCTAAGTTCCAAGTACTCCTTACGTGTATTCGTACTCAGATTCATAGGATGAGAAGCAACTACTTCAGATGGTGATTCCAGTCTTCTTCCACGATTCCATAAATCTCAGCTTCATGTCATGTCCCTTGTTATGTATGTAAACTCATGTCTCTCAGCATGCTCAGCTCTATGGACTTAGTCCTTAAGATTTGCCTTATCGGCTCATAAGATCGTGTTATATCAAGTATATGCACAACATAGATTTCTTGAATGATTAATGCTCATAATTTCCTTACTCTAAACCCTATGAATATTCCCCCATGATGGAAATTATGGTTAAAATGTGGACATTCAGGATAACTCCCTATCCCTGCCATAGCTGTCAGCTATGTAGAACTTCAGAAAGCATAGTTATCAGCCAAGCCTTGAAGTGCAACAACCCACATGGTCATTTTGTGACTTTTGACCCATTTCCCTAGTTTGAACCTTTTTGTATCTTTATTTTTCTATTTATGAAATACAGAGATGGATGACACCATTCTCAACATGATCCAATGAAGATTGGACAAGATTTTTGGTTTTTGGAAGGTTTGAAGTTTGAGAGGTTTGATCAAAGTCAACATTTCTGGTTAAAAAGCTCGAATTTGGATTCTGAAAGCTCTGTTAGTTTTGGATGGTGATTTATGACTTAGTTGGGTAATTTGCATGGATTCTGAGGTGTTCGAAAGTGATTTGAACCTTTAGTTGAATTTATGAGCTTTGAGGAAGCTAAGTTTGACCACAATTAACTTTCGATCAAAACGACCTCATATTAGTGATTTGATGATTTCAACAGGTTCGGAATGTGTTTTATGATTAAATTACAAGTTTAGTTTTTACCGGAGGATTTTGGATGAGATTCCGGTGGATTTGAACGTTTTGTGCATTTAACATGATTTAAGCATAAAATATGACAACTCAGAGGTTCATTTTTAGTTTGTGAGATCGAAATATTATTTTGAGGCTTTCAAAACTCTTAACATGAATTATAGGAGTTATCTTAAAAGTTTGGTGCAATTTCGATAAGTCAAGATTGGGTTTTATTACAAAAGATGAAATAATTCTTGAACGAGTAAAAATAACGTCTGACTGGGCAAACGAGCACCAAATGGAGTTTTGATTTAACGAGTAGATCCTTATAATTATTTGGGAACTATAGGAAAAGAATCATCGCATTTCGAGTTCATATGATGAATTTATGACCATTTAGTAAAAATTAAAGTTGTTGGTGCAGCCCCATATAAATACCTGAACAATGTATTTTTGCACAGACTATGTTTATTTTCTATTTTGAGTATATTTAGAGTTCTCGAGCTCGAAATTGAGTGTTTTTTGCAGCATTCTTCTATATTTAACAAGGGGCAAGTATCTAAACCTTAATTTGGTATTTCACCATGATTTCATCAGTTGGTTTTCGTTTGCATCCAGGAATTTATTGGAGGAAAATTGAGGATTTTGGGTCTAGAGTTAAGAGACTCTATTTTGATGAATTCAAAGTCGATTGAGCTTTGTTTTGGATGAAATTTCATATTTGAATTCTTTACATTATGGGTAACATGATTTTCAAATAAGATTCCAGTTTTGCCCTTGCAGGCTCGGGATTGACTTTTTGGGCCGGGATAGAAGTATATCAATATGGGTGTCCATGATTTTATTTTCTTATCTAGAATACGTATTTGACAAGATTTGATCATTTAAAAGGAATACGGAAGGGAAAATTTGTAATTTGATGCTTGAGATTTGTTTTGAGGTAAGTAGAGATTTCTTGATTCTTGAGGATCGGAAGGAAGGAGAAGCTTAGTCCCCAGTATGTTGGGCCATATAGGAGTGTGAGACGTGTTGGAAAGGTGGCCAATGAGTTGGAGCTACTAGCGGAGTTAGCTTCAGTGTATTCGTGTTTCATGTGTCCTTATTGAAGAAATGCACCGGAGATCCATCTTTAGTGATTCCGGTTGAGGACATTAGGGTGAAGGACAACCTTACCTAGGAGGAGGTATCAGTCGAGGTCCTTGATCATCAAGTTCATAAGTTGAGAAATAAGGGAGTAGCCTCGGTGAAGGTCCTGTGGAGAAATCATCTTATTGAGGGAGCTACGTGGGAGGCCAAAGTAGATAGAATGGCTGAGAACCCGTATCTTTTCCCTTCTGGCTCAATTCTAGCTTGAGGCATCAGTTTCCTCCTTAATGCTCTATTCAGTTTCATGTCAAGTTCATGTCTCTCAGTTCCTTTCATGTCTGAGCATGCACGTATGTTTCATGAATTCAGTTCAGTCAGGAATCTCAGTTCGGAGTTAATCACTCCCCTTCAATTCGAATTAGCAAAAGCAATGTCTCCTTGAATAATATGGATTCCAAACATTCATGATCTGGATGTGAATGAGTCGAATCCCATCAGTTTTCATCTTTAATTGTTTAGTTTTTGGGATTGCAGTTCCTTCCCTAGCCTTTTAGTATGCTTGATCTACATTCGAGGACAAATGTTCCCAAGGGGGAGATAATGTAACACCCCAAATGTTCCCTAGGTCAGACCCGAGGCTTATAACAGAAAACAGCAAGAAAACAATTTCAGAACCAAACAATGAACTTCAATACGGTTCGTTGTAGGATCCAAGGGGTTGTCGGAAGTGCTCGTTGTTTCATTACTAGAAAGCTGTCAGAAATTTTCCCAGAACCTACGAGGGGATTGTACGGACCGTGGCTTTATTGAACCGGTTGTTATTTTTGGTCGTTAAAGCATATTAAGAGAATTTCAAAGGAAGAATAGGGTAAACCAACGGACGGACCAATGGTTCGTTTTTTGTTACTAGGGCTTACTAGATGGGTCATTGGTTCTGCAAGTGTGTTGAAAATCTCGGGCTAAGTTCGGAGTCGTTCTAGGTATATGGATAGACCCGAGCTAGTGAAATTATGGAAGAAAGGTGTTAAGATCAGTTCCTAAGTATAAGAAGTTCATTACATGCAAATTATGGTCATAAGGAATCTCTAGCACAAAGTTGATTTGAGAGCCCCTTTACCGATTGAGTGTTCATATAAGTTCTCATAAGGGTCAACTTCAAACGACCATATTTCTCATTTTACAAAATGTTTTTGGAATATTCAGCACCTTAAATTGAATCCCTTGAAGTCTTCTTTCCGACGCATCTGACCTTGCATCAATCAAAATTTGGAGTAAAAAGTTATGAGTAGTTTAGTGAAACAATAGCAGGTAACAATGAACATCAGAATGGGCCATTGTAGCAATCAACGACCCGTCCTGTTGGTCTTTGGATCTGCCAGTTCCAGGTCTTTTTTTGGCAGTTTGGGGGTATTTTGGTAAACTCCTATGCTTCTAACTTCTAAATGACGTTGTTTTAGGTTTCCTTAAGGTTATATTAAAGGAATTAACCTAGCCTAAATCCTCACCCTATCTAAAAGATCAATAGTTGGATTTTCTCTCAAGAAAGGAGCTAGGGTTCTTCTTCAACCTCTTCAAATCTTCTTGGACTCTGAAAGGAAAGTCAAGAGATCATCAACCCAAGTATGTAGGGTTACGAATGGGGGTTTTCATTCACACCCATGCCCATTCTCTATCAATTTATGAAAATGTATCAAAAATCTCATGGGGTTCTAATTCAACTTTTGTGAAAATCTAATGATTTGTTAATAGGTTATTATGATTTGTGATTTACATCATATTTTATGGATTTTTATCAGATTTTACAACTATTTTGATTATAAAATTATTGATTTTGATTTCTACTAAATTAAGCCTAATTATATAAGATCTATGATGAATTGATTTATGATCTTCATATCAATTGTTGATACTTACAAGCCCACAAGATTTATGATTCGAAATAGGATTTATTCAACTACCCATAATGATTTGATTATTTACAAGTTATATGTATGATCTACGAGTATGCATGAAATTTATGATTCACGAATTATGTTTTGGCCGACTCACGGGCCTTATGTCATGGCTAGTTCAAGTATGTACAATAATATTTAATATTATCATGATTTATCTAGCCCATGAATTCATGTATGTTATACTATGAGCACTATATATGTTTTGGGAGTAGTATAGAATACCGAGTAGGTTCGGGGCCTAGAACCTGCCTCGGATCTCATAAACTACGTGAAACCGTAGGTATGTTGGGACCTCCTTTTTGACTGTCCCTAGCAAAAATGGACCTTTTCATGGTGATATCACACATTCATAGTTCTACCCTTGGCAAGGTACAGATACTCTCTCGAATAGATTTACAAGTTGGGCTTCAGGTGTGCTCATATGGGGTATGTCGGGTAAGAGAATCACCCACTGTCCTCATAATTTATGCATGTTTATGATTATGTATAATTTCTCTATTCATGTTCAATAAAGCTTTTCTCTTATGATTATGATTACGATTGTGCTAAGAATGTTTTGAAAACCTTGAGCCTTATGTTATATTATGATATTTATGTTATGAGCATGTTGTCCTACTCTTATGATCATTTATGAGTTTTTATATATTTTAAATGCTCGTTTTAATTACCTTGCATACTCGGTACATTCTACGTACCGACTGCATACTTTCTATGCTGTATCGTTTCATGATATAGGACCCGATTCTGAGGCTCATCCCCGTTAGTACTCCATGCAGAGTTAGCTATCAGACCTTTTGGTGAATTCTCATGTTCGGAGGGCCATATGTTCAGATCTTGATGTGTTTTTTGTTTTAGTTTTTCCAGGTTAGATGGGGATGTTGTCCCATCAACCAATCTGATATGATAGAGGCTTTCATACTAATTGTAGTACTCAACTGTTATGCATTTTACTACATTCCACTTATCATGATATGTTATGTTATGTTTCCGCTATATCATATGTTCATTATTCTGCTCTAAGTGATAAGAAGTTAGATGAATGTTCATGCCATGGGTCGACTTGGAGTCTCTCGGGACTCCTTGTCCCGTGTTACAATCCGGGTCTATGTTCGGGTCGTGACGCTTTCTTTGAGTTGGTGGACTTAAGGTATATTACCTAGCTAAGTTACATTTCATAGTTTATATGATATAGTTGTTAAACTCTAGCTTTGTCTACCTATGATGTCGACTCATGCCTATTGAGTAGAAGTCTTTTTGTACTCACACTACTCTTACTGCATCTTTTGATGTAGATCTTATCACTAGTAGGCCCAGTTGATTCATTGTTCGAGGTGATGTTATCCGAAATTTTGTTTGAGATAATTCACACTCAAAGATGTTGTACTTCATCTATATTTATTTTTCCTATCTTTACTATTTAGATGATTTTATAAACTTTGAAACATGTATACTATGTTTTTAGATGCTCCTGTACTGGTGACTCTAAATATTGGGCGTATTTTGATATTTTCGCAGTTATATTGATACTCTATAAAAGCTTGAATTTGAGAATTTTACTTTTTCTATTTTTCATTACTTGCACATATCAACTTTTTATTCGAGTTGGGTAAAGAGTTGGATTATCTACTGGTCATTTATAGCTGGTGCCATCATTAGCCTTATGATTTTAGGTCATGTCAACCACTTACTTATATTTCTTCACTCACACTCTCCCAAAAAGTTTGATGTTAGAAGATGTTTAAAACACCTAACATGGAGTAAAGATATTGGTGGTGAACTCTTGTAGGCTTCTTGGTGAGGCATCAACAGGTTGATCTTGACTAAGAATATATTTGGTAGTAATGAGATCTTGTAGAAGGTTTTTCCCTTATGAAGTGATTATCAATTTCTATATGTTTTGTCCTATTATGAAATATAAGATTATTTGCTATTTGAATTGGAAATTTTCTATAACTGTATATTTCTATAAGCAGTTGAATATGTGCACCAACTTGTTTAAGTAGCCCTTGTATCTAGATTCATTCAGCTAATATGGTGACAAGACTTCTATATTCTGACTCAACAAAACTTTTTGAAATAATTATTTGTTATTTGATTTTCATGATACAAGGAAATCTCTAATTCTAATGAAAAAATCAATGATTTATTTACTGGTTAATGAACATGCTGCAAGTCAACATCACAATAGATAGTGATAGAGTTTGTGTCTTTGCTAGATAATAATATCTGCCCAAAAGCTCATCTGACCCCAAGGCATACATATCCTATAGAAGTTGTCACAATCATTAATAGGAAGTTTACAAGTCCGAGACACCGAACAAATTACTGACTAGGTTGAAACTTGATTTACTTGACAATTTTGCCAATAACTTCTATATGAGATCTCTTAGGAGCTTGTAAAAACTGACTGAGGTTTTGAACTCCATAGATATATCTGGTTAGGTCATTATTAGATATAAAAGTTTTTTTATTAACCTTTGATAGGCAATTGGATCTACAAGAAGATCATCTTTAGACTTTCTTAAACTTTCAGTTTCTTTTACACATATCATACTATCGTGTTGTCAGTTTTCCATTCACATCGATAAGTGTTGCATTGGGTTTAGCGTCAAATAATCTCATTTCTAATATCGGTTCAAAGGAGTGTTTTATCTGGTACATTATAGTACCTTGCCTTGACCTAGAAAATTCAATAGCAAGGAAATATTTAAGTTCTCCAAGATCTTTCATTTTGAAAGCTTTTTGTATAGATCCTTTTTGTTTCTTTAGTTAATTTTAGTCTACTTATAGTACTCATTATATCATCCACATTAGTAGAACAATAGTTATTTCTTATGTGCTTCTTTTAAAAAAAAAAAGAGAATGATCATATTGACTATGTTCAAACTAGGATTGTAGTAGGACTTCTATCAACTTGACTTTCCATTGCCTAGGGGTTTATTTTATGCAATACAAGACTTTAATTATACAACATGGTTCTGCCTACTTTTGATTTCGAAATTCTTGAGGTAAATCCATATAGATCTCATCATTAAGATCACCTTACAGGAAGACATTTTATACATTCATTTTATATATAGGTCACTGTTTTGAGGAAGTTAGAACTATCCGAGTCTTGCCAAATTCATCACTAGTGAAGATATTTCTTGATAATCAATACCTTTCTATTGACTACAACCTTTTCCACTTGCCTTCACTTGAACCTTTTTCACCATTTATTTTGTATTTACTCTTATAGATCCACTTGCATCCTATAGGAATCTTTCCTTCTGAGAGTGACACTACATCCCAAGTGTGGCTGTTTTCAAGGGCTTATATTTCTAGTTGCCTTGCTTCTATTCATCTAGATCTTAATAGCTTCTAAATACATGGTAAGTTCAACCAAGTAGGATGGAGCAACTATGTAAGATTTATAGTAAGGAGCCAATTTATCATAAGTTATACTTGTCAATGGAGTAAGGAACCTCTTTGTGTACATCTAATGACACAAAGTCTTACATCCACACATTTGGATGTGTACCTCTAACTAGGTTTCTAGTGTTATAAGGGACTATAAGAGCACGTGCAAATTCAATTGAAGTATCAACTTGAGGATAGCCATATGAATGAGTGCTTGTATAGGATCAGGTGAATTGTTAATATGATCCTGTTGATTTTCAATAACTGGTTGAGATATTGGAAAGTTGGTTAAGACTATAAGTGTAACATCCCAAAGTTTTTTAGGACTAGAATTGGGATTTAGTATTTAATCAACAAAAAAATAAAAAAAAATTTTTAGAATGACTCGTTGCACGAGTCGTGGCTTGAAGTAACGGGTCGTAGGGAGATTCGTGGTAAGGTTCTAAAATTCAACTTCCCAGACCACAAGTCCACACCACGAGGCATGGTGAGTGGGTATGACTCATGGTCATGAGTCGCGGCCAGCATCTACGGGGTCAACCTTGATGTGATGAGTCACTTTACGATTCATTATATTGTGTGACGAATCGTGGTTCAGAGTCATAGGATGGAGGATCAGAGGAGGGGTGAAGACTTTCCACTGACCACGAGTCATAGAACGACTCGTGGTACCTAGTGATGAGTGGTAGTGAGACCTCTTGTTTGGAGGTTTAGAGAACTAAGGAAAAAGGACTTGCTTGTGACGAGTAGATACCGCGAGTCATGGTAGGCTGGTACAACTTGTGCTATGAGTCGTGATGACTGCCAGTCAATTTTATAATTATGTTTTCTTTGGGGTGTTTTTATAAATTCCTAAGCTTCTAATCTCTGAGTGACATCATTTTTGTTTTCATAAAGAGTGTTTTAAGGGTTTTTAACCTAGCTTAGGTCCTTACTCTCATAACTACAACAGATTTGAAATCCTCTCTACAGATCAAGGGTAGGGTTCCTCATCAATTTCTCTCCCAATCTTCTTAGGTGTTCAAGACAAGCTTAGTCATTCAACCTAGGTATGTAGGGCTGTGAATAGGGGTTTTGTCCATACTCATGTCCTTTCAAAATTGAGATCATGATTTTCACCCCCCATGCCCAAATTTTTGAATTCTAGGGCTTTATGCAATTGTGGTTGAATTTTTTCATGTTCCTATACGAAATTAGTCCTCTCATGATTTAATTTACGTTCCTATGATTATGATTGCACGTCCCTTATCAATTTCCTTATGGATCTAGATATCTCAATTCTCAAGTATGATTTTATGAACTTCTAGGGTTTGATTCAAAATGCATGAAATTCTATGATCCTCTTAAGATTTCAATTCTCGTAAGATTCAAGTTATCAATTATGATTATGATGCATGTTTTCTATTAGAATTGTTCATGAATCCATGATTTACAAGATATGGTGATTTTACCCTATTATTCATGATTTTCACGAAATTCAAGTCCATGTATCATGGCCTATCTTTGGCACTATTTTCATTGCTAGCCCACGTATGTTGACATATTATGAATTTCATGATATAACATAGCCATGTAAACCCATGTTTCATGGTTATGATATGAGCACTATATATATTTTGGGAGTAGTATTTAACACCGAGTAGACCGGGGTTCTAGCTTACGTAGGTCTTAGAACAACGTGCCAAGGTAGCCATTTTGGGGTCCTCTAAGATAGTGTCTTCCAGGCCTGGATGGGCCACCCATGAGTTATATTACACCTTTTCATGGTCCTACCCTTGTCAAGTTATGGATACCCTCCCGACTAGGGTTTTATAGGTTGGGCTCCATGTATGCTAACTGTCACAACCCGAGTTGAGAGTCCAAATCGAGACATGGAACCTAGAACCATGAATGGCTCCAAGCTAACCCCTGATACATATATAGCATGAGTTAAGAGCATAATCAAGAGGGAATTAACATAAGCATAGATAAAAAGAAGTCTAAGTACCATAAAACGTAAGCACATGCGATAATTATCACAACACCGAGTCACAAAATGGAACATGCTAAGTCAATATTTGAAAGCCTCTACTATCTGATGAGATACTGGGACAAGCCCCCGGCTAACTACAATTCTGAAACTAAAACAAAACATAAAAAACATAAATTGATAGATGTCCTTGGATGATGAGGACTCACCCAATGTAGGGTGGAGCTGAACTGAGCGAGTGCAAACTAGTGATGAGACTGGGAGAGATCACCTGAACCTATATCATGAGACTATATAACATAGAGTATGTAATCAGTACTTTGAATGTACTGAGTATGTAAGGTAAGTTAGACATACTAGTAAAACATTATTTGAAATCATGAATATAAATTAAGAAAGCTCATGAGAGAAAGGACTGCATGCTAAAAGCCATAAATCTGAGGTATACATGTTCATAAGCTATTCATCGTAATCTGAATATAATGACTCAAAGTTTAGAAATAGAAATCATATAACTTATCATGCTTGAAATTGTAAGAGAATACACATAAACTGATCAATGGGTCAAATATGCTATAAAACCTAATATCATGAGTCTTGAGCATGAGTAACTGAAATCATGAGGAATAATGAGAGACTCGTCATAACCAATAACCATCATGTATGAGGGCATGATGATCCCACGTCTTGCCCACATAGAGGAGTGTCACGACCAAACGGAGGTCCTGATTGAGAGACGGGACAAGGAGCCCCGAGAGACTCTAAGTCGACCCATGGCATGAACATACATCTAACTCAACTACTAAAACTGGAGAGTCAACCGAATAATCTTAGCGGAAGTCTAAAATAAGCATAACATCAGAATACACAATCTGAAGTTGAATACACCCTATTGTCTGAAAAGCCTCTAAACATGATGAGTTGATGAGATAAGACCCCAACTTACTCGAATAAGCTAAACAATGCAAATACATAGAGAAATTTGGAAAAGCATGGTCCTCGGGAAATGAGGACTCACCAATAAGTGTAAGATGCTAACTCTAAAGACTGGCTATGAATGGGACTGAGTCTGAGCGCCAAGTCTTGGACAAGACCCCAACTAACTCGAATAAGCTGAAAATGGCAAATACATAGAGAAATCTAGAAAAGCATGGTCCTTCGGAGATGAGGACTCACCAACGAGTGTAAGATCCTAACTCTGAAGACTGGCTATGAACGGGGCTGAGTCTGAGCGTCGGGTTCTGCATCATGAAATGATACAACATAGAGTATGTGGTTAGTACATGGAATGTACTGAGTATGCAAGGTAAGTAAAACCGCTTAAATAAGTAAAATCATTTGAAGACATGCATAATGTAAAACATAAACCATAAGAATCTGAGAGTAGGTCTTGCATGCATTCTTTCTAAAATCATGATCTCATCATAAAATAACATACATCATAACTAAATCGATTGACTCAAAGTTGAAATCTGATATTTATAAGTAAAACTAAAAATCAAGTCAAACCTTCTATAGAACATGTACCCATGTATAAATCGCAAGAATGATGAACATGCATAACTAAAATCAGGAGGAACAATGAGAGACTTGTCTTTTAACCGACATACCATGATAGAGCTTACGAGGTCCCAACTATCACACTCAAGTGGGAAGAGCCGTCCAAAGCCTTGCCAGGGCTAGGGACGATACCATGATATCGACATCAAACTCGTGGCCCAATGGGGCAGGGGATAACTCACAAGGGAGGTCCCAAAGTAATATATATAAGAATCAACCTATGTTTGTGCGTAGTTCTGAGGCATAGGGTGATCGACCCTTAACCAACTCAGTGCTAGACGCTACTCTAAAAAACATGCATATGTTCTGCATCATTTTTCAACGAAGCTTACATCGTCAATTAATGAAGCTGAATAATCAAATACATCTCAAATTTGAAAGCATGCATATGACAAGCTTTAGCTCAAAACATACCACAAGCTGAAACATAATTTGGAGTCTTCGCTCCAAAACCATGTGGTAAGCTTAATTTGGGAGAATATAAATCATACTTGAACATGTGGGCATTGCCCAATACCTTAGCATGCTAGAAAAATACTTAATTAATTTTGAAAACATGATTATAAACATGGGTAGCTTGAAAATATGCTTTTCCTCATAATATCTCATCATAATCATGCATTCATCACAAATATCATCCTTCATGAACTTTCTATAATTGGGAATTCTGATTTAGTAAACTTAGAACATGATATTTCATTGAAAATAGCATAAAACTTGCCCATGAATCGTAATTCAATAGTATATACATATTTGAATCATTCCCTTGTAGAGAATTAGGAATTTCATGCATTGGGTTAAAACCCCATAGATTTGACATCGAAATTCATGATTTATAGAGGGATTGGGCATGGGTGTGAAAGGGATTCACCCATTCATAACCCTACATACCTGATTGCAGCTGATTCTTACACTTCTTTTATTGCCCAAGAGGAATTGAAGAGAATTTGAAGAAAAACAAGCTTGATCACGCCCTCTAACCTTCTATCTATGCATGCATGAATGAAAATGGCCTAACATGAACTTAACCCTCCTAAAAGTCCTCATTCATAACTTAAAACGACGTAGTTTAGGACTTCTTAGGAATTACAGAAAATCCCTTATTAGATTTGCAAAAATTAACTGGCAGTCAGTCCCCACGAGGGACACGACGACTTGTCACCTCTGGCCATGACTCGTGGCATCATCTGTCAAGTACGGTGCTCATCAAGTCATATGGGCTCATCATGATTGACTTCACAATTCGTTACTAGTGACCATGACTCGTGGTCACCACTTGTCATGTGCACTGCCTTCCCTTTTCCTTTCTCAATCACCACTTCCCACGACTGACCTAATGAGTCGTTGGGCCTGACCACGACTCTTGGTCAAGTCCTCGCGGATCCAAATTCCCAAATTTCAACTCACTCCTGAGCCTCACCACGAGTCACATCACGACTCGTGGTCTGCTCCCACAGGTCACCTCATGACCCATTTTGTGTCCTGATACAAGTTTTAAATTTTTCTCCGTTTCAACTCCCCGATATGATCTTTGGGCTTTTGAGGTATTACAAGGAGAGCCTTCCTAAGCCTTTCCAGGGCAAAGAACAAATGAAGTGTGATATCACGGGTGTGCCCTCGGACAGGGGAAGGACTCTCTTGAGAGGTCCTAATACAAATATTCTACATTGGCGCATAGTTCAATGTCCACGGTCCTCAAAATCCATGGCCTATTCAATGCTAGACACTACTCCAAAAACATGCATATTTCTCAGTTACACCCCATAAAATGTCAATAATTAGTAAGCATACGCGTGCACTTGTGACGAGTAAGAAGAGCTTATGTAAAAGGCCTCGGAAGTAGGGTCGGGCAAGACTAGGCCACGAATGGGCAGCGCAGTGTGCCAGGTCCACTGGCACAAGGAGGGGAGAGAGACGGGGCTGCTTGGGCACTTTGGGAGGTGCGGGGCGCCCGCCTGCCACCGCCCAAAGTATATATAAGTACTTTCGTCTCATTTGCATAATTTCACAATTGATGCTCACGGCTAGGGACTAAGGGAACACACAAATTTAAATCATTTTTGTCCGATTATGCTACCAAACGTCCTCCAATCTCAAATTAATTTTAGGTATTGAGTTCTAGGCCTACGAGAAGCATTGCTACATAGTTATTTCTTAAAAATTCGCTTAGCAAACCAGAACTCATCCAAGTAAAATTTGTCAAAACTGCTCCAAATTTATTCCTACTCGGTCACAGGCATTAGGCAAGCATTTCTCCCTTCTGAACTCTCAGGAAACTATATATTTTCGGCCGAATTATTCAAAGTTGGGTTATAGTAAATTCTATTATCAAAAGTTATCAATATTTATTAAGTTTAGTATTGAAACTACTTTTATTTTCTCAGTATAAAGGTTAAAGTTGGAAAGAATCGCCGATTGCAAGTTAAACCTCACAAGTTAAATAAAAAATCAGCATTCGTGGTATGCTAAGGCAAATCCTCTCGGCAAGTTGTTCCTATCATGTCATAATACGATCTAGACTCTCGTACGAATGCCAGAAGCATGATTATTTTGGTTAGATGCTGTTATTAGTCTAAGATTAGTGTTGCCTGTTCAGATTCATATTGACCCTACCCTATATAGCCTTCTGTGACCAACCCCATGTTCGCGCTCTGCTGCTCGGTATATATTATACACCGACACGCAAGTGTACGTGGTCAAACAAGTAATAAAGTGGCTAAGTAGCCAAGTATCGATCCAAGGAGGCTGCTCTAGATATGCAAAACTGCCTAGTTTACTATATCTCTATTCTATTTCTAACTATGTTAACAACAATCCAACCAAGATTTGAGTAAGTTTTGTTTCTAAACTAATTATCTACTAAAATTAATAACTACTATTTACGTTGAGTTTAGACAATGGATATGCACATGCCAAGGTTAAGAACGAGTAATGAACTTGATAATCATGATAATTTGGTCATCTTCTTCTTCATATTGCTAGCCAAGAACATTTGCCTAGAAATTAAAACTTCCGTATTTAATTTCACTTTAGCTTCATAAACCATTCGTCTACATTTCTGTGATCAAATGCAATTTATGACCTAACACTACAATTTCGGTTCCTAAATTGACTAATACGGCTTTCAAGTATATTTCTATCAAGAAAGCACATCAAAACCCAATTTTCCCAAATCAAGTTAAGAACAATACCCTATTAATTCACAACTTTCCAATTTCATGCTCTCTCGAGTGAAATTGGACTTTTTAGATGTACATTAATGGTGGCCAATCAAGAATGTAATAAGCACAAGAATTAATAGAACAACATGCAAGAAGAAGAAGAAACCATATCAATTATTACCAACATTCATTTCACAAGTTCAAAACCTCAGCAAGAGAGGAATTAGCCACTCATTCTTGGATTAATCATCCTAGAGTGAGTGTGAATCATGCATACAATTGAAGGAAAGAAGAAGGGAAGAGAAGAAAACTCTTATCTTTTCTATTCTTCAACTGCCACAAAACCACGTTCCTGCTCCCCCTTCTGAACTCAGGCTAAAAAAAACTAAAAAACTCCCTTTAAAAATAACCTAAGTGTGCTATTTATACTAGTGGGAAATTTTTCCCGGAATAACAAGCAACGTGTCACGGAGGCCAACGCGGAGCACTGCCTCCGTGACACGGCGTGGACGCAGAACCTCTCTGGAAATTGCATGGTCCGGATAATTAGCCTCAACGTGGCACGGAGTCCATCGCGGAGGCCTGTCTCCGTGCCACGGAGCTGACGCGCAGGCACACTGGAAATTGCCACTTTTATTTTTGCCCAGGCAGTGTGCTACCGCGATGGCAGCGTGGCACGGCACCATCGCGGAGCCACTGCAAAATATGCCATCCGAGGTCTTTTCCACGCTCGCATCCAAGTCCAACTCCGACATAGTTCCAACACGCATTTTAGCTCTTAAAAATCACATTATCCTGCAAAACAAATGCTAATCATGTTGGTTAGTATAAATTCGCATTTTATTACCAAATACATGATATTATATACACATTGCACAACAAACAAGGTAAAAATGATACGTTTGAGTATCACTTGGGCATATAAATCTGCCCAAGATCACTTACCCCACACTTAAATCCTTGTTCGTCCTCGAACAACACATACACAAATCATGCACATCACATCTCAACCTTTGTCACTATTGTGCAACCATTTACGTTACGGTCATACCGATTATTCGATTTTTGCAAATCATCAAGAAAACATGCTTGGTCGTACAAGACAATGACCTTAATACATCGAGGCTTCCTAGACTTTTAAGAATTGATTCTTGATATCGGCAAACTCATGCAAATCAACTAATCAAGAAATCCGACACGAAAATCAATCTTTCATCAAGCATGTACCCTCACAACTCGAGAGAAACTTCCCCTTTTATGCTCGTGCAGCACACAAACATGCACGTAGGGGCATATAGAAATTAATTTCACTCTCTCTCCCAAAAGAATTCACATGCATCATGTCATGACCCATAGGCTTGCCCTTAATGTATTACTCCACTAATATAAAGAAATGCAGTGTAGGATCATATAGGACTTTTAATGGGTTGTAACTGGGCTATGGATCTAGTATATATATATTGGATTAGCCAATAATAGTTGCTAGCATCCTTAAGCGCCTTTTCAACTCATTCCCATCGACTCATGGACATTGTTCCTCGCTTTTCTCTTTTTCTCCCATTCATGCTGGTTTACTTTCATACAGCCCATTTCATCAGGCACACTTGACCCCAAACGGAAGGTTTTCATGTACCCTCAATTTCATTTAATTACAACTAGTGCCTCTTCAACACCATCTTTTCTTTCCTCACTTTGCTTTTCTTTTCTTTTCACTCTTTTCACTCTTTAACACTTTGGGAAACAATTTTTTTTTGTTCTTTGTAAGCGCTTAAGAGCTTCTTATAGACTTTAAGGCTAATGAAAAGAAGGAATAAAACTTAGTTCATACAATTCTGGACAAAAGAAAGAAATCGGCTAAAGGCTCAACGGGCTGACTAGGGTGTACAACATATAAAAAGGTGGAACTTGACAAGAAAAAATGGAAACTAACGGTTAAAACAAAGAAATGCCTACATCCTTTCCGACACTACACCTCCTTCTGTTCGCTTTGTATACACGCCAGGCAAGTTCTAGACAATTCACAATGACATGGAATAGCAAAACCTCACTCACACTTCATGCACATGCTCGAATCAAGATGCATTCACAGACTCTTTAATTAGTCAAGTACATGAATTCAAGATTATGCCTCAATCATAATGAACCAAATTCTATAGCCTAGGTAACTCAACATAGTCACACAATTACATGCTTTCAAATGAATCACTTTCGCATTTCGAACATCAATTACACACGCAACAAAATTTTAGCAACCATAAGCAACTACAGTTTATTGATGCAATCCACCAAAGAAACTAAAAACAAATCATCTACTCCTATCGACTACATTTCCCTTAAGACGGTCGTCATCCATCCATCATAGGGAATGTTCACTAACTATGACATCGGTTCAATGGGACTATTCTCGGTAAAAGAACCGAAAACAAACTCCGAGAAACCCAAAAATAAAACTTCAAAATTTTTGCAACACATCGATCATTTCGAAAAAAAAATATTTACAAAATATGTTGATAAGTGCAACATCCTTTCGCAAAAATTTTGAAAAATATCGATCATATCGATAGAGAAAAAAAATATTTACAAAATTTACAAAATATTTACAAAGGCAACCATAACATTTTAAAGACACACATCATTAGCCACAAACAAATATATACACATCATTCACAAATCAGTTCACAACAACAGGGAAAGCACAGACATACACAAACGTCAAGGAAGAATATACATAAGATTTAGAGCCTATGACCCAGCACCTAACTACTCCCCACCACACACTTAAATCGAACACTGTCCTCAGTGTTCACAAAAATACAAAGCACAAAATTTTGGGTGGTGAAACTCCCTGCTCAGTCGAAATATTCGACTTCCTCATCCGGTGCTGCGGCCTCGTCGCCCATATCTGAATCAGCTCCCTCGCCGTCATCGGACTCCACATCAGAGTCCTCACGACGTGTCTCCTCATCAGTAGGGACGTCGTCGTCAGTTGGCTCCACAAAGGCTGGCCCCACCTTGCATAAAGCTCTGGCGTTCTAGCCAAAAGGGTAGTCCAGCTCCAGCTGCCATAATTCATCCTCGGTGGCTGGTCTCCCACCTATCCGTAGCTGCAGCATCTGCATACCGAACATACGGGCCATATACTGGTCGTCACGAGCATGTCGCTCGCCCAGAGTCAGCACCGGTCTGTGTGTAGTGTCGGGGGCCTTGGTCTTTGTCACATCAAGGGCCCGCCGCTCCAACTGCGGAATGTAATCCAAGGCTTCTTCCTCAACGTCGAGGCCTCGGAGGAAGGTGGTGATGAGTCCGCCAAACCCGTATCTGTGGCCCTGGTGTAGTCTGGCTCTCTTCATGGCGGATATTATAACCGCCCCCACATTAATCTCAAGCCCTTTCATAAGGGCATACACCAGGCAGACACGATCCCGGGTCACGTCTGTCATATGTACTCCCGGGATCAAACACGAACATACAATTTTTAGCCAGATTCTGGCCTCCCTGTTCATCTGCGAATAAGGCAGAGTCTGGTGATAACCCCTCTCTTTGTGTCTACTCCATCGGGCTGTGGATCGAGCCCCGCACAACGTACGTCTGATGTCGGCGTACGGTGGGGTGATGTTGAGCTGGCGGAGAACGTGGGCGTCTGTGTCCCGCGCTCCAACGATGGCATTCAGCTGCTGGGGTTCCAGAGTGACAATCTGCCCTCTGATTTTAATAGTGTGGCTTCTAATGGTCGGGTTTCAGTTGGCATAAAATTCCCGGACCAAGTGAAGGTTGCACTCCGTGGGCTCCTGAAAAATAAAGCTGAGCCCAGCTGCTTCAATCCTCTGTACGATGCGAGGGAACTCCTGTGCAAGTGGTTCCCTTGCAATATGTTCCTCCGGGAAGTACTTGTTCTCCTTATGCTTTGCGTACCACTTCTTCCCTTCATCGGTAACCCATCGTGTTCCGTATCGGTGGTGTTGACCGCGTGGAACAGTAGGTGCAGCTGGGACAGCAGTGCCCAGTCTCATTCTCTTCCTGTCGGTGCCTGAGGTTGAAGCACCCTTGCCTTTATCTTGTCGGCTGGCCATTGTACCTGTCAATTTACACAGACAAGCACAACGTTAAGCTAAAGACTTGTTAGTTTTGGCTAAGGTCGGGTTAAACAAAATTTACCCCACACTTAGTCTTTAACAATATTTACAACATGTTAGCAAGGATAGATCTATTTACACCCCAAACACAATCACTATAAACATATTGCTTAGTGCGTTAACAAAAATTCAACAGCATAACGGCTAGCGAACTACTCAGACTTCATACAGCTAACCCAATCCTACCATCGACAGCTATTCACCCATGGCACTTAGCAACAATAACAACAACCAAATAGAAACAACAATACAAACATTTTATATACACTAATCTAAGCAATTCAACCAATTCACATATTACGCAATGTCCCACTAAAAATCGAGAATTAGTCGTCTTTCACCAATTATACAATATTTACCACGACTTATCTCAACTAATAAACACACCCCGGCATCAATTTCGTCAAACTATCAAGTTACCCAAGTTAAAATTCAACAACCCCAAGCCCTAGAACTCAATTCGACAATCAACAATGAATTATTCAATCAATCGATAAGTTCACCCGTCAACTACAACAATCCGAACACAATCAATCGCAAAATAATTCACGTCATGTTTAATTTCTACCTAGGGTGATATATCTCACCTCACATGCTCAAAATTGACAAAAATCGCCAAAAATTTGAGATAGACGATGAAAACATACCTTGGAATTGAAGAATCGATAAAGACTTGACGTTTTCCTTGCCTCTTAACGTGGCACGGAGCTTGGGGGTAGGGGAATGGGTGTTTGGTCGCGGAGGGAAGAGGGAATGGGGAAAATAGGGGCGAAATCGGGGGTTTTTATTAAGAAAACACGCGGGTCACCCGAAAACCCGGTGTGACCCGGCACTGGGATAAGGGCAACGTGTCACGGAGGGTAACGCGGAGGCCCTCCTCCGTGACACGGAGCCAACGCGTTGGCTTACTGGAATTTTAAAAAATTCCAGATTTGCCTTCAACGTGTCACGGAGGCCAACGCGGAGCATTGCCTCCGTGACACGGCACCAACGCGCCACTGCTCTGTTTCACTATCAAATTTTATTTTTCATACCTCGCCTCGTTTTCTCGATTCCACGTATTTTTCCTCCGGTATACCTGAAAATCACCTCACTAAACAAAAATTGGTTAAATGACTAGATTCCCTACTAAAAGAATAAAAATTACTAATTAAAATGCACATTTAAACCTAGTCAAGAAAAAGAAGAGAAAATAAAATAAAAGAAAAACTTTACACTAAGGAAAAAGAAAGAAAAATATTTTTCACGGGTTGCCTCCCGGGCAGCGCCTGGTTTAACATCGCGGCTCGACAGCCTGTACGCTCAATTTTCTACTAGGGAGATGGACGATTTGACCCGATCATGGTCATCTCCCCATTAGTTCTCAACCTTATCTGGTGGCCTACCTAGTAACTCTCGGGAATCACTCAATCCATTTGCATTCCCATGATTAATCACGTTGATAACCGAGAGTTCCTTATAGACAGTCGGAAGCTTAGGTGCCTTGTACACGTCGAACACCTCAACCTTGTCGTGTGCTCGCATCGAGAGTTGACCCGCAGCTACATCGATCAATGCCTTTCCGGTTGCCAAAAATAGTCGTCCCAAAATAAATGGGACTTCTGCATCTGGCTAAAAATCCAGAACAATGAAATCTACCGGATAAATGAGGGAGCCTACCTACACTAGCACATCCTCCACAATGCCATCCGGCTTAGCTAAAGACCTGTCTGCTAGCTGCAAGATCACTGTTGTAGGTATAGGACTCCCTAGCCCTAACTTTCTGAATACCGAAGATGGCATCAGATTTATACTTGCCCCCAAGTCGCATAACCCACGAGCTCGGATACTTTGCCCAATCGTCAGATGGATAGTAAAACTTCCAGGATCCTTCAGTTTAGTGGGCAACCTGTTCTGAATACGGGATGTGCATTCCTCCGTTAAAGCCACCGTGGCATACTCGGTCAAGCGACTGTTGTTGGCCACGATGTCTTTGATATACTTTGCATATTTTGGCACACCCTGCAAGACATCAACAAGAGGTAAGTTAACATGTACCTGTTTAAGTACCTCCATGAATTTCTGGAAACACGCCTCCTCCTTGTGTTTCTTAAGTCGTTGAGGGAACGGGGGTGGAGGCCTTGTTGGTTCAGCTTCTTTGGTCTTCCCCGTATCTGAGGTTTGTTCTCCCTCAACATCTGCTGCTCCTGACTTCTGAGGCGGTCTTTCCGGTTCCACCTCCTTTAATTGTAAACCACTCCTCGTGGTCACTGCATTTACCTGCTTAGGATTGGGATCCGTGTCGCTAGGTAGTCCTCCCCTTGGTCTAGTATTTTGGGCACTGGCAAATTGCCCAAACTGATATTCAAGAGCCTTGGTTGCCAATTGATTGTTCTTTACTTCGGCCGCCAGTTTGACATAGTCAGCCTGCAATTGTGCCTGGTTGGCAATCATGGTCTTGAACATTTCCTCAATAGTCGGTGATGGTGGTGGAGGAGGGGCATTGTGATTTCTAAACTGATTCTGATAGCCTTGTTGCCCTCCTTGGTTTCTGTGCATACCCTGCCCTGAACCCTGGCCTTGTTGATTGTTGCTACCCCACAAAAAATTTGGATGATTCCTCCAATTCGAGTTGTAGCCACCACCAAACTGCTGTTGATTCCTTTGTGCATTGCCCACAAAGTTGACAGAATCAGGATTTGCACCACAGCATTCAGCTGAATGCTCACTACTACCACACACTTCACACCACATCTGTTGGACTGCATTAACTGAGGCTGACGGCTGGTTCAAATTCATATTGCTGAAGTGAGTGTTTAACTGATTTTGCAAAGCAGCTATCTGTGCAGCGATAGCTGTGAATCCATCCACTTCAAGCACTCCCGCTGCTTTCCTTGCTCCACCTCTTGAATAATCTGCATTCCATTCCGGATTGCCTTGTGAAATTCGGTTGAGCAAAGTGTACAGCTCCTCATAAGTCTTCTCCAGCGCTTGCCCTCCAGCTGCTGAGTCTAACAAAATTTTAGTGTGGGGTTCCAAACCCTCAATAAAAGTGTGGACCAACACCTCATTTGACTGATGATGATGAGGACAGTCCCGCAACATGGACTTGAATCTTTCCCAGGCTTGATAAAGATTTTCTCCTTCCCTCTGTTTAAAACTTAGAATCTGACTTCTAAGTTTAGCTGTTTTACCTGAAGGGAAAAATCTGATCAAGAACTTCTTTGCAAGATCATCCCACGTTGATATAGAGTTGGGTGGTTCAGCTTTTAACCACCTCTTGGCTTCACCAAGTAAGGAAAATGGAAATAAGGTGACCCGAACATAATCAGGTGACACTCCAGCGGGGATGTAAGTGTCACTTATCTCCAAAAAGTTCTGGAGATGTTGTTGCGGATCTTCATGAGGGAGACCGGTAAACTGCCCGCTAGTGTGCAAAAGTTGCACCATATTTTGCTTTAACTCAAATCTACCCCCAGGCTCTGGTTTGCGGATGCTGGAATATACATTATTAGCGTGTGGGATTGCCACCTCGCGAACCGGCCTGGCTGCTACTTCCTCGGGCACTAACACTGCCCGCACAACTGGTGGATTGGGTTGCTCCATCATAGACTGTTTGAGCAACTGCAACTTCTTCCGAAGAGCTTCTCTACGTTGACTATGCAATTCACGTGCTGGCTCTAAGTAAGATTCCACCAGCTCCTTGTCCCTTGCCAGTGTTCACAGAAATAAAAATCTGCAAAATACAGGCTAAGACCAAGTTGTTAACACTTAAGAAGATAAAAATACAAATACAGTAAATTTACACTAAACAAAATTTTACAAATCGCCTAGCCTCCCCGGCAACGGCGCCAAAAACTTGTTCGCGCTCTGCTGCTCGGTATATATTATACACCGACACGCAAGTGTACGTGGTCAAACAAGTAATAAAGTGGCTAAGTAGCCAAGTATCGATCCAAGGAGGCTGCTCTAGATATGCAAAACTGCCTAGTTTACTATATCTCTATTCTATTTCTAACTATGTTAACAACAATCCAACCAAGATTTGAGTAAGTTTTGTTTCTAAACTAATTATCTACTAAAATTAATAACTACTATTTACGTTGAGTTTAGACAATGGATATGCACATGCCAAGGTTAAGAACGAGTAATGAACTTGATAATCATGATAATTTGGTCATCTTCTTCTTCATATTGCTAGCCAAGAACGTTTGCCTAGAAATTAAAACTTCCGTATTTAATTTCACTTTAGCTTCATAAACCATTCGTCTACATTTCTGTGATCAAATGCAATTTATGACCTAACACTACAATTCCGGTTCCTAAATTGACTAATACGGCTTTCAAGTATATTTCTATCAAGAAAGCACATCAAAACCCAATTTTCCCAAATCAAGTTAAGAACAATACCCTATTAATTCACAACTTTCCATATTAAGCTCTCTCGAGTGAAATTGGACTTTTTAGATGTACATTAATGGTGGCCAATCAAGAATGTAATAAGCACAAGAATTAATAGAACAACATGCAAGAAGAAGAAGAAACCATATCAATTATTACCAACATTCATTTCACAAGTTCAAAACCTCAGCAAGAGAGGAATTAGCCACTCATTCTTGGATTAATCATCCTAGAATGAGTGTGAATCATGCATACAATTGAAGGAAAGAAGAAGGGAAGAGAAGAAAACTCTTATCTTTTCTATTCTTCAACTGCCACAAAACCACGTTCCTGCTCCCCCTTCTGAACTCAGGCTAAAAAACTAAAACTAAAAAACTCCCTTTAAAAATAACCTAAGTGTGCTATTTATACTAGTGGGAAATTTTTCCCGGAATAACAAGCAACGTGTCACGGAGGCCAACGCGGAGCACTGCCTCCGTGACACGGCGTGGACGCGGACCCTCTCTGGAAATTGCATGGTCCGGATAATTAGCCTCAACGTGGCACGGAGTCCATCGCGGAGGCCTGTCTCCGTGCCACGGAGCTGACGCGTAGGCACACTGGAAATTGCCACTTTTATTTCTGCCCAGGCAGTGTGCTACCGCGATGGCAGCGTGGCACGACACCATCGTGGAGCCACTGCAAAATATGCCATCCGAGGTCTTTTCCACGCTCGCATCCAAGTCCAACTCCGACATAGTTCCAACACGCATTTTAGCTCTTAAAAATCACATTATCCTGCAAAACAAATGCTAATCATGTTGGTTAGTATAAATTTGCATTTTATTACCAAATACATGATATTATATACACATTGCACAACAAACAAGGTAAAAATGATACGTTTGAGTATCACTTGGGCATATAAATCTGCCCAAGATCACCCCACGGTTACTAGCTGTGTCCTCGCCTGCAGAGGCTATATGATGTTTCTCCAAGAAGCGATATTTCTTCCAATGGGGTGACGTAGAGGCCCAAGGGCCATCTTACAGTCCATTCCATGGCTGGACTATTATGTTCATGCCGTATCGGCATCACTGAACCTCGTCGAGCCTGGTGCCCATGGTGCAGTTATTAGGAGTCCATAGGAAATAGACACAACTACAGATCAGGAGCCGAGCGGGCTCAACTGCAGACCCAGGGGACCTATAAGATGGCTATAGTCACTTGTTGACTCATTTTGACCTTGTTAGGGGTATATAGATTGGAGTGTACTCGTCAGGGCTTATAGGGGCCTTGGGCAGGCTATTCTATGTTGGTTGTACCTTCTAGGCTTATTGGGTCCAGGTAAGGTTCTTTTTTGCACTATTTATTGTTAGTTGTACAATAGGTTATATGGTTATATCAGGTTAACTCTCTATCCCTCCTATTGAACTATTTCAGTTCCATTATTAGTATTTCTCAGTCGTTTTCATTTGCTTCCTTACATATTCGGCATATATTATACTGACGCCCATCTTTGGGCGATACATTATTTGCCTGCAGTCTGATCAGCTCCTTTTGCCTCGGAGTTGTTAGTTAGAAGGTTTGTTCTTTTGTTGTACAGTTTATGGGTAGGTTAGGGCCCTGTCCCGACCATTATTCCACTCTTAGAGGCTTGCAGGCTATAGATTTCCAGTATCAGTTTTGTTGTTGGCCGTGTGGGGCCTATGTATGTTTTCCTTTGCGTGATGGCCATGTGGGGCCTAGTATAGTTATTAGTTAGCAGCCTTGTCCACTATAGTATAGTTTTTATTGCTGGTTTCCATTATGAGAAAAGTAGACAACATGGTGGTCTTGTCGGCCCGCATAGGATTCCTTGGTACTTATTGTTGTTGGTTAGCTGTTTTTGTTTTACAGGTCGCAATGCGACCTTGTCGGTCCGAGGCTGTGTTTACAGCCGAGATATAGCTCGTCGTTTTCTTTATTTGAAGAGTAGGCATGTACCAAAGGTACATAAGCCTAGTCAGGTTAGTTCAGATCCCGGTATGGCACCAGGTGCCAGTCATGTCTCCCAAGGTGGGGTGCGACAAACTTGGTATTAGAGCAGGTCATATCTTAGGGAGTGTACAAGCCGTGTCTGGTAGTCCTGTCTATGGGTGTGTTGTGCACCACATTCCATAGACAGGAGGCTACAAGGCATAATAGTGTGGTTACCTTTCTTTTGTTCTTCAGTCATGTTGTAGAGCTATGTTATATAGAGTTGAGTCCCTAAGCTTACCTTATTTTGCTTACCTATAGAGAAATATCGAACACGCGATAGACTACGACCGGTCGGATACTAGTAGGGTGCCCCAGCCAAAGCCAGCCCGATCTGAGGGCAATAGGGAGACTTCATCTAAGTCTCCTCAGTAGTCTCTGCCATTCCAGGTGTCTCCCAAGGAAGCGGACGTGTCGGCACCACTACCAGCTGCTCCAACACCTATACCATAAGATCAGGAGGTTAGGAGCACTGTCTATATGTTAGCACAGATGATGGCCACTTAACGCCAGCCTATGATTCCAATGGTTGCTGAGTCTTCCGGAGGACCTGAGAGTTCAAGGGTCCGGGAGTTCCTTGCCCTGAGTCCCCCGTAGTTTACAGGGACAGATTGGGAAGAGGACCCTCAGGACTTACTGGACAAGTTACAATATATTTTTAAGGTGATGCATGCTACACCCTCAGAGTCAGTTGAGTTAGTGGTATTTCGACTATGGGACATAGTAGTGTTATGGTACGAGAGCTGGGAGAGGTCCCTATAGGTAGAGATGCTCCCCCTCCGACTCGGCCCAATTTCTCAAAGGCCTTCCTAGATAACTACTTGCTGCGAGAAATTAGATAGGCCCGGGTAGATCAACTTGTGAACCTGGAGCAGGGTTCAATGAGTGTTCGAGAATATGCTATGAGATTTAATTCCTTGGCAAGATATGCACCAGCTTTTGTAGACACTATGCCAGCCAGAGTGCATTGATTTATTATGGGGCTTCTTCCAACATACGTGGATACTTATGTAATAGCTACTTTTCGGGAGGATCTGGACATTGCCCGCATTTAGGATTTTTCTCAGAATATTGAGGTTATCAGCAGCGACAATGGGAGATAGAAAGTGCAAGTTAGGACCTGCTCCGTAGGGCCAGACCTAGAGACATGCAGGAAGAATTTTAGGGCGGACCTAGGCCACGAATATCAGGAAGGACACCCAGACCCCCGCCTCCACAGCAGCAGAAGAGTGGCAAGTCAAACTGCCGAGGGCAGTCAGGGCCTGGTGAGAGCTCACGGGCATTAGGTTCTCAATAGTAGAGGGGGTCAGATCAAAGTAGGCCTACCATGCCATGTTGTGCTATTTGCAGTCCACGACCTCTTGGGACATGCAGGTATGGTTCTACTGCTTGTTATACTTGTGGACAAGAAGGTCACATGATGAGGGATTGTCCAGCTAGAGTTCAGGGTGATTGGGATCGACAGGACAAATTTTTAGTAGGGTCACATGCCCCAGCACCTTCAACAGAGCGCAGGCCCTCATTTTCAGCCGGTAGAGGCTGAGGCAAGTCAGGGGCATCTTGTTCAGGAAGCGGTCCAAATCGCACTTATGCTTTACCGCGGCGAAGGGAGTCAGAGTCATCACCGGATGTTGTGACATGTATGCTGGACATTTTCTCTCACCAGTTTATGTTTTGATAGGCCCAGATTCTACTTTGTCCTAGTGTTATCCTATTAGTGGCCTGGAAGTTTAGTATAACACCAGAATTGCTCTAGCAACCCTTTTAAGTATCTACGCCCATCAGTGATTCTATCATAGCAAAAAGGGTCTACCGGGGGTGTATAGTAGAGGTTGTTGGTCGCCAGACTTTAGCAGATTTAGTGGAACTAGAAATGATTGTATTTGATGCAGTTATGGGTTTGGACTAGCTAGCGCCGTGTTATTCCAATGAAGAGTGTTGGACTAAGATAGTCTGATTCAATTTTCCAGGGGAGGTAGCACGAGAGTGGAAGCGAAGTGCAGCTACGCCAAAAGGTAGGTTCATATCCTATCTTTGGGCGAGAAAAGTAACAACAAAGGGTTGTATATATCATATTGTCAGGGTTTAGGATATGCAAGAAGAATCCCTGACTCTTCAGTCCATTCTAGTGGTCAATGAATTTCTAGATGTGTTTCCTGGTGAACTTCCTGGCATTCCCCTAGATCGGGAAATCAATTTCTCTATCGACTTGTTACCAGGTACTCAGCCTATATCCATTCCTCCGTACCGAATGGCTCCAGCTGAATTGTGAGAATTGAAGGAGCAGTTGAAAGATTTGTTAGATAAGGGCTTCATCAGGTAGAGTACATCACCGTGGGGGGCGCTAGTGTTATTTTTGAGAAAGAAAGATGGCTCTCTCCGCATGTGCATAGACTATTGGCAGTTAAATAAAGTTACAATTAAGAATAAATAACTTCTTTCCAGGATAGATGACCTATTTAATTAGTTACATGGGGAGAAATATTTCTCTAAGATCGACTTAAGGTTAGGGTATCACTACTACGGGTTCGGGAAAAAGATATCCCGAAGACAGCTTTCATGACCATGTATGGTAATTTTGAATTCCTAGTCATGTCCATCGGATTGACGAATGCTCTGGTGATGTTCATAGATTTGATGAATAGCATCTTTAGGCCGTATTTAGATCTGTTTTTGATAGTATATATCGATGACATCCTGGTGTACTCCCGTTCAGAAGCAAAACATAGAAATCATTTGTGGGCAGTACATCAGACTCTCAGAGATCGTTAGTTGTATGCAAAATTTTCTTAATGTGAGTTTTGGTTGAATTTCCTAGCCTTTCTAGGACATATTTTATCAAAGGCCAATATTCAGGTTGATTCACAGAAAATTGAGGCGGTAAAGACATGGCCTAAACTTACAACTCCAATGGAAGTTTGTAGTTTCCTGGGATTAACCGGGTATTATTTGAGGTTTGTGGAAGGATCTTCTACCTTGTCAGTGCCCTTTACTCAATTGACTCCAAAAGCAGCCAAATTCTAGTGGACTGAGGCCTGCGAGTAGAGTTTTCAGGATCTGAAAAATAGATTAACGTTGGTATCGGTGTTAGCCTTTCCAGAAGGTTTAGAGGGTTATGTTGTATATTGTGATACTTCAGGCATTGGGTTAGGATGCATCCTAATGCAGCATGGTAAGGTAATTGCTTATGCTTCAAGGTAGCTTACGAAGCATGAACAGAACTATCCCACTCACGATCTGAAATTAGTTGCAGTAGCTAACACCTTCAAAATCTAGAGACATTACCTATATGGGGTGCACGTGCATATTTTTACTAATCATAAGAGCCTCCAATACATCTTCACATAGAAGGAACTAAATTTACGACAACGTCATTGGTTAGAGTTGCTGAAGGATTACGATGTGAATATTTTATATCACCCAGCGAAAGTCAATATTGTAGAAGATGTACTTAGCCAAAGATCTATAGGAAGCTTGGCACATATAAGGCTAGAACAGCGGGAAATGGCTCAAGAATTGCATTGGTTAACCATCTTAGCCCTCTGGATTGTGGACATAGAGGATAATGGGGTTGTGGTTTATAATACCGCGGTATCATCCCTGGTGGTGGAAGTGAAAGAGTGGCAGTATGAAGACCCTAACCCGGTACAGCTCAGAAATAGGTGAGTTAGCGACATTCGAATTTACAGATGACGGGGTCTTGAGATTTAAGGGTCGCCTCTGCGTTCCAAATGTGGCAGGACTTCGCCAGAAGATCATGGAAGAGGTATATTATTCCCTTTATTCTCTTCACCCAGGTTCAACAAAGATGTATCTTGACATAAAAGAAATGTACTGGTGGCCAGGAATGAAAAAGGGTGTAGCAGAATTTGTAGCACAATGTCCTAACTGTCAGCCGGTAAAGGCCGAACATCAGAAACCTGGCGAATTAACTTAGGATATAGCAGTGCCTATGTGGAATTGGGAAGCGATCAACATGGACCTCGTGACAGGGTTACATCATACTAGGCTCAATTCGATTCTATTTGGGTCATTGTCAATAGGTTAACAAAGTCAGCTCATTTATTACCAGTCATGACTACCTTCTCCGCCGAGGACTATGTTGAGTTGTATATTAAAAAGATAGTCTGACTGCATGGTGTCCTCGCCTCTATTATTTCTGATAGGGGAGCACAGCTCACAGCTAGATTCTGGCGGTCATTTTAGAAAGGATTGGGGACACAAGTTAATCTAAGTACAACATTCCATCCTCAAACAGACGGTTAGGCAGAATGCATAATTCAGACGCTCCAGGATATGTTGTGGGCATGTGTGTTAGATTTCAGAGGAAGTTGGGATGAATATTTACCCCTTATCGAATTTGCATTCAATAATAGCTATCATTCTACAATTCAGATGGCGCCTTATGAAGCCTTGTATGGGTGAAAGTGCAGGTCCCCTATCGGGTGGTTCGAGGTAGGGGAGTCAGAGTAAGTTGGACCTGATAAGATCCACCAGTCAGAAGAGAAGGTAAAACTCATTAGAGAGCGCTTGTTAACAACCCAAAGTCACCAAAAGTCTTATTCTGATGTATGATGTAGAAACTTGGAATTTGAGGTTGACGATTGGGTGTTTTTAAGGTTTCGCCCATGAATGGTGTGATGAGGTTTGGTAAGAAGGGAAAGTTTAGCCCCATATTTATTGGCCCATATCTGATCCTCTGAAGAATAGGCCGAGTGGCATATGAGCTAGAACTACCTCTAGAGCTAGAATCTATCCACCTAGTCTTTCACGTGTTGATGTTGCGGAGGTGTATAGGAGATCCATCACGAGTGGTGCCAGTTGAGGACATTTAGGTCACCGAGGATCTAGCCTACAAAGAAGTTCCAATTGTCATACTAGATCGGCAAGGTCGCAGGTTAATAACTAAAGATGTAGCCTCTGTTAAGGTATTATGGAGGAACAGGAATAAAGAAGAGATGACCTAGGAAGCCAAGGATGATATGAGGTCTAGATATCCTCACTTGTTCCAAAATTGATCTAAACTATGCAGTTATAGGTGTTGTTTTCATTCAGTTATTATTTTACTACTTATGTTATTGGTATTGTTAGCTAGCTACCTCTTTGAGATGAAATAGTTGTTTATAGCATCCTGTGAGGAACCTATGTGAGGCTTTTCTGTGTTTCAGGTTTTCGGATAGTCCATATTACAAGGGAAACTCTGCTAAATTTTTTCTAAATCTTGGCTAAGAAGGTTAACTCTATTAAACCTAAGGATGACATTCAAGGACGAATGTTCCTGGGGGAGGGGGAGGATGTTACACCCCGTAAAATGTCAATGATTAGTAAGTGTATGCGTGCACTTGTGATGAGTAAGAAGAGATTAATGCGTGTGGAAAAATCCGCAGAAGTACGGTTGGGAAAGACTAGGCCGCGAAGGGCTAGCGCGATGCGCCTGGTGGTAGGGCATTGGCCAGCGCAGCGCAGCGCGCCAAGCCCACTGGCGCAAGGAGGGGGCTGACGCAGGGCTTCCTTGGTGCTTTGGGCGGCGCAGGTCTCCCCCCTGCCATCGTCCTAAGTATATATAAGTACTTCCCTCTCATTTGAATCATTTCACAAATGATGCTCACGGCCAGAGACTAAGGGAACACACAAATTTTAAATATTTTTTGTCTGATTACGCTACCAAATGCCATCCAATCTCCAATTAACTTTGGGTAACGAGTTCTAGGCCTATGGTAAGCATTACTATGGAGTTATTTCTCAAAATTCGCTCAGCAAATCGGAGCTCCTCCAAGTAGAAGTTGTCATAATTGCTCCAAATTGATTCTTACTAGGTCACAGGCATTAGGTTAGCATTTCTCCCTTCTGAACTCTCTAGAAACTATAGATTTTCAGCCTGAATTATTCGATGTTGGGTTATAGTAAATTTTATTATTGAAATTTATTGATATTTTTTGAGTTTAGTATTGAAACTAGTTCTATTCTCTCAGTATAAAGGTTAGAGTTGGAAAGAATTGACGATTGCAAGTTAAACCTCTCCTGTTAAATCAGAAATCAGCATTCGAGGTATGCTAAGGCAAATCCTTTCGGCAAGTTGTTCCTGTCATGTCATAATACAATCTAGACTCTTCTAAGAATGCCAGAAGCATGATTATTGTGTTTAGTTGTTTTTATTAGTCTGAGATTAGTGTTTCCTGTTCAGATTGGGATTGAACCTACCTTGTATAGCCTTCCTTAACCAACCCTAGGGTTACTATATGTGTCGTTGCCTGCAGAGGCTATATGATGTTGCTCCAAGGAGCAATATGTCATCCCAAGGGACGATGTAGAGGCCCAAGGGACATATTACAGTCCATTCCATGACTGGACTATTATTTTCATGTCGTATCAGCATCACTGACCCTCGTCGAGCCTGATGCCCAGGGTGCAATTATCAGGAGTCCACCGGACTCATACACAGCTACAGATCAGGAGCCAAGTGGGCTAAGACCCAAGGGACTGGTAGGACGACTATAGTTTCCCGTTGACTCATTTTGACCTTGTTTGGGGTATATAGATTGGAGTGTACTCGTCAGGGATTATGGGGGCCCAGGCGGGTTATTCTGTGCTGGTTGTACCTTCCGGGCTTATGGGGGCCAGGTAAGGTTCTTGTTTGCACTATTTATTATTTGTTGTACAGTAGGTTATAAGGTTATATCAGGTTAATTCTCTATCTATCCTACTGAATTGTTTCAGTTCCATTATCAGTATTTGTCAGTCATTTTCATTTTCTATCTTATATATTCGGTACATATTGTACCGATGCCCATCTTTGGGGTGCTACATTACTTGCCTGCAGGTACGGTTAGACGCAACTCTGGACTTCCCTAGTCATCAGTTGAGTCAGTAGTCTGACTAGCTCCTTTTGCCTTGGAGTTGTTAGTTAGAAGGTTTGTTCTTTTGTTGTATAGTTTATGGGTAGGTCGGGGCCGTGTCTCGAGCATTATTTCGTTCTTACATGCTTATAGGCTATAGATTCCCAATATTAGTTTTTTTTTTGGTCGTATGGGACCTAGTATGTTTTCCTTTTCATGATGGCCGTGTGGGGACTATTATAGTTATTAGTTAGCATCCTTGTGAGCTAAAGTATAGTTTTGATTGCTGGTTTCCATTATGAGATAACTAGACAGCATGGTGGTCCTGTCGGACCGCGTAGGATCCCTTGGCACTGCTTGTTGTTGGTTAGCTATTTTTCTTTTACAGGTAGCTATGGGGCCCTGTCGGTCGGGGCTGTGTTTACTGCAGAGATATAGCTCGTCATTTTCTTGATTTGAAGAATAGGCTGCACCAGAGGTGCATAAGCCCAGTCAGGTCAGTTCAGATCCCAGTATGGCACCAGGTGCCAGTTATGCCTCCCAAAGTGGGGTGTGAAATGCTCATATAATCATATTCTCAAAACTTAGCTTAAATTTGAATATCTAGGGAGTATTGACTCCAAATATCTCTTTAAAACTGATCTTATAAGACTTGGGTAAAATCATGATAAACATACTTAACTTGCATGGGATCGCCAAAATCATAGAGTCATACATACATGAAAATCTTCGTAATTTTTAATTTATGAAATCATAAGTTAAAAATTCATAAACATTCATACATACTAGATAACCCATCATGCTTGAAATCGTGGAATCACAAGCTTGATCTTCATAAAACATGCATAATGGGACAATTTCTAATAACTTATAATCAAAAATTTATAATTAAATTGAAGGTAAAATCTTCCCCAATTTGTCTTAAATCATACATTGACACATGAGGATATTGGATCCATAGACATAGCATGGATATTTGCATGGAATGGGTTAAAACCCTAGAATCTTAAATACACTCAATTGAAAACTTGAATTCATGAATTAGAGAAGGAATTGGCCAGGAAGGTGGAAGAAATCCCCATTCATGGCCCTATATACATGGGTAAACTGATTTCTGAGCTTGTCTTGAAAGCCCAAGATGATGGAGGAAGAAATTGAGGAGGAACTCTAACTTGATCTTGTAGGAGGATTTCAAATTCAATGAAATTATCGGAGAATAGCGTATAACGCTATATTAAACCCTTTAAAGACAATATTTAGAAAGCTTAAAATGACATAATTTAGGAGTTAAGAACTTAGGAATTATAAAAACACCATTAATGATTCGATAGAAAATTGCACACTGCAAGACTCAATAAGGGATAGGACAACTCATTGTGACTTGATGGATCGTTCCTTGACCCGTTGCCACTGGCAATTTCTTCTCCATTCTTGGATCTTTTCACTCGATGATCCACTTAATGAGTCATTAGGGGGCACGATGACTAGTCTCTCAATCCTTTATGAACACTAGGATTCAATACTTTCTCCATCACTGTACACTTAATGGATCAAACGACGACTCGTGGGGAGTCCTAACGACTCATCATTCCACCCATCATGACTTACATAATATAACTTTTTCTCCAGCTTGGCATCACCTAACGAGTCATGGAACGACTCGTTAGGTCACTTGACGAGTCACTGAACAACTCATTTTGTGACCTGGTACAAATTTCCTTATTTTCTTTATTTCAACCCTCGTGTATGATATTCAGGAGTTCTGGGTGTTACATTATATTCCCCTTGGGAACATTCATTCTCTAATGTATATTAAGCATACTAAAGTTTTGGGATGGAATTGCAATCCCAAAACTGAACAATTATAGCTAAAAACTGACGGAGTGACTGACTCCGGACTGATATACATAACTAAACTAAATTCATGAAACATACATGCATGCTATGATATGAAAGAATCTTAGAGACATGATCTTGACATGAAATTGAATAGATTACTGAGGAAGAAACTGGTACCTCATGCTAGAATTGAGCGAGAAAGGAAAAGATGCGGGTATTTAGCCATAATATCTACTTCGGCTTCCCACGTAGCTCCTTCAACAAGTTGATTTCTCCACAAAACTTTCACTGAAGCTACTTTCTTGTTTCTCAACTTTTGAACCTGACGATCAAGGATTTCAACCAAAACCTCCTCATAGGTAAGTCTATTCATCACATCTATGTTCTTTACCGGAATAACTAAGGCTGGGTCTGATGTGCCGTGATTTTACGGCACTTTCGACGCTTAAAACTAAGAAAATATGAACATTCCGGGTATGTTTATGTAGGTATGATGCGTTTTGTGCTTAATGTTGTAGGAAATAGGTTGGGAAGTGAAAAGGGCAAATTAATGCTGAAAACAACTAAATAGGAGGCTGCTAGACACTTCACGGTCGTTGGCACTTAGCACGAATCATTGCTAAGTTCGTGGGGAAATATCAAGTTTTGAAGATGAAAGAACACTGTACTTAACGGATTGAAGTCACAACTCCTTACATCTGGTAACGATTTGTGAAGCCTGTCGTGAAGAATGGAAGAAGATTTTTAAAGAAATAGCCAATGGAGATAATGGATGACGTCATGAGTCATTAGCTGACTAAATGACTCGTTGGGAGATCACTAGAACCAATCGTAGGATACACTAGAGATTTGAAGAATGTAGACCACGAGGGGCCTAACGACTCGTGCACAGTCACAACGAGTCGTTAGGTGACCCGTTGACACTACTGAGCTTAACACTGAGGACTCCTGAAATTCATTGATCACGACACGTCAGGGGACCTAACGAGTTGTTACATAGCCCGTGACCACTGACGACCTGGGTTCCAGTTTTAATTAGGAAAAGGTTTCTTAGGAACTATAAATATTATTGTTTAGGTTTATTTTCGTCGTACAGTTTATTATTACTACTTCTCATAGAGATTTTGGTGTTGTACTCTTATTCTTGGTTCAAGAAACAAAGTTTACAATTTTGTTCTTGAATTTGAGGATCAAAAAGCAATATTGGAATTTATTCATCAAGTTTGGAGTTTTATTAAATTTACTTGGTTTTCTTCTACGATAATTTTTAAGTTGCAATTATGATTTATTCAATAGTTTGTGATTGTTATCATTCAAACATGAGTAGATAAACCCATAACTAGGGTTGTGGGAACCCAGAAGAATTAACACACATAGGTGAAACACTTAGTGATTCTTGAACGGGGTTTAATGCATGTATTGTTTTTCCCTTTGTTTTAATTAATTCTTGATGGTTGCAAACGTTAGGACTTGCCTTATTCTTACTTTCCGAACCAAGGAGGTAGTGAATGGGAAAAGGGATTAACAATTGAGATTTGAGGCTAACAACCCTCATCTAATAGCTTGAACTTGTCCGGGGATGGCTAATCCGATATTAAGGGTAAGGGTTAATTAAGCATACACCCGTATACGGACCAAGTTGCCTGGTGATAATCATCTAGATAGGGGACCAACCATTTAGGTGAACCTAATTTACCGATATTGCATGTTAAACACCGGAATAGATCACTAGTGTAATAGCCTTATGGTTATGAAGTCTTGGGGAACACAATCCTAGTCGAGTTGTTAATTGAATACAAAATGAATTTGACTTAAGCATTTAGTAGTTTTTACTTTTAATTTAGTAGTTTATTTTCCCCCCTTAGGAAATAAGTAACCCGATGATAATAGCTATTCGTATTAACTCAAGTTTTTTCCATATTTCCTGTGGGATTGACTTCAACCTTCGTTGGGTTCTATATTTGTCATCGACCGCTTTATATCTCAATTGCGAGGTGTAACTTGGGCAACAACAAATTTTGGCACTGTTGCCGAGGAATACGGCTAAGGCTTTTGTTATTTGTGTTTGCTTTACTGTTGGTTCTTATTTCCTTTTTATTTTTATTTTGTTGTTTTTGTTTTTAACAGGTCTTAGGTTCGTGCATGCCCAATACTAGGATCCAAGGAAATCCCCTGATTCCAATTGAACACGAACTTGAGCGGACACTAAGGACTCTAAGAAGAATGGACAATATACAATAATAAGAGATAGTGAACCAAGCCACAACGAGAATGTTGGAAGAGGAGCAAGCTCGGGCCAGAGATCGTGAGTTATCTAGGGTTTCTTAAGAGCAACAGCTAGCTGCTGAAGCAGAACGAGTTAGAAGGCACAGAGGTTTAGAACAGCAGAGACGTCGGTATTTCGATGAGAAGGATGATGATGATATAGATGAAGTTGGTGCCACTATAACTATAGTCCCTCCCCTTTTACCTGCTGGGGAAAAGTTTGATATTACCAGTGCTATGATCCAACTACTCAACATGAAGGAAATATTTGCGGGTCATGCAACTGATGATGCCCATACTCACTTGACAAATTTCGTGAGCATATGTAAGGCATACAAACAACCGGGAGTGAGCCAGGATGCAATCAGACTGAGGTTATTTCTCTTTTCATTAGGGAGTGAGGCAACGATATGGTTGGCTGAGCTGCCAAATGATTCTATCACTACTTGGGGGAAACTTAAGAGAACTTTTCTGGAAAGGTTCTTCCCACCTTCCAAAGCGTTGGAGTTGAAAGATGAGATATATAACTTCAGGTAATTGAATTTAGAGTCACTTCACGAGACATGGTTGTGTTTCAACAAGAAGCTCAAAAGGGTACCAAATCACAGGATTCCGGATGATACATTGTTAGATATCTTCTATAGGTCTCTGAATGCTAACACCGAGGCGGTGGCTGATACTGTCTTCGGAGGAACCTTTATGAGCCACACATATACAAAGGCTGCTAAGCTACTTGACAGGATCACCAAAACCAATCGCGCTTGGCACACTAGAGAGTCAGAGATTCCGGTTGGTTCTTATGCGGTTGGTAAGAATAGAGAAGAAAAGATGATGAGCGTGATCAAGATATTGTTGAAATTAAAACAACTATGGGGTTTCTTAAGCATCTGATGGGAGCTGGGGCAGAGAAAGTTAATGCTATGGGTTCTCAGGGCAAGGCCCCGAGAAATGATGGATGTGAATCTGAGTTTGAAGAGGAAGCTAACTATCTGAATTATTAGAGGGCGGGTTTTCAGACCAACACCCAAGGGTCTAACTAGGACTCTTGGCATCAAGGTCAAGGGAACCAAGGTCAGAAATTTTACAAGGATAACAATTACAACCGAGGCCAGTAATGAGATAATGGATACCGAAAGAAGCGTGAGGAGTACAAGAATGATAGAAGCGGTCTGTATGTTCCTCCAAGGAGCCGTGAGCCAAAATCTAGTGGTTAAAGGGTTGAAGACATGTTGTTCAAAGTACTTAAGCAGATGGAGATAATAGATAGCCACTTTAAGGAGCTCCGCACTAATATTTCTGGTTTAAATCAAAAGGTGGAGTAACATGTCGTGGCTATTAAGCAGATTGAGCAGTAGATGAGTCACATATCTGTTGCAATGAATTAGAAGAAGAAAGGCACACTTCCCAGCAACACAATATGAAATCTAAAAAATGAAAGTCATTGCATGGCGGTCACTACTAGGAGCGTGAAGGCGACAGTTGATCCTCCCTAGCTAGTTGTCATCAAGGAGACAGAAAAGCTCGTCTCGATGAATTATGACAGCGTACAAAATTTCAAAAACCCAACTCTAGTTGGAGATTCCGATGTGAAGACTGCTCCTAGTAATGCAAAGGAGCAAGGAGCTGCCCATGAGAAGGAGAAGGAGGAACAACAAAAGTTTACACCGATCCCTAGACCTCCTCCGCCTTATCCACAGCATTTGAAGAAAAAGGCCAAAGATGGGAAGTATCACAAATTTATTTCTATGCTTAAGCAATTATCGATGAACATCCCATTAATCAAGGCACTTGAGTAGATGCCCTGCTATGCTAAATTTATGAAGGACCTCGTCTCCAGGAAAAGGACTGTAAACTTTAAACCTGCCAATAATTTGAACCACTGTGGTGCCATAAATACACGGGTCCTAGCTCAGAAGACGGAAGACCCAAGTGCTTTTATTATACCATACACCATTGGGGATGTCGAGTTTGCAAGGGCTTTATGTGACTTGGGAGCTAGCATAAACTTGATGCCGCTAGGAGTGTTCAAAAAATTAGGTTTAGGAGCACCCACACTGACCTTTATGCGGCTACTGATGGCTGACAGAACCGTTAAAAAGCCGGTGGGGATCCTACTTGATGTGCTTGTCAAGGTGGACAAATTTATATTCCCAGCAGACTCGTGATTCTGGACTGCTAAGTGGATTATGAGGTCCCCATCATTTTGGGGCAACAATACCATGCAACCGTTATGACCCTAGTAGATATGGAGGTAGGCTAGTTAAAATTCAGGTTGATCAAAGAAGAGGTCACCTTTAACATCTGTCGGACAATGAAGCAACCAAAGGAATTTAGAATGGTCTCAGCATTAGAGGATGGATATGAATTACTTGACGAATTCTGAGTAGTCAAGAGACTTGCGCCGTGCCACGACGTTAAATCAGGCGCTTAATGGGAGGCAACCCATGGAGGTATTTTGGTGAAGTATGAATATCCAAAACACCCATGTCGTTCCATGACGTTAAATCAAACACTTCTTGGGTGGCAACCCAAGTTGTAATTGTAAGAAATATCTAGTGTTTACATTTGTTAATGGGTGCAGGTGATTAAGATGGAAAATTTGAAGTTGGAACCAAAATCTAGAACTTCAGTTCTATTGCAAATTATCACAGAATGAGTCATCGTTTGACCTGAAGACTCATTTAATCCAACTGTGAAGACATCAGCAAAAAACACTGGAGCAGCAGTTGATCTAACAACTCGTTGCCACTGTCAACGAGTCGCGGTGTCTTCCCTCGAGTGCACTGTCTTGTCAATATAGTAAAATGATAAAGGCACCAACGAGGGACATAACGAATCATTGGGAAATCCAACGATTCATTAGGGGACCCGTCATGAAGCTACAACAGTTCAAGGACCACGACTCAGGCCAGGACTCGTTGGGGAACACCACGAGTCGTTGCGTGACTTGTTAGGTACCAAATAAGTTTTTAAACATAATTAATGCACGAAAAGGCCCAACAAGTCATCTAAGCACGTAATGATTCATTAAATAGGTTGTCAGGTGTCTTTTAATTAGCATCAACCCAACTCGACTCAAGCATAAAGGGGCAAATCGAAACTTTTTAAACTCCTCACCCATTAAAACCCAGATACACTCCAACCCAAAACTCATTCCTCTCTTCTTTTCACAATCATTCACTCATTGATAATCAATCAAACAAGCATTCACAACACACCACACTGATAATTCCTTGCATTGCACTCACAACAGTCTCCCCCCCCCACACGACTGCACTCACCTATTCATGGTTTCACAAGATTGCAAAAATTTGACTTGTCCTACTCTAACTTGAAATTATTGTGAGTGATCGCTTGTGATTTCTCTTCTCCATTATTTTTCGCATATAATGAGTTTTAAATTTGACCTGATCTTATGAATTTCACTAAAAGTTTAGTGGTAAGACATTGAACAATATTTTTCAATGCCCTGATGAATTGGATGAAGCTGTGCTTGTGGAATCTCTATTTTTGATTAGGATAATGTATGATGATGAATCCGTATGATGAACATGATATGAGAAAATTGGATCACCTGAAACTCTTGAGCGCGAGCCATGTAACGGGTCATGGTATCATCTCACGACTCGTCCTATGGCTCGTCCTGAGTGTAAATGAAATCTGGTGACTAGTGCACCTAATGACCGACCTAACGAGTCATCGCCTTAGGTAATGACTCGTTGTGACCAATCATTAAGTACACTGGTCCAACATGAAGTACCCATAGTCTGAGACGACGAAAGACCTAACGAGTCGTCGCCAATGGCAACGACTTGTTGAGTCACTCGTTATGTCCACTGAGAGTCAGTTTTAAAGTGCCTATGTTTCATCTCATCTTCTATACTAACAACTTCTCCATAGGTATAATGGCTCTGAGGGGTACACCAAAGAAAGGTACGGCAAAGAAACAAGTGCCGGAGAGGAGTCAACCGTCATATTGCAAACTTCGGGATGATCCATCCTCCTCCGAAGAGTCAAGTGGCTCAGAGGAGGAATATGAAGTGTCAAAAGAGCAGTTGGTGCGGAGATCAACCAGAGCTAGGGCTCTATGAAATATAAATCCAACAACCCTAGTTCATTCTCCTACATCACTAGCAAGGGATCCGCCCAGCCGTACAGATGAGAATCCCAGGGCTACAACCGCAATTGCTCCCGAAGGCACCATAGCTGGGGAAAACGCAGAGATAGCTGATGAGTCACATGCTCAGCGAGGGGACTTCGATGATGAATTGACTGAGACCACGAACACATCCAATGATCAACCAAGGAACATGAGACAATGGTGTGTTCATGGTATGAGGGCTATATACAAGAGAGACATTGCTCCAAATGATAAAGAACATCCAAAGAGAAGCATCTATGAGGAGCCTAGGCTAGTCACCATGGGACTTAAGGATATTCCAGAGGTGCAACCTTGTTTGATAGGTACAGGTTCGGGTGGTTGACCAAGCCATCAGGAAGTTATAGCACCTGCTTACTCAGAGAATTGTATGCAGCCTATGCAGCCACATTATACCATTTGGATTTAGGGGGCCAAGACTGGAAAAAGAGGCCTGCCTTGACTCAGGTGTTTGTTCGAGAGACACCGATGGATATATCTCCAGGCTACTGTATGGGCCAGACTATCATCCCCCGATAAACACATACGAGTTCGAACACAAGCTATTTGAGTGAGAGAAAGTCAAGACTAAGAAGCTGAATAGTGAGGAGCACATCATACAATACACTTGGCTATCTCGGGTCATTTCCACAAGAGGTCCGCTGGTTGAATGGTTACACGGCACCGCGTCTCAGATTAAGAAGGCCACACTTAATTTTCAAGCTAAATTTTGGTGGAAACTGGTGCGGCAAAGGCTGGTACCAACCAACAATGATAATATTATCACACCTGACCGAGCGGCATTGGTAGCTAGCATTATAGAGGGATACACCATAAATTTCCCGTGGTACAATGCTGAAGAGATTAGAGAGCGGGCCATAAATGATGGTACTATGATTCCCTTCCCATGTTTGATTAATAGACTTTGTCAGGAGTCAAAAGTACCGGAGTTGCCATTTGTTGACTAGAGGATAGTGGTATAGAAGATACAGATATTGGGTTGATCAGAGATGAGACAAACCCAGTATCTAGGGCGATGAGTCAGTTTGCCACATCTACTGGAGTGACCATATTAGCAGAGGCATTTGGCAATGGTATGCAGACCGATGCTGCACAGTTCACTGATTTGGTGATTGAGCCTACTTAGGGTAGAGAGACAGGTAGCCAGCTTGAGCCTACAGATGCAGCGGACACCTCCGCACCTGCTGATGTTCCCGAGTCATCATCCACCACAGCAGCACCTAGACCACCAGTTTCTCCTCCATGAGCCACAACAGCCGGCCTAGTTACAATTTCTCAAGAATTTTTAGTTGACATGGCTAGGCGGCTGGCTAAGGCCGAAAAGCAACAGACACACATGGCTTTACAGGTTAAAGTTTTAATGGAGCAGGTGAAGCCTTAGGTATCAAAGCAGTTAGAGGCACTATCTAGTTATGTGCATGGTCGGTTGGATGCTTTCGAGAGATGAATAGATGAGCACCTTGCTCAGTTTTAGGTGCATGAATTGGAAAAGTGGTATGCAGAGCTGAGGTGAGGGATTTGGCCTCACGATAGGTAGCTGCAGTACCTCCACCTGTGCTTCCCATGATAGATTATGAGAGTGAAGAAGAGCTAGCGTCGGTGTCCTATTTCACTACTGAGGAGCCGGTGGCACAAGATAAAAGCAAAAGGCCTTATGAGGAGGCAAGCTTTGAAGATGAGGATTCTCTGCTCCATTAGCAAATGCAAGAGCGGAGTGAGACGGAGAGAGAGCTACATATATCAAGAGAGGACGCTCGATAGAGAGTCAAAATTGAGGCAGCGAGAGCTCGTGGAGAAGGGATAAGCTCCTTTGGTTCTGAAAATGCACCGGGTCAAACTAGAAATATTGGAGAGGATGTTGGAGGAGTAGTTACACCCTCCACTGACCAGGTAGTTAACATCTAGGTCGCACACGTATGTTCCCTATTTCCTTAGTTCTATTTTATATATATGCGTAGAGGACGAGGCATGCTTTTCTCGATGGGGGTGGGGAGGGATACCTATGCATTTGTGCATTTTTGCTGAACATAACCCGAGGGTTTTTCTTGCCGTATATCTTTTTCCTCAGGTGTTACATATCTAGTAGAATCAGTACATTTAGGGTTTTATGTTTTTTTTTGGTATTGTTTTTGTGTCAGTTGGAAGAAAGTTAGGTGAACTTAAGGCAGTCAAGAGCTTAAATTGTTGATTTGTGTTGAACTGATAATTTGATACCCCTCCTAAATTTTTGTGTGTATGCTAAAGTCAAAAAGTATGACCTTTCTGAACCTTTGCATGGCATTGAAGTTGTGAACATGTTTACCATTGTATGGATGTATCTGAACTAGTAGTTAGTAGAAGTGATGATGTTGACCTTTGCTATGTGTGAACAATGTTTAATAGCTAAATTCGGTTGTGTGTGTCAATCTAGAACTTGCCTGGTCGGTCATACCGAGATAGAGGATAGGAAACCAGGAGAGGATCATAGGACGTTATTGATTTATGAGTCCACTTTAGCCTTAAAAGACCTACCAAAAGAGAATAAATATCCCTTGATCCAAATGTTTGAGCTTAAATCGACCTCTCTTTTTGTTTACACCAATTCACCTTCATGCTTTGATTAAGAATGAACCTTTTTTGGCCCTGGTCCCTCCTTGGACACTGTGAACCTGAACTCAGGCAAATCGCCTAAGTTGAGGGTGGCTATTATAGGGGTGATTAAGAAGAGTAGGGTGGAATGAAAAATTGGGTAATAAAACGGAAAGAGCGGGTGCAGTATGCATAATGAAAAGAAAAGAAAGAAAAAAAGGTGTTGTCAAAGAGCAAGAAAAGAAAAGAAAAAGAAAAAAATGTGACGTCAATGAATGCTCGAAAGAAGAAAAACCACACCAATAGTTACAAATGAAAATAAAAGAAGAAGCAAGTAAAGGAAAAAAGAGAGAAAATAGGAAAAAAGGTTAAAAGTGGAGTCAAGACGTGTGTAGTGCCAAGGAGGGTTAAGATACTAATTCCATATGTACCATAGCCAAACCTGAGCCTATGTTACAAGCCTAAAAATCCCTATAGTGATCTTGGTTATTTGTCTAAAAATTGAGGTATTGAAAGTAAAGGCAAGCCTATGGCATTGCATACACACAGTTAGAATTTCTTTGTGAGAGCGAGTGGATCTTACCTAGTACCAAGAGAAATACATTGAAATACTCATATACACATGCGTGAGCATGGGATTTATTTGTGGTGAGAGCATTTGGTCAAAAGATCGTCTGCGAATTATCTGGGTCAGTGTTATAGATTTATGTGTGTGGTTGCAAGTGATAGTGCTTTGCCATGTATTGATTCCCTTGTGTCATGGTTGAAAATTTTGCATATGTATCATGATTTGAGCTGGTATGATTAAGGAGGGGTTAGAAAATTTTATTTGATAAATAAATGTGACTGTCGTAAGTTTCCTAGAGTTCTTTCGATTGAAGCGTCAAAGTAGTTTGGTTTCTTTTATTTTTCATTTTGCCTGAGCACATGCAAATGTTGTAAGTTGAGGGTGTTGATGTGCCATGATTTTACGGCATTTTCGACGCTTAAAAAAAAGAAAATATGCACATTTTGGGTATGTTTATGTATGTATGATTTGTTTTGTGCTTAATGTTGCAGGGAAATAGGTTCGGAAGTGAAACGGGCAAATTAATGCTGAAAACAACTGAACAGGAGGCTGTTAGGCAGTTCACGAGTCATTGGCACTTAGCATGAATCGTTGCTGAGTTCATGGGAAAATATCGAGTTTTGAAGATGATGGAACAGTGTACTTAACGGATTAAAGGCATGACTCATTACATCTGGTAATGAGTCGTGAAGCTTGTCGTGAAGACTACAAGAAGATTTTTAAAGAAATAGCTAGTTGAAATAACGGATGACGTCACGAGTCATTAGCTGACTAAACGACTCGTTGGGAGATCATTGGAACCAACCGCAAGATGCACTGGAGATTTGAAGAATGTAGACCACGAGGGACCTAAGGACTCGTGCACAGTCACGTCGTTAGGTGATCCATTTCTACGAATGGAATTAACACTGAGGACCCCTGAAATTCATTGATCACGACTCGTCAGGGGACCTAATGAGTCATTATATAGCCCGTGACCACTGACGACCTGGGCTCCAGTTTTAATTAGGAAAAGGTTTCTTAGGAACTATACATATTACTGTTTAGGTTTATTTTCGACATACAATTTATTATTACAACTTTTCACAGAGATTTTGGTGTTGTACTCTTGTTCTTGGTTCAAGAAACAAAGTTTACACTTTTGTTCTTGAATTTGAGGATCAAAAAGCAACATTGGAATTTATTCATTAAGTTTGGAGTTTTAATTCAATTTACTTGGTTTTCTTTTATGATAATTTGTAAGTTACAATTATGATTTATTCAATATTTTGTGATTGTGATCATTCAAACATGAGTAGCTAAACCCATAACGAGGGTTGTGGGAACCAATATGAATTAACACACATAGGTGAAACACTTAGTGATTCCTGAATGGGGTTTAATGCATATATTGTTTTTCCCTTTGTTTTAATTGATTCTTGACGGTTGCAAATGTTAGGACTTTGCTTATTCTTACTTACCAGACCAAGGAGGTAGTGAATGGGAAAAGGGATTAACAACGGAGATTTGAGTCTATCAACACTTATCTAATAGCTTGAACTTGTCCGGGAATAGCTAATCTGATATTAAGGGTATGGGTTAATTAAGCATACCCCCGTATACGGACCAAGTTGCATGGTGATAATCATCTAGATAAAGGGGACCAACCATTTAGGTGAACCTATTTTACCGGTATTTCATGTTAAACACCAGAATAGATCACTAGTGTAATAGCCTTGTGGTTATGAAGTCTTGGGGAACACAATCCTAGTCAGGTTGTTAATTGAATACAAACTGAATTTGACTTAAGCATTTAGTAGTTTTTACTCTTATTTAGTAGTTTATTCTTTCCCCCTTAGGATATAAGTAACCCAATAGTAATAGTTATTGTATTAACTCAAGTTATTTCCATATTCCCTGTGGGATTGACCTCAACCTTCATTGGGTTCTATATTGACATCGACCGCTAAGTAACCTGTTAGTAATTACTATTCACATTAACTCAAGTTCTTTCCATATTCCCTGCGAGATCGAACTCAACCTTCGTTGGGTTCTATATTTGACATCGACCGCTTTATATCTCAATTGCGAGGTGTAATTTGGGCGACATCAGGGTCACCAATATGTTTCTTCAACAAAGATACATGGGAAATTGTGTGCACCGAAACTAACTCTGCTGGTATCTCCAACACATATACCACCTCGCCAACTAGCCTCAGAATCCTATAAGGACCAAAATTTTGGGGACTAAGCTTTCCTTTCTTACTGAACCTCATCACTCCCTTCATGGGAGAAACGTTAAAAAATTCCCAATCATCAACCTCAAACTCAAGCTCTCTCCTCCTAACATCCATATAAGATTTTTGACGACTCTGAGCTATTTTCAGCCCTTCTCCAATAAGCTAAACTTCCTCCATGGCCTGATGAACAGAATCTGGTTCAATCAACATAGCCTTAACTACCTCAAATCATCTCTACCCATAAATATCCTCGAATGGAGCCATTTAAATGTTGGAGTGGTAACTATTATTGTAGGAAAACTTGATGAGAGGCAAGTGATCATCCTAACTATCCTTGAAATTAATCACACATGCTCTCAACATATCCTCAAGAGTCTGAAGGGTCCGCTCGGCTTGACCATCCGTTAGCGGGTGAAAGGTTATGCTGAACATCACCTAAGTAATAAGTCTCTTCTGAAATGATCTCCAAAACTAAGAGGTGAACTGAGTACCCCTATCTGTGATGATGGAAAGAAGGACTCCATGAAACCGAACCAACTCTCGAATATATAATCTAACACAATCCTTAGCTGAGTCAATAGTTTTGACCGGTAAGAAATGGGCCGATTTGGTCAATCTGTGCATAATCACCCATACAAGGTCATACTGTCTGTGGGTACGAGGCAAGACTTTAATAGAGTCCATATTGATCTCTTCCTACTTCTAAGTAGGACTACTAATGTCTTGAAGCATACCTTCAGGTCTCTGATGCTCCACCTTCACCTGCTGGTAATTCGGACACTTAGCCAAAAACTCCACTATATCCTTCTTCAAGTTATTCCACCAATAAACTTCCCGTAGGTCCCATAGGTCACCAAAAGACAGGCACCTAGATAGTAGAGTACCGAGAGCTATGAGCCTCGCTCAACATCCGCTCTCTCAAGTTGTCTATAGTCGGCACATAAAATCATCCCTGATACCAGAGTACACCACCTCCACATTAGGAAAAAACCTCCACTTTCTGATTCCGAATAGCTTTATTCAGCTTAACTAGGATAGAATCCTTTTCTTTCCTAGCTTTGACTTCCAACACCAATGAAGATTCTTACCCATTCTGAATGACAACACCACCATCCATCGAATTTATAAGGCGAACCCCTAAATAAGCAAGCCTATGGACATCCTTTAGCAACTACTTTCTCCATTCTCAACATGAGACACCCTCTCCATGGACAGTAGACTAAGAGCATCCGCCACTACATTGGCCTTGCCCAAATGATAAAGTACACTCATGTCATAGTCCTTGAGAAGATCTAACCATCTCTTTTGCTTCTTATTCAAGTCCTTCTGAGTAAACACGTACTGAAGGCTCTTGTGATCCGTGAACACATCCACATGCACCCTATAAAAATAGTGCCTCCAAATCATCAAAGAAAACATCACAGCTGCCAAATCTAGGTCATACGTCAGATAATTATTCTCATGAGTCTTAAGATGTCTACTGGCATAAGAAATGACCTTATCATGCTACATCAACACAAAACCAAGACCAACCTTAAAGGCAACACAATATACAACAAAGCCACCTACGCCCTCCGGTAGCGTCAGTACTAGGGTTGAAGTGAGTCAAGTTTTTAACTCCTGAAAACTCTTCTCACAAGCATCCAACTACTGAAATTTGTCCTTCTTCTAAGTCCCCTAAGCGAACGGTGCTGCATTGGATGAAAATCCCTCTACAAACCTCCTATAGTAGCCAGTTAAACCCAAGAAGCTCCTAATATCTATCGGACTGACAGGTTTAGGCCAGTTCTTCCCTACTTCTATCCTTTGTGAGTCCAATTGCACACCCTCACCCTAGACACTATATTACCTAAAAATGCTACTAAGTTTAGCCAAAACTCACACTTGCTGAATTTACCAAACAGCTGGCGATCCTTGAGAGTTTGTAACACAATCCTCCAATGAGCGGCATGTTCCTCCTTTCTTGGAGAGTATATGAGAATATCATCTATGAACACAATCACAAACATATCCAAATACTACTTGAACAACCTATTTATTATATCCATAAAAGTTGAAGGAGCATTCATTAGTACAAAAGACATAACTACGATCTCATAGTGACCATACCGAGTCCTTAAGGCTGTCTTCAGAATGTCATTCTCCCTAACTATGAGTTACTAATAGCCAGATTTGAGGTTTATATTTGAAAAACACTTGGCACCGTGATGTTGGTCGAAAAAATCATCAATCCTGGGGAGGGGATACTTATTCTTGATCATGACCTAGTTCAATTGCCAATAATAAATGCATATCTTAAGGGAACCATCCTTCTTCCGGAGAAGGAGAACTGGTGCACCCCATAAGGATTTTCTAGGACTAATGGAACCCTTATCTAGGAGATCCTTCAACTTCTCTTTCAACTCCTTTAGCTCTGCTGGAGCCATTATATAAGGAGGAATGGATATAGGCTGCATATCAGGGAGAAGATCAATACAAAAGTCAATCTCCTTCTCAGGAGGGATTTTTGGTAGATCATTTGGGAACACCTTTGGATACTCACATACAATAGGAACTGACTAAAGAGTCAGGGTCTCGTACATAGAATCCTTGACCCAAACTAGATGATACACACAACCCTTAAAGATCATCTTTTTGGCCTTAAGATAGGAACCAAAGCAACCTATAGGAACAGCTGAACTTCCCTTCCACTCTAGGACTGGGTCACCTAGAAATTGGAACTCTATCACTTGGGTTCTATAATTCACTGAGGCATAACATGCATGTAACAATCCAGACCAAATATAACATCGAAATTGGTCATATCTAACTCCACTTGGTTGGATGAGTTGTCCTTTAGAAGAATCATGATAGGGAAAATTTTATATACCCATTGAGCTAAAACTGACTCATCGACAGGAGTAGAGACTTATAAAGGTTATGACATAATTTCAGGACTGACTTCGAAACTAACAACAACATAAGGATTCATGAAAGATAAAGTACCCCTTGGATTCGACAATGCATACACATCAAGATGGAATACTCGTAACATAATAGTGACCACATCTAGTGAGCACTCTTGCTCCTGACGAGATGAGAGTGCATAAAACCTATTCTGCAGCTGGCCGCCACCCGCACTAGAAGAGGCACCCTGTTGAGACGGTTGAGCTACAAGAACTACTGAAGTACAAGCTGGGGCACGAGCTCTGTTATCGCCTTGCCAAGCTGAAGGACAATCTCTAAGAATATGTTCGGGCTTCCCACACCATCAGTACCAACCAAGAACTCGCCAGGGTTCTTCGTGCCACACTTCCTACAATCTTGAAAAGTGTGCTCCCCTAACATACTCCTCTGGCCCCAGGAGTCTGACACTCTGCCTCTCTAATCTCCTTAAGGCCTGGATGAAACGCTAGCTGATAAGGGAGCTGGGGCTGATGATCTCTAGTATAACTAAGGGCGATTTCAATCACCAGATCTCTATTGAAAATGCCCATGACTCCCTATCCTATCCCTCTTGGCCTCTCTCTCCTTCACCTTCATCTGCTCTGCCTCTATTTGCTGGGCATATATGATCAGTGGGGAGAAATCTATATCATTAATCAGCATGGCGGTCCTGCACTCTTTGACTAGTGAATCTGTTACTCCATTCACGAACTTGCTCATATGATCCCTCGGATCAAAAAACATCTCCGGAACATACTTGGACATTCGGGTAAACTCCAAGCGGCTGAGGTGACCTTATGAAGAGTCATGACAAGATAATTTTTGTATACCCGTCGAGCTAAAACTAACTCACATACAGGAGTAGAGAATGAGAAGGGTTCTGACAGGATTTCAGGACTGACTCTGAAACTAACATCAACATAAGGAGTCATGACAGATAAAGTAGCCCCTGGATCAAACAATGCATACATATCAAGATAGAATACTTGTAACATACTAGTGACCACATCTAGTGTGCACTCCTGCTCCTAACGAGATGAGAGTGCATAGAACCTATTCTAGCGCTGGCTGCCACCCACACTAAAAGAGGCACCTTGCTGAGACGAGCGAGCTGCAAGAACTGCTGAAGTGGCAGCTGGGGCATGACCTCTACTATCGCCCTACCTAGCTGAAGAACAATCCTTAAGAATATGTCTGGGCTTCCCACACCCAAAACAACCAGTAGTACCAACCAAGAACTTGCCATGGTTCTTCTTTCCACACTTCTTACAAGCTGGAAAAGTGTGCTCCCCTAACATGCTCCTCTGGCCCCTAGAGCCTAATGCTCAGGCTCTCTGATCTCCTCGATGTATGGATGGAATGGTAGCTGATAAGGGAGCTGGGGCTGAAGAACTCTGGTGGAACTGAGGGCGATGTCCATCACCGGATCTTTACTGAAAGTGCCCATGATTCCCTATCCTGACCCTTTTTGCCTCTCTCTCCTTCTCCTTCATCTGCTTTGCCTCTCTCTGCTGGGCAAATATGATTAGCCAGGAGAAATCTATATCATCCCATTCTTCTTTAATAGTATTTTCTTTATAGTACTTATAGTATTAGTACAAGTACACTATTTCAGTAAACTTTGGTTCATTTAGTTTAGTTTAGTTTTTGTTTAGGTTTATTCTATCAAATAAAATTCACTAAAAAAAATAAATTGAAATAAGAATTAATTCGAATACTAAATAAGAAATAAGAATGAGTCTTTATGTCGCGTTATTGAGGACGTCGTTTCAAAAAAATATGCCGCCTGGGGGCTTTACCAGGACTAACTAATAAAAAGCCTAGGACCGGAAGTGACCTTAGAAACCAATCGCGGTCCGAGAGAAAATCTAAATATCGTATTAGTCTAGAATAAAAACTAAAATTTTGTTTTCATTACGGTCTTACAGAATGTCAATTACTTAAATACGTTCGTATCGCCAGAAAAGCCAAGGGGTCAATAGGTCAAGTTTTACTACAATTACTTGAAATACATTTGGATAACATCCTATTTCAATTGGGTATGGCTTCAACTATTCCCGCAGCCCGTCAATTAGTTAACCATCACCATATTTTAGTTAATGGTCATATAGTAGATATACCGAGTTATTGCTGCAAACCCCAAGATATTATTACGGCGAAGAATGAATAAAAATCCAGAGCTCTGATTCAAATTTCTCTCGATTCATCCCCTCTTGAGGAATTACAAAATCATTTGACCCTTCACCCATTCCAATATAAAGGATTAGTTAATCAAATAACAGATAGTAAATAGGCCGATTTGAAAATAAATGAATTTCTAGTCGTAGAATATTATTCTCGTCATACTTAAACCTCTAACTAAAACCAAGGGTTCAAAAAATTTTCTTCCCTTTAGGCGAAGTAAATTAACCCAAGGTTAAGTAAGTTAAGTAAGATAAATCCATGTTTGATCTGGATTTCCCCCATTTTTGTATCATAGACCAAGGATCTATTTTTATTCCTTGTCTAGTCTTTTCTTTCCAGTATTTTGATTATGATTATTTTTTAGTATTCTATTTAACGTGTCACAACAATTAGGAATTGAGAATCTATATCTTTAGATCAAAGAAGGGTCTAGCTGTTGGAATAATGGTATCCATTTCTATTTGAGTCCTTGTTGTTAGTAAAATTGGTGAACTAAGCGAAGGTACGGAAAGAGAGGGATTCGAGCCCTCGGTAAACAAAAGCCTACATAGCAGTTCCAATTCTATGCCTTGAACCACTCGGCCATATCTCCTACATTATTATTATGACCCCAAAACCGAGTGAATAGCGAGTTAGTCATAATTCGTATTCCATTATTGGATTGGTACGACAAACCCATTTTAACTAAAAAAAATTCATCAAAATCAAAGCAAAGAACAATTTTTCTTTCCTTCGAGGCTCCGGGATAAAGATACAATTTTTACAAAAAATTGTTAAATAATAAAATTCATGTTTGCAAAAACAACGTTCCCTCCTTTTTTTGATATTTTTCTAACGGATAAATTCAATGAATAAGAATGAATCAACTAATTCATGGTCTATATCTTTTAGACTATAGTTAATGGATACTGTTAAATCATAATTCTAATTATATAGACTAAGATTCCATACCCAAAAAAATTTCAAATTCCTTTTCGATTTTGGAGTTCTCAACAACAAATACCTACCCCTCTCTTAGAATCGAAATTCATAAAAAAATTTAGATTTGATTGTATAGTGCATACCCGTTATGTACACAAAATTGGTAGTTATTCTATTTTCATCATAGAATGATTATTCGATATTTTTTCTTCTTTTTAATTTGTATCATGGTTCAATCAAAATTTCTCGAGTTCTTCTAATTTGTAACTTCACCGAAATTGCAATAGTTCCTAAACTACGACATTAGTATGAAATCTAAATCGCCTTTAAATATTTCTTATTTCTTATCAATTTCTGTCAAAAAGGAACAATTGGAATAGAGGATTCATATCTTTTGTTTTTTTCTTAAAAAAAGAAGTTTTTATGTTATTTCGTACTATACAATTCTTTTCTTTCTGGGTTCTTTTTCCCATGAGAGGTAATGAGAAGAATTCTAGAATGGATTGCTACCTATGCCTAGATCACGGATAAATGAAAATTTTATTGATCAGACCTTTTCAATTGTAGCCAATATCTTATTACAAGTAATTCCGACAACTTCAGGAGAAAAAGTGGCATTTACCTATTACAGAGATGGTGCAATTTGATTATTTTTTTTATTTCATATATTATTCATTTCTCTTAGTCTAACGAGGAGAAAAACACGTGATTCGAGAAAATTTTTGAAAAAAAAATCTATTCTTTTTGAAGGTGAAGTTTGGAAATAGAACAATTCCTTCTGCCGTGTATCCTCGATTAATGCAACCTCAGATGCTATGTTCAATTCTTGATTCTAATATTAAGCGAAAGGTTACACCTTCAGGTTCTGTATTATGGGTCAATCCTACTCTACTAGCCCTAATAGGAAGCATAGGGGAAGAAGCGCTACACCTAGGAATAAACAACATGAAAACTTTGTTCTAAGTCAGCCCTTTCCTTAGGGGGATTGGGACTAAAAGAATGGTTGCGACAACAAACATCCATCTCTTTCGTCCTTTGGATACTCGTATAACCATCGAAGGCTATTGAAGTGACTAATTCCTGGAAATTAGGAGGTGTTAAAAACAAAGAAATTGTTGGAGTTATCTTATCATTTCTATCTAGTCCCACTAGGCGTGATGTTAAGAAAGAATCTCTTGCAGGAAGGTTGGCTAGAGATTTCTTGTAAAAACACTAGCCCTACTGAGTTCATAAAGAGAATATTTTCATCGTTGAATCTTTTTTGATTATATGTATTATTCTCATTATGCACATAAGGGAGGATCCGTATAAGGTGAAAATCTCACGTACGGTTCTGGAACAGAGATTCTTTCAATTGAATGAAGACTGTAACGGATGTCGGCTCAATCCGTAGAAAATTATGCGGAAGCTTTGAAGAATTATTATGAAGCTATGCGAATAGAAATCGATCCCTATGATCGAAGTTATATACTCTATGATATAGGGCTTATCCACACAAGTAATGAAGAGCATACAAAAGCTTTGGAATATTATTTTCGAGCACTAAAAAGAAACACATTCTTACCACAAGCTTTTAATAATATGGCCATGATATGTCATTACGTGCGACTATCTCCACTATAGAAATTAAAAAAAAGAAAAATCTAGTAAAGTAACTACTAGAACCAAATAGGCTTTCTACATATGCATCATCTAAAACAACAATTTTTATCAGCTGTTGCAAAGAAAGAAACTTCATAGAAGGCAAAATAGGAAAAAAAATGCCTGGAAACTTTTTTCTAAGGATAGGATATAAGGCTTTAATTGATAGAGATAGAGGAAGCACGGTAAAGATAAATTAGCGAGGTTTTGGGCCGATACAATAACAACTGTGTACTTATCTCATGGTGTGAGATAAAAATTAAGGAATTAACTTATGTAATAGAGTCGATCCACTAAAGTCTTGAGCAGCGGTGTAGAATAAGATCCCAAGGATAGTAAGTATTTTCTTCCTTATGAAAGAAAGTCTTTTTCAAAGATTCTGTATAAATTTATATATGAAACCGAGATAGTTACCTTTCATAAAATTCTAACACTAGTAGAAATGCCTATGCTTTATTCTTCTAAAGGTGGGAAAAAAGATAAAACTAAATAAATGGATTATTCATCAAAATTTCAATTTGAAACTCATGTAATTAACCTATTTTTATTTTGGTTAACCCTAAAACTGGGATAGATCCATGAGAAATCTCATTAGATTTTATTAGATATGGTATAGATCAAAATGCAACACCAAAAGAATTAACTGTTGAGCTGTATGAGGTAAGAAATTCTCAAGTACGATTCTAAGGGAATGAATTGAACTACCTATTACGGACGGGGAGAACAGGCAATTCAACAGGGAGATTCTGAAATTGCAGAGGCTTGATTCGATCAAGCCGCTGAGTATTGGAAATAGGCTATAGCGCTTACTCTCAGTAATTATATTGAAGCGCATAATTGGTTGAAGATCACGAGACATTTCGAATAAAAGAAGACCCCGTTTATTTATTATCCTTTGTTTAGAATATTAGTCTATTATTTTATTAGAATTTAGATATTTGTTATAATTAATTGTTTGTTGGACCGATCAGATCAATTAACTAAAAAAAGGATCATTCCTTTGCTTTTGGAAGACCCAATCACATAATTTTACTATCCCCCTTCTAAGCGTTCTATTTCACTTCTATTTCATCTGCTATTTTTTAGGAATAAAAAGGTATACACAGATAGAGTACAGAATAAACTTCTTTTTATTATATTTATAGATTAAATTAAACAAAATTCTTATTATTAAAACTAATAAAAGAAACCCTCGTATCACTAAATATATATATACCGGGGACGTCTCTTAGTAATGTCTAATGGCTACTCGCGTGATTTGGAATAGAGTAATTAAAATCTTCTAGGTAAAAAATTAAAGAGCTCCATCTAATAACTTCTATGAATATATAGTAGGTTGCACAAAAAAGTGATGTTTGGATCAATCCAAAGCACAAAAAAGTTTCTAAAAGGTTAAAAGGTCCATTGAGCGCCTCAAGGCTATGTCATAATAGATTCGAAGACTTTCCTCGGATCGACTTCCTGATCATATTTGCTCTAGTAAATAACTAAAGAAAATAGATAGATGGGAGATAGAAAAATCAAAGAGAAATGAACTAATTATAGAAATATCTCCCTATCTCTAAGGTTCACTAATTATTTGACTATTGGCAGGTCTCTTTGTATGTGTTTTCCGGAAAGAGGAGGACTCAATGATTATTCGTTCGTCGGAACCAGAAGTTAAAATTTTTGTAGATAGGGATCCCATTAAAACATCTTTCGAGGAATGGGCCAGACCGCTTCATTTCTCAAGAA